>OZ012680.1:127592456-128838706 GCA_963942445.1 Argyra leucocephala | reverse complement strand
CATAACTACCAATATAATGTTGCAGGCTTGCCATTGAGTTATATCATTCATCTCAATTCACTAGAAACTAAAATAAAAGTTTGAAATTTGAAAATTATTAAGAAAAAAAATAAAAAACAATGAATTTCCGGTTATTAAATTTGAAAATCAATACAAAACTAACTGAATATGGATGATTATTTTCAGTTTCATTCTGCAAAGTGGCAATAAAGAAAAAGAAAAATTAAAAAAAAATTTTATATTACTTAGGAATTCTTTGAATCAATTTTACAGTCCGAATCTCATATGGTTTGAGCTTTATTTACAAAATTTTTACTTTTATACATTGCTTAAAACTGTAAAACTGTTGTCCCTGTACTGTCTTTAGTACTAATGACTTTAACAACAGAACATTTTTTGATCTAGCTATTTTTTAAAAGAATATTTTATATTAAAATTTTGAAAAAAAAAAAAAACAAAAACAAAATTCAAATCAAAATTGAAAAATTGTTTAAGAACTGAAAAACTGAACAGCAAAAGTAACTTAACCAATGTAACAAATTAAAAGGAAAATATAAAAGAAAATTTGAAAATTCTCAGGATAATTTTTTCTTTCAATTTTTTGTTCTTTTTTTGTTTCAATTTTGATTTTTTCATTTTTCAGTGTAATATTTAGAACATATAATCAAAGCAAAAATGTCCATAAACATCAGATCAAAAAGAAAAGACGAAATTCAACAACGAGAAAAATTCTTAAAATGAAGAAATTCTTGGTTCAATAAAATAACATTTAAAAACTTGCTACATAATGGAATGAAAATTCTTGCTAATAGCTTTTTCAATTGTATCACAAAAAAAAAAAAACAAAAAAAAAACGAAAAAAAAATTCAAAGAAAGCAATAATTCGACTTTTAACTGCTACCGGTTTGTATATTATAAAATCTCACATGTGTATAATTATAGTCTTTCTACATAGTACTACATATACTGACATTTATTTTTATATATTTATATACCTATACTGTGGAAAATAAGAAAATACCTAAAACAAAAAAATAGAATAACAATGTTGGTGGAATAATCTGAAGAGAGTGAGAAAAAAATACTGTAAAATTAATTTGAGGATGTAATTTTTTTGTCCATGAATTAAAGAAAATAACCGCAAAGGTATGACGAGATACAACAATTAATTTATAAAAATACAAAATAAATTAAAATGATAAGAAAATCTCATCGTTTCGTTGATGGAATATTTTAAATCCTCTTTACGATGGCAGATACATAATACAAAAGAAATTAAGGGACACGATTGATAATTTTCAATAATATTAAAAAGTTAAGGAACATTAAATTGAATGAAATAAATATATATATACATATAATATATATATATAATATGTACATATTATATTTCAATACATATTATATATATTATACCAGGGATGGCAAATAGGATTTTGTCTAAGTGCCAAAATAAAATAAATTGAAATGCAATTTTTTTTGTCGCGTGCCAGTACCTATAAAAATATTTTCATTGATTATACAAATAAATAAAACATAGAGATAGAGTACAATATCTGTGTTAATTTGATAAACTTTGTTCAAGAAAGGAAAAAATAAATTATAAATTTTAATAAAATATAATTAGATTTTGTTAGAAGTTTTTTGCTTCATGTTATTTGCAAGATTTTTAATACCGGGCTGATATGTTGTCGATTGTAAGGTAATGCATGCTGCTGAATCTTCCTCTGTCAACCTGTTACTACCCTTTGACAGTACATGATTTAATACAGAAAAATACTTTCGCAAGAGTAAGTAGGAAAGAAAATGGTTCACAATGCTTTTACTAATATTTTAACAGAAGCAAAAGCATCTGGCATTCTATTCCACACTCCTAATATTGAATTTTCAATGCCGGTTTCTGACTCTTCAAACTATGACATTCGATTAATTACAATTTTTCAATATGTTTTCAAATATCACAGATCTACATTTCTAAATTTTATAATTCCATCTAGTCAATAAGAATGTTATCAATATCCTGTATGTCGAATAAATCCGGATAATTTACAATCTTCAAAAGTTTATTAATAATTTTGAAATCTTTAAACCTATTTGAAAAGTTTTTCTTTAATAAAACCGAGAATTTTAGAAAATTCGTAGGTTAAATTTCAATAACTTTTTTTTAAAATTGTTGATTCATCCAAAAAAGTTTTAAGTTTTGGAAAATTATTTAGTTTTTTAGATTCAATATCACTAGCAAAAATGTCTTAATTTGAAACCCCTTTATTAGTCCAAATATAACTTCAATTGTCTTTCCACGCCCTTGTAATTTTCTATTCTGTTTTCCAGCGTTATAGAGTAAAATTTTGGTATAATAGTGAAAATAGTCGAAAATTTTTCTTTTAATTTTACTGATATGCTTATCATACAGATACGCGTATTGTAGACTTCTGCTCTAGAAGTTTTTGCTTTTTTATTGGTACCATTTCAGTGCAAATATTTATTTTTTTTATATTTAACCCTAATTATTAAGTAATTAATAAGCCACACTGGTAGAACTTTAATTTAACACTAAAATTTCATATTAAATAAAACCATTATACATACTAATACTACATATATATATATACAACTTAATGCAGATTCAACTAGATGGAAAGTTTTTTTTTTAATAAAATATAGCTACTCTCGCCGTTGAGTAAACTTATTGGAGAAATATTTTTAAAAAATACTTAATTAGAAATTTTTGGTAGTTTACATTTTTTGGCGTGCCGGGAAAAATTTTTGGCGCGTGCCATGTAATTGCCAACCCTGTAATATACATTATATAAAGATAAAATAGTAATAATAAAATAAAAAAATTTTAAAAGCTATTTTTTAAATTCGATTATTATTATTTTGTTGTTTTTATTTTCAAATAATAATCTTTTAAATTATTAAAAGGAAACATTATCCTTGTTAATAAGAATGTACACACACAAGGATATAAAATACATTAAATTAAATTTTAGATCAAAAATGATTAAAATGTTTGATTTTAAAGTTTTTTTTAATATTATTAAATAAGTATAGCATTACTGACTGATGATATTAAAAACGAATAAAATGGAATGTTAAGAAAGAAGATATAGGACGGTTAAATATAAAATATAGTATAAGAATATGTCAAGCTATGGTTGGATTAATATTAATCAAAAAATAAATAGAATTAATATAAAAAAAATATATATTTTATGATCTTAAATTGACTTAAAACGTTTTCGGAAAGTTTTCACCATACCTAATTCATTAATTTTAATAATAATTATAGATTTGAAAATTTGTATGAGATTATTTTGCACTTTGATTAACAATTTTAAGATTTGAAAAGCTGAGTACTTTTTAATCCTATTATAATATAGACATTTTTTTTGGAATTATTTTTGACAAAATATAATTTTCTTAACATTAAAAAAAAAAACAAAAAATCATATCTTAATGCAAATAGATAGTTTGAGATTGTATCGTTAGTTCATAAAACAAAACTAGCAAGAGAGCAACGGAAAACAAGAAAATCAATTCACGAAATTGAAAAAAATAATTTTTGACTATTATTTTTTATTTCTTTTAAAATTTATAATTAGCGAAAGTCCTAAATTAATTTTTTTTTTCACGATTAAAAAAATTTTAATTTCCTTCAAAAAAAGTCCTCGAAAGGCTATACGTTGATCAGTGTTTAAGAAGTTATGAGCTATTTTATCCCTACACTGTCTGTTTTTTTTGTACTAATTTTTTTATTTTAATTTACTTTTAATACACACATTTTTATCTTATTCACAAAAAAAAAGCAAACAAATTTCATTTAGTAGGTAGGTGTAGGTACGCCTCATATTATGTGTACTTTGGTTTTGTACTTGATTTGTTTTTGTTTTTTTCCAATGAACATGCAAAATCAAAACTGAATTTTTATGTTAGAAGAATGAACCACAAATTTTTAAACTACATGTCTTTCAATTTGATCATAATCATATCATATATTATCATTTCAATCTGCCTACTACGCTAATAACTACGAAAAAATTGTTGCGAGATTTATAATTTAGCTGTCTCAATAATTGTAGCTCATCCAGTCCACTTACTTAAAGCAGCTATCAAATGTTTTAGATTATTAAAATTAAATTAATTAAACTATTGTTATATTAAAAATTTAAGAAAAATTATCAAATCGGCTGAACGATTAAATAAAACAGTGAACAGTTTTTTTTTTTAAATTCAAAAAATTGTCAAAATGTTTATATTAAATTTAAATATGTAGTAATGTGTGACATTTATCTCGTGCGGGATGATAATTGAGTATTGTATTTTTATTGAGTGATGTATGACCTAATCAACGATAGAAGGGCAAAGTTAATTGCTATGTTTTGAAGGCAGCAGGTACCAATCGAAGTATTTTATGTAGAAATATGCATCCGGAGTAATTTCTAGAAGGTTGCAAGATTATATGCATCCAAATATAATTTAATAAGAACAGTGTGATAGTAGTGCACGATTGAATATGTTAAAAAAACATAAGTTATTAACCTTAGACTAGGTCAGTAATATCACTCTTCAAATTCATTATAATATTTTAAAATTAGTTTATTCCTAATTTTTATTTATACCTATATAATTTTTTTCATTCAAATTCAACATTTTTTCAAATAAATTCAACATTTTTATAATCAAATTCAACATTCTTTCTAACAAATTGCTTGACAAAATTCGACTATAAACAAATTAAAATACATCGCTCAACTACGTTGAGAGTAATGGGATTTTAATGTGTTAAGTTATATTGAAATCAGTATTAATTTCGTCATTAAATATTAGGTATTCTTTAATTTCATTATATATATATATTCAATAATCAGGCGATTCAGAAAACAACTACAATTATACCAAAACAAATATTTATTTTTGCATAAAATTGTGTTTGAAAGAACTACTTCTGTGCAATTGCACAGGGGATCCACTAGTTTTTATATAAATTTATTTCCTTACAGTTTTTCCTACATAATATTAAATTATATTATTTCTAATCATAAAATTGTTATTTATGACATTGTTTGATCACGGTTATCATGAAAATCATCATCAATAGTTGAAACAAATAATTTAATTATATAAATCCGCGATGCTTAACCCGTGGGTCATAAGCCGCAGGTGGCTCTTTCAATAATTTTCTATAGCTCCCATTATCTTACATAATATATAGGTACTATGTGCGAAAAAAATAAATATCCAATATAAATCCCATTAAACAGAATATGATATGATAGTAGTAAGATTGCATTTTATAAAAAATATATATCGGAGACAAAATATTCAAATTTGGAGAAACATGCAATACGAATAATATGTGCTTTTGGTAGTGTCTACCTTTGCGAATCCTTTTTTTTAAATGAAAATTTGTAAGAATAAAAATAGGACTAGATTACTTGATAAAAATATGAAAAATCAGCTGCATCTGGCTACAACAAAAATTGTAATTAACCTAAAAAAAATGATAAGAAGAGTTCTCATTAAAAAAATATCACCAAAAATAATAATTGCCAAAACGTAAATTTAAATTATTTGTGATTATTATGAGTTATTATTATTTTTCTAATATTCTATTATTATTATTTCCAAAGCTTTTTTTGACAATGAATTAATTAAAAAAATAATTGAATTATAAAATGATTGTGGCACTTTTTTATATTATATTTTGAAATTTGGCTCCAAAATTAATTTCGGTTAAGCATACCTGATATAAATCATTGTTTATAAATAAAAATATCGTGCAGGCTTAATCTAATTGACTGAAGTCTGTTCAAGAAAAGTAGTTAAAGAAAATCTCTACTGCAAAAGTTAAAGAATTTTCTCTACCATTGTAATGGATTAAAGCTAATTTTAACCAAACTTAACTAAATTTCAAATAAAATAAAATGTCAAATCTTAATATTTTACTTCAATATTATATTATTTTAGCTAAATACACATTTACATAAATATTTTTATTTGTTTATTTATATTTACAATATTTTATTACAATTAATATTACAATACATTTATTTGTAAGCTATAGCTACTTAGGCTACTTAGGCTGTCGGCTTACAAACATAAATAATAAGTGATAATTATAAATTTTAAGATGTTATATATTTAATATTTATTATGTTTTTTTTTTTTTTGATTCTATTAATAAAGCTTTTGATCAGAATTTTACAACATTAAGACCATATAAAATTTATACAACAAACAATATTAATAAAAAACACAACAGACACTTTGTCATCTATAAATTAAATAATTTCGAGATTCATGTAATTCACTACCATTTTGTACAATATCAAAGTCAATCACAAATTTAACGAAAGTTGTTTATGGTCAATTGTATTGTATTGAATAAGATTGTATGGTATTTTCTGTTAAGTGGACTTAAGCCAATAATATCGTTCAGACTTTAGACTCAATTAAAAAAAAGTGTAGTGAAATAAAAAATTAATAATCAAATGTTTACCAACAAATTAAACCATGTTGTTATTTGCATTATTATGTGTCTTACTGGCTTACTTAACTGCAAGTAACTCTACTTAAAAGATACTAGAAAGGCGGTGTATATATAATGGAAAATATTAAAATAAAACTAAAAATATTAAAATCTTTAAGATATTATGTTCGATTACAATAATAATGAAAAAATATCTTAAAACAAATTTTACTCCATTATAAATTCATTTAAAAATTTTAAAATAAAATAACATAGTTGTCCTTTTCTAATAAATATATAAAATTTGATTCTTTTGCTTTATAAAAAAAATATTTATATACATATATATATACATAAATAAACAAATAAACCTAAACCTACCCTTCAACCAAAATATTTGACTTTAGCTTTCCGTGCTGGGCTTTTTTTTCTATATAGTAAAAATATTTATTTCCAAAGTAATAAATTTTCATAAATTAACTTTGAATAAGAATAAAGAATTTTCGGAATGTATATTTGTGTGTTGATATTAATATTACATTGGGCTTCTTATTTTTTTTTTTTTGTTGTTGTTTTGGTTTTATATTTGTTTTGATTTTTCTGTTTTGAATATTTTTGGCTAAAAAACTTATTAAAAATTTATTCAAAAATGAAATTGGTTTCAACTATATACTACATACTTTGTTTCATTCCATATTATATAAAAACCTTAAGTTGACATTTTTATAACCACAAAAAGCTTAATATATCTTTTATAAATCATTTATTAGATATTTTATTTTATAACAGTTAAAGATCAAAATTATTGATCTAAATTTTTAAATGTTTATAATAATAGTGAAATTTGTTAAAATATAGTTTGTTTCACAAATGAAAACTAGATGGTAACCCACGTAACAACTTGATTAACAACTTACGTAAACACTATTATAGTAGTATTAGTGTTAATTTGAGTGTGCCGCAATTGTTGTGAAACGTTATAAATACGTTATAGCATTAAAGTGGAGTGTCCTGTAAGGCACTTGCTGGATCAATTTCTGTAATATTGTTGTACGGTTAGTATAATTTGAAATAATTTATGTTATGCGAGAGTGAGAAAAGTACATTATTTTTTATTTTAAAAAAATAATTCTATGAAATTTATATTTATTGCCAAAATTGCTATAAGAACATTCTTATAGCAACATTAGTGACATTATTCCCATAAAAACATCATTATAACACGTTTAGTGTTTATCGAGAGTCATATAGGAGTATTATAGCACTAATTTTGTTTTTATAACAATAAAATGTTACGTGGGAAGCAATCTAATCTACACATCATCTTCAGCTTTTGCTTTCATAACAATTTCAAATTGCATTAAATTACATTAAATTTTAATACAAATTTCAATATAATTGTAAATGTGGATGTTTTAAGAAACCATATCATATTTTCATATAAAATATTTAACTTGTAAAAATTTGATATATGGAATTGCAAGTCAATAGGATATAAACAATTTTTTTTTTAATCGCATTAAAAACAAATAATTAATTCGATTTATTTTATAAAAATATAAGATATTATATAATGACCGAGTTAAGGTCGCAAATCAATGAATTTAAAAGTAGCAAATTGTTTTTTTGCCTTATAGGAAAAAACTCAGATAAATAATAAGTATAGATTGACATAACTGATAACAGTGATAAGTGTTCATTTTTGTTATAGTATATTCATTGATGCACAAAAATACATCATTTGTGATTGTCCGTGATCCAAATCGGGCAAGAACTAATTAAGATACATATTTTGAATATATATATATATAAATATTTTAGGATTATAGTTTTGTTGATGGAATAAGTATAACTTCTCTGTGGCTTTGAAATGATTCTATTGCTCATATTTTACAGACAACATAGTGTTGTGACAACGACGGATTACTCATGTTTTTGTAACTAAAACTAAATTTGTAATAAGTTACACACCTTTAATTCAAAATTTCCATTGGTGGTCATTTTGAATAAAAAAAATTAATTAATTAGGCTAGTAAAATACAAAATCTAGTGAATTTACTTTTGTAAAGTACTATAAGGAATACACGTTTCAACAATAATTATAAATCAAGAGAGACAGAAAATTAATGTCATTTTATGTACATACACACACACATATTTTTTTTATATATTATACATTTGTACACATCTCCAGAAAAATCAGGGTTAAAAATATATTCAAACGAAAATTATCAAATATTCATTATATTATGATAAAAATAACCCAGGACAAAACAAAAAGACAAAATAAATAATAAAATCAAAAAAAAAAAAAAAAATAACATTTCTTTGTTATCCTTAAAGGATGTTATACCTTCGATATTATATAATATATAATATATTTGGTATAGCAAGGATAAAATTTATTGAAACTTATAATTTATGAACTTCATGTTTCTCTTTTTTGTCTTTTGTTTTTTTTTATTTTTATTTTTTTGTCATTTCACATATAGCTATGAAGTGGGAATTTTTCATGAATTTGCTATCGGATGGTTTTTAAAATCAAATTATTTTGTTTTGGTTTTTGATTTTTTATTTAACTTTTTTTTTTTTTTTGTAATAATAAAAATTTAAAATGTGTACTATTTGGTTTTGTTTTTAACATCATTAGGGTAATGTTTTTAGATATCCAACTCACAGACACTCATACTATAAAACTGAATCATTTCGAACAATTTGAAATCAAATTCTGAAAATATTCAAATTGTATTTTGTAAAAATTTTCACTTGAAATTTTAGTTCAGGAGATAATCAGGTTAAAAAAATTTAATATAAAAATATTTTCATAAATTAAAGCTGGGAAATTTTGTGAATAATAAAACTAGTTTTCAGCACACATCAGGATAAGGGGAAGGAAAATATATAGGTAAAAATAATATCTTATTGAATTGCTGTGCAGTTTACAACGCACATTTGTATTAATTGCCTATAATTATTGTTTATTGAATTAAATATTTTTATTTTATATGTAAAATAATAATAAATTTTTATACTTTGATATACTTGTACAATATAATATTAAAATAATTAAAATTAACAAATATTAAGGTTATATATTTAATTTTGAGGTTGAAAAAAACCATAGAAATGGAGGCAGATAATCCGTTTGACCTAAATTGATAATTTTTCGTCTCACAGACGTGTGTCAGTACTTAACGGTTCACAGTAAACCTTGGAAAAATATTAATAACATAATTTTCATATTAAAGTCATATTGTTATCGTCTTCAAGTACATTACAAATGAATGAAATAATAATATTAACTAAAATAAATATTTTAATCAAATGAGTTTAATTACTAAAATAAGAAATTTTCTCTTGTCTCTAAAACAATTTATATAATTCTTATTAAAATATATCTAAATTTATTAAATGTTGTGCTATGTGTAAAAAGTTAAAAATAATTTAAGGGAACGAAAAAAAAATATTTTTTTTTTCAATTTAAAGAAATACAAAAGATTGCAATTATAATAAAAAGAGGATATTATTATTACACAACAAAACAAAAGTTTTTCCATTAACAGATCGAAATCATCTCTAAACTGACAACAATATAAAGAAAATTCAATCAAAATGCAATAATTTTCTCTTAAGAAAAAAGTAAATTTCTAAAGAAAATAATTTTTTTTTTTGTTTTAATTCTTTTCCATTCAATTAGAAACTCATTGCTTCTTGAATGGTATTTAAACGAAAAAAAAACAAAAATAACAAAAATTCTTTGATGAGATAATATAAAAATAATATAAAATAAAAAAAATATACAAAAAAAAAAATTAAATTAAATTTCTCTATTGGAAAAAAATGTTTTTTTTTCTCTTTATTGTTCATTAAATTCACTTATGTATCATATAATATATATATATATATATATATATATATATATATATATATATATTATATATATATGTAATTTGTATAACATTTATATAAAAATCGGTGACATCGTAAATGTCTTAAAAAAACCCTTCCACTAGATATTATGTAAAAAAAAAACGAAGTTGCCCACGTAACAATTTTATTGCTATAAGACTCTTGCGCACTCTTATAACATTGTTATAAACACTCTTATAGTAGGATTAGTGTTAATTTGAGTGCTCCGCAATTGTTGCGAAAGGTTATAAATACGTTATGGCACTAAAATGGAGAATCCTATAAGGCACCGGAGCAAGTGCTGTAATATTGTTATAGGATTTGTATACATGTATTAGTGTATATGTTTTTATTTTGAAATGATATTCATTTGAAATAATTTATCTTATGCGAGAGTAAGAAAGGTATTACTTTTTATTTTCAAATATTAATCTTATGGAGTTTCTATTTATTTCCTGAGAAAGGGAAATAGATATTAGTTAATAATATAAAAAATGTCTTACTAATAAATAATATTTTGCGGTTAAGAATAATTGTATTAATATTTATAATTATTGTGACCAAAATGCAAAATTTGGCTGGGAATGAAATTTCATTAACATTTATTATAAAAATAATTCGAAAAAATACAATACCCTCTAAAAATAACCAATTTTTAAATAAATAAAAGAAAATATATTTTTAAATTGCATCTTTAAAATATTTAATAATGGATGTTAATTAATGCATAACATCTAATTTGATATTTAAATAATTATTCTTTGCAAAAAGAATGCAAAATAAAACTTTTCAATTTTTGTTTATTTAAAATAATTTACCTCGTTTGTAGAAAATAATTGGCGTCGTAAAATATTTATTCAAAAGCTACAGTAAGTTTATTAGTAACATTATAGTAATACAGTAAAATAATAACACCAATACTGCTATTCCAGCAATTCTATTCTTATAACAACACTTTAACTCTTGATATAGGATTACGCACTTTTAGATTTATAAAAACATTGATGTATCACTTTCGGAAAATCCCACTATAACAACTCCCGCAATTGCTATAAGAACATTCTTATAGCAATATTAATCACATTATTCCCATAAAAACATCATTATAACACCTTTACTGCTTATCGGGAGTCATACAGAAGTCTTGTAACACTAATTTTGTTTTTATAACAATAAAATGTTACGTGGGTGTTAATCTTATCCGTAAAATAAGTTGACAACATTGTGTAACGAGAGTTTTCTGAGACACTGTGTTTTAATTCATTTGTGATCAAACACAAACACGTTTAATGTTTGGGTTTTTAAAAATTATTTTTGTAACCCCAAATACCTGTCAAACAAGTCGCGGAGACATTCTCAACAACAATTTCAATCATGTAGCCAATATTTAATAATAATAATAATCTATAATTATAATTGACAAGCATTTAGGGAACTGCGCAGTAGACACCTTTTCATTTTATTTCGATTCTCCTACTCCTTAATGAACTTCTAATATAATATATAAGTTGTATATAAAACAAAAATGCGCACACATTTGAAAATTTTGTACTCATATGATTTTATTATTCAGCAAATACATTGAGCATATGTGAGATCTTTTTTTTTTTTTTTTATTTATTTATTTACTTTATTCTTCATAAATTTATAATTAACAAAAAAAAATGTTTATTAAAATATACTTCATAATTTTGTTAAAAGAATAAAGTTGGTTGCATTCTAAAATTTAATATAAAAAATTTGTTACGAATGCACCTTCAATTTAATTCTAAACATCATAAATATACTCAATATTTAGTATAATTCATTAAAAAATCAAATACAAATATATTCAAATTATTTGGGGTAATTTGATTGTAATAATAATTCAAAAAAGAAAAAAAAATAAACAATAGAAAAATATAAAAATAGAAAATATGAAAATATTAAAATAAAGAATAATAATAATTAAAAAATAAAATTAAAAATTGATATTATGTTAACGAAAAATGTAAAATTTCAGAGATATTGAAAAACAAAAAATAAAAGAACTTGGAAAGACATTAAACATTAAATTTATTATGTTTAATGTCTTTCCAAGTTTATTTATTTAATAGTCAGTATTAGATCATATATCATATAGATATCCACCCCTAATAAAAAATATCTTTAAAACTTTATAATTATAAATAGGCCTGATAGGTAAAACATTTAAATTCCTAAACAACTCAAAACTACTATAGTGACGATTTTTTTTACAAATAATTCTGATAACATGTTTTTGAGCAATCACTAATGGTTGAATTTTGTTCCTATAAGCTCCTCCCCATGACGTTATACCATATTGAAGTCTTGCATTGAATGAAAAATGCCATAATATACCATCAATAATATCTTCTGGGAACAATAAATTCTAAGATTGAAAATATGTCTTATAGAAGACCAAAAATATTTTTTTAAACATAAAGTATGATCTAACCATTTTGATTTATTATCTATCCAAACACCCAGATATTTAAAAATAGAAATTTCTTCAATCAAAAAACATTTATTTGAACATTTAGTATATTCTTGATAAGTTAATTCAATGTTCAAGGATGAATTATTTACAGGAAACAGAGGATATTTATTACAATTACCTGAGTGATATTTTATAAAATTATTTTTTAAACAAGACCCTGCAATACTAAAAAACATTATTTTTGTTTTATTACTAATTATTAATTTATGTAAAATAAACCATTTTCTAAATATGTCAAGGTCATAGTTAATATCAGCTACTAAATTCAACGAATTCATTCTTTCATATGCACAAGCCAAGTCGTCAGCAAATGCAGTTAATTTACTTCTAAAATTTTGAACTTCTTATGAAAATAATAAACAAAAGCAAACAAATCAGTTATTATAATTTACATATGTACTTCCAAAAGAATCTATCTACATATGCCAAAAAAAAAACAAAAAAACAAATTCATCTAAAATAAAAAATATAAAAACAGCAAAAAAAACAAATCACTTGAATTTTTCATTTTTATCTTTTTAAGTAACTGTTTCTAAATTTTGTTTATTTGTAGTAATGTAGTTTTTATTAAAATTATGTATATATATATATATAATGTATATATATACATACCTCTTTAATGACAAACTTTTTATTTTTAGTAATTTTATGCACTAAATGCCACTTACTATAGGGAATATATCGGAAACGAAGCAGTATATGAGCGGACGTGTATTTATGTGTCCTAAATAAAACTTACTAACCACAAAACTTTTTATTAAACACGAGTGGTTTCTTCTGCTATATCGTGCGAAGTCTATGTCAGTACGTAAATTACTTTTTTTTTTAAAAACTTTAAATTTGACTTCAACTTGAAATATAATTACTCAACAGGGGCCCCTAGTAATAATAATAATAATAATAAAATAGTCTTTATTTCAACAGAATTACAAAGCAAGTAACAAATTTTGAATACATACAAATTAAATTCATTTTTTTGTACAATCTATCCTTAATCTAATTAATAAATAATTCAAATTAAAAATTAGTATTTAAAATAATTCAGATTACAAACTTTTTTGGGCTTTTGTAGACATATAAAATCATGCAGACATTGTATTCAACTTTGTGTTTTAATACGATAGAATTTCGTAAACTTTTTCTTTAACCTTCGCTTGGATGGCAAATGAAATATACGTAAACGGGCAAGATTAACATGTGTTAATATTTTTGGTTTTTTTAACAAAATTTATTTACAAATTTAGAATTTTTTAACAAAAATAAGTGATTTTTATGTTTTTATGATTATTTTTGTATGTGCATTACTGTTACTTTTCTGTTTGCTTTTATTACCAGCAAATATCTATCCTCTAAGATATTTTTTTGGAAATACCGGTATTTTAGAAAAAGGAAGTTCTACTGGGGACTTCCGTTTGTTACAAGTTACTTGTAACCGAGTTAGTAGTTGCAACAACAACAGAGTGTCTATTTCAGTGAAATAAAAAAAAAATTAAATAAAATATATATATTTTGGAAAGATTATTTATTGAATTTTTAATATTTGCAATAATATGGAGGAGTTTAATATTTTATGTGCCGTTCAGGTAGGCAGGTAAGCAAATTTTGTAATTTTTAGTACAAGTGCAAAAAACAGCAAAAATTAGTGTTTTTCTTCAAAAAACCCATTTTTTAAATTTCCTATATTTTGGTGTAAATATTAATAAATTTCTTCGAAATCAAGCAAAACTATTCAAAATATATGAAATTTAGAAAAAAATTTCGTTACAGGTATGTGACACTTTTTTTTATTGAGTTTTACTATGAGAAACACAAAAAATCAATATTTCTCTAGATTGGTGAAACTTGTGTTAGATGATGAACATGCTGATGTAGGACCACTGAAAGAAATAGTATTTGCACCAGTTGCCGGTCTCTCAAGAGTCGAAAGTGATGATAATGATGACAAAGATGAAAATGAAGATTTCGTAAAATGAAAATGAAAAGTCAGATGTTAAAAAAATGCATCTTAGACGTAAATGATGGTCATGATTCTGAAGATGAATCACTAGATGATGAATCAAAAGTACCTACAAGAAGAAAATAATCACGTTGTTGATTCAAATCAATATTTTATTGGAAAGGATAGCACAAAGTGGAATAAGATTCCATCAACATATCAAAAGGCTAGACAACAAAATATTTTCCGACAAAAATCGATAGGTCCGATATCCATTAACAAAAAGTGTAACTGATTGTGAAACATTCGCCGCAATTTTCAATACATCAATGGTTGACATAAATTTTTAATTTAACTTCGTAACAGAATTTTTCTTTTTTATGAAATACCAAAAATAAAATTCAAACCAAAATTTTTTTCGAAAAACCTTTGGTGCTTTATTTACTTTATGTTTTAAAATATATTAATTTTAGTATATTTCTATTCCAATTTAAAATATTTCAGAACCATTTATCTTATTTTTCAACTTTTATTGAAATATTTACAAAATTTTTATAGAATACAATACATTTTGTATGAATAAAAAAAATATTAACACATGTTAATCTTGCCCAACAACGAAGAAAAAAAAAATTTAAATGCCGAAAAATTGGTTTTTCTCAACTTTTCTTTATATATTCAATATCTACTCAAAAAATTAGGCAGTGATCTCTGATTTCATTAAGATCGGTCAAATAATGAAGTTTTTATACAAAAATAAAAAAGTAAATAGTAACATACGTTAATCCTGCCCAAATGAAGGTTAAGAAAATAACAATAGAAGTAAATTAATGGTTAGTCCGCCGGACTAGTTTTAATGGGAGGGGTTTGGTTTAGTCAGTAAAAATCTGGCACACAATGGAAGCTAATGTGGCTCATTGTGTCTATGAAGCTAATGGGGCTCATTGTGTCTATGTCCACCAATCCACGCAAAAAAAAAAAAAAAAAAAAAACTTTGTGTTGAGACGTTTACAATGTCCAGGTATTATTACATCCATTTATATTATGTATGAATAATGAATAAAAAAAATGAATGAAAACAATTTTTAGCTAGTTTCTAAAAATTATAAATTTTCATTCTTTTAAATTAAAATTCAATATTACAAGATTTTCCGAAAAGAAAATACTCTTTTATCATTATTATATAATTTAACCATTGGTATATGACCACTGATCTACTCTACTAAAAAAATTAATTTCTAAAACAAAACAAAAAAAAATTCATCATAACCTGAAAATAAGCAAAAAAGTGTTTTTCTTTCCTTTTTTGTTCTTATTTTCAGTCCAACCAAAATAAATTTAAAATAAAAAAAAAATTCTTTAGTAGATCTATATTCAAAAATATATTATTTTTTTCTTGTAGCTAAAACTGTTCAAATTAAATAAATTGAGCCTTTCATTTTGCTTTAAAATTGTTTCCTGTTTCAAAATTTTTGTAAATTAGTTTTCTTTATTGCATCAAAATGCTCGAAAAACATAAATGGAATGGAAAATTGATTTTAATTTGTATAAACTTGACTATGCACTTTAAAATGAATATTTTAAACACTCTATACGAGCTTCGTTAGCTCTTCTTGAGCAATTGATGAATTAATACATAAAATAAATTCAGAATTATAAAAAAAAATATATTTAAAATTACAAAATATAAATTTTGACATAATGAAAATTATACATAATATTATAAACTAGCTTTGTAACCCGTCATAAATGACGGAAGCAAAATAAATCCTAGTTTCTTTTTTTCTTTCATTAGATTCTTTATTCCGAAATTACAGTACTTATGTTTATATCACTTTTTATTTATTTTTATTTATGTTTATATTGGCCTAACACTAATATTTTCTTTTTTATATATCAGAAAAAGAAGTACCATACCAACAAATTTGTATAAAATGTTTGTATTTTTGTATGGTATACTCGTATTCACTTCCATTTAGTTATAATTCGTTAGTTGGGTTCCATTTAGTATAAATTATACCGTATTAGCGTTATTGTGGCCTCTGGGAGAGCAAATTTAAAAGTGGGATCTTATTTTCATATAAATTTTGTCTTTTGTATACTGTATAGGGATCTTATTTTGCTATATGAATAAACTGTTATTATGGTATTGTGTTATTTTTAAAAAAATATTCAAAATTTTGTATCTAAATTGGTAAAATTTACAAAAAATACAAAAACATTTTCATCAATAATTTTCAATTTAAAAAAAACAATGTTTTATTATCCGGCGTAGAAGTAGAGTTAATTATCCTACTCTACTTCTATCAAGTTCTATTGATTGAACAGTGAACCTGAACAGTGAAGTGAACAGTGAACACTTAACACTGAAAATAAAATAATATTTTTGGAATGGAGCATATAGAACATACAGAATACAGATACAGCAAATAATAAAAAAAAAACAAAAAAAAAACAAAAAAAAAAACAAAAATAATTTTTTTTGAGTGAAGTGAGTTACGCACACAATAATGACAAAAATAAAAGGTATAAGCAATAAAGTAGTATAATGTATAATATTATACAATACAAATATGCTGATACACATGTGTATTATTGTGTATAATTTTAAGTAAAAAGAATAACCTTTGAGTGAATTATGTTTTTTTTGTGTTAAATGCTGTTTGCCTTTTGGTTATTATACCATATTAAACTATTGATTAAATTTCTATTAGTCCTTATTATTATAAATCAAAAAAATTGTTTGTTTTATTTATATTATTATTATTATTTTTTATTTTTCCTTATTATTTGCGAAGAAGACTAACATTAAATTAAAAAAATATAGTTCATGCAATCAATTTTTCCTGCAAAGGTTCAGCATGGTAGACAGGGGTTAAAAAAAACCACCAAAGCAATTTGTATATATATGCATTTGTATACATATGCAATTTGTATATGTGTTAGAGCGTTCCGTCGAACTTACAAACATCCAGATAAATGCAGAATAATATATATATAATATATATACACTACACTACAATAGTACATTATTTGTACTGTGTCTGGGTAGCTGATTATGAATCAATCAACCAACCAATATGTACATTAATCGAATAAGTGATAAAAATCTGATGATTCGATCAGATAATGATGAATTTGTTTAGAAATAGAAAATTTACAAAATTTTTTCAATTATTAGATACAGGATTAAAGGTGATGGCCCAATGTATACTTTGCTTCATTTACTTCCTTTGTCGACTTTCACAACTGAATTAAATTACATTATTTTCTATTGTATTTGAGCAAATGCAAAAAGTAATCAAAGTAAGCAAAGGAAGCAAAGCAACGAATTGATGAATTTTCATTTTAATACTTTGCTTTTCTTACTTTGACAGTTTGTTGAACGTTGATTTTAAATTTTTGACAAAAACTGTTTAAAGAGAAATTAATTGCAGAGATAAAAAAATTAGAAAGCTTAGAAAAGTCCGTATTATAATTAAGGACAGTAAAAAAGTCACATATTATATGTATTATATAGTAATGAAATAATTTTTTTTTAAATTATTTTTGAAATTGTAAAAAAATTGTGATGTCAAATAATCTTTTAATAGACATCATTATCCTATAGGTAGGTGCCACCATACTATTTCTGTTTACTTTTTTTTTTTTTTGTTTCATTGTGAATTGTAATATCTAGATAGCCTTTTTAGGCAACTTTGTATGTTCGGACGCATTTTACATCACCAATGGTCAAAGTCGCTACCAATTAATCGACAGTAAATTCACGAAGAATAGTTTTTGGTTTAGGAAATTTTGGATAAAACCAGCCTAAAATATAGAAATAAATTATTAAAAGATAAAGCTTGAACTGAATTAGCAAAAAACCTTAAAGAATCTGGTAAATTTCTACATTGCTCCAAAAAATTTGTTTTGAATATTTTTATTCCATTTTAGTAGAGAATTAGAGCAAAAGATGGAGAAATTTGCGAGATAAATTTGTATTTGGAAGCAAACTCAAAAACAAGCATGTATAATATAACAAAACATATATATAATATTATTAAAAACACTAATAAACACTAATAGTTTACAAAATTTTGATAAATAACCTATAATTAATTTGACAAAATATCAAAGCAACTTCACAAAGTTTCATTTGGTCTACACTGACTTCGTTTACTTTTTTGAGGTAAAGGAAGCAAAGTATACATTGGGCTATCACCTTAAAACAGTATATATCTACTATATCTAGCAAAATTATAAAAATTATTTACTGCAACCCACGGATGAAGTTGCAGGACAATGATAATGATGATTAAAGTGATAGAAATAATGCCAGCATTTTGAATACCAGCAAAACAATTCAAATTTAGTCAACATAATTTTGAAAAAATATTAAAAATGCAAACTGAAAGAACGAGCAAGTCAAGCATGGACTATAAAGAAGAAAATTATTAGAACCGTTCTTACAACTTATTATTTTGCCGTTAGATCGGCTTTATCAGACAATTTTTTTTTATTTACATTATTTAGTTTTTATTCTTTTAGAAATGCAAAAAATAGGAGCAATATATACTAATAATTAAATGAACAAAGGCTATGCTAATTATTATTGTAATTCTTCGATAATGGAAGTAGTTGTCTCGCAAAAAAAAAAAAAACACTGTGTAAAACCAACCGAAGTAAAATTTGACCTTGGTTTGGAAAAGGTTAAATTTCAAATTATTTTTATTAGTTCTGTACTCATCTATATTGTTACGAATATTCCATGATATTCGGGAATATTGTATTAAAAGTGTGTTTATAATCTAGTAGCTTAAGTTTTTAATCCAGTATAATTAAACGATTAAACAATGAACTGTCATAATTATAACCGTTAGTTTATATAAATGTTAAATATACAAATAAAAATGTTTTTCGAATCATACTTTACCAACAGAATGCAATTTGTTCGTAATGGAAGCAATAAGAGCGATTGGATGGAGATAAAAAACGGTATTCCTCAAGGCCCATTTTAGGACCGAATTTATTTAAAATTTATATAGACGATTTAGCATGCCTTCCACTACTGGGATCCATTCAGCTGATGATGCTGTCATAAAATATTCCGAGAGTAGTGACAACCACCTTTCTTCTGCAATATCCGATGACTTAAAAGTTATTGACAAATGGCTAATAAATAAGAGACTATTAATGAATGTCGATAAAATCAAAATCTTACTTTTTGACAATAAAAATTTATCAGTACCACATTCATGTACAATAATACATATATTTTGAAGTAGTTAAAAGTTACAAATATCTTGGGTTGATACTAGATGAAAAATTAAGATGGGATGAGCATATTAACTACATTGTCAAAAAAATAACACCATTTGTTTTCTTATTAAAACGATTTTTCAATTCTAATATACTTACATCATTTATTCGTCATATATTATTTCAAATGTAATCTATGTTAATCCTATTTGGAACCACAAGCTCCACAAACCTATCTGAACAAAATTGATCTTCTTATCAAAAAAGCCATTAAAATCATACATAATTGCGCTACATTGCACCCCACTCATATGCTCTATTCTGGAAAATATATCAGTTTCAATAAAATATGTAAGCAAGAACTATACATGGTTA
The DNA here is from genome assembly GCA_963942445.1 of Argyra leucocephala. Taxonomy (NCBI): domain Eukaryota; kingdom Metazoa; phylum Arthropoda; class Insecta; order Diptera; family Dolichopodidae; genus Argyra; species Argyra leucocephala. Next base: position 128,818,273 of record OZ012680.1, on the reverse strand, counting down.
CATTCAAGATAATAATTAACAAAATAAAGCATAATTTCATTTTAAATAGGAATATTGACATACACAATCACAATACACGCAACAAAACTAATTTTTATTTAACATTCTTTAAGGCAGAAAAGCAAAGAAATAATTGCGTATATAACTGTCTTAAGATCTATAACGAAATTAAATCAAAAATACTGAAAATATTTGTATCTTCAAAAATAAAATTAAAGAATTACTTAATCTATCATAAATATTGGGGATTTTAAGAATGTGCATTCATTTCTTTAATCACTCTGTATTTTATTTATTTCTAAATTTTTTTGTTTAATTTTTCTTTTTCTCACTCATTAACTTAACATTATTTTTTATAAGCATAAGAATTTTACAAGTATGATATTATGCTGTAAAATTCATAAAAATAAGACCAGACAGCGAAAGCTTAGGTCCCCGAATTTTTCATATCAATCTGAAATTATATAAATTATTTATAAATAAAAAAAAAATAAAAATTGTGAATTATTCATAGTCTATAAGTATAAACATCAATGTATCATTATAAGCTAAATCAGAAATATATGAATTAATCAAGAAAAAAAAAAAATGTTATTTTTTATGTTAAATGTAATGTTATTTTATATAACAAAAGTATTATTTAAGCTTTTTAAATTAAATGAGTATTGGTAGTCCATCAATAAGTGAAAATTTTAGTGTTGTTATTATCATTTTTGGTGCGATCAATAAAGAATAAGTGGAACTACACTTTATACAGTATTTTGAAGCCGATGATAATTATGCAACAATATTTAACTGATACAAAACTAATAGAAATCATAACTAAATAAACTTTCTTATTCTGGATTATCTGTTATTTATTATATTAATCAGATCTTTAATGATATTTTATTATTCAAATTTGGGTCTAAATAACTTTCTATTAAAAGGACATATGGTATAAATTACAAATTAAAGAAAACAATATTATAAATTATATTTATTTAAATATTTTTAATTTTATTATGCTTAACTACATCTTTTGATAAAATTCAATTTAAAAATGTTTTCTTTAAAAAAATGTCTGTAATAATAATTCAAGTTGTACATTTCACAAAATTGAATGGCAGTAAATTTTGTATTTTATCATTTTCAGTAAAACAATATCCCAAATCACAAATATTATCATTGTATTGATTCATTGTTGAGCCTTTGGGGCACGAGAAGACATCTGAAAATTCACGTAAATATTTGAATGAACGAAATATTAGAGATTCATTTTCAATCTGTCGCGTTGAACACATATGTTGCGCTAAACTTAAATAAAATAGCTTTTGTGGTTCTATAAATTCACTTATGATTTTGTTTTCAGATTCAAGTAACTCTTGCTTATCATTAGTTTGTATTATTGTTTTAATAGCAGCATATGAACACAAAAACATATCATAATTCAATATTTTTGAAGTTTCATTTACTTGTTTTAAACATTCATTAATTAAATCTGTTGTATTGGTAGGAATTTCCAAATGATAATAACGAAAACGTTTATTCCATAAATCAAAATTTATAGTACTGTAGTAATAGGCATAAGGCTTATTTTTGATATTAGTTTCAATTGCATCATCATAAGAGCCCAATAATAGCTTATAGTCAGGGTTTTCTTTGTCAATCGAAGCTTTTAAAAAAATACGCTTAGCTTTGTGAGTTATTGAAAAAAAATTCTTATAAAATTTATTATATTCATAACCCTTGTAAAAATCCTTTAAATATTCATCAGAAAATATTTTCGAATGATTATCTAAAATATAACGCTTTAGTGTTACAGAATTTTGAAGGCTATTAAAATCAAGATTTGGTATATCTGTAGTAGTTAGATTTAAAGTTGCTTCAAAATTATCCAAAAAAATTTTATACCTATCGATTGTTCTTTCAGATGACAAATTATCCATCCATATTCTTTTTAATATAGCAGGACGATTATATGGTCGTGTTAGGAAACAACTAAGTTTTGTTGATAAAGCGTATACATTTTGATAAATTTCAAAATTAATTAATGTTTTTATATCAGTTGAATCAAAAAGTAAAATAATTCTTTTTAATAAACTAACATCATTAATGTAATATTTTTGAATTGGTTTTATTCCAGCAAAACCCCAATTTTTTTCAATTGTTTCAGAAAATATAGTCCAGTTGAAATGCTTTGATGGAAAGAATTTATTTAGGTCTTTGCTTGACTCCAATAACATACCATTATTTTCAATGTACTCATCAAGTTGTTCATAATCATAATCATCACGATATTTCTTTACCAATTCTTTGACACTAAATAAAAATTCACGTATATTGGATATTGCATCGTTAATTTCTTTATCCACTGACTCAACTTTATTAGGATTCAGTGATTGAAAAATATTTTCCAATTTAAATGTAGCTAATGATAAACCAATAACCGAACCCATTATATGAATTATATTGTTGTGTGGGTAAGCAAAAAAAAAAAGATCACTCTCTGTAACAGTTAAAAGATTTGCTGATAATTTGGCAACATCAGTACCAGTTACATTATTTGTTTTAACAGGAAATCCAAATGGTTTTAAGAAATCAATTTGTTCAATTATGTCTTTGACATTTGTAAAATTCTTTTCTTGATCTTCAATTTTTTTACAATTAGAATAAAAATCGGCAACAATTTTTTCATATTCAGTTTTTGGTTCATTTTCAATCAAAAATTTTTCAACCATTATTGAATTTACATGCCACAAATAAGTCGCGTTTTCAGCCGGTTTCATATTACCACAAGCATATTTGACGAAATCATCACAAGGATCTACATTTTTATCAATGTTTTTCTTAACTTCATTTATAAAATTTTTAATATCTCTTTGATGAATTTCAGTAATTGCTTTCGACTCACTACTCACATTATTTGCAAACAATATAAATATAAAAATTCTTATTAATAAGAAAATTTTTAACATTTTAACTTTACTGAACCACAATTATTGAATAAATATTTAATAGTGTTGTCAAAAATATTTCGTACTTATTTAGTTGAAATTTAAACAGTGACTAAACTCTTTTATATTTCTGCAATGATCATCAGGATTTGTAAGTAGACATTGGAAATTAGAAACGATAAAACTAAGTGGATATACGAGCTAGCGAGATAAGAATAAAAATAGTTATTTTTTTTACAAGAAAGTAGAATTTTTATAACTGGTCAGATTAAACCATTCAGCTTCTACTAGTACAAATTATTGTATAGAAATTGTTATTGTTTTTTTTTTAGAACAAACGAGAGATGTAATCAAGTTATCAATGGAGATTTTTTTCTTCCTTTCTTGGCCAGCCAACAAAAATTTATTTCTGTTACTTAATACCTGGTTACACCGGTTTAAAAATTCAGTAAAAATGTTAAAATATAAAATGTTAAAATGAAAAATATATTTAAAATGTATTTTAGAACACATTTAGAAAGCTAACGTAGGTAATAATAGTTCTCAACTATTTTAGTAAAGTTTTTTTTTTCATTGTTTTTTATAGAAAAATTCATAATTCAAAAAATTTTCGCTAACTTTATGTGAATGTGTTCTAAAATTGTTTTAAAAAATATTTTCTAGTGTGAGATATTATACATAGGAATTCTTTAAAAAATCGCTTTTAAATTATTATTCTAATATTTTAAATTAATTTAGTGTTAGCCAGTTGAAAATCCAAAACGAATCTATGTTTGACACTTATAACTTCATTTTTTCTCATCTCAATTTCTGTTAAACAAAAAATGTATTCATAAACGCGAAAACAATTCCTCAGCTAAAATTTGTAACGGTTCATGCTGATACTTACGAAGAATAATAATAATTATGGCTATTCCCTTGGTCTATTCCCAGGTCTTTGATCCCGAATTTCACACCGTCGGACCAATCCGAAATTTTTTTTAAAATTATGTATAATAATTATTAATAACCTTTTCCAGAAAAAGACAATTTAAAACACGTGATATTGAGTTTCGGCCTCAATGACCTCGAATCTATTGTCTTCATCACATTTAAGGGCTATTGCAGTGATGACAAAAAAAAATTTTCAAAGTCTTCGGCTCCGACACTTGGGATGCTGGATCAATTTATTTGTATAGTCTTAGGTTGCCGCCCCAAACCCCTGCTACTCATTTATTGGAACAGTGTTTTTGACGACGGCTAGGAAACGCATACGGCACAATGATTTTTTTAAATATGAAAAATTCAGTTACAGTGTATTTTTGTCTTGTGTATCTTTGTCATGTAAATGTAACCCATGGTATGATATTTTTTCTATTTGGTTCTTGTATTAAATATATATTTTTCCTATATAGGTTTCCTATATAGAACTCGGATATGTTTTTCTACAAATGATTCATAATTAGACTTATTACATAATTAAAATATAAGAAATTGCTAGCGTGCTACCAAATGAGCAATTCGGTTACAGGAGTCAACATTCATTCAAGTTTGTAGTGTTATAAATCACATCAAACAAAACTTAAACGATAAACTTTCAGTAGATATTATTCTAACGCGTAATTACGTGTTACCATATGGTTACTTTAAGATATTATAGGTACAAAATTTTTATTTCACTTTCTACAGGGGTGTTACACTAAATAAAATTATAGACACTGTAACTGAAGATGATGCTGAAAAACAGATTTGTGTACATCGTCTTGAAGTGAATGAACTAATCGATGTGGACTCTTGTGATGAACAAGAATGTACAGTTGAAAGATTGAATGTAAGACAACTTTTTGCGGAATAAGATTTTTTTTAAAAACGAAGAAGTAGAAAGTAAATCCGTTTCTAAGATAAAAAAATCAGTGAATTAAGTCAACAAAATACAATGTGAAGTTTTTGAAGAATTTTTTTGACAGTAATATTTTGTTGATCGCATAGAATTTACGCTTTGCCTAAAAATTGGTCAAATCTTAATATAACAAAAGAGAGTTTACCAAGTAATAGGAATTTTTGGTCAACAAAAAAATGTTAGCGGAATATGACTGTGTAGGAATCGATGCGAAGAAACCGCTTTGAAACAATTACAATATGCTTGCACTTTCATCCAAATGATGCGCTAGCTAAGAATGACAAAATTACGTTCTCTGATTGATCATTTGCAAAGACAGAAAATGTATGAAATACTTTGTACCTGTTGAAAATATTTCTCACGATGAATCAATGTTGGAATACTTTGGCAAGCACGAACACACTTCGGTAAACAAGCAATACATCTAATTATTGACGTATTACTATATAGTTATACTGGTGTAGGTGTTGTAAGTCCAGAAAATATATTAAAAAGTTATAATATATTGAATTAAGAAAAATATAAAAAGTTTAAATTAAATAATAAATTAAATAATAAGTTCATATTTAAAATAAATTAAAATAAATAATTAAAATAAATACAAATAAATAATCAAAATAAAATAAAAATACCCCTTTACTGGCCAATAGCCAAAACACTCCATATGGATATATAATTGCATTTGATCCATACCAAGGAAAAATATACAAAAGCGATCTCAGCTAAAATAAATTTTGGAAAAATTACTTCAACAATACCACATTTATTGTTGAAACAATACAGCGATGATAAAAAATACTTACCATACCATATTTATTGCGATAATCTTTTCACAATCTTGCCTTTGCTATAGAAGAAATGAAATGCTACAGCAGTGGTATTGTAAGAGAAAATCGCTTTCACAAAGATTATCCTTTAACTGACACCAACCTAATACAAAATACTGGGACCACCTAATATAACATACTTAAAAAAGACGAAAATGTTTATATGAAGAATGCTGTTCAGTTGAAAGAAGAGAATGTAAAAAGTGTAATGTTGGGTTGAGTGTAAATTTTTTTATAAAATATCATACTAAGTAATTTATAATGTTACGCCTTTATATTCTTATATTTTTTTTGATATTTATTATTTTTTTACTTTGTTTTTAAATGTTGAATTAATATTTTTTTTTCAATTACAATGAATACGATTAATTTATATTTTTATGATAATAAAGTAATTGATTCGTTTGTAAAAAATAAAAATGAAAAAAGTTTATTATTTTGTACTCGTACTATTCAAGCCAAAGTCAGAAATTAGGTCTACAAGCAACTTCTACATAAAATATCATTCAATTCAGAAAACTTTTTTTAATCCACTTTTTTATTTTTCTTTTGACTAATTAAATTTTTCGTACCTATCACCATTGATTAATAATACTATAAAGATAGACAATTTTCAAACAAAATAATTAACAACAGCAAATTTTCAACTCACTTTTTCAAAATTAACATCATTGTATATGTTTTCCCCCGTTTATTCAATGTGTTAGTGTATTTTCTATTTTCAATTTGAAATTTTTGAATGTGTTTAATTTATTTATTTATTTATTTATTTTAACAGTTGATCCTGCAGATAAATCTGTAGGCCAACTTTATAGGTCCTTTTCCCTTTCGAAATGTGGACCTTTTTTATTGAACTATATTAATTATTTGGTATATATGTTTGTATATTATATATTCATATTATTTTTTTTATTAATTATATTATATTTTTATTAATTATTAAATTATATTTGAACCGATGTGGTTGTATAGAAAATTACATTTTTCAGTAATTTTCACCTTCGGAAAAATTTTTCGGTACTCACGGGGTTTGAACCCGTGCACCTTCGGTCGTTACATTACTACATTCGAGTGATTTACCACTCGGCTACCGAGGTGTGTTTAATGTTTTATACGACTTTAATTCTCTAAATAATTTGTATATATATTCAGTTTCTCTATACTGTTAATTGAATTTATATAGCTAACTTGAATTGTTTTTGAATTGATAGGTACCAAAATTTCAAATTGGATAGCATTTTTATCGAGTAGTCTTTTATTTTTTTTTATTTATTTATTTTATTAATTTAGTTACTCAAATGAGCAAAATTGCTCGTGCAGAGTGTTTTTAGTTTTTACAATTTTTCTTATAACTAATTAAGTTTTAATTCAGTGCAATTTTAATTTTAAAATAAGGAATGTTTTGTTTTTTATAGAAGATATTTAAATATGATTTTTTTTATATATAATATTAAGTATTATTACTATTATTTAATTGATGAAAATAATCACTAATTTTACTTTTGAATTAGTGATATTTGAGCAGTTTCTTTGATCGCAACTGGTAATTCATTACATTACGTTTTGTATGCTGTATTGTATATTGTGTCATGTTTGTTAAATCTTTTTGTTGAAGATGTTACCCTTATTTGAGCTGCATTTCTAGTTGAGTATGTATGAACTTCATTATTCAACATCGGCTTAATATTTTTATTAATATTCTTAGTAAGTATGAGATGTATTTGTGTGGCCTGTTTGCATTTTATAACATGATTCAATTGTAATATTTTGTGCTTTCCATGAATTTCCTGTGTTGAAGTTTGCCTTTTATATCCAAACAAGTTCTTTATCGCTTTATTCTGCAGTTTCTGTAATGTGTTCAAATTTTTATTCACAGTGTTTCCCCATATTTGAATTCCGTACATAATTGCGCTATGAAATAAGCTGTAATAAATTGATGTCTTATTTTTTAGTGGTACTCTTTTATTTATTAGTTTGAATAGTCCTGCAATTTTTCTTCCTTTTTTTATTAGTTCTTTTATATGCTGTTCCCACTTTAAGTTCTCATCTAATAATATTCCCAAATATTTGTAACTGTTCACGGGATCCAACTTACATTTGTTATAGTAAATATTTAAGGTATCACCTGTCTTTCTTTTAAATAACATATATTTTGTTTTTGCTGTATTTATTGTCAACTTATGTCGCTCCATCCATTGGTGAACTTCACTCATGTCCATGTTGATTAATTTTTCCAATTCTTTGTTTGTTTTTTCTTCATAGATTATGGCCAGGTCATCGGCGAACATAAATGGCTTACCATTCAGTTTTGTGCATAATAAGCCATTTATGTAACAAGAAAATAGCGTAGGTCCGAGTGAACTTCCCTGTATTACACCATATTCAACTTTTACAGCTTTTACACTTTTCAACCCATCACATTCTGTGTACTGCATTCTTTCCGATAAGTAACTTTTGAACCAGTTCACTGAAAAAAAAATTGTTCGTAATATCAATGAACAGCGATTATTAACATATTTTTTGTTGGCTCAATTATTCATTAATATTACGAAAATATAACATCTCTTATTTTTTTTCTTAATAAACTGTTTATTGATTCAACGAATTAGGATTTATTGACACACATATGCAGTTTTTAATACAATAATTGAACAACTAATTCATTAATAGTACGAACACTTTCATTAAAATTAGATTAATAACAGTGTTCGTTGTTTTAATTTGTTTGTTAAAATCAATAATTTCCTCTTGGATTAGCAATGCGTTCATTAATATGTATTTATACTTTTATATTTGTTACTTGCATAATATCAACCAAATATAAAATGTTTCGTTATGTCAACGAATTCATAATTTAAAATTCGGAATTTTTTATTTATTTCAACAAACTAGTTTATTGAATCTAACAATTTTTTTGTTTACTTAATGACACGCGCGTGTTACTTGTAATTTATGTACTCGTATTTTAACAGAATTTTTCAGTGTAAAAAAGAATTTATAATTGTAAGATCTTATAAATTAGCGTAATTTTAAATTCTTTATTTTCTTTCCGGTCAATTCCAATATAGTCTTAAATAGAAGAAAGTAAAATTACAAAGAATTATATAAAAATAAATACAAAAAAAAATTACAATAATTAGATGGTTCTATCATACCCAAAACTAAAATCCAATTCCAAAATAAAATATAACAAATTAAAATTAAATACAAATGTGCAAAAAAGAGAATAGTTAGTGACATTTTTTATTTAAAAAATAGTGTTAAACGCCACATAAAAAAAATTATTTACAATAATTAAGAAGTAAATTTATTGTGAGAATATAAACGAAAAATCCAAAATAAATATAACAAGTAAAGAAAATAATAATTAAATAAAATGTTATAAACTATTTAAGAATATAATTTAAAAAATGAAAAAACATATTTAATCATTTCATATTTAAAACTAATGAAAATTTAAAACTAAGACTAAGAGATACAAAAGAAAATAAGTTATCAACAAAAATTTATTATAAAATAAAAATTGTTTAAAAAAATAAAATCCAAATAATTAAAATAAAAATACACAAAAAGTAAAAAACATTGTATATTTATTTAAAGAAGTGATAAGTGGCGGAGAGTGGGAAGTAAGAAAAGAGCTCAGAAAGCGGGGACAACGATCAAATAGAAGTGGAAGACGTGGGAACCGGAAAAATGCCGACAAAATGAAATTTTCAATGAAATGTTTTATTATTTCAACAAACATGTTTATTGAAACAAAAATCTATGTTATTAAATTAATAAACAAATTTATTAAATCAATGAAATGTTTTATTATTTCAACAAACATGTTTATTAAAACAAAAATTTATGTTATTAAATTAATAAACAAATTTATTAAATCAATGAAATGTTTTATTATTTCAACAAACATGTTTATTGAAACAAAAATCTATGTTATTAAATTAATAAACAAATTTATTAAATCAATGAAATGTTTTATTATTTCAACAAACATGTTTATTAAAACAAAAATTTATGTTATTAAATTAATAAACAAATTTATTAAATCAATGAAATGTTTTATTATTTCAACAAACATGTTTATTAAAACAAAAATTTATTTTAATAAATACATTTAATAATTGTTCATTGTATTAACGACGAAGTTATTAAATTAATAATTAGCTATTCATTGGCTCAATGAACAAGTTCATCGGACAAATATTAATAAATTTTTAATTGTCTCAACGAATTTTTTTATTGTAGTTATTGTAGTACCTTTTTGGTTCAGTGTTGTATTCCGTCCCTTTTACTCCCAGTTCATATAATATTCTTAGAAGTGTATTTCTATCTATTGTATCAAAAGCCTTCCTAACGTCAAAAAACACAGCTACCATTTTCTTCTTTTTATCCAATCCCGAATGAATTTGCGTTATTACATCAAATAATGCTGCTTGGGTACTAGATTTCTTCTTGAATCCATATTGTTGATTACACATTAATTTGTTCTTATGGAGATAATCAGTAAACTTGTTATTGACTGCAGTCTCAATCAGTTTACTAAATACTGAAGAAATCGAAATAGGTCTGAAGTTATCAATATCATTCAGATTATCTACATTCTTATATATTGGTATAACTTTATTAATTTTTAGACATATTGACATTATACCTCTTTCAAGTGACTTATTTAATAATTTCATTGCGTTAACAGCCATATCATCTTTTACCATTTTCAATATATTTTCAAGACATTAAGTCCTCCCCTGAGGCATTAGTATTAGATAATCCATTTATTTAGTTTTTTACATTCAAAAGTGTTTAACTTTTCGTTTAATTTAAATTCCTTATCTGTTTTTAATTTTGACAAATATATACTTCCAAAGTTTTTTGCCAAACTCTCACCGATTGTAGCATAAAACTTATTAAATTTTTCAAGTTTTTCGAGTTTATGTGTTACACTCATTTTACTATTGGCGCAAAATTCGTTTACTTTTCTTTCATTGTTGTTTATTATATTTTTAATACAGCGCCAATTTTTCTTGGCATCATTACCTGCCATTCGAAATCGATTATATTTGATAACTCTTCTCTTTTTCTTCTTTTGAGATTTGTTGCTTTGTTTAACCAGAATTTATGGTCTTGTCTTTGATATATTTTGACTCCTGATTTTGGGCATGTTTTTTATACCAGTAATTTTTCCTTTTAAATAACTTCTGAACACTCATCATCTATCCAAGGTGCTGAATATTTGCCTTTACTACTTGGTTTTTTTTTTCACAACGGTAGCACTTTCAATTATTTGCTTACACTTGGACGTCAAGTTGACCGCCATTTTATTTACATCTGTTATTTTCATAATGTAGTCGTTTAATTGATCTTTGACATAGTTATAATTAATTTTTTTATACAGCTAGTCAGCTATACAGCTAGTCTAGTTTTTATACAGCTAGTCAGTATACAGCTATACAGCTAGTCTTTAGTTAGGTTATTATTTTCCTTTTTGATGCTTATGTTTTTCTGTTCTACTATAATACCTAGATGATCTGATATATCATGGTGAAAATGCATAATATTAATGTCTGCATTTGGATTTCCAGTAAGTATATGATCTAGACAAGTGTTAGATTCAGGTCTAGTAATCTCTTCACTACAGAAGTAGTATCCGTTGGATTCTACTATCGTTTTATATGTACCAACAACCTCATCTTTGTTATTCTTAATGTTAAAATTAAAATCTCCTATAATTATGCTATTTTTATTCGTTAAATTTTCCAGTTGTGAACCTTATACTTCAAAGAATTTATGGATATGGTTTGATGAGTTTTCTGGAGGCCTATAAACAGCCACAATGTTAGGTTCATTTGCACCATCATCCAACTTTATGCTGACAAAGCTGTTATACTCATCACAATATAATATTACAGACTGTATATTTCAACTCATTAATAATAAATATTCCCGCTCCACCACCTCGTCTTGAGTTTCTACATGATAATACTTTGGAATATTTTTTTATATCAATATAGTCACACTCATTATCTAAGATCCATGTTTCAGTGAATATTAAAACATGAATAGTTTGTTCAATAGTATTCAATAAGTGTGTTATTTCATTAATTTTATATTTTAGGCTTCTAGTATTTAAATATAATATTTTAAGTGGGTTATTATTACTAAATTTGATGTCTTTAATACTAAATATATCTGTTTAAGAAAAATTTATTTTTTATTTTTCTCTCAATACATTGTAATAAAAGGATCTTTATAATGGTTGAATTCTCCATGTATATTATTTCTAATAATAAATTATAAAATTATAATATAATTTAATTTTATTTTAATTGAATAATTTTCAAAAATAAAACAATTTCAAAAAATTCAAATAATAGTGCACATTCATTCACGTTATGATTTCTAATATAATATGTGTAAATTTACAAATTGAATCAAATTTTTGTTTTTAAAAAGTGTTATTTGGTTATTTTAATATGTGGATATGTATGTATGCATGGATTTTAAAATTTTAACAGAATTTAAAAATATTTGGAAAACTCATCATTAATTTTTGTTAAGCTTATCAGAAATCTCAACGGTAGAATATTTGAAAAGTATATTTAATATGTGTTTTTGTTGCAGTAAGCACACAATTTATTTATAAGATAATTAAAACTTGTAACGAACTATTATGTATGGAAAAAATTAAAATTAGAATTATTTTGTTATAAGAAATACTATCTTTATAGCATTCTTAATCAATGCTATCACCTAGTGTAAAGAAAAAATATCAATTTTTTTAAGTTTTTTAATTTTATTGTGATTATATTCTATTTAAAAATGTTTTCTTTAAAAAAATATCTGTAATAATAATTCAAGTTGTACATTTCACAAAATTGAATGGCAGTAAATTTTGTATTTTATCATTTTCAGTAAAACAATATCCCAAATCACAAATATTATCATTGTATCGATTCATTGTTGAGCCTTTGGGGCACGAGAAGACATCTGAAAATTCTTGTAAATATTTGAATGAACGAAATATTAGAGATTCATTTTCAATCTGTCCCGTTGAACACATATGTTGCGCTAAACTTAAATAAAATAGCTTTTGTGGTTCTATAAATTCACTTATGATTTTGTTTTCAGATTCAAGTAACTCCTGCTTATCATTAGTTTGCATTGTTATTTTAATAGCACCATATGAACACAAAAACCTATCATAATTCAATATTTTTGAAGTTTCATTTACTTGTTTTAAACATTCATTAATTAAATCTGTTGTATTGGTAGGAATTTCCAAATGATAATAACGAAAACGTTTATTCCATAAATCAAAATTTATAGTACTGTAGTAATAGGCATAAGGCTTATTTTTAATATTAGTTTCAATTGCATCATCATAAGAGCCCAATAATAGCTTATAGTCAGGGTTTTCTTTGTCAATCGAAGCTTTTGAAAAAATACGATAAATTTTATGAGTTATTGAAAAAAAATTCTTATAAAATTTATTATATTCATAATCCTTGTAAAAATCCTTTAAATATTCATCAGAAAATATTTTCGAATGATTATCTAAAATATAACGCTTTAGTGTTACAGAATTTTGAAGGCTATTAAAATCAAGATTTGGTATATCTGTAGTAGTTAGATTTAAAGTTGCTTCAAAATTATCCAAAAAAATTTTATACCTATCGATTGTTCTTTCAGATGACAAATTATCCATCCATATTCTTTTTAATATAGCAGGACGAATATATGGTCGTGTTAGGAAACAACTAAGTTTTTTTGATAAAGCGTATACATTTTGATAAATTTCAAAATTAATTAATGTTTTTATATCAGTTGAATCAATAAGTAAAATAATTCTTTTTAATAACCTAACATCATTAATGTAATATTTTTGAATTGGTTTTATTCCAGCAAAACCCCAATTTTTTTCAATTGTTTCAGAAAATATAGTCCAGTTGAAATGCTTTGATGGAAAGAATTTATTTAGCTCTTTGCTTGACTCCAATAACATACCATTATTTTCAATGTACTCATCAAGTTGTTCATAATCATAATCATCACGATATTTCTTTATCAATTCTTTGACACTAAATAAAAATTCACGTATATTGGATATTGCATCGTTAATTTCTTTATCTACTGACTCAATTTTATTAGGATTCAGTGATTGAAAAATATTTTCCAATTTAAATGTAGCTAATGATAAACCAATAACCGAACCCATTATATGAATTATATTGTTGTGTGGGTAAGCAAAAAAAAAAAGATCACTCTCTGTAACAGTTAAAAGATTTGCTGATAATTTGGCAACATCAGTACCAGTTACATTATTTGTTTTAACAGGAAATCCAAATGGTTTTAAGAAATCAATTTGTTCAATTATGTCTTTGACATTTGTAAAATTCTTTTCTTGATCTTCAATTTTTTTACAATTAGAATAAAAATCGGCAACAATTTTTTCATATTCAGTTTTTGGTTCATTTTCAATCAAAAATTTTTCAACCATTATTGAATTTACATGCCACAAATAAGTCGCGTTTTCAGCAGGTTTCATATTACCACAAGCATATTTGACGAAATCATCACAAGGATCTACAGTTTCATCAATGTTTTTCTTAACTTCATTTATAAAATTTTTAATATCTCTTTGATGAATTTCAGTAATTGCTTTCGACTCACTACTCACATTATTTGCAAACAATATAAATATAAAAATTCTTATTAATAAGAAAATTTTTAACATTTTAACTTTACTGAACCACAATTATTGAATAAATATTTAATAGTGTTGTCAAAAATATTTCGTACTTATTTAATTGAAATGTAAATAACGACTAAACTCTTTTATATTTCTTCGATGGTCATCAATATTTGTAGGTAGACATTGGAAAGTAGAAATGATAAAAGTAAGTGGATATACGAGTTAGCGAGATAAGAATAAAAATAATTAATTTTTCTCTCAAGAAGGTAGAATTTTCATAACTGGTCAGGTTAGATCAATTCAGCTTCTACGAGTACAAATGTTTGTATAGAAATTGTTATTGTTTTTTTTTTTTAGAACAAACGAAAGATGTAATCAAGTTATCAAATGAGATTTTTTTCTTCCTTTCTTGCCCAGCCAACACAAATTTGTTTCTGTTACTTAATACCTGGTTACACCGGTTTAAAAATTCAGTAAAAATGTTAAAATAATAATTTCAAAGTGAATTTTTTTTTTTTTGCGAATTTTTATGTACATGCTTGCAAAATATATTTAAAATGCATTTTATATTCCTTGATCAAAATTGTTATATTGAAGAACACAATCATGTCCCTATACTCTATCACTATAGTAGACATGTAAGATCATTGATTACAATCCGGGCGACATAAATGGAAATAACTTAAAATACAACATGTCTATACCAGATAGAGACAAAAAAATTAAAAGAGAATATTGGTGGTTAGAAAACACATTCAACCAGGATTAGGTACTAAATACATATTAGGTTTACCAATTTAGTTAAGTTAGATTAAGTAGGCTTAATAATTAGGTTAAGTTAGGTTAGTTTAGTCTAGGGTTTTATTTAACAAAAAAAAAAAAAAGATTTAATATTGATTTTTAAGCCTTATTTTTACAATATATAATATAAGAATAAACATGTTAACATACAGTAATAATTACGAGCGAACCAAAATAAATAGTAAGAAAATAAAATTAACATAAAAATATAAGTAATATAAAAAATAATAAAAAATAAGTTTAAATGTTTATAGTAATTAGTTATAGAAAAGCCGTTTTTCTTAAACTTTTTCTAGGCTAAGATAGTTTTAAGTTTATTTCAAAGGCAAATATTAAAATTTTAATAATATTCAGAAAAAAAAAAAAAAAAGGTTCACAAGCAACTTCTACATAAAATTTCAGCCAATTCAGAAAACTTTTTTAACTTTTTTTAATCTGTTTTTTTTATTTTTCTTTCCATTAATTAAATTATTCGTGCCTATCACCTAGTGTAAAGTACCAAATAAAGAAAAAAATATTAAATTTTTTAATTATTTATAATTTTATTGTGATTATATTTTATTTAAAAATGTTTTCTTTAAACAAAGATTTCTAATTGTAATAATAATTCAAGTTGTACATTTCGCAAATGTAAATGGCAACAATAACTGTTGAATATTTTCACTTTCTGCAAAACAATATCTCGAATCACAAATACCATCCTTGTAGTATTGATTCATTTTTGAGCCTTTGGGGCACGAGAAGACATCTGAAAATTCTTGTAAATATTTGAATGCACGAAATATTGGAGATTCATTTTCAATCTCTTCTGTTAAGCACATATGCTGAGCTAAGCTTAAAAAAAATAGTTTTTTTGGTTCTATCAATTCGGTTGTGATTTTGTTTTCGAATTCAAGTAACTTCTCCTCACCATTAGTTTGAATAATTGTTTTAATAGCAGCATATGAGCACCAAAAATTTTCATCACCATATTCATAAGAAATTTCATTCATTTGTTTTAAGCATTCTTTAATTAAATCTGTTGTATTATCATAAATGTTGTAATAAATATTAAGAAAATGTTTATTCCATAAATCAAAATTTACAGTACTGAAATAATAGGAATAAGGTTTATCTTTAATATTAGTTTCGATTACAGGATCATAAAATCCCAAAAATAAATCATAGTCAGAATTGTCTTTGTCAGTGGAAAATATTGAAATTCTACGATTAATTTTATAAATTATTGACAAATAATTTTTATAAAACTTATTATATTCATAATCTTTGTACAAATCCTTTAAATATTCATCAGAATATATTTTCAAGTGATTATTCAAAATATGACGTTTCCCTGTTAATGGATCTTGAAGGTGATTATATTCAAGATATGGTAAATCTGTAGTAGCTCTATTCAAAATTGTTTCAAATTTATACAAAAAATTTTTATACCTTTCGATTGTTCTTTCAGATGATAAATTATCCATCCATAATCTTTTTAATGCAACAGGACGTGTATATGCTTCAGTTCGGAAACAAGTAACTTTTGTTGATAAATCGTATACATTTTGATAAATTTCATAATTAACTAAAGTCTTTATATCAGTTGAATCCATTAGTAATATAATTTTTTTTAATAATTTTACATCAGTAATGTGATATTTTTGTTTTATTTTGATTTCAGAAAAACCCCAATTTTTTTCAATTGTTTCATAAAATGTAGTCCAGTTGAAATTTTTTGATGGAAATAATTTATTTAGCTCCTCACTTGACTCTAATATTATATTTTCCTTTTCTTCACCATAATATTCATAATAATGTTTCATTATTAATTCTTTTAATGTATTTACAAATTTGCCTACCTCTTGAATTGCATTTTCAATTTCTGCATCTATTATTTCAATATTATTGGGATTTAGCGTCTTAAAAATATTTTCCCAATTAAATCTATGTAATCGTATTCTAATCATCGAAAGTTTGAAATATATTCCCTCTGGTTCTAGTGGCTCAGTACTAAACAAAAAATCACCGCCATTAATTAAAAGATTTGCCGATAGTTTTGCAACATCATTACCACTTACATTATTTGTTTTAACTGGAAATGCAAATGGTTTTAAGAAATCAATTTGTTCATATATTTCTTTTACATTTGTAAAATTCTTTGCTTGATGTTGAATTTTTTTACAATTAGAATAAAAATCTGCTACAATTTTTTCATATTCAGTTTTTGGTTCATTTTTGATAAAAAATTTCTCAATAATTGAATTTGCCTTCCCTAAAGAAAACGTTTTTTCAACAGGTTTCATATTACCACAAGCATATTTGGCAAAATCATCACAAGGGTCTACCGTTTCATCCATGTTTTTCTTAACTTCATTGATAAAATTTTTAATATCTCTTTCATGAATTTCAGTAATTGTTTTCAACTCACTACTCACATTATTTGCAAACAATATAAATATAAAAATTCTTATTAATAAGAAAATTTTTAACATTTTAACTTTACTGAACCACAATTATTGAATAAATATTTAATAGTGTTGTCAAAAATATTTCGTACTTATTTAATTGAAATTTAAGCAGCGACTAAACTCTTTTATATTTCTGCAATGATCATCAGGATTTTTAAGTAGACATTGGAAAGTAGAAACGATGAAAGTAAGTGGATATACGAGCCAGCGAGATAAGAATAAAAATAATTAATTTTTCTTTCAAGAAAGTAGAATTTTCATAACTGGTCTGGTTAATTCAGCATCTACCATTATACATTTTTGTTTAGAAATTGTTTTTGTTTTTTTTTTTTTGTAGAATAAACGAAAGATGGGAAAATAAAACAAAAAATCAAGTTATCAAACGAGATTTTTTTTCTTCTTTTCTTGCCCAGCCAACACAAATTTGTTTCTGTTACTTAATACCTGGTTACACCGGTTTAAAAATTCAGTAAAAATGTTCAAATAATAATTTCAAAGTGATTTTTTAGCGATTTACTATGTATATGCTTGCAAAATATATTTAAAATGTATTTTAGAACACATTTAGAAAGTTAACGTAGGTAATAATAGTTCTCAACTACTTTTAGTAAAGTTTTTTTTTTTTTATGAATAAATTCATAATTCAAAAAATGTGCGTTAACCCTTAGCCATTGTTGTAAAATTAGTCACACAAACACTGTTATAGCGTCGCAGCGGCTCTTAGGTAAATTTTGTATAAATAAATGAAATGTAATCATAATAATTTGTTTTGAATACGTTTATTCTTATAAATAACAATCATAAAATTATTTTTTTTTTTTTAAATAATAAAATTAAATATTTAACCCATTTGGTCCCGCGCCACTTTTTTTTCTCAAAATAACGAATAACTTACAGTTTCCTATAGAAAACTCAATCAAAAACAAAGTCTATACTTTTTTTTTTATTGCACTTTCAATAATTTTTTGCACTTTGAAATTTTTTGTACTCAAATGGGTACAATGGGAGCATAAGGACACAAAAAAATTTGATTATTAAAAATAAATAAAAACTCTTTCCGACAAATTTTTTATTTCATTTTATTTTCTTATAATGAAAGGAACAAAAAAAACTTCAACTACAATAACTTTAAACTAACAAATACCTTCAATTACAACAAAATAATAGATTAATTAAACGGAATTAAGAGAAAATGAACACGTTTTTAGTTTTTTTCATGAAATTGTATGAAACATTGTCTTTCTATACAGAGTGTAATATTGCACTTTATGCAAGTCCATCTTGACTGATTGGAGGCATGCATTTTTGGGAAAACTCTTAAATAGTGCCTTGTAATATTTCTAATAAAGCTGAGTAAATCCATTTTTTCATTATCAACTAAATATACTTTCGCCGCGTTTACGACTGCAACATTTAAAGAATGTGCTCAAAGAGGCCACCACCACTTCTTACCTCTGATGGAAATGCGATAGTTATTTACTGCCTGACCCACGTAACATTTTATTGTTATTAAAACAAAATTAGTACTACAAGACCTCTATGTGACTCCCGATAAGCACTAAAGGTGTTATAATGATGTTTTTATGGGAATAATGTGATTAATATTTCTATAAGAATGTTCTTATAGCAATTGCGGGAGTTGTTATAATGGGATTTTCCGCAAGTAATACATCAATGTTTTTATAAATTTGAAAGTGCGTAATCCTATATCAAGAGTTAAAGTGTTGTTATAAGAATAGAATTGCTAGAATAGCAGTAGTGGTGTTATTATTTTACTGTATTCCTATAATGTTATTAATAAACTTACTGTAGCTTTTAGATAAATATTTTGCGACGCCAATTATTTTCTACAAACGAGGTAAATTTTTTTAAATAAACAAAAATTGAAAAGTTTTATTTTGCATTCTTTTTGCAAAGAATAATTATTTAAATATCAAATTAGATGTTATGCATTAATTAACATCCATTATTAAATATTTTAAAGATGCAATTTAAAAAAAAAATTTCTTTTATTTATTTAAAAATTGGTTATTTTTGAAGGGCAATGTATTTTTTCGAAGTATTTTTATAATAAATGTTAATGAAATTTCATTCCCAGCCAAATTTTGCATTTTGGTCACAATAATTATAAATATTAACACAATTATTCTTAACCGCAAAATATTATTTATTAGTAAGACATTTTTTATATTATTAACTAATATCTATCTCCCTTTCTCAGGAAATAAATAGAAACTCCTTAAAATTATTATTTGAAAATAAAAAATAATACCTTTCTCACTCTCTCATAACATAAATTATTTCAAATGAATACCATTTCAAAATAAAAACATATGCACTAATACATGTATACTAATCCTATAACAATATTATAGCACTTGCTCCCGTGCCTTATAGGATTCTCCATTTTAGTGCTATAACGTATTTATAACCTTTCGCAGCAATTGCGAAGCACTCAAATTAACACTAATACTGCTATAAGAGTGTTATAAGAGTGCGCAAGAGTTTTAAAGCGATAAAATTGTTATGTGGGGATCCAACAAATCAACACCTCCCATATGAACGTTAATATTTCTTAAAAAGCGAGGTTGATGAATATTAATTTTGTCTTGTTGTCTTCTTCAACTTCTAGTTTTACATTATCTTGGCCAGTTAAATAGTTATTTCCTTCATTCATAATAATATCTTGTATTTCATCAACCCATTCTGGTTCAATATCTTTTTAACTGGTTACTGTTCGCACCTTCCCGATTTTAGTAAAAGTTATAGAGGAATATTGTCGTTATCTTCACTGTCAGAGTCACCATATGAAAAAATTTCAACTTCGCCAGGTAAATCAAAAGAAATAGTATCCGGTTTGATATCATATTCATTAATATCCCCTTCATCTGTTTGATAATCAGCTGGAGGAGGCAAGATAACTAAATTTATATTTTGTTCATGCTCTTTAATATCCTCTATTGCTGTTTGTAAATGTCGAAAAGTTCTTCCATAAAAATTTTTCGTATTTACAGGTGTAAACTTCATAATTTTCCTAAAAATAAAATATCAATAAAATTACACTTTTTGTTCCCATTGTACTCATATACGAGTACACTTCAATAGAAATGCATAAAAATATAAACTAAACTTATTTTTAAATATATCTGAATTCACAGTTTAAAAATATGAATATCTTACCAATAAAATGCAATGTCAAAGATAAAAAATTTCACTATAATTATTATTACTTTTAATGAAATTGAACGACTTACACAATAAAACTCTTTTTTTTTTCAAATGTGTCAGATATAATGTATTATATCTCCGTCTATTGAACGTCAAACTGGATGAAATTTTACAAGGAAATTTCCCCAACTATGTAAAATAACAATTATTTGCAGGTACGGGTGTCTCATTCGGTTAATGTATAAAATTTTGACATTTTAATTATGATGTTTTCTATACTCATATGAGTACAATGGGGCCAAATGGGTTTCAATTTAAAGATTTTAATTGTCACAAGTATTGCAAAGAATTTTTGCCTGGTAAATGTACATGCTGTCTTATCACATTAATTTATTGCACACCTTAAATACTTGCTTTGTGATATTGCAGATATGACATTGTCCACGTTTTGATTATTTGCTTAGGAAGTTCTTTTTATTTAATTTTTATTATATTGACATTTTATTTATATTGAAATTCATATTGAGCCGCAGCGGCACCATGACAGTGTCTATGTTTATATTTTGCCTTTGCCTTATGTACGAATTTTACCAATAATAGGTCGAATTATTTGAACATTATTATTATTTAAAGGGTTAATTGAAGATTATATAAATTTTTAGAAATATTCTATGTTAAATAAAGGATTTGCAATAATTTAAAATTTAATAACAGCGGCGTCATAAATATGGTTAAAGGTTAACTTTATACAGCTAAATGTATCCTGAAATTGTTTTGAAAAATATTTTCAAGTGCTTTTAACTTATTATTCTAATATTTTTAATTAATTCTGTGGTAGCTTAGGTGAAAAACTGACAAAATTCTATGTTGGGTGGGTAAGAAAAAACAAAAAAACTCGTTTGATAAGATAAGTGGTTTGTTTTGTGTCGTGTTAAAAAAAATGTATTCATAAACAGAACATAATTTGTTACAATACATTCTGATTTTATAGAAGGATTATCATGTTGGTTATTATAAAATAAATCTGCGTTTACTAAACTAGAATATTTTAATCAATTTAATTTTTATGGTATATCGTCGCCCGACGATTGGTTTGTCTTACCCAGCAAATTGTGATTTTGAGTAAAACACAATTTAAGTTTGAGCTTATATTACTTAAAATCGGTTCGATAAATTTTATTTTATTTCTGTATATCATATAGATGTAACCTTCTACTTTTAAATGCTTGTTTTAATTTTTAGTTGTAAGAACAAAAGTTTCGTAAAAATTGATGAATATTCGACAAGTTTTCAGTTATAAATCGCGTCTCTAGTAATAAAATGATGTATAATCCTTTTTACTCCATTTTACGGCTATAGCAGAATTGGATTTTATGGATTTTATTATAAAAACTTTCGCGTTTAGGTTTATTCATTGTTAAATACTATTTTTATAGTGGAAAATTAAATTAGTGTATATGCAATAGAGCAAAAAACGTAGTAAAAGAATAAAATAAAAGGTACATACTATATTGTATTTCTCCAATCATTTTTGTTTGTTAATTAATGAAAACGCGTCTACAATGGTTACGCCATTTTACAATGAAATATTCTTCATTTAAATATTTTTAAAAAAATATAAAGTAATGTACATAACTGTTGACTTTAATTTAAAATAAATTGTATATACTTCAATTTATAAACTATGCATGGCAATAATACACCGTTGCAAATTGAAACAAAGTTAACTTCTTTTTCGAGTATTAAGAAGTTGAAAAAATGTATATACATTATACATTATACATTATACATTATACATTATACATTATACATTATACATTATACATTATACATTATACATTATACATTATACATTATACATTATACATTATACATTATACATTATACATTATACATTATACATTATACATTATACATTATACATTATACATTATACATTATACATTATACATTATACATTATACATTATACATTATACATTATACATTATACATTATACATTATACATTATACATTATACATTATACATTATACATTATACATTATACATTATACATTATACATTATACATTATACATTATACATTATACATTATACATTATACATTATACATTATACATTATACATTATACATTATACATTATACATTATACATTATACATTATACATTATACATTATACATTATACATTATACATTATACATTATACATTATACATTATACATTATACATTATACATTATACATTATACATTATACATTATACATTATACATTATACATTATACATTATACATTATACATTATACATTATACATTATACATTATACATTATACATTATACATTATACATTATACATTATACATTATACATTATACATTATACATTATACATTATACATTATACATTATACATTATACATTATACATTATACATTGAAAAAATAGTTATTGAGGCTCTGTTTGGAAACACATATATTTGCTAAAAAGTACTAAAAAGTACAAGTAATATTATTTTGTAAAAAATTTCCCACTAACAGTAAATCACTTTCTGTATATCATATGAATGTCCATTACATTCTACTTTTCCGTATAATTATTCTACTTTCAACTCCATTATTTATTATCGTCGCTGTTATCTAGCAGTAATCAACCCTTTTGGACCAAATACCTTTACTCTTTCTCTCATTAACTCATTATTTTGAATTAAATCGAATTCTTCACATTTTGCGTTGTTCTTAAATTTGTAAATCGATCTGATTTTTTCTATTTATATTTTTAGTGAAATTTTTTTCACCACAATATTTTCTATAAATATTAAAGATTAATTTTTTATTATTAATATAAAACTGTGATTTATAACCTTTTATGAACTCATTTGTCAATCAAAATTGTAGATTAATTCTAAAATTATCTCAGAAGGTGATATACGAATAATTAAATTATTTAAAATAACTTTTTATTAAATTTTGTACACTTAATCAAAAAAAATGTATAAACAAAATAAAAAATTAATAATTAAATGTACTCAAGTTATTAATACATAGAAAATAGCTTAAAATAAAATTTCGACTGATAATAGTTAATATTATTAAAGCAATTTTTATAAAATAATTTAGTCGTTATTTGCATTTCAATTAAAAAAGTACGAATTTTTATAGTTGTTCTTGTGTGATAGAACAGTTATCTTCAAAATGTTTAATTATAACATTTGCTTTTTAATTGGAATTATCATATTTACATTGGTTCCACATAATGTAAACAGTGAGTCTCAAACCATTACTGAAATCCACGAAAAAGATATAAAAAAATTTATAAATGAAGTTAAGAAAAACATTGATGAAACGGTAGATCCTTGTGATGATTTCGCCAAATATGCTTGTGGTAATATGAAACCGGCTGAAAACGCGACTTATTTGTGGAATATGAACTCGATTGTTGAGAAACTATTTATTGAAAATGAACCAAAAACTGAATACGAAAAAATTGCTGCCAATTTTTATTCTAGTTCTAAGACAACTCAAGAAGGAAATAAAAATTTTACAAACGTAAAAGATATATTTGAACAAATTGATGTCTTAAAACCATTTGGATTTCCTGTTAAAACAAATAATGTAAATGGTAATGATGTTGCAGAATTATCAGCAAATCATTTAGCTATAGATGGTGATTCGTTTGTTACTATTGATGTATTTCGCGAAGATGAAGTTCATTTTATATTTAATGAACGTTTAGCTGAACTTAAAGTGAAAAATATTTTTCAATCGCTCAATCCAAATAACATTGAAGCAGTAGATAAAGAAATTAACCTTGCAATTTCCAATATAGAGGTATTTATAAATAGCTTCAAAAAATTAATAATGGATTATAATGATGATGCCAAAAAGAGGGATGTTTCAAAACTAGAGTCAATTGAAGAAGCAAATAAAATTCTTACATCAAAACATTTCAATTGGACTACATTTCATGAAACATTCGAAAAAAATCGGGGTTTTTCGGAATTAAACAAAAAATATAAATTTCGTATTCGTGGTGTAGATTTATTAAAGAAAATTATGCTACTTATCGATTCAACTGACATAAAAACTTTAATTAATTTGGAAATATATCAAATTGTAAATTGTTTATTAAATTATTCGACCTTTTTAACAGAAATTTATACTCGTCCTGTTGCACTAAAAAGAATATGGATGGATAATTTATCATCTGAAAGAACAATCGATAGGTATAAAAAATTTTTGGATAATTTTGAAGCAAATTTTAATAGAACTACTACAGATTTTCCAAAAACTGATGTTGACATCGTTAACAAATTTTTAACAGCAAAGCGTTATGTTCTGGACAATCACTCAAAAATATTTTCTGATGAATATTTAAGAGATTTTTACAAGGATTACGAATATAATAAATTTTATAAAAATTATTTGTCAATGACAAATCAAATGGTCAAGAATTTTTTAAATTTGGGTGATGGCAAAAAAAGCTTTGATTATCTCTTATTTACTGGGTTTTATGATACTGCAATTGAAACTAATATTAAAGACAAACCTTATGCTTATTACTTCAATACTATAAATTACGATTTATGGCATGAATATTTTCGTTATCTTTATATTCACATTTATAACAGAATACCCGTAATTGTAGAATGCTTAAAAAAAATCAACGAATCTGATAAAGAATTCTTTTTATATTCATATGGTGCTATTAAAACAATCATTCAAATGAATAATGAGCATCAAGAGTTGCTTGACACTGAAAAGAAAACTATAAGCGATTTGATAGAACCAAAAAAATTATTTTTTTTAAGCTTGGCACAACATATTTGTTTAATGGGACAGATTAAAACTGAATCTCCAATATTTCGTGCATTCAAATATTTACAAGAATTTTCCGATGTATTCTCATGCCCCAAAGGCTCAACAATGAATCGATATAAGGATAATATTTGTGATTTGGGATATTGTGTTACTGAAAATAAAAAAATGCAAAACTTGCTGCCATTTACTTTTGCGAACTGTGCACCATGATTTATTGTTACAAGTTTGTTTTTAATAAAAAATATTTAAAAAATAATTTTTGTTTTAAGAAATAAAATTAAAAATATTTTAAAATTTTTATCATTATAATATTAATATTGTTTTCTTTATTTTATATTGTAAAGTGTTTTAAGACTAAATATGGTATGACACATGATCATTAAGATTTGAAGAAAAAAAATTATTAAGTTATCTCTGGTTTCACCTATAGAAATATTTAAATCGAATTAGTAAAAATTTTAAGTACATAGTTATAATTGATTGTAAATTCAATGTGGCAAGAACATATAGATCCCATTATTAAAAAGATTGTTCCATATGCTTTCATATTAAAATAATTGAAGAGGTTCTTCAACAAAAACATATTATAATCCAGTGGTAGACAGAATTAATTACACACTCAATAAATTTTAACATTTTTTTTTTGTTTTTCTTTTCTAAGGACGAAATTTACAAATGTGTTAAAAAAAACTTTGGGAATCAATTTCACAAAGTGTTCTTAATTTAAATTTAAATTTTTTGGCTGAAAAATATCTCAAATGACTCAGGTAGTAACAGGTTTGATATGTTATCCGGCAAAAGTAAATACACATTTGGTTTCATACGGCATAATTAATTACACAATAATTGCATTTTGATCTGATGAAGTGAATAAGTTCATTTTTTGATAGCATTTAATTAATTTTTATTTTTGAATTTGTATTCTAATATTTAAAAGTGACGAAGTGAAGCTCTTAATAGAGCTTCAAATAATTTTATTCTGTTAAAATTACTGATTTATTTTTCATCCATAAAACGTAAAACAAACGAATTAAAACGATTGAAAATCGCGCAGATGTTGTTGCTTAACACAAGCTCGATTGCTAGCAGAAATTTATGGAATTTCATTTAAAACTATTTAGAACCTTGTAAACCTTGTAAGCTTGAAAAACAGGGAAAGATCTAGTAGGAATGAAGTTCTTACTAAATGACCCAAAGAAGGCTATTAGAAATTGTTAAGTAATTAAAATTCTGATATAAGCCCAGTTAAAATTGTTTTTGTGTCAGCAAAAGTTATTGGAAAAAAAATGAGAGTGAACGAACAGTACGAAAAATATGTAAATATTCAAACTTATGGAGTGCGTAAAGTAGTACATATTTTACCTCAAAATTTTTGAAAACGTGAGGTTTTTGCTCAAGAATATGTTAATGAGTCATTGGAGTACTGATATAACGTATTGTGGACAGAGGAAAGTTAATTTACATTGCGCGGAAGCTCTTGGAAAAAAATACATTCATATTCCAAAAGAGTTAAAGTATAAAGTGGTTTAATCATTTGATTCCCATGGCGATGGAAGTGTTATTTCTTGGGGATTCATTTACTACTATGGCTGTGGAGCTTTGTTTCCAACAGATGCAACATTATTTCAATGTCGAAACATGAAAATATTAAAAAAACATGCCTTCACTTAAGGAGGCAGAATATTTCCTGATGATAACTGCTGTTTCCAGCAAGATAATGCTTCATTTAATAGATGTTGCGTTGTAAAACGATGACATCTTGAAGGTGTCGGACTGAACATTCTAATTTGGCCACCGAATAGCCCTGACTTAAATTTTATTGAGAACATCTGCGCATTTATAAAACAATAAAAAGGAAACAAATCGATAAAAGCAGAAAAAAGCTGAAAGGATGGAGGAAATACTGAATATTTAAATAAAAATACCTATGGAATTAATTAAAAATTTAAGAACTTCAATATGAAAGTAATTGCAAGCTGTTATTGATGCACAAGATAGAATAACTAAACATTAACAATGTAAAAATACTAACACAAAACTATTTAACTGTAAACAACTTTTTTATTAAAAAATTAGCAATATTTCTTTAGTTTTACCTGAAGTGTAATCAATTATGCCGTATGAAACCGAATGTGTAATAACTTTTGCCGGATGATATAGCAAAAGAAATCTGTTACTACTTGAGTTATTTTCAAGAGATTTTTTTTAGCCGAAAATTTAAATTTAAATTAAGAACACTTTGTGAAATTGATTCCCAAAGTTTTTTTTAACACATTTGTAAATTTCGTCCTTAGAAAAGAAAAACAAAAAAAAAAGTAAAAATTTATTGAGTGTGTAATTAATTTTGCCTACCACTGTATATTAAACTAGGATACCCGGCGAACGTTGTTCGGGCCTAAGTAAAAATGAGATTTGTAAAGGTTTTGTGAAACTTTAAATATAAATCAAAAAATACAATAAACTTTAAATATCTATTAACATTTTTGTTTTATCATTTCAACGGGTTTTGTTTCAATATTTTTGAACCCGCACAATTAAAAATCTATCAAATTATGGAAAATTTTTATTTGTTTTGAGGTCTAAATTTAATTCAGCTGCAGTTATATATTTATAAAAGCGATATATTTACAAAATTTGACCTTGTTTACAAAACAAACAAAAGATTATATCCGTATTTACACATTTCGTAGCATGAGAATTATTTTATCCCATACGCTATTTAGTACATTTTGAGTAAATCGATTTTAAATGTTTAGGGTGAAAATACTAAAAAACCAGCCGATAAATATTCAAATTTTTTACATTGTTAATTTAAATTGACCAATTTTGCACTTAAATTTAAATTTTGAAGATAATTAGTTCATATATTAAAAAAAGTTATGGTCATTTTAATTATTGGAAGTAAATTATTAACTTTATACCACCTCATACATAGCTATTCTTATTATTGTTCTTGATGTATGACATGGTGCAAAGTTTTTTTGGATATGTGACATTATAAAAAGTAAGAAGTAATTTTTTTAAAAATAATTGTAAAGAAGTGATATGGAATAAAGTAATATCAAATACCGTTAATATATAAAGATATATTATTCATATATGAACGGTCTTTGGTAATTTTATATGGGATTTTAATATAGCTTTTTTTAATAATGAATAAGTCGAAACAAGTCGGAAAAATTTATTAAATAAAATATAATGAACAATTAAAATGGTAATTCTGTATAATAAAAAATAGAAATTGCAGAAGTTTTTCTTTGAAGTAAAATATCAGTTTTTCAATAAGAGCCAACCCCAGTATCTATAATCAAAGTAATTTTAAAATTAATTTAAAGTAAACAAATAATTTTTTTTTTATTTTAAAGAGCAGCCATCTAGGAGCAGCCATCTACGTTGCAAATTACTTGATCTCTACTCAAATCTTCGAAGAAGAATTTGAGCAGTCCCATCTATTAGGTGTAAAAATTTTGCGTCATGTTTATAACATATTTTCAATATATAAATCTAATAAATCAAAAATGGACATTTTTATAGAAAAAATAGAGAATGTTATGTCTAATTACAAGAATTCTTTAATTATCGGTGATTTTAATGTAAACGTATTAGACAAAAGGAATAATGATGTTATAACGTATTCCAACACAATTATGAGTAATGGATTTATAATTGGAAATAAATTAACTGAGGAGTTTGCAACAAGAATAGGAAAAACATCTAAAACCATTATAGACCACTTCCTTACTGATATATTAAAATACGAATATGACTTTTCAATAACTGATACTTCTTTGTCAGATCACCAAATGTTACTAATCAGTGCAAACATGCAACCTGTAAAAGAAATCCGAAATAACAATAAAACTGTTCTGAACTATGACGGCCTCTGTAATGATCCATTTTGGAATACAATGGATAACATTGAAAATCTTGATCTGCTTATTCAAAGTTTAACAATTTTAATTACTAAATATACCATCTTAATTTCATCGAATAATAAAAGCAAAAAACATATTTGGATGACCAATGAAATTCTCGAAACTATCAAAATCCGAGACTCTCTCCTTAAATTTAAACGTAAGTACCCAAATGATGCACACACTCTCGAATTATATAATATTTATAGCAACAAAGTTAAGTCCTTGATTTTTGAAGCAAAAGTGAAATTTTGTACCACAGAAATTGCAAAATATCCTAATGATGGTAAAAAATTATGGGAATTATACAAGAAAATAATGTTTAATACTGGAGGAGCTCAATCCAACGATCATATAAAAATAATCGAGTATAAAAATCAGGCAATTACTGAGGAAAGTGAAATATCTGAGTGCATGAATGAGTTCTTTACTAATGTAACGGATAATTTAAACATATCAGATGAACCCATTGATCAAAATTACTTCGACAATACATTGCGAACTATATACAAGTCTTTTGAGCTAACACCAACTACAACTGAAGAAGTAGAAACAACCATTATGTCCTTAAAATCAAACTCAGCAACAGGGCATGATAATATCTCAGCAAAAATTGTCAAAAGGTTTGCTGATAGACTTGTACCCTTATTGACCAAATTTATTAATACTTCCTTCGAAACGCACATCTTCCCGGAACCACTAAAAACTGCTATTGTAACCCCAATTCATAAAAAAGATAATACAACTGATCCGACAAACTATAGACCAATATCTGTTTTGAGTACCATTTCAAAAATTTATGAAAAAATAATTAAAAAGCGACTGTCTGTTTTTTTGGATGGAAATGGAATATTACATCCGGAACAATTTGGGTTCGAAAGGAATTCAAACACAACTGCAGCTTGCGTCTCTCTTACAGATTCTATTTCCAAGAACATGGACCAAGGAAAATTTACTGCCTGTGTATTTATTGATCTTCAAAAGGCATTTGATTGTGTGGACCATGATGTCCTATTATTAAAATTCAAGAAACTTCATTTTACCCACCTTCAAATTGAATTTTTTAAAAGCTATTTAGTTGGTCGGGTGCAAAAAATAAAAATAGGAAAAACTTACAGTAGTTGTAAATTAAGCAAAAAAGGAGTGCCTCAAGGCTCAATTCTCGGTCCTGATCTTTTTAAAATTTATATCGATGATATAGCACGGCTAAATCTGAAAGGCAAAGTGCAATTATTTGCCGACGACTTGGCTATAAAATATTCAACTAATAGCGAAACCGATCTTAAGTCGTCAATACTATACGATTTATTTTGAATCGATGAGTGGTTAGTAAAAAATAAATTGGTTATAAACCTAAAAAAAACTAAAATCCTCTTATTTGAAAACAAAACTTTTGCTCATCCCAACTTCTTATTTAAAAATGATCAAATTGATGTTGTTAAGAACTACAATTACTTAGGAATGGTGATTGATTCTAATCTCAAATGGGTAGAGCATATAGACTTTGTATGTAAAAAAATTGCTCCTTATATATTCATATTAAAATGACTGAAACAAATCTTAGATAAAAAAAGCCATCAAAACTATTAATAATTACCCAATACTACATCCAACAAACTTACTATACTCCCCTGCATTTCCAAGCCGCGATTTTATATGCACCAGAGAATTATACATATTAGCTTTCAAAATAATAAATAACTATATCAAACACAACTTCATTCTTAACAGAAATATTGATCTATATACACACAATACAAGGAATAAATCAAACTATTATCTTTCATTATTCCGAACAGAAAAACAAAAAACAAACTGCCTTTACAACTGCCTAAAATCCTATAATGACTTACCTACAAAGTTAAAAGAAATAGAAAATTTACCACACTTCAAAAAAAATATTACTTGTTTCTTGTTAAGCACACATAACATTACCTAAACAAAACAAAGTAACACATTACTAGAAAATTGGGTAGTTTATATTGATTGACTAACTGCATTTTAAATTTCATGCATTTTAGCATTCAAAAGTATATTTTTGATTTTTGAGTTTTTTTTCTTTTTTCTTTTCACATTTTCAACTCTATGATCTATTAGCAGGAATATATAATTTTTATTTGTTGTTCTTTTTTTGTTTTTTTTTTTTTTTCTTCTTCTGGCTCTAATATCTTGTCTTAATACTTCTTTCAATCCATCATAAAAAATATAAAATGTAATTAAAACAATAGAAATAACAATGGAAATAGCAATGCAAACAAAAAAAACAAAATAATTGGTAATAAAGTAATAAAATTAAATGAAAGTAAAATTATATTAAAATGTATGAAACTAATTAAAATGAAATTTTGCATATATTTTATATTAATTCTATATTATTATTGTATACTCATCGTTCTAACACGTATTAGGAAAATAAAAATTGATTTATAATACACAATTCGACCAGACAGCTTAGGCTAGGTCTTAAACATATATTTTTACATTTTAAATTAATTACTATATAATGTTAATCTTAATCTAAACTACTTTTTTTTTATTTTTTTTTATCTTTTTATTAAATCAAATATAAATATTCTCTATACTTAAGATCATGTTACTATTAGATTTAATAATAGATTTAATAATAAAATTGAACTTTATCTTATAAATATTTGAATAAGATTATAATTATAACAAAATTTGTATTTTACTCGTTTGAAATAATAAAGAAAAAATAAACTTTTATTTCCTATATTTGTGAAGTTGCCTTAATCTAACAGGTTTTTTTTCAAATATATTTAGTTTTCGTTTGTAAGAAAATATTGATCCTGCTGCTTTAGGTAGACTAAAAACACTTTACAAATGATAAGATACAGTGATTTTTGTCTATATTTGAACAATCTGCATCTTGTTCCGCTTTTGCCATATTTTTTTCTTTTTTATGCAACTCAAATTGTAGCAATTGCGTTCTAGATGGATCTTTATTCATTTTATGTAGATACATTGTACTTTTTTTTATTTAAAAAAAAAAGTTGAATTAACTGTTGAATACTTTCCTATACACTGATATTTTAAGTGGTTCAGCAATCTTTTCTTTATATAAGTTATACATTTTGGGTAAACTTAATTCACTTTCGAGATATTTTCTTTGCGAATTCGCACGAAAATAATGTGAATCTATAATAGGAAATGATTGAATATGTTCCCGTATTTCATTTAATTTCACTGGCGAAGTTACTCTCTTAGCATGTTTCCCTTTTTTTGTTTGTGTAGGTATACCACAGTTTTTATCCAAACAATGTTTAAAGCAATAGTAAATTCGGGTCTGAATTATCGATAGAGTATTTAGAAAAAACGTTCTAAAAACTCTATGGGTTCGCTCTTCTACTTGTAAATAAAACATAAAAGAATTTTTTTTTACATCAGAGTCAGTTCGGCGCCGTTTTATATTTATTTGCCTAACAAATTTGAAATAAAATTTTACTTTTTCTTCATCTTGTAAATTCCAAAACTGATTAAATATTTTCAAATCAACATTATTTTGTTCCATATCCGTATAATTAAAGTTTCTTGTATGTATGGGACAAAATAATATTAACCTTTTATATCATTCGAAATCCTTGGGCAATGGAGGGAGGTGAAAATAGCACTTAAAATATAAATTTGCTTTTTACATGGCATATAGGATAAATATTACATTTTATGGTGTATGGGATAAAAATTTCGTTACATACATGTAAAATAGGTGGATACGGGACAATATCAATACTCATTATCTCAGAAACTAAATAAGATATATCAAAACGGACCAGAAATTCTGAAAGATTAGACTTCAAAACCTATAGATTAATCGTTAGGTCAATTTACCTAAAATTGGCGTATGTGACATATATGATTTGTATATGTACATATTAACTGATAATTCTGCATAAGAAATTATTATAGTAATAATTATAAAAAATTATTGTCTTCGAGGCTTACACCAGTATGTTAACACTTTAATATATTCGCAATACATTTAAGATCACTGTCAGACCGTGTAGTCCTGAATTAAAACAATAATATCCAGAATGGTTATAATATATGAAGAAAATCCATATTTCGATCATATTTCGATTTTTTTGTAGATTTTATGATCCGCTAAAGGTTTAAAAAGCAACTTTATTGCACTTTCTAAGCAGGGTATTTTAAAAAGTTAAAACAAAAATTTAAAAAATCATATTTTGATTTTTGAATCACAAATTTTAAAACATTATTTTGAAGAAGAATAACTTAACTTTGTATTTTATAATTTTAATTATTTATTTTTTGTTCAATTTCTGATTTTTATTGTATCATGGATTTTTTAAGAGCATAATGTAGGTACACATATACAATCATAATAAATATACATTTTTCAATAATTTCGTATTTCAAAAATTAAAAATAATAAAAAAAAAATTCATCCAAACGCTGTACATGGCCTAGCCAATTAAGTATGTAAATAGAGTTCTATAATTGTCTGGAGATGATAAGAAATAGTGATTTGTAAACCAAAGCGATCAAAATATTAAGGAAAAAATTGTATGTATTCAATTTTGCTCAGTTCTCATTCTCACTCTCTTCAATTTTCGAAATTCTATCATAATGTTTTCTATTTATTGTTATTGTAAGATTCTGTTAATATTCGCTAAGCTTTTAAATAAATCTATTTAAGTAATAATGCTATTTTTAGTTTAATTTCTTATAATCAAATTGTGATTTATAACCTTTTATGATCTCGAATGTTAATCAAAATAATAAGTTAGTTCTAACATTAGGGTTTTGCAGAACGTGATATGCGAATAATTTGATTATTCAAAATAAATAAATTTTTATTAAATTTGGTACACTTAATCAAAAAATTGTATTAACCTTTAACTTATAACGTGGTGGTAAATTGTACATTTTTTTGTTTTTCTCTTTATTACTTCTGGCCGTTGCTCTCTCACAAGGTGATGTTCTCAGTACCCTCTAGTTATATTATACATTTATCCACAGTATTATTTGTCATGTTGTTAGTAAAGGACGTGACGAGAAATTTGGTAAGAGGTGCGACAACTACCACTCGTCATTAATTGTGGGATTTTTTCTTAGAAAATTTTTTACTATCACGTCTAAGGAAACGTAAGCAATTAATAGAAAATATTTGACTGCACATCTAAAATTTTAAGAAAAAAAAATCTTCTTTTAAAATCATCCATTTTGAAGTTTTATACAACTTTGTAACCCTTTTTCTATAATTTTTCGATTATAGAGAATATTGCACGATCAAACAAAGTGAATGAATCTGGAATAAGACAGATTTTAAAAAATGATGATGAAATTTCTGATGAAGAAAATAATTGTGATATAAGCGAAATTGATGACGAATTTTTTTTATAGAAAAAACCGTTTTAAGTGGGCAGCAAATGAACCACAGATATTTAGTCTCCACTTTAGAACTCCACTTTAGAACTACACTGCATTATATTGTAATATTAGAAACTTCAGTAGGCGCAGCTAGTACCGATGAAATAGAAAATAAAATGTATAATTTGATGATCACTCTCAAATTGAGTTGTTGCTAACTTAACCTAATTCTTTTAAATCTTTTAAGTTTTGTTTCTCTGGCTTCTATTATTTTGTTGTAATCGTTTATCTCGAATTTTAATTTTTTCTCTTTTTTCCTATTTGATTTTCTTTCCTTGTTTAATTATGTTTAACTAAATTTAATTATTTCTATTGTATTATATTGATATTTAATAGCTATAAGTTTGTATTTTATAATTTTTAAATTTTTTGGGTTATGTTTTGCCTTACTTTTTTACTTTAATATTGAATTTTTTATTTTTATTTTTGTATTCCTGTAACTGTATTACTTTTAGCTCTGAATTATCAACCTAATATTGTTTAATTATATAATTTAATTATTTCTACTCTTGTTATTTCATTCATCACATATTCTCAGGAATGTCAGAATGATCTTAAATTTATCTAATTTTACCATTATTGTTTTGGAAATTTTTTAATTTAATTTATGATAATGTTGTAATATGATAATATGATAAAATGGTATAATAAATAAATGAATTTTAAAACTATAACTACTAACTAAACTAATAAATATTGGTCCCAAATTTTTGATGATTCCATTGAAAATAAAATCATTGAACATACCAACACAAAATTAAAACTGAAATTTGAATCAACAGTAAAAGTAGAAATAAAACCTTTAGATAAAATCGAATTTAGAGCATTTCTGGGAATATTATAATTTATACATCAGTTTTCAAGTCAAATCGAGAGTTTACAAAATTAATATTTGTAACAGCGGAACAAGGAGAGACATTTTCAGAGCTGTTATGTCTAAACTTCGATTTCTTACTTAACTTTCTTGTTTAGGATTTGATAACACTTTTGATAGACCGCACAGATTAATAATATTAGTCCATTAGCGGCGATTTCAGAAATATTGAAAAAAAATAATTGAAAAATAATATATTATTGATATATTACTGATATATTTGATAAACTGATATAACAAACAAATCATCACAATAAGTTTTGACACATCAAACAAATTGTGTTATATTTGTCCAAACAGACTAAAGCTCAAACTAAATCAAAGATGATTTGTCAAAAACCAATGTGTATGGGTTGTAGCAACACTCTAAAAAATGGTGTGGATTTAACTACAATCAATGTAGTTTTTTACAACGTTTTTTGTAGAGAATTCTGATCAAGAGAGTGAAAACACGCTTTCGAAGTGTATTTTTTAAAATAACTCAAAAAAAACAAACGCGTGAAATCACTTTACTATAGTTAATTTAGACGATAATGTTTAATTTGCAACATAAAATGTGTAATTTCACATTATTCTTTTGATCACACATTTTTTGTGTGAATTGATTGAAATATACCATATTTTGCTGTTGGTATTTAGCGTAACGAGTACAATTATTGACACCCTTGATTTTACAACCAATTATTGACACTGCTATTTTCATAAGCAATTTCTCGACATGTTTTAGAATTTTTTCCATTTTAAATTAATTTTTATTAAATATTTATCGTTTTATTTTGAATTTACACTTACGGCTGATTAATTTAAAGTTTAATTGTGTTTGAATTTACAAAAAGTAAAAAACAGTTTTTAGTGATACAATTTTTGGTGGAAAATTTGCAGAATTTGATAAGGAACCAGTGAAGTAAATAATTGTTTTTTGTAATTTATTTTGAAAAGTGTGGATATATTGTGCATTAATTTAAAAGAAAATAGTGTTTTAAATTATTTTTATAAAAAAAAAATGAAGTTTTTTTAATTAAATAACTATAATAGTGTCAATAGCCGGTTTATTTCTTAGGTCTGTCTTATTATTGACATAGGGTGTCAATAAATGTATTATATGGAAGTACAATTATTGTACCCATGACAATAATTGTACATTTTGTAGGTGTCAATAAATGTATTATAATTTCTAGATAATGCTCAACGCCAAGAAAAACTAGAAAATATGATGAAAAATGTATTTAGAAAGCTAAAGATGCGTTGCAATATATGAAATACCGCGATTGACCTTAATTTGTCGGTTCAGTTCCAAATTTGTTAAATCTCGGCCTGGACTTCCAACGATATTGTTAAATAATCAAACCAAACTATTTAATGGGGCCGAAACATTTGATTTCTCTGTCCAAAACCAAAAACGGTATTAGCAATGAAAGGATACAAAAATATTTATGAAGTAGATTAGAGGCACTGCTAAATCAAATTTAACAGTGATGTTTTCATTTTTTGCTTCTGGAGATGTTGTGCTTATGGTCATTTATCCTTAGAAATATTTGCCCGAAGAAATAATGAAATTAATGGCGAAAAAGTGACAATGTATGGATGACCAAGGAAGTTTTCATGAATACATATCCTACGTTTTCTATCCATTTTTAGTCAGCATGAGAGTGAAGTTTCCTATAATTTATTTAATTTTACACAAAAATTATATAAGCTATATGCTACGTTCCTGATCGAAATATTATATAACACATTATCTGCTTCTAATGGTGAAAATCTTAATATGGAAGCGGATTCAAATTTAAGCTTGTACGACCTTAGTAACCTTAGTTGCAATTATTATTACTTTTACTTAATTTGTGTAAAAATAAAGTGCAAAGCTCAAAATTGAAAACTAGTTTATATTAAATTTAAATAATAAACTAACAAAATGAAAAAATTTACCAGAAAATGAAGTGCTTAAAATTTTTCAAGCTAATTTGCCAAGGTAAGTGACAACGAACCTCAAGAAATGGAGCTATGTGTTAAATCTTAGCAATCAGAAGTTTTGGAAAATTATTCGATTATAAATATATACAGCTTCTGATGCACTTCATATAAATTAAAAAAAATATTGGCATTCTTTGAAAATCTTGAGCAGAAGTACATATAAATGAAATATTCACTATTCAAAATTATTTAGACTGACCAATAACTCCTGCAAAAAAGTCAACGTACAAATACAAAAAAAAGCCTTTTGTTATAACTTCACCTGATTCAGGTTGAGACTATGAAAAAGGAACAAAAGTTTCTAAATATAAAAAAGAACAAAATTCTGGAAATAATTAAAGCTACATTTCAACCTCAGAACAAGAAAAAATGACAAAGAGCTCAACGAAAGAAGAAGATTACGTCAGAAAGCTTTTCTCTGAAGGTGAAACTTATATGATCTTGGGAATAATTTTATAGCGAAAGGTTTTATGTGCTACAAATGC
Source organism: Argyra leucocephala (assembly GCA_963942445.1). Classification (NCBI taxonomy): domain Eukaryota; kingdom Metazoa; phylum Arthropoda; class Insecta; order Diptera; family Dolichopodidae; genus Argyra; species Argyra leucocephala. The sequence goes on along the minus strand of OZ012680.1, from coordinate 128,780,049 downwards.
ACTTTATATGTTTAATTTGCATAATCGTGGAATTGAGTGTCAGAAATTCCAGAGGGAATATCAAATTAAATGCCTAATGAAAATGAGTGCCATACATTCCCAAATACACTTGTTCTCATTGTATTTCTATATCATACAATAGTTTTTAGATTTATTTGTGATCGTTTTTCTAATAAAAAGTAATAACTGAATTGTTATTTTAGGTTATAGCATTGATTAATAATACTATAAAGATAGACATTTTCATACAACAGAAAATGTTCAGCTCACTTTTTCCATTATATATATTATCTGGGATATAATCAATGTGTTGGTGCATTTTCTATATTCAATTTGAATTTTTAAATTTTTGAGCGTTTTATACGACTTTATTCTCTAAATAATTTGTATGTGTTTAGTTTCTTTATACTGTTCTTGAATATTATTGTTTTTAACTTTTTGTTATTTGAATTTGTATAGGTAATTTGAATTTTTTTTTAATTGATAGGTACAAAAATTTCAAATTGGATAGCATTTTTATCGAGTAGTCTTTTAAGAATATTTTTTTTTTATTTTTCTCTCAATATACATTGTACTACAAGGATTTTTATAATTGTTGATATTGTGCATGTATATTATTTGTAATAATAAATTATAAAATTATAATATAATTTTATAATGTTTAGGAAACGAAAATATTTTTCTTGTTTTAATTGAATAATTTTCAAAAATAAAACAATTTCAAAAAATTCAAATAATAGTGAACATTCATCCCCGTAATGATTTCTAATATATATTCATACATACATATACGTATGTATAAATTTACAAATAGAATCAAATTTTTATTTTTAAAAGGCTTTCTTTTTGATTTTTTCAATATGTGGATATGTATGTACGCATGGATTTTAAAATTATAACAGAATTTAAAAATATTTGAAAAACTCATCATTAATTTTTGTAAAATTTATAAAAAATCTTAACGGTAGAGTAAGTTGAAAAGTATATTTAATATGCTTTTTTGTTGCAGTAAGCACACAATTTATTTTTAAGATAATTAAAGCTTGCAACGCACAATTTTACAATGGTATTTTTCAAATTCAGAGTTTTCTACTTTATCATTATTTCATAACAAGAGCATTAAATATCAATATCCAAAGGCTTGTCATGATTTACTCCAGCTTTGAAAATATATTGTTGTTGTAAATGAAATTCTTCAAATTCGTAATATATTTGTAAAAATCTTATTGTGCAGGTGGATTTGTTTAGAACTTTTAATTTTTTAAGATAATCTAACATTTTCTCTACGAACAAATATGGACAATTTTTAATAGTTGTTTGTACGTATTTTTAGTATAAATATTTGAAGAATTTAAAGAAAGACCAGCAGTGTACATATTACTCACAACAGCAGGTTTACTTTATTACTCATTATTATATGGAAAAATTAAAATTATAATTATTTTGTTTTCGTAGCTGCATATTTGCATATGTAAATAATTGAAAAGCTAAAACAGCTAAGATTTTTTGCAAAGTACTGGGACTGATATGAGTATTTCCAGTTTTGGGCAATATTTTTGATGAGCACTTTTCTCTTTGGAAACAATTTTCTTAATTATATCTCAGTTAATAATTTCATAAAATGTACCAGTTACCAAAATCATTTTTTATATAAATGAATTTATAAAGGAAAAGAAACATCTTACAGTATAAAAAGGGATTGTATAGATGGTGTGGAAGATTTAGATGGGGATAGAAAACAAAAGCTAGCAACAGAAGCACATTTCTTTATGACTCAAAGTTTACATGAAAGTTATAAGTACGCATAGGGTTACAATTTATCCAAAAATAATTTGAAAAGAGTAACTTTAAAACCTTTCATTTTTTTATCAATTTACTACTAAAATATCTTAAGGAGCTAACAAAGATTGGTTCTAAAACTGTTCAACCTGCTTGTGACTAATGCAGTACAAATCGAAATACTTATGAATTACTTGGTGTCAATAAGGTAGACTCTTTTTTTATGATTGGAATAGAAATAAAATTTATGCTTAGTTTGATATGGCATCTTATAAAATCTGTCAGAAATTCTTTTATAAAACCCGATTTTGAAAACTGGAATAATGATATTATTAGCTTTCAACAATTTTACCTAAAGTTCGTAGCACCCATATTAATTCTAACACATTTGAAAAAATGTCAGTAAAATCAGCTTTTCAATTATTTAGTCATAGTACATATGCAGCCATAAAAGCAATAAATAACACTGATCGAATTTTTTTTAATTTATTGAGTAATAAAGCCAATCTGAATGTTGATTTTGTTTTAAGAGTTAACTAGTTAATTGATTATTCAAATTCTTCAAATTTTAACACAAAAAATTAAAAATTTTGAATTCACAACCGTTAAAAATTCTCCGTTGTTATTGTAAAATTGTGCGTTGCAAGCTTTAATTATCTTAAAAATAAATTGTGTGCTTACTGCAACAAAAAAGCATATTAAATATACTTTTCAATTTACTCTACCGTTAAGAATTTTTATAAATTTTACAAAAATTAATGATGAGTTTTTCAAATATTTTTAAATTGTGTTATAATTTTAAAATCCATGCGTACATACATATCCACATATTGCAAAAATCAAAAAGAAAGCCTTTTAAAAATAAAAATTTGATTCTATTTGTAAATTTATACATACGTATATGTATGTATGAATATATATTAGAAATCATTACGTGGATGAATGTTCACTATTATTTGAATTTTTTGAAATTGTTTTATTTTAGAAAATTATTCAATTAAAACAAGAAAAATATTTTCGTTTCCTAAACATTATAAAATTATATTATAATTTTATAATTTATTATTACAAATAATATACATGCACAATATCAACAATTATAAAAATCCTTGTAGTACAATGTATATTGAGAGAAAAATAAAAAAAAAATATTCTTAAAAGACTACTCGATAAAAATGCTATCCAATTTGAAATTTTTGTACCTATCAATTAAAAAAAAATTCAAATTACCTATACAAATTCAAATAACAAAAAGTTAAAAACAATAATATTCAAGAACAGTATAGAGAAACTAAACACATACAAATTATTTAGAGAATAAAGTCGTATAAAACGCTCAAAAATTTAAAAATTCAAATTGAATATAGAAAATGCACCAACACATTGATTATATCCCAGATAATATATATAATGGAAAAAGTGAGCTGAACATTTTCTGTTGTATGAAAATGTCTATCTTTATAGCATTATTAATCAATGGTTATAGTTATTTTTTTTTGGTTTTTTTTAAAGACTGAAATGAATTTTTATGTTTTTTCATTTATATAATTTTGTTTTATTATTTTATTTTTTCAATTAAAATAATATTTAATCTTTAGATTATGTATTTATTTTGATAATCCTCATCATAATTACCTGCATGTAATTTTTTTCAATCTATGTTAATTAGAATATTTGGGTGTCAATAATTGTACTTTTTGGTGATGTCAATAATTGATTTGGGGTGTCAATAACTGTCTATTTGGAAGTATTTTTAAAAAACCCTTTTTTAATAATATATAATAAATTTTGTTATATTTTTTTAATAATAGCAAATAAAAAAAAGACCAAAAATTAATATATTTCATTTCTTTTATTAATATCAGGTCAAATAACCGAAAGAAATTCACTTAAAGTGAATTTTTCCTTATGAGTGTCAATAATTGTATCGCTTACGCTACGCATTTAATGTTGTATTACACGCCATCTATTGAAAATGTACACGTTTCATTTTGTTTGCTGGAATTACGTTAAATTATGCGTTTATGGAAATACAGAAAAATAATATAGTTCATAAATTATTAGTATTACCATATCGTTTTTACAAAAACTTGAAACATCGAAACCAAAAATATATATGTAAATGGACATGATTCAAATATATTATAATATAATTTTTATACTAAATTCAGAAAAGTTTGTAAAATCTGTAAAAATATTAAAAGACTTGGCATTTTTGGGAAGAAAACTGAAACTTTGATTATTGTCCAAAAATATGGTAATCATATAAATCTGAAAATATGGCAAGGTTGTCCACTATACCATACTTGATACTTTACGTTGAATAACCGTCAGCATTCATATTTCATAAGTCAGACAAATTTCAAACGTGGTGTTAATTATATATCGCTCATTTGCGAGAAGACCGTCATAACTCAAAAACCGTTCTTTTTTGGTAAAACGACTTTGAAAGTTTTAAGTTGTTATTGTATTATGAAAACTAATTTTATCTAAATTGTGTATTTCAGAAACTAAGATTCAATATGTTTATAACAATTTTATAAGTTTTCGATTAATTTAAAATGTATTTTTACTTACTTAACTAAGCCATAAAAAAATCAGTTTTTAGTTATGACGTTCTTTCTTCGAAATTTTTTCCAAGTACTGAAATATTTAAAGATATGACATTATTGTTAAAAATATAAATAGGTAATGGTGCAATTTTTTCCAATACTTTAGTTACGTTTGTGTATAAATAAAATAGCTAAACAAAATTTATTTTAAAAATTTTTATTAATAAAAACTAAAAATATTGTTCATAAATTCAATTTGAACATAATTAAAACAAATAACGATTATAAAAATAAAAACAAATTCATTTTGTACATGGTAATAAAAAAAGAACTTTAAAGTAACCTTAAAGTACTAATAAAAAAGGTACTTTTAATCACATTAAGTCTTAATTAATTATAACAATTATTATAAGTTTTCATAAAAAGATCTATAAAATCTTGAAATATGATTTTTGCTTACTAGATACATCAAATCAGTCTTCTTTTTTCGGATATTCCTGGTTTGGAATTGTACATATTCTGTAAAATAATGTTGGGGAGCTTTTTCGTCTTGCTAATTACAGCTTCTTCAAAATTTTCGTCCATATACGAAGTTTTATAAAAAATTGTATTTGGAGTTCTCTTTTCAAATCTTGCGATTTTTATATCAAGAAATTTAATAAGTTCATTGTTTGCATTTTTTGTAATTTTAAATGACATGTTTGTTGAAATTCTTTTTATGTTATAAAAGTCCTCAAAGCATAATTCATTGACTTTGAACGGTTCTCCCGTTTTTTTGGCAAGTTTTATTGTTTAAATGAATGCATCTGTTGTAAATAGTGGACCACTTTTTAATTGCTTTTTTACTTCTCTCTCAATTAAAGAATGCGCTGAGTCCCCCTCATTCTGGGTGTGATCTTTTATTAGATATTTATGAGTTATACTTTCAATATTTAACTTACGTGCTGCATACAAATATAAGGATAACATAAATTTGTTTTTTTGCTGTCTTGGACAATTATCGGAATAAAAAATGAAGTTACGTTTGCCTTTTATGGATAGATCTTGTAAATATTTGAGGACGCAGGTTCCTAATTCATTTATGCCTCTTTAGGCATTTGATTCATCCCATACATAACACTCTTCAGTATTTTCAAGCATATTATAAATGGTAAAATTTAAAACGTTGAGCTTAGATTTATAATAAAAGACCGATACGTCTCTTTTTGGCAATTGCATTACTGCTTGCAAATCGTAGACTGCAACAACTTCAACCACGTCAACTACGTCAACCTTTTTTTTATCATTTTCCCTTGATAGTTGAAAACCCTTGATAGTTTTTTCTCATCTAAGCGCTGATCGTTATGCATTGCATAAAATAAATGCAATTAATAAGCATTGCAGACGTCGCACAAATCTTTTTTGGGTTGAAAAAGCGGCTGTTAAATTTTTCTGTGAAGATTCTGAGAAAAAAGTACGCTGACAATATCTGGCTCTGCCTCTATTGGTGCTTGCGTTCTTGATTTTTTGGCCAACTCGACCATTAATTTTGAACGAGAGTTCATAACAGTATTAATAGACTAACAAAGCGATCATAAAAGAAATTATTTAGAATGATAAATACTGGAACGGTCACAAAAGTTACGATATGTCTCTGCAAAAATAGCGTCATAAGTATAAATAGTTCAAAAAACATCATGAAATCAGAAAACATTTTAAGCAAAAACAGAGTCATAAGTAAAATAATACAAAATTAATAATAACATTAGAAAAATATTATTTCACGATAACGTCATAATAGAAAATAAAACAACCTGGAAAATTAAAAATCAAAAAAATATTTTTAACAATATTGTCATAACAAGAAATAACACAACTAAAAAAAAAATATTTTTCTTCAATAACGTCATATTTCGAAATTAATCCAAAGCAATTCACGCATATCGTTGCAGAAATAAAGTCATAACTCAAAATAATACTTTCTAAATAATAAAAACAAAATCAACAATACATACCTTAGCAATATCGTCACAACACAAAATACAACACTTCTTTTAAAAAAAGTATGCACCCTTATTACTCAACTTCTAAGCCATAACTGAGATCAGACTGTATTGAAACAAAATAACTTCTCAAATATACTAACTCCATAACGACACAACTCTCTCATGTCGAAAATAATGAGAATTGAGTTAAATGGATTGAATTATTTGAAAGAACTCACTCAAAACAATATTTTGTAGTACTCAGGTCAAATATGACAAATTTTGAGTTATGACGGTCTTCTCGCAAATGAGCGATATGTAATATAATTGTTTGTGTGATACAAAAAAATATAATTATATTGAATAAAGTATAATTATTTTTCAATAAAATATTAAATTTAATATCATTCTTTATAATTTAGAATTTAATAAAATTAGTAATATCTAAATATAATAAAAAGCTTAATTGAAGTTGTATGTAATTATTATTATAATTATTATTAAATAAGATACTAAGTTTAAGAAATATGTAATTGAAATCACCAACAATTCTACAAAGTTTATGAAATAGTTAATTGAAATCATTTTTGAAATTATATTGAATTAAGTACCTAATTATTTAGTGTTCATTCATAAAAAATTTATTATTTAATATTTAAATTGTAAAATAAATTATGTAATATTTGTGAATTAGTTTTAAGTAATTGTGTAAATTATTATTGTTAAGCTGAAAAATATATATTACAATTAAAAAATTAATTTGTTTTCGAATTACACTTTTTTTGCAGGGAAATACAGCATAGTTGAAATAGTTGAAAATGGGATTGTAAATCACATTTCTTTTGTAGCCGAAATTACCCTTTTTTTGTTGAAAATCACTCCAAATATTTTTATGATCTTTTTTTTATGATCTTGACAGTAACTTAGGTAGAATCACCTTTTCGTGCTTAATTAAGTACGGTACTGCAATTTTACACTACAATATCTACAATAATTCGAGTATTTATTTTAACAAATTACTGGCTTATCTACTCATTAAATGTGGAAAACTACTACTATTGTCAGGAACTAAGCCTTCTTAAATAGAATAGTTTCATTTTATTTAATTTGTTACCAGATTACATATACTCTCAATTATTTTTTGTCATTTATTATATCCCAATGACAAAGAGTACTAGACCAGCTCGAAAAACCAATGAAGCATTTTTTTTTTTTCTGCTTCATCGGGAATCGAACCCGGGACCTTTCGGTTGAAAGGCAGGCGCTCTACCTACTGCTACCTACTGCGCTATACCTAATGCGCCGTTATACACCCAGCGTGTTATATGATAGTAAATTACACTTTTTTGCAGGAAAATTCACACGTTTAAGATACTAGCAGAAATCTCAAATTATGTAATCTGTTAGGATCTGCTAAAGATAAGAAAAGCATAGAAGAAGTAATTGGTATATACAAAATATCATGCCAAGATTGCACAAAAACTTACATAGGACAATCCAAGAGGTTAATTACAGTTAGATTCCAGGAACATATGAGGGAAGAACAATTGGCGAGGACTGGGAAACTACACGAATTTTAGGTCAGCTATAGCTCAGCATATAGTTGAAGAAGAACATCATATAAATAAGAATAGTTTAAAATTAATAAAAGAGGTAAACAAAAATAAATAAACTAGATATGTATGAAAGTCTGTCAATATCTAGAAAACCTGTTAACAACAGACTTAATAATGATATAGGTAGTGGATTCTCACCATTATTTAGATTACTTTAAAATTAAAAATCAGGTTCAGGTAGAATTAAGATCATAAATACTAGAATAAGGGTTATTGCGTAAGACTACCCAAGTAACACAAATAGGTTGTAACAACGTCGTACTATCGTTGGCTAAATAAATATTGGTCGGCTATATGACGTTGAAATAACTTTCAGACAACGTCATTATTACGTTATTGGGGAATGATTGTTGAGTCGTACCGTAGTGAAAATAACTATTATCCGACTACTCAACCGGCTATGAAACGACCAAATTAGAATAAAAGAGATAGATAGATTATTATATACAGTGTATTGTGTATGTATTTATTTTTTAACGAAAAAAAAACTTTTATTTCTAAAATATTTTAACAAAAATGTTGTCCTGTTTTCTCTCACTATAATTAACTTATAAATGGCTATGTTAAGGTATAATAACTTTATAAATATGAATATATTATTATAATTTATAATTATTGTAAATATTTTCATTAAAATTGTGCAATATACGACATCTTTTTGCAAACGAATGAAGATTTTTCGTAAAAATAAACATTTTATTGAACTAAAAATTTATGGGCCTTAAAATTTGTTTAAATTTAAAAAATTTTAGAATTAAAAAAAATATTTTTTTTCTTATTATTATTTATTATTTGCTCAGATTCATTTAAACATTTTTTAAAACAACCCCCATATTAAAGTAATGAAAGCAATTTACTCGCATTAGTATTAAATTTGGAATTAAAAGCTAAATTTTTTTTTTTTATTTTCTCATACAAAATATATTTTGCAATAATAATTTTCGACATATATAAAATGGTGAAGTTATAAATATCCTAAAAATGACAAAGACTTTTAATTCCAAATTTAATACCAATGCGAGTAAATTGCTTTTATTATTTTAATAAGGGGATTGTTTTAAACAAAATTTTAAATGGATCTGAGCAAATAATAAATAATAATAAGAAAAAATATATTTTTTATAATCTTAAAATTTTTTAAATTTAAACAAATTTTAAGGCCCATAAATTTTTAGTTCAATAAAATGTTTATTTTCGCGAAAAATCTTTGTTCGTTTGCAAAAAGATGTCATATACTGCACAATTTTCGTGAAAATATTTCCAATAATTATAATTTACAATAATAAATTCATATTTATAAAATTATAATACATTAGCATATTTATAATTTAATTATAGTGAGAGAAAAAAGGACAACGTTATTGTTAAAATATAATCTACCTATCTCTTTTATTCTAATTTGGTCAATTTATAGCCGGTTGAGTAAAGTAGTCGGATAACGGTTATAAAATATAAGATATAACGACGTTATAAGCAAGTCGTCGGTATAACGTTATTTCAGACACTTTTAAGTTTTAATAGTTGCGTCATAGTTATAAAATGTAAAAAAAGTTGTGAAGTAGATATAAAATAACTTTGTGACAACTGAGAAAATAAAACGTCGTATTGTAGTCGTAATGACGGATAAATTATACCTTTTACATTTTTCACTATAAAGTTTTTTTTTTTAAATTTACGACGTTATAACGACGTTGGTATGGAGATATTTAACTTAATAGTTATTTGGTGTTACTTGGGTAGTTTTAATGCAATAAATAATAATTATACAAAAAAAAAAAAAAAAAATTTTAATAAATAAAACACTGTAGATTAGGTAGCACTATTAAGGAATTACTGTTGTTAACAAAATGAGCATATTATTGAGGGTTCAAATTATATAATTATATGTAAGGATTAGTGTAAATATTATTTAGTCGCAAAGCACTGCTGAAGGAAGTAAGTTGCTTCCGAAATATCGATATTTGCAAAGTAAATACAAATGATTAGTGAAAGGAAACTGGACTTTTATTCCATAATTTAAATATATCACTAAAAACAAATCTGATTATCAAAAACAACTAGTAAAATTTTTACACATTTTAACTGTGAAAGTTAACAAAATTATGGTCTGTTGAATTTCACTACAATTAATGTAGGTGGTTAGGTTGCCTACATTAATTGAGGATTGATTTTTCAAAAGGGGACATTTCCACTTTTTTTTTTTTTTTTAGTTAGGCACGGATTATTTTTCTCTATCCTGAATTACAGGTGCCTGTTGTTGTCGTGTATATAACAAAACGTTATATTTCCATCGAAATTCTTAATCTTAAAACACTAGTTTGTTTCAAAAGGGAACATTTTCCAACAAAGTGTAAAATTATATTTTCATATCAAAGAATTTATAACAAAATGGGATATTTTCCATATTATATGATTAAATATGATTAAGTTTTGTCCAAAATGCAATATATACGATTTATTGTGATTAGTACTAAAAGAGTGAGTAGAAACTTTAACCAAAACTTTGTTTGCTGGTGAAACGAGTACTGAAAAAAGAGGAGGAGATAGGCTGGACGATCTTTTAAGAAAGTTTTTCAATTTATTGCCCGCATAAGAAAGTCATTATTATCGCAACAAATCGAAAGGGATTTATATATCCTCAGAATTAAATGCAACCAAATTATGGAAAACTTACAATGACTCTGTTTCTGAAGAACTAAAGGTTAAAAAAGTATGTTTTATTTATAAAATTTTTCATGGAAAATATAATATTGGTTTTTTATCACCAGCCACCGATGTTTGTAGCGTTTGCCTTTTATGGAATTATAAAATTAAATCTGAAACAGATGTCAAGAGAAAACACACATTGATAACAGAATTAAGAATACCCAAACTGCGTGCGATCGCGTTTTACGAACATCTTAAAAAGCATATTTCACAAAGTATGTTCTTTTGTTTTGATCTGCAACAGGTGCAGTCGTTACCAAGAACATCTATCCGGGATGCTTATTACGTTAGACAGCTAAATCTGTACAATTTTTGTATTGTAGATCTACAATCTCAGAAACCTATATTTTACAGCTGGAATGAAACCCAATCTGGAAGAGGTGGTATTGAAATTGGGTCGGATCTCTACTCATTCTTAGTTTCATTAAAAATTCCTAAAGAAAACAAAATTTTGAGATTGTTTTGCGATGGCTGCGCTTGTCCAACAGCCATGTTCTGCATATGCTAATTTACTTTTAAATTAATATTGCACCATCAAATCTAAAAGAAATAGATATTTTCTTTCCTGTGAGAGAACACAGTTTTCTCCCTGTACATCGAATTTTTGGTAGATTAGAAAAAGATATAAGAATGAAACCAGTCGTTACAACAAAAACACAGTATTGTGATATTTTTCGAAAGCACAGAAGTTTAATGATTCTAGAAAAAGACTGATGGGTCTAATAGATATAAAACGCTTACAAGAATATTACAAAAAATTAGAAGGGATTCAAAGTATAAATAGAATATAAATAACAAAGAAAAAATCTCGACATAACGTTAGTTGTTTATTAGAAATATTTTCTACTTATAAATTTGAAAGCCATGATGAATCATAATATAAGCCTACTAAGAAGAGAAAAAAGAAACCCAAATACTTTGCATGAGTTGCAACAAAATACAGGGCCGATTAACCGATACAAAAAAAAATGTTATATCAAATCTTTTGAAAAAACAATTTGGTGATGATTGGCATGAAATAACCGAATTAAGTTGGTATAAGAAAATAATAATAACAGACAATAATAACTGTGAGCCTGAAGATACCACCGACTTACAAATCGAATGCATCTGTTTGGAAGGTGATATTGAGATACTAAAAGTCTAATTTTGCTTTTTTTGTTATGTTTTTTTTTTATTATAATGAATGGTCATTATTTTGTTAAGTTATATGAAAAGTTATATAAGAAATAAAGGTTTGTTTTATGATCTTTTACTTATGACATTAAAGATTTAATTTAAATTTTCTAAATATCCCAACTCAAAACGTGGTTTTTCTTTTTTGTACAATTTTTTTTTTTGATTGTACGAAACAAAATGGGACTTATCCAAAAAGTTCCGTGCAAAAGGGGATATTTTTTTTCTTTGCAGCAAAACGGTACGTTTTTGAAAATTGAGGTTCAACTTTTTTGAAAGACGGAATCATTACTTAGCTTAAGACCAACTATATAACTGGTATAATTTAAAATTTACAGCAACTACAGGCAATGCGCAGTAAGTTTTTTGACTTTACTGAAAATTTGGTTATGGTGGAAATGTCCCCTTTTGAAAAATCACTCCTCAATTATAGTGAAATTCAACAAAATTTTTTAGAGTGAAAAGCGTATGTGTATAAACTGTACAAATACTGATTTTAACGAATGAAATTTTTACATGAAAAGACTGGTTGTTATTATTTTCTAAGATGTAAAACTTTTTGAAATGTTCTATTTAATTTTTTTAAACATGTATATTAAGCTGTGAAAAAATACCATTTTATTTTTTGTTTAACTTTTTTTATTTTGTTGTGTAAATATAAGAACTATTACTATTTTTTGAATTTAGAAAAGGCTTGTGAAATAAAGTGCCAATTTTTTAAAAGACCCTCACTGCTGAATTTGTTTTTGTTTTTTTTTAATATAACATTTAGAATTAACTTAGCCAGCTTTACATGAAAAAAAAATTTATTAAAAATATTATATACCTTCTAAAATTTAAAAAAAAAAATGGTGTAAAATTTACTACTATACGTCCAGTACTGTGTTACAAAATTTCACCTACTAAGTTAAAGGTTAACAAAATAAAAATTAATAATTAAATAATATGTATACAGCAAAAATAGTTTAAAATAAAATTTCGACTGATAACAGTTTTAATATTATTATAGAAATTTTTATAAAATAATTTAGTCGTTATTTACATTTCAATTAAATAAGTACGAATTTTTGTAGTTGTTGTTGTGTGACCTTTAAAATGTTTAATTATAAAATTTGCTTTTTAATAGGAATTATAATATTTACATTTGTCCTAAATAATGTAAACAGTGAGTCTCAAACAATTACTGAAATCCACGAAAAAGATATAAAAAAATTTATAAATGAAGTTAAGAAAAACATTGATGAAAAGATAGATCCTTGTGATGATTTTGCCAAATATGCTTGTGGTAATATGCAAAATCTAGAACACCCGATTAATTTATGGAATATGAATTCGATTGTTGAGAAACTATTTATTGAAAATGAACCAAAAACTGAATATGAAAAAATTGCTGCCAATTTTTATTCTAGTTCTAAGACAACTCAAGAAGGAAATAAAAATTTCACAAACGTAAAAGATATATTTGAACAAATTGATGTCTTAAAACCATTTGGATTTCCTGTTAAAACAAATGAAGTAAGTGGCAATGATGTTGCAGAATTATCAGCAAATCTTTTAGCTATTGATGGTAGTATTTTTTTTGCTATTCGGCCATCTCAACAAGGGGAAATAAGTATAGTACCTAGTGGAGAATTAGATAAATTTAAATTGTTAAATATTTTCAAATCGCTTAATCCTGAGCATAATGAAATCGTAAATATTGAAATTGACAAAGCACTGCACGATGTAGGCAAATTTGTAAATACTTTCAAAGAAATGATATTGAAACATGAAGATGATGATGATAAAAAAATGGACAGTATATTATTAGAGTCAAATGAAGAGTTAAATGAATTATTTCCATCAAAAAATTTCAACTGGACTACATATTATGAAACATTTGACAAAAATTGGGGTTTTTCGGAATTAAACAAAAATTATAAATTCCGTATTCAAGGTGTAGATTTATTAAAGAAAATTATGTTACTTATCGATTCAACTGACATAAAAACTTTAATTAATTTTGAAATATATCAAATTGTAAATCGTTTATTAAAACCTTTGACCTATTTAACAGAAATTTATACTCGTCCTGTTGTACTAAAAAGAATATGGATGGATAATTTATCATCTGAAAGAACAATCGATAGGTATAAAAAATTTTTGGATAATTTTGAAGCAAATTTTAATAGAACTACTACAGATTTCCCAAAAACTGATGTTAACATCGCTAACAAATTTTTAACAGCAAAGCGTTATGTTCTGGACAATCACTCAAAAATATTTTCTGATGAATATCTAAAGGATTTGTACAAAGATTATGAATATAATAAATTTTATAAGAATCATTTGTCAATGATAAATCAAATGGTCAAGAATTATTTAAATTTCGGGGAAGACAAAGAAAGCTTTGATTATCTCCTATTTACTGGGTTTTATGATACTGCAATTGAAACTAATATCAAAGATAAACCTTATGCTTATTACTTCAATACTGTAAATTATGATTTATGGCATCAATATTTTCGTTATCTTTATATTCACATTTATAACAGAATACCGGTATTTGATGAATGCTTAAAAGAAATCAACGAATCTGATAAAGAATTCTTTTTATATTCATATGGTGCTATTAAAACAATCATTCAAATCAATAATGAGCATCAAGAGTTGCTTGACACTGAAAAGAAAACTATAAGCGATTTGATAGAACCAAAAAAATTATTTTTTTTAAGCTTGGCACAACATATTTGTTTAATGGGACAGATTAAAACTGAATCTCCAATATTTCGTACATTCAGCCATTTTGAAGAATTTTCTAATGTATTCTCATGTCCCAAAGGCTCAACAATGAATCGATACAAGGATAATATTTGTGATTTGGGATATTGTTTTACTGAAAATAAAAAAATGCAAAACTTGCTGCCATTTACTTTTGCGAACTGTGCACCATGATTTATTGTTACAAGTTTGTTTTTAATAAAAAAATTTTGAAATATAATTTTTGTTTTAAGAAATAAAATTAAAAATATTTTTAAATTTTTATCATTTTATTCATTTTATTTCGTACATATGTATACATGAGACGGTAAGTCTCTATAGGAGTATATAAAGTATATAATGTGTAGCAAATTCATAATTCTTAAATTAAATTAAATGAGCGGTACAGATCTTGAAGATTCTGGGCATGATGCAAAATTATTCTCCACTGATTTCAGTCACAAGCGGAATCCACTTGGTGATTAAAAGTCTTTTAATATCTGTCGATATTTCATCTCTCCAACGAAGTTGTGACCTCCCTCGACGATGCTTTCTTTAGGGCTTGGATTCGAAGAGTTTCCTAGCCGGAGGATTTTCATCCATACGCTGTACATGGTAATCCTAGCCAAGTATGTAAATGGAGTTCTATAATTGTTTGCAGAACGTCACGTTTTTATACACATCAAGGCTCAATCAAGATCCTATTGAAAATTTGTTCGTGTACCAAGTGTTTCTTTATTTAATAAATATGTAGCCAGAATTATTTCAATGAAATTAATTGTAGCTCAAATATCAAAATGCAATGAAAACTGCGAAAATCTTGATAATCTTATGCTAGGTTTGCAAATAGGAAATATGGAAGAGGGTTTTGAAGAAACAAATAGAAATATTATTTTTGAATTTTATCATTCAATAAATGATAAAGATTTGAATGATGTTAGCATACATGATGTTCATAAATTGTTCATTTAAATGAAAATACAAAACTATATTTTATTATTTGCTGTAAACAAAATAATGATAAATAAAATAAATTGTGAATGCTGTTAAGTTGATATTATGATTAAAGTAGTAACTATAAATCAATTTGAATTGTTTTTGTAAAGTCGAAGCGCAATACATTTAAAATCTGTCAACAATATTTAGAATTGTTATATGCAGAAAATCGATATTTCGATCATATTTCGATTTTTTTGTAGATTTTATGATCCGCTAAAGGTTTAAAAAGCAACTTTATTTCACTTTCTAAGCAGGGTATTTTAAAAAGTTAAAACAAAAATTTAAAAAATCATATTTTGATTTTTGAATCACAAATTTTAAAACATTATTTTGAAGAAGAATAACTTAACTTTGTATTTTATAATTTTATTTATTTATTTATTGTTCAATTCCTGATTTTCATTGTATCATGGATTTTTTAAGAGCATAATGTTGGTACACATATCCAATCATAATAAATATATTGGATATTATAATTTTTCAATAATTTCGTATTTCAAAAATTAAAAATAATAAAAAAAAAATTCATCCATACGCTGTACATGGCCTAGCCAATTAAGTATGTAAATAGAGTTCTATAATTGTCTGGAGATGAAAAGAAATAGTGATTTGTAAACCAAAGCGATCAAAATATTAAGGAAAAAATTGTATGTATTCAATTTTGCTCAGTTCTCATTCTCACTCTCTTCAATTTTCGAAATTCTATCATAATGTTTTCTATTTATTGTTATTGTAAGATTCTGTTAATATTCGCTAAGCTTTTAAATAAATCTATTTAAGTAATAATGCTAGTTTAAGTTTAATTTTTCATAATCAAATCGTGATTTATAACCTTTTGTGATCTCAAATGTTAATCAAAATCATAACCTAGTTATAATATTGGGGTTCTGCAAAAGGTGATCATATTGGTGAACATATTGGTTCAGTAATAATTTGGAGTTACAAACATTATTATTTTTTATTAATTATATTAGTAAACCTAAATATTTATTATATTGGTATACGATTATAAAATAATACTGAGGACAACATCTATTTACAAATCACAGAATTTAAAGAATATGATAACGCTGTTTTAGTTAGCTGTCCTAAAAATCTTATGCATAGTTGATATAATTTAGAAAATAATATTGTTATATATTTCAACGAAACCTTTGTCGAAATTTTTTTTTCCAAATCAAAATTATTAATCAACAAATTTTTTAAAAATTATAAACTTTTTTTTTATTTAATTTCAGCCAACTTTTTCTGTTACTCTCTTTTGTTTACTATATTTTTTCTTTTTCTTGCACGTTAAATTCTTATTATATGTTTTTTATACTACATAGTGAATATTCTAATTGTGATGGGTATTCTTTGATGAGAACTATGAGACGAGAACAATTTCAAATGTTATTTTTTGTTTTTGTACCTATATTTAGCATTTATATGAATGTATATATTAATAACATTAGTGACTCACAATTTAGCGTGACGCGAGTTTATAACATTTTTCGCTACCAAATCCACAAAACGTCTTATAAGTAAGTTTCACTTACAAAAACGACATTATTCACAAAAAGTCTACAAAAACAATTAATTATCTTCCAGACATCCAAATTTGAAAATTTATTCGCGAGGAATATTTCTTCGCTTTTAAAATAATATTAACAATTTAATTAAGCCCAGCATAACCATTATAATACTACTAAACATATTTATAACACTAGAAACAAAAACAATTTTTATCTTTTCTTGTTCAGAACAGATAAACGGTAAAATAACTGCTTATTATAATAGTTTAAGGTCTTATGTATGGTCTTATATACATCAAGGTCTTATTATAATAGCTTAAGGGCTCTTGTTTTTATAACTTGGAATGCTTATAAAAATAAATAATTTGATCTCATTTTTACTATTTTGAAATTTTTAACCATTTTTTATCAACTTTCAATACATAATTACCTATACGAACGTACAGCTTTAGCTAAGATCTTAATCATTCAATGAAACTACATGTATTTTAATATTCTTTAATAATAAATATTATTTTACATTTTCTAAATTTTTTTACTTAATGCAAATTTTAATTTACATTTAATTTTATTGTACAACTACATATAAACTTTGTTGAATAAATAAAAAAAGATATCCGTTGTTACTGATGACTTGTTGTTTTTGAAGTAAATGTGATTAATTAAGCTATTATTGTTTATTTTCGAAATTCTATCAAAATGTTTTCTATTTATTATTATTGAAAAATTTGTCAATTCAATTAATATTCGCTAAGCTTTTAATTAAATCTATTTAAGTAACGATGCTCGTAATTCGTATTAGCATTGTGATTTTTATTTAAATATTTTTAGTTTAATTTTTTATAATCAAATCGTGATTTATAACCTTTTGTGATCTCAAATGTTAATCAAAATCATAAGCTAGTTCTAAGGGGTTTTGCAGAAGGTGATATACGAATAATTTATTTATTCAAATAAATTATTTGGTAAATTTAATTAAAAAACCTGTCTAAACAAAATAAAAAAATTAGTAATTAAGTGTAGTCAAATTTATATTTAAGTTTATTATAAACATAAAAAATAATTTAAAATAAAATTTCAACTGATAATTATAGTTAATATTATTATAGAAATTTTTATTGTATTTTAGTTGTTATTTGGATGTCAATTAAATACGTACGAAAATATTTTTAACGCGAAATAATTATAGTGTGACGGCACATTTACTATCAAAATGTTTAAATCCAACATATTTTTATTAATTGGAATTTTTACATGTCTATCAGTTCCAAATATTGTGAGTAGTGAGTCCAAGACAATTAGTGAAAACCACGAAATAGATATAAAAAATTTTATAAATGAAGTTAAGAAAAACATTAATGAAAAGATAGATCCTTGTGATGATTTTGCCAAATATGCTTGTGGTAATATGAAAACTTTTGAAGAGCCGATTAATTTATGGAATATGAATTCAATTGTTCAGAAATTCTTTATCGAAAATGAGCCAAAAACTGAATATGAAAAAATTGTTGCCAATTTTTATTCTGATTGTAGAATGAAACAATATAATTTCACAAATGTGAAAGAAATGTTTGAACAAATTGATATCTTAAAATCTTTTGGATTTCCTGTTAAAAAAGATAATGTCAGTGTTAATGATGTTACAAAATTATTAGCAAATCTTGTGGCTATGGGTGGTGTCCTTTTTTTTAATATTCACCCATCTATAGATGGGGAAATAAAGATAAAATCTAATCCAGAATTAGCTACATTCAAATTGGAAAATATTTTTATATCGCTTAATCCTGATAACAATGTAATCATAGACACAGAAATTGACAATGCAATTAACGATATGAGCAAACTTATAACATCTTTCAGAGAAATGATATTGAAATATGAAAATGATGATGATAAAAAAGTTGATAGTATATTATTAGAGTCTGTTGAAGAAGTAAATAAATTATTTCCATCAAAAAATTTTAACTGGACTACATTTTATGAAATAATTGACAAAAACTGGGGTTTTTCGAAATTAAACAAAAAAAATGAATATCGTATTGATGGTGTAGATTTATTAAAGAAAATTATGCTACTGATCGATTCAACTGACATTAAAACTTTAGCTAATTTGGAAATATATAAAATTGTATATCGTTTACTAGAACCCAGTTGCTATTTAGTAGCAAGGTCTGCTCATCAGGTAGCATTAAAAAGACTATGGATGGATAATTTATCATCTGAAAGAACAATCGATAGGTATAAAAATTTTTTGGATAATTTTGAAGCAACTTTTAATATGACTACTACAGATGTATCAAAACCCGAGATTGATTTCGTCAAAAAATTTTTAGCAGGAAAACGTTATGTTCTGGATAATCACTCGAAAATATATTCTGATGAATATTTAAAGGATTTGTACAAAGATTATGAATATAATAAATTTTATAAGAATTATTTGTCAATGCTTCGAGAAAATAAACGTGTTTTCTTAAAATATTCCAATGACAAACACAGTTTTGATACTCGTTTATTAATTGGGTCTGATGCTAATATGGCAATTAAATCTAATATCAAAAATAAACCTTATGCTTATTACTTCAATACTTTAAATTATGATTTATGGCGTCAATATTTTACTAATCTTCCAATTGACATTTATACAAATAGAACTGTAGTTAAGGAATGTTTGAAACAAATAAATGAAACTGCGGAAAATGAGTATGAAAATGACTTATTTTTATCTTCATATGGTACAATTAAAACAATAATGCAGACTAATGATGAACAGGAGTTACTTGAATCCGAAAATAAAATCATAAGCAGTTTGATTAAACCAAAAAAATTATTTTTTTTAAGCTTAGTACAACATATGTGTTTCACAGGACTGATTGAAAATGAATCTCTAATAATTCGTTCATTCAAATATTTACAAGAATTTTCAGATGTTTTCGCATGCCCCAAAGGCTCAACAATGAATCGATACAAGGATAATATTTGTGATTTGGGATATTGTTTTACTGAAAATAAAAAAATGCAAAACTTGCTGCCATATACTTTTTCGAACTGTGCGCCATGATTTTTTTGTTACAAAAGTGTTTGTGAAATGAAAAATAATTGTAATATAAAAATTTTGTTTAAAGAAATAAAATTGAAAATATTTTAAAATTTTATCATTATGACAATATTATTGTTTTCTTTATTTTATACCGTACAGTTTCTCTAAATTGAATTGTTTTAATAAATGAAATCACAAAATTAAGCTTCAGTTGACTTATCGCAAAGTTTGAAATTTTTAATATCACGGAAACTGAAAAAAATATTTTATAAGGACTATTTTCAAAAAATCCTATTTTGACTGTTTAGTTTTGTTGGGTTAATCCACACATTGTCATTTATTATTAAATAATGATTTTATAAAAATGCTTGATAAAAAGAAAGCATTTTTTTTTTGCAAATTAGTTTTTGTTAATTTCAAATATTATTGACGTTCTACCAATCAGAATTCCACAAATTTTCACACTTTTCCGACCAGTAGTTTTTTGCAAGAAAAAGTCAAATATTTTATTCAAAATTTATTTAAAAAAAAAAAAAAAACAGAATAAGCTTCAATTGAATTTTATAAAACGTTGCCACCACCACTTTTTTCCTTTAACCCTTAAATGCATGAATTTTTCTTTTCAATTGAAAAAAATATTTTTGAGTAGATTTCGACTACCTGAAACCCAAAACGTGTTTAAAAAATCGAATTGTACTTTGTAGCTAAAAAAGGGCTTTGAAGCTAAAAAAAAAGATATGATGCAGATCATAAAGGGCATTAAAGGGTATTAAATTTTGAAAATGTTTAGGCATAATACTTTTTTTATATGTTTGATTCCATTCTAATTCTGTAACGTCCAATTAAGCCATCTACTAAATCTGCTTCACCCATATGCCTTATAGCGTTGGGACATTTAATATCAATATTCGTTTTATTCGATCAAAGCGTTTTATAGAATCCATTGGATTACAGCTTAAAAATGTTGATTATACATTTATAGCTTTATTATTCTTCCAGGTTAACACACAAATATCTAGATTCTACATAATCGACATTTGCAAATTTTTTTTTTGTAATTTACAAAAACTTACTCCTGCGTATGTTATGGCTTTACTGCGCAGTTTTTCTATACCCTTCATCAAAAATGAATCAATTGCACGAACACTGTTATAGTAAGCAAGATTTTGAAAGTTGCATTCGACTAAAATATTCCAAAAAACAAAATAAGACTTTTAGAATGCATCGTGGAAGTTTTACCACGCAATTACAGAGAAAAAACGAACATGATGTAGACCTGCTTCAGTATGCAGTTAAGGGTTAATGTTAATGCGTTAATTAGGAATGACATTATTTAATATGTCAGTACCTCCTATAGACGCGTTACAGTTTTTAATA
Source organism: Argyra leucocephala (assembly GCA_963942445.1). Classification (NCBI taxonomy): domain Eukaryota; kingdom Metazoa; phylum Arthropoda; class Insecta; order Diptera; family Dolichopodidae; genus Argyra; species Argyra leucocephala. Next base: position 128,758,590 of record OZ012680.1, on the reverse strand, counting down.
ATATTAGAAAGCTCCATATTGACATATTTGTGTTCGTTTCGATTGAATCCGAATCGTATTGGTTTGTTTTTGATGTACATTTTAGAAACTGTAAATTTCAAAGCATTTTCATCAATGGACAAAATGTTCATAAAAAACTCCAAATAGGGAGAGTTTGCGGTGGGCTTAGTTTTGCGAAAAAATCGATGTTAGCAGGCGCTTTATTGTCGCAAAGGTGTATATTTTGTTTTATCTGACACAATTGTGCTTGCATGAGAGTATGTTTTACAATTGGAATTACTAAGTCAGGTTGATTACAGGTTGTCAGGCTCTAATAATTTTCGTATTGAGAAATAGTATGTGAAAAAGTAGATAAAAAACAAATACAACGAATCTAGTCATTACTATATCATTACACAAGTGTTCTACATTATTCATGTGTTGATGAACATTTCTATTTGTATTTAATACACATAAATAGATTATTTTCTCGTCAACAAATAATTTGTATAGTTCAGCAATCGATTTGCTGACAAATTAAGAATGTTAATTAATTTTATTAATAAAAATAATAACAGAGAGAACAAAGAAGTGAGTTGCAAATTTTTATTAATATTTCTTTAAATATAACTAATAAAATTTAATTTAATTAAGACCTAATTTATAAGAAGAATGTTTTATTAAGTATCAGAAAATGAAAATTGACTAAAATACATTAGGATTTTTTTGTTTTAAATTTCCTTAACTAAAAATTAAATTTAAATACTAAAAATTGTATTTTAAATAACAAAAAAATGGAGATGAAAGTGAATTGTTTTTATATGTATGTAAATGTAAAACAAAAAGTGTTCAAATTTCTTTTATTTGTTTAGTAGATAGGACAAACGTCAATCCTTCAAAGATTTAGAATAAATCAATTTTCCTTGAATGTAGTTGTGTTTCATTTATAATGTAAATATAAATTGTACGGACGTTCGGACATTGGGAGGTAATCCACCTTCACTATTATTTTTGTTCTATGTTAACCTGCTATTTAGAAATAACATTTAAAACAACACTCTGTTCCGTACATAATCCTAACTTCTTCAAATGACGCACAAATAAATATCAAATAAAAATCAAATAAAAAATAAACCTAGATGACTAAATACAAAATACAAAAAAAACCTAAGATTCCAGATGGTATAATCATTCCATAATTCCCAGTAGTGATGTGCTATAAGATCAGAATGTATTTAATACCGTGAAAACCACAAAAAATATCAGTCAATTGAAATGAGATGGTTATATTCAAGTTCAACTAATTTGATCCTTAGAAAAACAATTATTAATATTATCAATTTTATTTAACCATAAATTTCTTCCTATATAATTTGTTATCATAAAATTGTCATTTGTGGCCTTTTTTGATCTCGATTGTCAAAATATTGTATAGATTAGTTCTAACATAATCTCAGAAGGTGATATACGAATAACCAAATATTTATTAAATTTAGTACACTTAATCAAAAAACTGTATAAACAAAATAAAAAATTAATAATTAAATGTAATCAAGTTATTAATACATAGAAAATAGTTGAAAATAAAATTTCAACTGATAATAGTTAAAATTATTAAAGCAATTTTTATAACATAATTTAGTCGTTATTTGCATGTCAATCAAATAAACAGGGTTTGACAGTAGTAATTACATTCAAAATGTTTAATTATAACATTTTGTTTCTAATAGCAGTTATCATATTTACATTTGTTCCAAATAATGTAAGCAGTGAATCTAAAGCAATTAATGAAATTCATGAAAAAGATGTAAAAACATTTATAAATGAAATTAAAAAAAACATTGATGAAACTGTAAATCCTTGTGATAATTTCGCCAAATATGCTTGTGGTAATATGAAATTTCTTGAAAAATCGATTAATTTATGGAATGTGAATTCAATTGTTGAGAAAGTTTTTATTGAAAATGAACCAAAAACTGATTATGAAAAAAATATGGCCGATTTTTATTCTGATTGTAAAATAAAACAAAATAATTTTACAAATGTAAGAGACATGTTTGAACAAATTGATTTCTTAAAACCATTTGGATTTCCAGTTACAACAGATAATATAAGTGGTAATGATGTTGCAAAATTAGCAGCAAACTTAATAAATAAAGATAGTGATTCGTTTGTTACTATTGATGTATTTCGCCAAGATGAAGTTCATTTAATATTTAATGAACGTTTAGCTGAACTTAAAGTGAAAAATATTTTTCAATCGCTGAATCCAAATAATATTGAAGCAGTAGATAAAGAAATTAACCTTGCAATTTCCAATATAGAGGTATTTATAAATAGCTTCAAAAAATTAATAATGGATTATAATGATGATCATGATGATGATGCCAAAAAGAGGGATGTTTCAAAACTAGAGTCAATTGAACAAGCAAATAAAATTCTTACATCAAAACATTTCAATTGGACTACATTTCATGAAACATTCGAAAAAAATTGGGGTTTTTCGGAATTAAACAAAAAATACAAATTTCGTATTCGTGGTGTAGATTTATTAAAGAAAATTATGCTACTTATCGATTCAACTGACATAAAAACTTTAATTAATTTGGAAATATATCAAATTGTAAATCGTTTATTAACAGCTCCTTGTCATTTAATAGCAACGTATACTCGTCCAGCATCATTAAAAAGAATATGGAGGGATAATTTATCATCTGAAAGAACAATCGATAGGTATAAACATTTTTTGGATAATTTTGAAGCAAGTTTTAATAGAACTACTACAGATTTACCAAAACCCGAACTTGATATTGTTAAAAGATTTTTAACGGCAAAGCATTATGTTCTGGATAATCACTCGAAAATATTTTCTGATGAATATTTAAAGGATTTGTACAAAGATTATGAATATAATAAATTTTATAAAAATTATTTATCAATGATTCATAAAATAATTCGTATTTACTTAAAGACTTCGAATGACAAAGAGAGTTTTGATTATCGTTTATTTACTGGGTTTTATGATACGGCAATTGAAACTAATATTAAAGACAAGCCTTATACTTATTACTTCAATACTATAAATTATGATTTATGGCATCAACATTTGCGTTATCTTCCAATAGACATTTATAAGAATAGAATTGTAATTAATGAATGCTTGAAACAAATAAATGAAGCTACGAAATTTGATAATGAAAATGATTTCTTTTTGTGCTCATATGGTGCAATTAAAACAATAATGCAGACTAATGCTGAACAAGAGTTACTTGAATCCGAAAACAAAATCATAACCGAATTGATAGAACCAAAAAAATTATTTTTTTTAAGTTTAGCGCAACATATTTGTTTAATGGGACAGATTGAAAATGAATCTCCAATATTTCGTGCATTCAAATATTTACAAGAATTTTCAGATGTTTTCTCGTGCCCCAAAGGCTCAACGATGAATCGATACAAGGATAATATTTGTGATTTGGGATATTGTTTTACTGAAAATAAAAAAGTGCAAAACTTGCTACCATTTACTCTTGCGAGCTGTGAACCATGATTTATTTTTACATGTTTGGTTTTAATAAAAAATTTTTAAAATATAATTTTTGTTTTAAGAAATAAAATTAAAAATATTTTAAAATTTTATCATTATGACAATATTATTGTTTTCTTTATTTTATACCGTACAGTTTCTCTAAAGTGAATTGTTTTAATAAATGAAATCACAAAATTAAGCTTCAGTTGACTTATCGCAAAGTTTGAAATTTTTAAATATCACGGAAACTGAAAAAAATATTTTATAAGGACTATTTTCAAAAAATCCTATTTTGACTGTTTAGTTTTGTTGGGTTAATCCACACATTGTCATTTATTATTAAACATAAAAAATGCTTGATAAAACGAAAGTACTTTTTTTTGTTGCAAATTTGGTTTTGTTAATTTCAAATATTATTGATGTTCTACCAATCAGAATTCCACAAATTTTCACACTTTTCCGAATACTAGTTTTTTGCAAGGAAAATTCAAATATTTTATTCAAAATTTATTTAAAAAAAAAAAAAAACAGGACAAGCTTCAATTGCATTTATAAAAAGTTGCCACCACCACTTTTTTCCTTTAATGTTAATGCGATTGTTAGGAATGACATTATTTAATATGTCAACACCTCCTATAGACGCGTTATAGTTTTTAATAATATTAGAAAGCTCCACATTGACATATTTATGTTCGTTTCGATTGAATCCGAATCGTATTGGTTTGTTTTTGATGTACATTTTAGAAACTGTAAATTCCAAAGTATTTTCATCAATGGACAAAATGTTCATAAAAAACTCCAAATAGGAAGAGTTTGCGGTGGGCTTACTTTTGCGAAAAAATCTTTGTTATCAATCGCATTATTATCGCAAAGGTGTACATTTTGTTTTATCTGACACAATTGTGCTTGCATGAGAGTATGTTTTACAATTGGAATTACTAAGTCAGGTTGATTACAGGTTGTCAGGCTCTAATAATTTTCGTATTGAGAAATAGTATGTGAACCAGTAGTTAAAAAACAAATACAATGAATCTAGTCATTACTATATCATTGCACAAGTTTTCTATACAATGATACGTATATATTTTTTTTGTTCTGCTTGAATACTCCATGTATATTTATTTATTTCATTTAATTCAAACAAATTTTTAAAAGTTAACTACTAATGGTTAGAGGGGTTAGTTAGAGGGGTTAGTTAGATTCCTTAACACATCTTTTGAGAGTGATAAGTCCATCACGTTCTTATATTTCTTAATGAGCTCATTCATATCATAGTTGATTCTATGAAATACAAGTGTGAAAATATTAAATGATCGGAGACGAGTGTTATTGGAAATTTGGGCAGAATTCAATATAAATGGGGATGTGATATTCCCCTTCACTATACTTGGATGACGAAAAGTACATCAGCAATTTCACGCCTAGTTTTTAATCCTAACTTCTTCAAATGACGCACAAATAAATATCAAATAAAAATCAAATAAAAAATAAACCTAGATGACTAAATACAAAATACAAAAAAAACCTAAGATTCCAGATAGTATAATCATTCCATAATTCCCAGTAGTGATGTGCTATAAGATCAGAATGTATTTAATACCGTGAAAACCACAAAAAATATCAGTCAATTGAAATGAGATGGTTATATTCAAGTTCAACTAATTTGATCCTTAGAAAAAAAATTATTAATATTATCAATTTTATTTAACCATAAATTTCTTCATATATAATTTGTTATCATAAAATTGTCATTTTGTGGCCTTTTTTGATCTCGATTGTCAAAAAATTGTATAGATTAGTTTTAACATAATCTCAGAAGGTGATATACGAATAACCAAATATTTATTAAATTTAGTACACTTAATCAAAAAAATGTATAAACAAAATAAAAAATTAATAATTAAATGTAATCAAGTTATTAATACATAGAAAATAGTTGAAAATAAAATTTCAACTGATAATAGTTAATATTATTAAAGCAATTTTTATAAAATAATTTAGTCGTTATTTGCATGTCAATCAAATAAACACGGTTTGACAGTAGTAATTACATTCAAAATGTTTAATTATAACATTTTGTTTCTAATAGCAGTTATCATATTTACATTTGTTCCAAATAATGTAAGCAGTGAATCTAAAGCAATTAATGAAATTCATGAAAAAGATGTAAAAACATTTATAAATGAAATTAAAAAAAACATTGATGAAACTGTAAATCCTTGTGATAATTTCGCCAAATATGCTTGTGGTAATATGAAATTTCTTGAAAAATCGATTAATTTATGGAATGTGAATTCAATTGTTGAGAAAGTTTTTATTGAAAATGAACCAAAAACTGATTATGAAAAAAATATGGCTGATTTTTATTCTGATTGTAAAATAAAACAAAATAATTTTACAAATGTAAGAGACATGTTTGAACAAATTGATTTTTTAAAACTATTTGGATTTCCAGTTAAAACAGATAATATAAGTGGTAGTGATGTTGCAAAATTAGCAGCAAACTTAATAAATAAAGATAGTGATTTGTTTGTTACTATTGATGTATTCCCTCAACATGAAGTTCATCTAAAATTTAATGAAGGATTAGCTAAACTTAAAGTGAAAAATATTTTTCAATCGCTGAATCCAAATAATATTGAAGCAGTAGATAAAGAAATTAACGTAGCAATTTCCAATATAGAGGTATTTATAAATAGCTTCAAAAAATTAATAATGGATTATAATGATGATCATGATGATGATGCCAAAAAGAGGGATGTTTCAAGACTAGAGTCAATTGAAGAAGTAAATAAAATACTTTCATCAAAAAATTTCAATTGGACTACATTTCATGAAACATTTGAAAAATGGGGTTTTTCGGAATCAAACAAAAAATACAAATTTCGTATTCATGGTATAGATTTATTAAAGAAAATTATGCTACTTATCGATTCAACTGACATAAAAACTTTAATTAATTTGGAAATATATCAAATTGTAAATCGTTTATTAGAACCTTCTTGCCGTGTAATAGCCACATATACACGTCCAGCAGCATTAAAAAGACTATGGATGGATAATTTATCATCTGAAAGAACAATCGAAAGATATAAAAATTTCTTGGATCATTTTGAAGCGACTTTCAATAGAACCACTACAGATTTTCCAAAATCAGAGCTTGATATTGTTAAAAGATATTTAACAACAAAGCGTTATATTTTAAATAATCACTTGAAAATATATTCTGATGAATATTTAAAAAATTTTTACAAAAATTATGAATACAATAAATTTTATAAGAATTATTTGTCAACTATTTATAAAATGATTGGTATTTACTTAAAAAATTCCAAAGACAAAGAAAGTTTTGATTATCTTTTATTCGATGGGTTTTATGATACGGCAATTGAAACTAATATTAAAGACAAACCTTATGCTTATTACTTCAGTACTATAAATTATGTCTTATGGCATCAACATTTTCGTTATCTTTCAACTGACATTTATAACATTTATAAGAATAGAACTGTAATTAATAAATGTTTGAAACAAATAAATGAAACTGAGGAAAATGAGTATGAAAATGACTTATTTTTATCTTCATATGCTGCAATTAAAACAATAATGCAGTCTAATGATGAACAGGAGTTACTTGAATCCGAAAACAAAATCATAAGCGATTTGATTAATCCACAAAAAATTTTGTTTTTAAGTTTAGCACAACATATTTGTTTAATGGGACAGATTGAAAATGAATCTCCAATATTTCGTGCATTCAAATATTTAGAGGGATTTTCAGATGTTTTCTCATGCCCCAAAGGCTCAACAATGAATCGAAACCAGGATAATATTTGTGATTTGGGATTTTGTTTTACTGTAAATAAAAAAATGCAAGCTTTTGTAAACTGTGCACCATGATTTTTTTGTTACAAATGTGTTTGTGAAATAAAAATTATGTCAAATATAATTTGTTTTTTAAAGAAATAAAATTTTAAAAATTTATTATATAATAAATAAATAAAAAAAAATATTGGATAAGGTTTTTACTATCCTGTTTTCCCTTAAAAACTTAATATATTAGTATCAGAATATATCATTTATTTAAAATTTAAAATGTTTCAACTGTAAAGAGAATATCTCTAAACTCTGCAAAAAATAATGTGTATATAAAAATTAAAAGTATATGGAAGGAAATAAATTAATTGAATTGAATTGAATTGAATTGTATAATAAATAATATTGTTTTCTTTATAATATAATGTGAAGGCTTTCTAAATTGAATCACTCTAACAAAATATGAAATCAGCAAATTAAGTAAAGTGTTGTCTTTAAAATAAAATTGTACAAATAATTATTTTTAGCTTCTTTGAAAGGATTGCTATCTTTAAAAATTATTAATAATTTTTAATTTTGTTAATTAATCATGAATTTGCCTCTCACTTAAATATAAATGTGTCTTAAAACGTATTTTCTTGTTGAATATTTCACTGGCAATTATTTCATATTTAAAAATAGTTTGGTTGATTAATAAAACGCTGCAAAATTCGTAGTAAAAAATTAAAAACACAGTTATTAAAATTCAGTTAAATAAAAATGTTGCAAAGTTAATAATTTAAATTCGCAGTAAAACATTAAATGCTCAGCATATAAATTAAATTCACAATAAATAAACAAATTTCACAGTAAAAAAATTAAATTAACAGTAAAATAATAAAAACACAAAAATTATATTCTGAAAAGGATTAATTTAATAGCAAAACAAGTTTTTTATAATATTTTCTATGATAACATTAAAAAATATTTGTATTATTAACTGGTATTATTAAAACTGAAACAGAATTATTTAGTTTAATCTTATTTTGTTTTTCTCAGAAAATCTTATTTCCTGTTAAAAGTTTTTTCTTGCCCATATTAATCATTTTTTGTAGTAAAATTAAATTTATATTTAAATATTGATTGTTTTTCTGTATTAAAAAGTCAAAATCTCGCTTTACAAAATCTCGTTTATTAAAAATATTATTTTCATTCCTGAATATTTACGTTTTTATGCGTAGCCGCTGTTGGATACAAAAAAAAAATTTTCGCCTTTTGCAGAGTTGGGAAAAAATATTTAGTTTGCGTAACCGCTGTTGGATACACATTTTTCCAGAATATTTAATTTAAATTATTTTTATGCGAAGCCGCTGTTTTGTATACAAAAAGGTTGATGTTTGAAACATTTACTGTGCATTTATTTTACTTATAATGCAAAAACTAATTGTTTACTGTGCACATTTAACTGAGCAGGATTTTTATTTTGGTGAGCAAATAATCATTTTTTACTGCACGTTCAATAAATTTTACTGAATGTATTTTGCTTAGCATTTAATTTTTTTTGCTGAACTTTTTTAATTTTTGACCAAGTTTTTGGCTTTTTTTTGCTAAATCCTATCTTTAATAAAATATGAAATTATATTTATAAGTAAAACATTTCAGTTGAACAGTGAAAAAAAAAATGTTTTTGTTCATTCTCTGGCAATCGATTTGAATAATTTTTCTTAAAACACAGAATATATAAAATATAGGATTTAAACGATATATCAGTAATTTTAATTTTACATTCAATTCTTAAGTGATAAAAAAGTGTAATATAGTTGTAGATATTTCTAATATACATAAAACTAGTAGGTACCTAATACTCAAAACGAATGTGAGTGTAAAGCAAAATTTAAATTCATTTCAAATATAACTCAACTAGTTTCAGTTTAAAAAGATATATTTTTAAAGCTGATTATCTTCTAGCTTCATTAAAAGACATGTAAACCCAAGGTTGAATATAATTACTTATACATAATATAAAAAAAGTTTTAAATTCAGGTCATTCAACTCTTCGAAAAAAAATATAATATAAAAAACAAAATGTCAAAAAGTTGATTCAATGCCAAATGTAGTATAATCCTCTAAAATGGTTGAATTCTAAATTTTGTCGCCAAAAAAAATTGATTTTTTTTTTATTTTATATTGTTGTTTATTTTATTAAAAAAAAAAAAATTTAATTTTTTGAAAATAAAAATACACACACAAAATAATAATTTATTCAAAATGTAACGTAAATAAATTAAGAAAGCTATTTTCCTTCAATATGAAAGCTTTCAAACATCTTAATGATTCGTAAACCAGGTTAAGATTAAAAAAAAAGATAGATTCATATTAACATCTAATTAGGCTTTTACCTACCTAATACATAAACTAATGCCCAAATATTAAAAATAAAGATATAATCCCACTACATCAATTTGAATTAGAAGCCGAACACAAAAGAATAGAGTAGGTACACAGAGTAGCCGCACAAGTTAGAAAAGTCTTCGAAGAGAAAAAATTTTGCTTAGTCTCTGTCTTAATGCCGAGCAGGTTTTTTTGGAATATACTATAAACGATTAGTCTTATAACCACCCAAAAACTATAGGTATATTAATTAAATACATTGTTCTAACTGATATGTTTTCGGAGCTGTAGTGAATATTTGTTATGCATTAGTTTTCTTATCCGATTTGCTTTAACCGCATCTTCTGTCCAGATTAAATTTAAAATGGACATCTCAGCCTACTAGAACAATTTTTTTCTTAAATAATATTTCAGTAGGTGTACTATAAAGTTAAAGTTTGACATTATAGTAAATCTAGGGAGATAGGTAATATTAGCTGACGGTATGGACCAAGAAGGGAGCTTTCTTCGCACAAGCCTATTCGATAAAGATACTTAGCTCGATATGTCCAATATGGGTGCTAGAAAATATTTCGATATGAAGTGGAAAGTTATTTTAATCTGTCCAATTCACAAAAAAAGAGGGAATAAAGCTACTAAGCTCTGTGCTTATAAAATTTTATCCAATGTCATATACTCCAGATTATCTTATACTTAGCTGAAAAATACTGGGAGAGTACTAATATGCATTCCAAAGCCAAAGATCAACAATTGACCAGATATTCGTCATGAAACAAAGTACGGAGAAATGTTATGAGACCTTCACATGCTTTTCATAGATATCAAGCAAGCATTTGAGAGCATAAACAGAGACAAAATTTTCAAACAGCTCTAAGAAATTTTGGGAATATACAGAATGTAACAATCTGAGAGTGCAATTTTAAAGAAATTGCAACCTTTATATACCTCGGAGCAATAATAAGGAGTGATAATAGAATACAGTGCTGTATTCAAAATAGAATTCAGGCCGGAAATAGATGCTACAACACAAATAGAAAGCTGCTACAATCAAAAGTAATATAAAGAAAGGGCAAAATGACGATATATAGAACTTTTATACGATCTATAGCGACGTATGAGTGCGAAATATGAACTGTGAAAGTGGCCGAGGAGAATAGCTTTAAAGAAAAATTCTCCGAAAAATACTTGGTCCAAAATTATTACAGAATGGAAAATATGTTATCAGAAGCAACAGCGAGCTTAATATTATGATCGATAGTGAGGACATTGTACGGTACGGTAAAGGACCAAAGACTAAGATAGTCACATGAAAGTCGAAAACAAGCAGTGGTGCTGAATAGAAAGCGCGATAGTAGTCGTGGTAGAGAAAGACCAAAACCCAAATTGTAGACAAGCGGCACAACATCGACCAGAGCTTAGTGATGAAGGCCAAAGCTGACCCAGAATTGCAGTGCTATAAAATGATGGGGATGATGATCGAGATTTCCTGAAAAAATAAAAATATTTTAATTTCCATAATAGATAAGTGGGTGATTCATTGTGGTTTCTACTGCGGGTTGACTTTAATTCTGACAACGGCGACAGCGGCATAAAACTAGTTACCGACTGTATTAAAATAAATTTATTTTGATAAGTAAAACTGTATTTTACTCAAATATTTTTGGATAGGTCAAAAGCACGCATATTTTTTTATTGTACACAAATTTACCTCGTAAAATGAAATAATATTGACCAGCCGGTTCTAAAGTTATGAAAAATATTTTTTTTTATTTCAGTTGTGTTTTGTTTTTGCCTTTTTTCTGGAGTTATCTTTTTTTTTTGTTTTTTTGCAAAATTAATGCGAACATTTTATTTTATTTTTTTTTTTTTTGAATAAAATTAAGGACAAAAATAATAAAACAGGACTTAATAAATTTAAACAAACAACAAAAAAAAAATATACAAAAAATTATGTTTTTGTTTTTGTGTTAATTTTTTAGATACTAGGTATACAAAGAGTCACCAAACTTTCAGAATATTTTTTGATTCTCTATAAATTGTTAGTATTATAGAGGTCAACAGCTTTAAGGTCAAAATTAAGATAGAAAGAGGTTAAAATGTTCGAAAAAAAGGAAATAATATTAAAATAAAATATAAATATTTATAGATATATATATATATATATACATATATATAGTGAATAGTATTTAGAAGTTTTTAAGAAAAGGAAAATTAATAATCGTCTTATATTTAACATAAGAAATAGAAAGAGAAAGAGAACATGTGACTTGATTATTGCTTTTTGCCTTGTGTTGAAAAGAAAAAAAAATTGAAAGGATATTAAATTTAATAGTTTGTCATTAGGATATAATTAAGGAAATATAATAATAATATATAGAAGGGCCGTTATGTTTTGAAATAATTTTGTAAAAATATTTTATTATTAATTAGAAAAATAAAAATGTAAATAGCCAGATATAATTATTTGTGAACAGGTAAAAAAAAAATTTAATTATATATTTCTATAATACATATTGTTATAGATTTCAGTTATTCAAAATTTTTGGACGATTTTAAATTAGAATCAAAGTTAAATTTAAATTTTTAAAATCCTAAACACACTGTAAATTAATATTAACTTCAGTAATGTGAATTTGAAATAAAAAAATTACTAAACTAAATAATGACAAGCATTTCGCAGTAACATGATAATAACAAAAAAAAACAATCTAAATTTTTTATTGACATTTTGTAATACGTTTGCACTGTGATAGTGACAATTTTTGTCAAACTGACAGTGACAACCGATTTGTTGTCACCGCCATAGAAAATTTTGTTTTGTTTTCTTCTTACACAACTAAAAATTATTTGTATTATTCTTGTTTTTTGTTATAGTTGAATTTACTTGGATTTTTTAACATAGACTTTTAGATGTTGCTTAGTGTTGCTAGTTTTAAAAATGATGACAAAATACTGAAGATCTTTAAGTTGTAACATTTTTGTCACTATCAATGGGGCTTATGATTGAAAACGTTTAATCATTTTCCGAATATCACTGATGTTTGTCAATTGGTATGACTGAAAACGAAAACTGAAAATGTTAATTTCGAAAATAATTTTTCATATGATTGAAAACGATCGGAAAATGTTTGTAGTATTTTTTTAAAGATAAATTAATAAAAATAAATATGCATAAATTTATTTTATATATTTACAGAAAAAGCATTTATATTTGCTATCCAGGCTATTTACTAATGCTATTTATCTTCTCTTCGGAGTGCTAGGCTGTACTATAGCAATCGCATGTTTGATAACTGCAAAAGTTGAATTCATGATGCTTGCCAGAATGTTGCTACACTAAGAGAAATAATATATGTTTATCCAATCGCTTCGATAAACACATTATGGTGGCTACAACTATATTTAAAAAAAAAAAATAAACCAACTATAAATTATATTGCATACAAAAATATTATGATTGTGGATATCATAATATATGGGTAAGAAGTTTATAATCCAATAGTTGTAACAAACATATTTTGATTAAATAAATCATATTATAGTTGTTTTACAAATATTTGTAGTAATATTAATCATATTATGATTGAAGCAATCTATAATTATAATTGACAAGCATTTAAGGTCCTGCGCAGTAGACACCTTTTTATTTTATTTCGATTCTCCTACTCCTTAATGAACTTCTAATATATATATATATTTTTTTTTTTTTAGTTTATTTATTTAACTTTACAATCTATCTTATTTTTATCTAATAATAGTATGTCACTATTAGACGATATTAAGTAATTTGTTTTGGCTTCTTTTTGTAACAGGTGGTGAGTGAGCCCATTGGCTTATCTCCGAAGTTTTATATTTCTGGTCAAGCTAGTGGGGATTTCTGGTTTGACTATTTATAAATCTGCTGCTTAGATCTATCGGATGAAACCTTTTCAGCCTTCGCACATGTTGGTCTGTACACTGTAGTTGTGATGCGAGATCGTTGGGATGTATTTTCAATCTCGCAAAGTATTTTGAGCTTCTTGTTGCTATGGCTTCTTTAACCGATTCGACTTTTAAGTCCTTTCTAATTTCCTCATTTCTCACGAACCATGGTGAATTTACTATTGATCGTAGTACTTTGCATTGAAACCTTTTCAGTATTTCAACGTTGGAATTACTTGTGGCTCCCCACAGTTCTATATCATAGTACCAGATTGGTTTCAAGACGGCCTTGTACAGTAAGATCTTATAGCACTCCATTGATAACTGCGAATAACGGCCTATTAACCACTATAGGCTGTTAAACTTCAATATAAGTTGTTTATTTTTGTTGAAAATATGCTCTCTCCAATTTAAACGCCTATCCATATGCATACCAAGATACTTTGCAGAGTTTGCATGTGTTAATACCACATTATTTAGTGTTACAGCCGGGCAATCTTTTCTTCTGGTTGTGAAAGTAACATGCACTGATTTGTTTACATTCGCCTTGATTCTCCATATTTTTAACGAATCTTCAATTTTTAATAAGTGTTCTTGCAATTGGTTTGAGGCAGCAGTTGAGCATGTGTTTGTTGCTAATATTACTGTGTCATCAGCAAACGTTGCAGTAACTGTGTTTTCTGTTGTTGGCAAATCTCCAGTATATATTAAGTATAAGGTAGGTCCTAGCACACTACCCTGAGGGACTCCTGATTTTATTATTTTTTCTGATGTGTGTTCTTGTTGTTGTTTTATTACAAATTTACGACTGTCTAGGTATGATCTTATGAGTAGATATAATTCATGAGGTAGTCTTTGCTTCAATTTGTATAGAAGTAATAATATATAATATATAAGATTGTATATAAAACAAAAATGCGCACACAGTTGAAAATTTTGTACTCATATGATTTTATTATGCAGCAAATACATTGTGCATAAGTGAGATCTTATGAAAATAATAAACAAAAGCAAACAAATCAGTTATTATATTTTACATTATGTACTTGCAAATGAATCTATGTACATATGCCAAAAACAAACAAAGAAATAAATTCATCTCAAATAAAAAATATAAAAACAACAAAAAAACAAATCACTTGAATTCTTCATTTTTATCTTTTTAAGTAACTGTTTCTAAATTTTGATTATTTGTAGGAATAATATAGTTTTTATTACAATTATGTATTATGTAGGTATATATATACGTACCTCTTTAATAACAAAACTTTTTATTTTTAGTAATTTTATCACTAAATGCCACTTACTATAGGGAATATATGGGAAACGAAGCAGTATATGAGGAACGTGTATTTATGTGTCCTAAATAAAACTTACTAACCACAAAACTTTTTGTTAAACACGAGTGGTTTCTTCTGCTATATCGTGCGAAGTCTATGTCAGTACGTAAATTACTGTTTTTTTTAAAAACTTTAAATTTGACTTCAACTTGAAATATAATTACTCAACAGGGGCCCCTAGTCATATTATAGTTACCTTATGATTAAAATAATCATAATAATGGTTGAATCAATCATCTCATATAGTTGAAGTAATCATATTATAGTTATATTATGATTGAATTAATCATATTATGTTTGAAGCAAACATATTATGTTTGCCGTAATCACATACTGGTTATAGTAACTATAATATTGGGGTTGAAGTAATCATATTACGGTTGAAATAATTATATTATATTTGACGTTAAAATAAAATCCTTCAAAAATAAAAATTCACAGTAATTTTTAGTCTACTGTTGGTCTTTACGAAGTCGAAACGTGTTTATAAATGCAAGCGTAATATAAAAATTCTCAGTTAATGGATATAACTATCTAGATTGGTAAGTGTTTGCATACATTTTTGCATAACATTTTATCAACTAACCATTAATTTTTCTCTTGATTTTGATAGACAATGAAGTATCTTAGGAGAAACTGGATAAAATCTTTCCAAAAAATAATTAATAACCAAATTTATGACGAAGTAATGGAAATTATACAGGTTGGTTAAATAATGATTATTTAATAATTTGTTTAAATCAAAAACTTACTTATTTTTATGGCAATTTATTATGAAAGTTGAGGCTTTCTTTAGAGTCTCTTGTCAAATGGTACAATATAAGTACTTTTTAATTTTAAGGATAATCTTAAGTATTAAATATGTTTTTTTTTTATTTCTTACAGTTTAAAATAAAAATTATCAATGCTGATTTAAAGAAAGAAGCAACAATTTAACCAAATATTTATTGGAACTCATTGGAATTCATTAATTGCAAATAAATATTTTAAACCAACATTTTATAATTGACAGAAAAATATAATCATATATAGAAATTAAATATATATTGTGTTGTGTTATTATTTTAAGTATATTATTATGTTTACCTTAATTATATTTATTTTTGTTTCAATTAAAAATAATATTGCTGCAACCATAATTCAAGTTTGTGAGAATAATATTATTGTTGAACCTACTATAAATTATGTTTGGTGTAAACATAAATATTTTTCATTCAACCATATTATATTTATTTTTAACATAATATATTAGTGAATCATATTTAAAACAACAATATTATAGTTGAGAACAAAATATCGGCTTGTAGAAAGTAACTATAATATGTTTATTCCAAACATAATTATTTTTGTTTCAATTATAAATAATATTGCTGCAAACATAATTATGTTTGTGAAGTAATATTGTTGTGTGAACTATAAATTATTTGTGTTCCAACCATATTATATATCATGCAACCATATAATAAACTTTTTAGCTTTATATAAAATCCATAGTTACATGATGTAATATGGTTATTGTAACTATATTTTCAACCATATTCTTGTTCTTCAATTTTATAGTTGAGCCAAACATATTTTTTTGCTCAGTGTACCAGTTATATGTTTGGTTTGGTTTCGTTATTTTTTTTATTCTATTTAGAAATTCTCAAATATATTCAATCAAATAAATTTGGTGATTTAAAATGCATATAATGCATATAATAATTTTTGGATAGGATTTAATTTGTGTATGTATGGCTTGCAATACAGCCTCTTTACAAAATTTTCCAAAATACTATAGTGATCGTGAGTCAGAGTCATTATACAGATCGTTATCAGTATTTAAAAGCAAATACATTTATGTGTAAAATAAAAGAAATATAAATTGTTATGTAAACATGTATCCATATAATCTGTATTTAGTATGTATTATATGTATTAATTTGGTTAGAATTAACATAAATGATTATTTTATTGAATTATATTATCAAACAAAATAAATATATTTTATTAAAATTTGTTAAACGTTGAAAAATGAATTTTCAGATCCCTATGTTCTTGTGTAGTTGTACACTTATCTTGGAAGAATGAATTTTGATGCAAGTCATCATTTTATATGGCACAAATTGATAGGATCGCTTTATGCCATTTGTATGGTATGGTATAATCCTATTATCTCACCACCATATGAGCAAAGATTTTAAAATTAATTGGTATGTGTACATTGAACTTTAGACATGAGGCTTCTGATGTTATTTTCATTACAGAGATTATAAAGGGTAATGCAAAATAAAATTTCATTTCCATCAGCAATATTGTTATTAGAAATCTACACCATCTACACTCATTATTTATTTAAGATCATAGGCGTAATTATGCCAAATATGAACCTATTAACAAACATAAATTTAACATTGACTGTACACTATCAAAACACTAACAAAAATTATACAATCGCGATTTTTAGGATTTTGCTATTCTTTTTTGAATTGTTGTTTTATTAAAATGTATGCAGTTGTTTATTAAATTTTAATTTTAGTTTAATTTTTAATTTTAATTTAATTTGTTGCAAGTATATAACTTTGTTTTGTTAACTGTTTGTGCTAAGCCGTGCAAATAAATAAATAAATAAATCAAAATAAACAGCAACACAACCATAAAAAATTAAAACATATGTTTTTGCTAACTGTGAATTAAGCTTCGAAATTGATTGAAAATGTTCTTTCAAATTTTCACACGTTCAATCATATGAAAATGTGAAGAAGGACTAGTTATGATCGTTTCGTTTCTCTTTTAATTATAAGTGTCTTTTGCATGTATTATGTTTGTCAAATACATATACAATTTGTCTTGTGGTAAAATAATATTTTTGGAAGTTAGATCAGATCGTAATTTTTCTTCATATACTATTTTTTTTTTTATAATAAGTACTATAAATTATAAATAATAATTTAATTTAATCCTTGTTGTCTAATTAATAAATAGTAATCTAAAATTTCTAATAAATTAAAATAATATACATTTAATATAATTTATTTTTAACAATTGAATAATTTTGACTTACCGATATGAAGACCTCTTCAGCCTGCTGTAATATGGCAACACGTGACCAATCAAATTTTTTCATTAATTTTATTCTAGTGGGATTATGTACGGTGGCTGATGGGTGGGTACGAAATAAAGTAGGAAAACGACTCCGATCTGATAGTGCTGGACTCGATGCACCATAGCAGAGCTATAAAATAGAAAATAAATTATTCCAAAAAAAAATGAAAATATTTTATTTATTTGTCTTAAATTAATACTATTAAATCGTAAATACATATTTTGAAATTTTCGAAATATTCAAATTATCAAGATTATTATTTTCAGAAGTTTTATAATTAAAATAAATTCAAATTTGGTGCGATGTAAATGTATTTAATATTATTTTTAAAATTTTGTAATGGATATTTTCAATATTTTCGTTTTCATATTTAGAACATTATTATGAACTAGCTTTGTAACCCGCCATAAATGACGGAAGCAAAATAAATTCTAGCATTTCTTTCCTTCATTAGAGTTTTCATTTCAAGGTTAAGAAAAATACGTATTTGCTTACTAATTTATCATACCTTTATTTTTGTATTATAACGCTTTTAATTACCATATAAACAGAATATTTGTTAAAAAAGGCGGGGTTAAAAAAGATCACCAAAGCAGCTTGTATACATATTGCAATTTGTATATGTGTTGAAGTATTCCGTCGGATTTACAAACATCCAGATAAACGCAGAAAATTATATATATAATTCACGAAGACATTGAAAGTTCAAGAAAATAATTCTGTACCAGAAGTAGCCAGTATTGAGATACCACTGGCAAAAATAATGGATAAAATCAATATATTTAATATTTAAAATGAATTAAACATTCAAAGCTATTCTAAATTAAAATTCGATTGGAATGAAATATGAATTTTAGTAACTTTAACTAATTGATACGCAGTAGTATAGTTATAATCATGAAGAATTACAAAATTTTAAAGGCTACGAACTGAAATATTATAAAAATAATGTTGCTATATACACAACTACTGTGTTGACTTAATGTTTTGAATACGAATTTTTATTTATAGATTATTAGATTTGATAAATTTTATTCTAAAATACTTTTAATCCCATCCCAATGTAAAACATCCGATATGAAAACATCCCAAGAGTAATTATTACAATTCAGCTATCATGAATTATTTCAGTTTAGTATTTAATCCTAAATGTTTTTTTTCTGGTACATATATATATATATATGTATATTGTAAATAATATATCATATGAGTTCTAAAACAAAGTTTAAAACAATCATTTCGCTGCCTTTTTACACGAATTTTATTTCTCTATTGTATTTTTTTTTGCTTTTACGCCTACGCTTGTATTCTTTTGTATTTTTTTAGCTCATTCTCGCTGTTGTAAAACCAATACATTGTAATACATTGACATGTTTTTTTTTTTTGACAAAATCATATAATCGAATACTAGATTAAGAAATTGTAAATTTTAGAACAAATTAGGTAAAGTTTTATTTCCCAAAATTTTATTTTTCCGTTAATTTGTTTTTTTTTTTTCTATATACATAATAACATATACAACTAAAATATGGTATTCAAAATAATACTCGTATAAAAATCAAGCTGTTGTAATGGAGAAAATTAAAAAAAAAAAAAAAAAACGTAGAAAAAGAATGCTCGTGTAAAAATTTCCATTAATAGTCTCATATACTCCTGATACTGTGTCTCATAAATAGAATAAACGCGCCGCCACTGGCACTTTTATCTAGTACATTGAGATTTTATAATTTTTGTAATTTATTTTTTATATTGTTTTTATTTTTATTTAAATAATTTAATTCTGGTCAGGTTTCCATTTACTAATAATTATTTTAATATTTGATTCAAATTATCGATAAATATTTTGGAAACAACATCATCTTCCTTCATCAGTGATTGTAACCATAGCTTTACTTTCGACTATACTTAAGTTAGAAATTCTAGGTATGTTTCACTAAATTTAATTAATATTTTAATTGATTTTGTAAGTCTTCTGATGATGGTGTATATTAACCGAATTCGATCAAAATATTAACCAAACTTAGTAAAACATAGATAGAATACATAGAAACATATACACTGAAATATTTTGCTTATAAACAAAATATATTAAATTTTACGATATAGGAATAATATTACCCCTCCCATATCAAAAAACAAATTGTACACAAATTTTTTGAATGAAATTGGAATGAAAGTAACTTGAACTCATATAATGGAATGTATTATACAAATCTTAGGAGATATATGAGCCCAATAGGCTGTTATGAGCCAATAATAGGCTATTATGAGCTAATAATAGGCTATTATGAGATATAGGCTTAGGATATATGAGTCCAATAGGCTTAGAAAAGTTAACCATTATCTACATTAATTTTATCAAATCGAAAAACACTTGTACTCATTTAAAATAACTGAGTTGGTTTTGAGAAATAATCGAATAATTTCATTTCAATAATCTTTGTATTTTATTTTTATTAGTCCTGAGTAATTTCAATGATTTAATTGTATTAAATAGAATAATAATTTTGGAATTTTAAATAAAATACTTACCACGATTAAATTCCACATTTTTGCAGCTTCAGCAACTGTTGTACAAACAGTACTGCAGCCAGCTAATAACATTAATTTTTGTGGACTATTATATAAAAGATTGTACATCACACTAGCTCCCAGACCCGGTTCACACTGTAAAAATATATAAATAAAAAAAAAAGAATTAATTATAAATATTAGAAATTTTTTATATAAAATATATTTAATTAACAATTGAAGACACGAGAATATGAAGGGGTTATCTAACAAAATCAAAATCCCGAGTAAATTGAAGTCAAAGTTTTTTTTATATCATTTTTTTTAGGCTAGTTTTATTAAAGCCGTAGTATACGAAAATTGTCAATAACGGTAGTACTTTTTTACTCATTACATGCTGATTAATAAAAAACTTGTATTTTTTCTGTTATTTGTTAAAATGTGTAGATAGCTGCTTCATCCATTGAAATAAACCAAAAACAAAAACCAATATAAGTGTGAAAGAAAGGTTTATTAAATACAAAATGACGTAATATCTTAACAAAATACAATAATATTAATCAGTAATCATCAATAGTTTTTAGTAAATGGAAATTTAAATACATTTGATTCTTCAATATTTCAAAATTAAGCATTTTTAGCCGTCACATTTTTTCAAATCAAATATTGGTACAGACAGATCATTGCAAAATTTTTACTAAAAACTTATCGGTCCTGTCTTAGCAAGGAACTATATATTTCTGAACTTCCTTTATTAGCCATGTTTTATGTCCAGGAGCAAAAACAAGCTTTTTAAAATTTTTTTGTAATAATGTCAATTCCAAAATTATAAAACCACATTTGCCTTAAATAAAACGCTTTGTATGTGGTTATTTTTGGAAAAGGCATAGTCTGCTGTAAATCCATTGTTATGAAAACAGTATCGTTGGATACATTTATAGTATTTTTATCGTGCTGCATTGCTTCAAATGCATGAGTAATATTTCGTAAACGTTTCTCCAGCATCACAGGCGCTTTTGGGATATCCAAACGACAAATTGAATTGTATGTTAAAATTTTTTGAATAATATGTTTTTTTAACTTTAAATTTTCCCCCCAATTTTTTGTTAACACATTCTTCAAGATAAAAGTTATGCATTTTGCTTTGATTTGGTAAAGGGGAGTAGTTACACTTTATTCGGATTTTTATTACGCGAATAATGTGAATCCTCTACAGGAAATCGTTTAATATGGTCTATAACAAATTTTCTAACTGTTTGATCGATTTTGTTTGGTCTGTTAGAATGTTTTCCTCTTTTATCGGGAGGTGGTGCAGTTGCATAATTATCTACTCTTTTTTATAATGTCAACCTTTTGGTTACTGATTTGATATAATGCAGCGAAAGCTTTCTCGTACACCGCTTCAATTATACCTTTTTTGTTACGCTGTATTTAAAAGTTGCGCTGTTGGGATTTTTTTTATTATTCGTTCTCCTAGCTACGGATTTCTTCTTGATACATTTGAATATTAATAAAATTTTTAGTATTTACATCCAGTTTGAAAAACTCCTTTAAAAAGTTTATTCTATCTTCATCTGTAAAATGCCAAGTACATTTGAGTCTACACTTTTCTCTGCATAAAATACATTTTGTTGGTTTTTTGCTGGCACATCTTAATTTTCGTAAGATAAATATTTCTCACCCCTTTCTCTTGCAAGACTGGCCTTACGTTTTTTTCACATCTCTGGGTTACATTTTCTCTTTTTGGAATTATAAATTTTAGCAGCAAATACTTGTTTACCTTTCTGATTAGTGTTTCTTTATTATTCTCCAACACCTTGATTACTCCAATATTTAGAAAAACACTTTATACACCTACACTACTACACTGAGCACTGAATTGAATGTCAATTATTATTAAAACTAACTGCTAACTTACATATTGTGTGCCATATACATAAATAAAAAAAAAAAAACAAAAAACATTTCAAATAAACTTAAACTTGTCAAGTTTTGATTGATATGATCCATGGAAGAAGGGTTTATATACCCCACATAGCGTCTTCATTCCTTCAACTAATTTGCAACAATTTTGAAATACGTCTGGATGAAAGGGTGAAGTAATGTTAATACCTTCTTCCATTTGAATACTCATAAAGTTTAGTACATAACCCCTTCATACATTGATTTTCTCAGAATCTATTGAAGATTTAGCTATTCTGATGATTGCATTTGATAGAGGAGGTCATACAACTTAAATTCAAGCAAAAAAATCCAATTTTGAAAAAATGTCAGATACCTCCTTCATCCACTCGTTGTGTACAATTAGTAGTAGCTAGAGCTTACAAATATATTTATTTTTTAATTTTAATTGTAATAAATTGACATATAAATAAATAAATGAAAAAATTAAATTTAAACGCTGAGTGGTGTGTAGGTATAGCGCCTGCGGTTGAAACCGAAAGATTGAACCCTTTGTTATTGGGATAAAATAAATGACAAAAAATAATTAAGATTATAATCTGGTAACATTTAAACTAAAATGGACCTATTCTATTTAAGAAGGACCTATTCTATTTATTTATTTTATTTTTTTTCTTTATTAACAAAAAATAATGTTTACATTATATACATACCTATGTATTTGTATAAAAAATCTTTATCCATTGAATTATTCATTATTGGAGAAAATATTAATAATATAGAAAGATTCAGAACTTTTTTTTCTCGACTGCTGGAAATTATCCAGCATCACACCAATTCACAAATCCGGCCCAATAAATAACATAAAAAATTATAGACCGATATCTAATTTATCTTGTTTTCCAAAAATATTTGAAGCATTGATTACTGACAGATTAAAATTTCTAATTAAAAATAAGATTCCGGATAATCAACACGGTTTTACTACAAAAAGATCTACCACTACAAATCTTGCTTCTTTTGTAAACTATACGTTAAATCACATGGAATTAGGTAATCAGGTGGATATAGTATATACTGATTTTGTAAAAGCATTCGATAGATTAGACCACTCACTTATGATTTCAAAACTGGAGAGCTTAGGATTTCACTCTAATATTCTTTCCTGGTTTGAATCATATCTAAGAGTGCAATATGTAAAAATCAGCAATTTTTCCTCATACAATTTGCCTGTAGAATCGGGAGTACCGCAGGGATCTCATTTGGGACCCACGCTATTCATTGTTTTTATAAGTGATATATTACTAAAATTTGCTCATATCTAATTTTTTGCAGATGATGCTAAAATTTTCTCAAAAATATCATCTTTACATGATTGTACAGCAATGCAAGATGACTTGAATACATTTTATGACTGGTATTTAATTAATGGTTTAGACCTAAACTATAGCAAGTGTACCGTGAAGTCGTATTTTAGAAAATTATCACCCATAACATTTGACTATTCTATAAATTGCAACATTTTAAATAAACGAAATAATATAAAAAATCTGGTGGTTTATTTCGATCAAAAATTGTCCTTCAAAGATCATGTAGATTACATAATCGCAAAAGCTTATAAAATGCTGGGTTTTATTAACTCTATCGATTTTAGAGATCCATATACACTTGAAACGTTATATGTATCTCTGGTAAGACCAATTTTAGAATACGGTGTAATTATTTGGAATCCTTATTACATATCCACGTATTAAGAATTGAAAAAGTTCAAAAAAAATTTTACTCGTTTCGCCCTGAGAAGATTTCAACTCACAACAGGAAGACCCTCATATGATGCAAGATGTAAGTTGTTGGGTTTAACAAAATTGTCTAATAGAAGATCTGTTTTCTGTGTTATGTTTGCTCGCGATATTTTGACATCGCATATTGATTCATCAAATTTATTACAGAGTTTCGGTTTAGCTATACCACCGAGACTACTTAGATCGCAGAACTTGTTGAATACTCAATTTCATAGAACAAATTATAGTAGAAATGAACTGGTTTCAAGGTGTTCCGCTTTGCTTAATGAGCTGTAAATGCTTTGCTTTAGCTGTAAATAATAAGATTGATGTTTTTTTACTAAATAGAACTCAATTTAAAGATCTTGCGTTATATAGTGTTAATTATATTTTTGAATAATTTTAAGTACTTTTTTTTTTTGTTGTTTTTTCTTATTTTTATATATAATTTTTTTTTATTTTTTTTTTATTTTTGGTTGTTTTGTTGCTAGTCTGTAACATCTAACTTTGTAGTCGAATAAATAAATAAATAACTTAGATTAAGCTGTATGGTCGTATAGTTAGTTACATCTTAAAAGTTATCAACAAAAAATAAAAAAAATAAAAAAAATTAAGCTTTAATTTTAAATAATAAAAAGTAGATGTTGCAGCAGAATCTGTTTTGTACGACGACTTAAATAGAATTGTGACGTTACAACACCTAACGAAATAAAAAATAACGAACTATTTTTACTTATGTCAGTCTTGTTTTAAAAATTTAATGATTTACGCTTCTCAGTTTGGTTTATTACTTATATTTTTTTAACATTTAGAATATTTAGATAGTTAAAGAGGTAGAAAAAAATATACTATTTACATTTTAATTTTATTTTAGATAATAACTCAACATAAATCTTTTCACGAAAAATCATAAAAATATTTTTAGTTTTAAATTAAAAAAAGTAACTTTAACATAAATTAAAATACCCTTCTTGAGCAAAACAAAAATTAATTTTTGTCTTAAAGCTAGCAACAAATGGCAAAAACTTAATTAAAATAAATTTGAAAAAAAATCAGGTTTTTTTTTCAAGTAGTTCGAGAAGATTTTTTTCATTTTCTCAGAAATTCCAGGTTTTGTCTGGAAGCTTTCCTTAGTGTAATGTTATTCTTCAAGTTTTGTTTTTTACTTTTTATCACATTTGTGGCAATAAATTCGTCTTTATATGAAATTTTGAAAAAAAGCAACGTTGGTCATTGATGTTCAGTTCGTAGAACTTTTACATCATTGAGCTTTATACTGGACATATTTAAAGGTACAATTTCGCTTGTTAGTAATTTTATATTTAAAAAATCTTCATAAGAGAATTCAATCACGTTAACTGGTTTTCCAGTGTTTTTGCCGCTCGGATAGAGAAAACAAATTATTCAGGTGTATGATACATGGGACCTCTTTTTAATTGACGTTTTACTTGTCTCTTTATTAAAGAATGAGCAGAGTCACCCTCATTTTGAGTGTGACCATTTATAAGATATTTATGAGTAATACTTCTTACATTACTCTTAGTTGACTAGCAGCATAAAGATAAAGAGCGATAATGAATTTATTTTTTTGCTGCCCGGCACAATTATCTGAATAAAACACTACATCTTCATCACCAACTATAGTTTTTTGGTTTATAAAATTTAAAATACAGCTCCAAGCTCATTGACATCTCTATTTCCATGAGATTTATCCCAAACATAAAAATAACATTCATTTGATTTCAAATCATAAATAGAGAAATTTAGTACATTTAATTTAGATTTATAGTAAAAAGTTGAAACAATTCCTTTAGGTATTTGAAACACGGCCTGTAAATCATATACTGTTAATTATGCTTTGGAATTTTGCTTATCAGTTTTTTTTTTCTTCTCTGGAAAACTCTTTTTCTATTAACTGGTTATCATACAGATCTTGTAATTTCTCTTTTTCTTCTAGGACTGCATTATCGTAAGTGGTATGTGTTGGACTCAAATCCTTTTTGGGGGGTAAAAAATTAAATATTAAATTCATTGGTAAATATTTTATAGAAAACATCATAGCTTGCCAATTTGATATTTTTATCTTTACAAGCAATCTGCAAGCATCTGCAACTTTGTTTTTTTTTTGGAAAACAGTTCGGATTGAACGATCGCTGGTGTCAAGTGTATTTTTGAAGAATAGTTTGCATACTCGAATTGTCTCACTATTTAGTTGAAAAAAGAATGCATTAATTAAATTTCTTTCTAGTTCTTTTCGATCAATAAGAACATAACGATTTTTTGGTTTAATGGGATTCATAGTATTGTTTATAAATTTTCAAACTGTTCAACATTTATTTATTCCGAAATTTTTTAAAAAATTTCATATATATTCAAATTATGTATTGAAAAATTTACTTTACTTGTATTATTTGCATGGAATGTGATTATTTCTTTTAAAATAAATAAATAAATCCAAAAATAATGATAATTTTTATCATCAAATTTAAGGTAATATTGACACAAGCCAAAAAAAATCATCACTAAATTCTAATTTTTACTACAATATTGTCACATTAAGAAATATGCCAACTCTCAATACTAAAATTTATCAAACTGTTAATTGCAGCAATAACGCACTATCCCAAATAATACCCAAATAAATAATACTTTTTATGGTAATAACGGCATAACTCAGAAAAAGACTCTTGGGATCAGTAAAGTTTTGAAATGAACAGCGTCATAACTCTAAAAAGTACGTTATACGTACATGAAATTATAATAAAAGCAATACTTACGTTGACTACAATGAAGAACTAACCTGAAATATACCACTTTTTACTTAAATATTTAACCATTTCAGTGGCACAACTAAAAATAAATCAATGTTGCACTGAAATTTCCGAGAGAATCGAGTTATGCCAAAACGATCATTTTTCTCTCACGGTTTCAATTTTAAAGCTACAAACTTGTTGTTTTGCTATATAATAGAGAATAAAATAACAAATTTTTCTACATTCATAACTCAAAACTCCAATTTTTTAAGTAATGCCATTGTTGTTTTAAAGGAAAAATAGAAAAAAATTTTTAATCTGGATACAGTACAGTATAAATTTGACGTTGCTTTAGACTAATAAAACTAGTTCCTAAATATTCAATAATACTAAATTTAATAACTACAAGCATTCCAACATTTTTTCCTTATTACATTATTTAGTTTGTTATAATTAAGTTTTAAAGTTTTAAAGTTTTGTGTTCCCAATTAGTTTTTAGTTTTTTCTTTCCTTTCACACTTTATTTATAATATTTATTCTTTAATTTTTAATTTTTATTCTTTATTTTAATGTTTTATTTTTATTTTTATACCGCAAGTAATTTTTCGATTTTCCTTTTAAATAAACTGTATGAATTTATATTTTTTAGGTCGTCCAGTAGTTATAAGTAGCCAGAAATTTGATAAATAAATACTAGAAAAACATTGTAGTAAGATATGTAGTAATACTTGTAATACCGTACTAAGCACGTAAAGGTAATTCTACCAAAGTTACGGTCAAGAACATAAAAAATAATTAATTTAATTTGAATTTTTCTATTTATTATTTTTCTAATTGTTTTAATATTTTACTTTGAAGATTTTAATATTATGTTATTTAGTTTAAAAATGTTTTTTAGTAGTTTAATTTTTTTTTATTCCATTTAATTTTTACATATTTGATTTAGCCAACTTACAACAATTTATATTAACTTAAAAATTATTAAGATTTTTTTTTTTAGTTAATTTTTTGTTTCATAATTTAGTTTTTTTTTTCTTGTATATAATCTTGTAAGAATCATACAATATCTGTATATAATTGTAATTTTTTTTTTGTTTATAATTTTTGGAAAAAATGGATTTAAAAACCAAAATTAATTATATTATTTTAATAAAAACTTAATATAACTTATTCTATTCCTTAATCCTAACTTAAACTAACTAAAAATAATACATAATTCTCCATTATTTATATAAATTTATACTGTCCAACCATCAGTAATTTCTTTTAATTTGTTTGTCCTGTATTGGCACAAACATGTCATATTTCAAATGATTATCCTGCATATTATTCCGATTATAATCAATAATTTTGCATGTGGCCCGTCTATTATAATGAAATAATAGAGGGATATGCTCTGGGTTTTGTATGTACTCTTTTGAATCTAGGTATATGAAATGTTCGGGGGCTATGAACTCCGTTTGCATACTTTTCTTTATGAATTCCTCATTATGGTAGAATATATTAGATATTAGACCATTTTCTGAGGTATTCAACGCTCTATCATAGTAATTTCTAATTATTTTTATTATAAAATTATCGAATCTGTTTATTTTAGAATTATTATAAATATATTTATTTGAATAATAATGCAAGTACTCTGTTTCTGGTTTACGACATTTATTTATGCAAACTCTAATACATTTTCTTTTTAATTTTCTCCATTAAACTAGAACTAATATTGTAACATATGGGAGCTGCATATGATAGAATAGACCTCACGAATGATTTATATGCTATTATCTTAACCCTAGTTTGAATGTTTTTATTATAGAATAGTTTTTTTGATGCTATAAATGCTTTATTTCCTTTTTTTAAATCAATTGTTTTACATGTTCTTTGTAGTTTAGGTTTTGTTGTAAATAGACTCCTAAATAGTTTTGTTGTAAATAGACTCAGGGGCTTTTATTGCAAAATTTTTCCAGTTTATTCTAATATTAAAATTTGTTTTATCAACAGTGTTTCTGAATAGTATTGCTTCGCACTTATTTAAATTTATATTTAGTAACCAAATGTTGTAATAATCGACTGTAGTATTAAACATTTGTTGAACATTGTTTTGAATTTCCTTTGAACTTTATTACCTGCTGAGTAAAGAATTAGATCATCAGCGAATGCTAAGGAATAGTTTATGCCGTTTAGATATTCTAGTCGTTTCAGTAGTTCTATTAAAAAGTATAATTCCTTTTATTTTACTAAATTCTTTATTTGTCTACTTTACAAATATCGATATTTCGGCAATAATATGTTGCCTTCTTCAGTGTATTGGCGTAATTAAATTTGATTAAGAGCTATATTAGTTATATATACTTTTTTTTTTTTTTTTGATGACCATTTCATTCAATGATCCATAGACTAGTGACAGTTCCAATGGAAAAGAATAAATATAATGAAGAAAAAAATTATATTATCGACACAGCTACAAAAAATGGATACTCGAGCACAACAATTACAAGAATTATCAACAAGAAAAGGAGGTATATGAAAAGGGATGATATGACCACATTGTTCCAACAGGAATGGAAAAAAGAAGACACCAAAAGAATTTCCATCACATATGATGATGAAATAACGAAGTCATTAGGGAAAAAATTTAAAAAAAATACAACATAGACGTCATAAGTACTAGTAGACGACATCAATTGAAAACATTACTAGGCTCTGCGAAAGATAAAAAAATAAAAACAGAGAAAAGCGGAATCTACAAAATATCATGCAACAAATGTGAGAAAATATATATTGGACAGACAAAGAGATTAGCAACAGGAAGATTTCAAGAACATCTAAACGAAGCAAAAATTGCTAAGAAGGCAGGTAAAATATCCAATTTCAAATCAACTGTAGCAGAAAACATCGCAATCGAGGAACATGACATCAACATAGATGACCTAGAGGTAATCAAAGAAATCAACGACACCAGAAAACTAGATGTTTGCGAAAGTCTGGAAATCATAAAACAACCGCCAGGTACCCTTCTAAATAGTGATCACGGTAATGGGTACACGTGGCTATTTAAATTAATAAGAAAATAAAAATATAAATCCTTTCTTTATCAGGTAGAATTAAGTAAATTTAAAAATTAATTTAATTTTGTAATTTTTATTGCCCATAAAAAAAAAAAAAAAAAAAAAGTATATATAACTAATATAGCTCTTAATCAAATTTAATTACGCCAATACACTGAAGAAGGCAACATATTATTGCCGAAATATCGATATTTGTAAAGTAGACAAATAAAGAATTTAGTAAAATAAAAGGAATTATGCGTTTTTCTTACTTTTTAATTTAAGAATTTTACTACAAACAAAAAACTAAATTTAAATATATTAAAAAGTAGTTTCAGTTTCGTCAAATAAATTGTGAAAAGAGTTGGTGAATTTACCGTACCTTCTTGTAGACCTTGCTCTACATTAAATATTTTGTTCGGGTTACATGGCATAGTAAATTTATTTTCCGAAATCATATCATGTATAAGATCAACTAGATGTTGTGGAAATTTAAAATGAAGTAGCTTGTATATTAGACCCTCTAGCCAAATGCTATTGAATGTTTTTTCTAGATCTACGAGGCAGGCACACACCGCCATTTTAGTCTAAAAATGTTTTATTTGTACATTTAATAATTGAAAATAAAAATTTAAAAAAAAATGCATATACAATTTGTACAACAAGGAATATTGTAAGGTAAATTTGTAAAATTTATGATTGGAAACCTGTTTGTTTATTTAGTAAAAAAAAAAAAAAACAACAATATAATCGAAAAATACAATCCTACTTAAACCAACACTTCCTTCCTTAATTAATTTGTTCTTTAATTCAGCCCTTTGTTGTCTCCTAACAAATTGTATTTTAAAAAAATACATTAACATTTTTTTTTTATTTCTAATTATTTTTTCTATTTCAGTTGTTACAAATATAACTAACCTGAATATTAATATATAATATGATTATAAGGGCTTGTGAAAAGTCAGGGCTCCATTAAAATTAAACTATAGGTATGTTCAAATGATGTTATGTATTTAAAGAAGATATTGGGTAAACTTTGGAAAAGGGGATGAGTTCGAATCAAACGAAATATTACACAGCGGTACCTGACTATGTCACAAATATTTCATAGAAGACTATTTTTGGCGACAAGGTCATTTAAAGGTTAAATTGGTCTTTTGAAAATTTTTCATGAAATTTTGTAGTGTTTTATAATATACAACAAGATTCTTTAGAGATAGCGAAGCTTCTTTACAACAACATTGTAGGATGTATCCAGCCTTTAAATTAAACTGATTTGATGTGAATCAGTGAAAGCGTTTCAGAGATATCACCGTTTTAATCCAACAGCGTTTACGCGAAAAAATAAATAAGGTAAGCATCCTGGAATTAAAACCTTATTTTGAAAAGCGAGATTTTGATAAAGCGATTTAGGAGCTATATTTTATTTTATTCAACAAAATTTTATTTTCGGAAAAAGACTTAAATAACCTTGTCACCAAAAATGGTCTTTTATGAAATATTTGTATCAGGTGCCGTTATGTAAAATTTCATTTCATTCGGACTTTTTCAAAGCTTATCCAAGATATTTTACTATATCTGTTCCAACAGATATTATCGTGACCACGTCACCGATTGTTTTTGTGAATCTTTGTTGAACATACAAAGTTTCATTTGGTGAACATAGGCATCGTAACTCATGCTGGGACTTTGAAATTCGTAATTATATAAATTATATTATATTAATGTCAGTTGACTTTGCTAGTACGTAAATAAAAATTTAAATTGATTTTGTCAATAATTATTGTAAGTTGAGTAAAGTACACATTGATAAAATTTATAAATATCTATATAGTATTTCAATTATATTATAACAGTTAAATTAATCATATTAAATCTACATAACAAAAATCTGTGTTAAATTCAAAAACTTTAAATTCTATAACATAATATTATTATGGTTGAGTAGCTTCAAATATTGCAAATAATAAAATTTAATTTTTTTTTTTTTATAAATTTAAATTTACTAAAATGTTTCTTTGGGTAATAAAATGAAAACAAGTTAAATACCTCGCATTTTTTACCGCCATTCCTGTAACTCCAATTTATTCAAAGACAATTTCATTAAGAAAATTAATGGCCAATATTTTCTTATAAGTATCAAAAAAATATTGTAGAATATGTGAACAAGTTTATAGCATTGCAAAGAAAGAGTAAGAGAGGTACACAATATATCTTTATACACTTAAACTTACATATTAATGTATCTATAAGATACAAAACATAATTGTATACAAAAGAGAGTATAATTAATTTCTAAGAGTTTTCCATATAAAAATAAATTTTCTTAATGAAAATTTTATGGGGTTCTTCTATTCTTCTCTTAATTCAATTAAAAAAGTAAATTAAAAAGAGAACAAAAATTTGTTTTTCTTTTGTTTTTTTTTTGTTTTTTTTTTTTTTTTTTTTTTTTTTTTAATGTAACAGTTTGGTGTTTCAATTCTAGTATTTATATTTTTCTAGGGAATTTCAATTTTTATTTTTTTATTTTCTTAGTTTCTGTTGTTTTTTTTTTTTTTACTTAAATACAAGAGTTTTACAATAGCAAATGAGGACGACAACGACGACGACGACGACGACGACGACAAACAATGTTATTTACTAGATAAGAAAATTGTTTTCCTGATGAATGTTTTAAGAATGTGCAAAAGGGAGAGGGTATTATATAAGTGTTTGCCATCTTATTATAGAAATCTAGAGGGAAGCTATTTAAAAAAAAACAAAAAAAACATTCAATTTGTTTTTTTTTGTGAGAATTTTTGAATTGTTCACAAGGATTTTTCCGTTTCTTGGAATGTATTTTTTTTTTTTTTTGTTTGTTATTATTATACAGAATAAACTGTCAGAATAAGTGATTGGATTTTGATTGAAAAAAGAGAAAAAAAACAAAATAAAATAAGTAGAATAAAAAAGAAGAAATGAAATCAAAGAAAGTAACAGATTTGAGAGTTGCGACAAAAAAAAAAAAATAACAAATTTAAATGAATTTTGCCTATATTTAATTGTTTTATTTTAATTTGATCTATTATTATGGTATAAATTCAAAATTGAAGACTTTAAGAGAATTCAAATAAAATAAGAAACTGACAAAATAATGAGATTCTAATGTTCAATACAGGAAAATCAATTAAAACTGAATTATTAATATTGTTGATAAGTGGTTGGAGGGGGTGATAATAATATGTATAGTGATTATTTTGTTATCAAATCGAAATTGTTTTTTTAATTAAGAGAATAGAACAAAAATGGTAAATCTTAATAAATAATATACATACCAGTGACGGGGCGTGGAATTTTCAACTGGGGAAGCACTATAAGAGGAAACACCAGTTTGCATTGGATTTCCTTTTCTATTTTAATTTTTGCTAAATTCGACAGTTAAAATTGTTCACATCTATTTCTCAAAGTAGTTTTAATTCTGTTTAGGCAGAAAAACGATCGCTCAACTGAAATAGTTGTTGTAGAGGAAGTGTTATTATCAATTAACAAAGTTTAGTTTAAACTATTCATTAAAAGAGTTGTGTAATTCTGTTTCAATTAAAAATGTTAATATTTCGCAAATACTGTTTTGGTTATTAAAATTTTCATCTGAAAATA
This sequence comes from Argyra leucocephala, assembly GCA_963942445.1. Taxonomy (NCBI): domain Eukaryota; kingdom Metazoa; phylum Arthropoda; class Insecta; order Diptera; family Dolichopodidae; genus Argyra; species Argyra leucocephala. The sequence goes on along the minus strand of OZ012680.1, from coordinate 128,724,923 downwards.
TAACTTTAATTTAAGCCCTGACATTAAAAAAACAATGTAAAAAAATTATTAATTTTCTATATTGATGTTGGAAAATACCTCGTATACGAATTAAAAGATTTTATTGAAAAATGCTGATTATACCGTTTTATTGTTGTTGTTATTAGTAGAGCAAGCATTGGTTTTACCATCCTTAACTATTAATAATTTTTCCTCAAAACTTCTAGCAGAAAATGAATTTTTCTTAAGCTTGCAATAACATAGTTACAATTATCTATTTTGATTATTTATAAATAATAAAAAACAAAATGTTTTAAATTTTTACATTTGTTAACAAATTAATTGTTTCAAAACTGCATGAAACAAAATTATGACTGAAAATAAACAATATAGCATTCAATAACAAAAAACTACAGAATTACTTAACACAAATCAAAACTACTCTCTAAAATAAACCCAAAACTACATACATTATTTATATAAAATATTAAATTTCATTTAAGTCAACAACCACAATAATGCACAAAATTAATTCATTCCTTGCTACTTTTTTTGTTTGTAAATTCATTTTGTGTCAGGTGATATTTTATTGTTGTTTTTTCAAATATTTTAAATTTGTGGTTGTTGAATATCTCTTGTTGTCTTGTATGATTGAAAGATTAATAGAAAATAATGATGTTTATTATATATACGCATTATTTTCTAAACATACATAATGTAATTAATGCACATAATTTTTGCTTGAAATTTTTTTTCATTCGAACAAAGTGAAGGACTGTGTCGACTTTAACACACTAAAAACTACTATCCTTTTGTTTATATTAAAACTAGTCTTTTAGACTAACCATTAATACAGTTTTGGCTCTATTACTTCAGATATCTTTGATCAATCAAAATCCCATTAAATTTTTTCCTAACACAGTTCGAATGGTTTCGTTGTTTAAGACGTCTAATAAAGTTTTGATTAGCAGCCAAGCGTAAGACTTCAGTATTAATATGTTGAGAAAGACGAATTTTCGTCTTTTATGATATGGATCTTAAGATCTCTATGAATGTCAGCATTGCGAACATACCAGGGAGCATTTACAATGTTTCGCAACACTTTGTTATGGAACGTTTCGATAGTTTTAATATGAAGCTTTTTAGCACAACCCCATATTTGCATACCGTATGCCCAAACTGGCTTTAATATTTAATTGTAAATTAAAACTTTGTTATATGTTGAAAGCGAAGATGTCCGCCGAATTAGCCTATACAACTGGTTGTATTTTAGTTTTAAATCTTGTTTTTTTTTCTTAACATGCGTACTTTCCATCTGAGCTTTACATCAATTGTCACACCAAAATATTTTGCTGAATTTTGATATGGTATGACAACCTTGTTTATTGAGACCGCTATGAGCGACTCTATTATTTTGTTTGTAAAATTAACATGTGTGGATTTTGATTCGTTTAATTTAATTGTCCCTCTTTTGCACCATAAAGAGATTTTGTTGTTTGCTTGTTACAATTTATTTGTTGCTTCGTTTATATTATTACCAACCGCTAATACCGCAGTATCATCTGCAAAAGTTGCCATCGTTGCATTTTCTAGTTCTGGGATATCACTTGTATAGAGTAAATATAGGATGGAACCCAGAATGCTCCCTTGTGGTACTCCTGCATGTATATGGCTTAGCGTAAAGTAATCTTCCCCTTGCTTAATATAAAATACTCTATTTGCTAAGTAAGATGCTATTATCTCGACATAGGCTTTCATCTTATCATCTGCAAATATTGTAATTTCAACTTGTGGTATTATCTGATCCTAGAATGTTTCCTTGAGGAACCCCTGCTAGTATTGGGTATAAATTTGGACCTTATTTCTACATGTGCTATTCTGAATTTCTTATTAGAAATGGAAGATTTCATGATCATACAAATATTTCCTGGTAAGGTTTTGCGCATTTTGTGTATGAAAACGAAATCATGTAGGTAATAATATTAGTATGTGCATTCACCAAGCTTTTTATTTTAATGTCTATAGTGAATAGAATTTATCTTTCAAAACTTGTAATATGAAAATAACATATTAAATTTCTCTCCGAGCTTTAAACGATTTTTATATTATGAAAGTAGAATAACAGAGTAGGAATCCAGGGTAGATTATGTAAATCATACGGATTGGTGACTAAATCCGCAAACCGAAATCCACAAAAAAAATCAATAAATTCAAAATTCATAAACTTAATCCTGGAAAAAGGAGATATTCTCGCTGTATCCAACGGCGGGTATGTATAAAAATAATTTGTATGAATATTCTGTAAAAGGCGTAGTTTGATTTGAATCCAGCTCTAAAATCTCTCCTACCTCAGAATTTTGCTTAAAGTATCGTACATATTATAGTGAAACGCGTAAAAGCAATAACAAGGATCGTTTTTTGTGGCAAAAGTCATTATGGATTTTGTTTTTGTGGATTTAGGGACTAACCAAAAAAATACCTCAGAATTTTCTTCTCAATTGACTCAATTCTATTAATATGAAAATTATAGCCAAGGTTAAAGCATTTAAAATCAAAATTTCTACATAAAATATATATATTCTAAAAATTTATTTTAAATTACATACATTTTCAATTTAATTCAATAAATTAAAATTCAATTAAATTTAAAAATTTCATAAAACATTCAACAATTTAAAAAAAAAAAAAACAAAAACAATATAATAACATTTTAAAGCATGAATCACGCAAAAAACAATTCAACTTTTCAAGTACATCAATTTACAATGGCATTCAAAGTTACTTTCATTATCGTAACATTTTCACTTCCATTAAATTCTTTTTTGTTCTTTTGTTGACATGCACACACATGTAGTATATAGTATGAAATTATAACCTTAAGGTAAAATATTATATTATTATGTAGGTATCCATTAAGTAGAAAAATGTGAATGGCATCACTCTCTAGAACGAAATACTAGTAGTATAACAAAAATAATAAAAACAACCACAATAATCAATATAAAATACAAGAAACAGAAAAACAAAAAAAAAAAAAAAGGAAAACATTTTTCAAGTGCATATTCTAAACTTTAATAATAGTGGGGTAGCAAACTTGGTAAACTTTTATTATATCTGTATTAAAAAAAAAAAAAAAAAAAAAAGAAAAAAAAAACTATTACTTAAATTCTATTCAAAATCTATGTTAATATCTAAATTATAGTTGTAAAACTAGTTATTTACCTTCATTATTTTCAAAATAAATTACAGGTAAATACACATGCAGTATAACATATTCATATTACAGGTACATAGTATAATATGACTGATATAAGCTGACATTGAACAAAATTGCATGTAATTTAAAAACAAAAACAAAAAAAAAAATTTAAATTAAAATTCAAAATTGAAAGGACTTTATTATTATCCTGTGAATTATTTATGATAAGAATTTGATTTATTGTTTTTTAAAGAATCTGCTTATATGTAATTTAACTATCATGTCATTTATTTAAAATGACTTTGATAACTCAAAGTTAATCATTCTGATGTCCAGTTTAGTTTTACTGGTTTTTTTCTGTTTTTGTTTTGTTATTTTTTTTAAATAAAACTTGAAAGTTGAAGAAAAAAAAAAAGTTTTACAAAAAAAATGTTTGAATGTCCACAAAATCAGCTATAAAAACATTTTTATAATAAATAAAAATTAGATCAATTAGATCAATAATTGGATTTCATTAGTTTTAATATATATAAAATGTTATTATAGAAATATATTTTATAACCAATATGTTCCAATACGATAGCCAGTTATGTTGAATTTCTTTTAATCAATGCAATTAAAAATAATGTCAATGATAACCCAACCAAACCGATGAACCCAATATGAAATAGAAGTAGCCCATGCTAGAAATACAAATCTGAGTAAGGATATGAGCATATCGATGTTCTATCAAATCAAACATCAAACTGATTCAACCTTTTGTGGAGAAGATAAACTATACATTTCTATAGCCAATAGCAAGTAGCAGTTGCGTTGAATTAAAATGTATATGGGCTTATCAATAGTATTATTTATTCGGACATCTACAATTTTTTTTAATTAATTTTTGTTTAAGGATATGTCTACGATTTTAAATTTCGAATTTAAAATACGAATTTCAAAGATAGATTTAACGATCCTACACATCGATCAGCTTTTACAAATTTTCTATAGTTACAATAAAGTTGATCTATTTCCTACAAAAATACAAATTGACCCATCCAAAGAATATGCTGATAACTCGAAATGTCAACTTATTACGGGATACTTATAAATGAACTACCCGTAAGTCAATCTATTGAATGAAAAAATCCCCGTGTTGATATCGTAAAATTTACGACTTTGAGAACAAAAAACAACATATTCAGTTTGATACCTTATTTGAAATTTTCCCGATAATATATTTATAAATAGAGTTACCAACTTCTCACATCCAATAAAAATTTTCATTCAGTTGCTAATATGATTTATCAACATAATGCACAAAAATAATTCATTTTGTTACTAGTTGTAACTCAAGTTATCAACATACTACACAAAAAAGTACCAAAAATATTGGTTGCTAACTTAATTTATCAACATAATTTGCAAAAACATATTGTCAATATTGGTAATAAATGTGTTAAAAGCAACGTTAGGCATGGAACTTTTTTTATTAAAATTGCTTGTCAGCAAAAAAAACGCGAAACGATAATCATCTGTTTTGTAATTACATATTATTTGAAAATAGTGGTTTTCGAAGATTTTAAAAAAATAAATAATGTCATCGCGAGCACAAAAAATTTTAAAGTTTGCTAGAGCCAATTTAAATCTTAAAAAGCGTAAGTTTTGCTTAAATTTTGTCAACTTTATTCAAAACATATTGTTACATGTTTCAAATTAAAAATAAAATTTAAATCAACAAACTTATTTCTTTGTATCAACCAGCATTTCAACCCAGCAGCAAACAACTTATTAACCAAACAGCTGTTGTTTTTGATAAAGATGAAGAGACAATGAGAAAATTCGTAAATGTTCCTCATAAAACACAACAAAGAGCCACCCTTCACCAATATAGGGATATTTTCAATACTGAATTTAATATTGGATTTTTTGTTCCTAAATCTGACCAGTGGAATGATTGTACTTCCTTTGAAAATATGAACGATGAAGAAAAAAAAAGAAAATGTTGTTAGAAACCTTCAACATTTGGACTTTGTTAAACAAAGCCGGAAATTAAAAGTTGAAGATAAGCAACGTGTAAAAAGGAGGCATATTGCTATCGTTTGGGATGAATGCATCAAGTTGCCTTATGAATTTTATTAAAAGAGAGTCAGAAGCTGGGTGCAAAGAATTAGGATTTTGGTCCGACAATTTCCCAGGTCAAAATAAAAATAAAATACTATTTGCTGCATATTCATACTTTTCTTACAAATTCAAAGTTTCCATTATACACAGATTTTTAGATAAAGGGCATATCCAAAATGAAGGGGATAGCATTCATGCCAGATTAGAAAATGAGATTAGTGAAAGATTAGTGATTGGTACGCGCTAATTAGAAATGCTAAAATTAAGGGAGCACCTTATCAAATTATAGAAATGGTTCAGTTAGATTTTTATAATTTTAACATTTTCCAAGAACACAGTAAAAAAATTAAAGCTATTTACGGTAAAATTAAGGAAGTTAGAGTCGACGCTGCAGATCCATTTATTGCATGAATCATATATAAGTACGAAAATATTAAAAATTAATCTATATGAAACCGAGTTGAATTTACTTTATAATTCGTCTTTGCCAATTTCTACAAAAAAAGAAGGATTGGATTACTTTATGCAAGGAAAATTACATTCCTAGGTTTTATCATAATTTTTACGAAAACCTACCTGTGGTTGAGGACAATTCAAAAAACTAATTTTATTAACTCTGAATTATTATGACTGAAGTTATTGTTATTTTCTTATAATTTTATTATGAATATGAAGAAATGCTTAGTTCCCATATTTAATGTGATGAAATAAATTATAATAATATAAACTTATCGTATTTTATTTGTTCCATGAAATTCTGAAAAGGTTATATTTATAGGAAATTAAAAATTGCTAATTTTTATATGAATGGATTTTCCATGTACTAGGTGTTTAACTACACTTAAAACCAAAACAATATCGTAAAAGTTTGTGCAATAAGTTAATAACTCTCTTTGTCAATCATATTAGCAAAGAAAAATCTAAGCATTATGTTGATAATTCAAGTTATCAAGCAACAATTAAAATGTCTTTCATGCAAAAAGTTGGTTTTGCCTAAATCTCCATAATACTATTATATTAATCACTATTAATGTATGCTTATGTAAATTTGGCACTAAAATCTAACTTATGCTTAAATTTTATCGAATTTGGTAAAAAAATCATGGTTTTAAATAACTTAAATTTGCAAAAACTTAAATTGCATTTTCTGCAAAACTATGGTTTTCGAGTTATCAACATATTCCTTGGATGGGTCGAAATGAAAAATGAATCACAAATTTCACAATTTTTTCGACAGGGAAAATAAAAAAAATTTGCTTTGTTTTTGTACAAAAACATTTGTCAAATTTACCTTCAGACACACAAATTCTATTATAAGTTCAATTTTTCAGTCAAATAAAATTAATAAAATCGATCGAATAACATTTCATTTTACGTTAATAGTAATAACTCCTTCTACTGGATACATATAATGTAAGTGAATCGATAGGATCTCATTTTCACATATTTCTCTCAAATATTTAAAAAGGACTTCAACTCATAGATATATTTAAGAAAAATTAATTTAAAAAAAATATGTATAATGAAAATACATAGTTAGTGGGGTTCGTATTGCTTTTTGCCTGATGTGAAAAATGTCACAAAAATATAGGCCAAATGAGTTAATTTTCTTCGATCAATATTTTTAATGAAAATTTCGCATAATACTGGCCACATTGGATTGAGAGTACTCTAGTATATTCAAAATTATTCTATATTGCTTTCTAGACAATATCTATAGCATATACCATATGATTATAACAGATATATAATATATTAAAGTAGATATATCTACTAAAAACAATAATGTAAAATAATGAATGATTTTTGTCGTTCAGATTGTCTGACGGATGCAATAGACAGTGTTAAGTGTCAAAAAAAGTTTAACAAATTTTCTTACATACATATTTTTTCAACTTTTTTCAAAACTGTTAAATATCATTAATGCCTGAAATACATGTGCAGAACTATGCATGCATCGCAGCAAAAATAAATTACAATGTATGGTTTTAAATGGAACCAATTACATGTAATTCTGCACGCAGTGAATTTTGATGCAAGATATCTGGTATTTCTAATTTTTGCTGCGCAAAGGCAGAGCTACCAACACGAAAGATTGTACAAATTGTCATTTTACTCATACTAATAAAAAAATAATGACAAACGTCATAAAAGTTATTTAATATTTACATATTTATTATTGTTTTTTGTGGTAAATAGATTAGAACCAATTCTGTAAAAATTTACTTTAAATTAGTTAATGGAAGATTATTATATTGATAATTAATTTGAAATGAATGAAAATTTCCCTAGTCCATAGTCTAGATTTTCTTTCTTTTTTATTTGCAATATTCATCATAAATTTTTAAAATATTTAGATATAACAAAATATATGCACAACAAACTAGCATTAATTTATTCATATAATTATATTTTGTTACAATCATGATAATGACAGATAACAAAATATGTGATTGAAATTTTTTCAAAATTTGTTAAATTAAAACTTTTATTAAACACTTTTAATAATTTTTAACTTTAAAATTTTTCAAAAATTTGTTTATTTTGTATTTTATTACTATACAAAAAAAGTATATGTGTATCAATGGCGGCAATTATCTTCATTATTTCAAAACATAACAATTTTTGACATATAAAATATGCATATGTGTCTGGCACGCAGTTATGCATGCATATCGGCATGCAGCGATGCATAAGAATTCTGCACATGTATTTCCCACTTTAATCGTAAAATCAGAATATTGAATTTGTAATCGAAATATTTGATGGGGTCGAATTTATCAGCTTAACTAAAATTATTATAAAATTGAATTGTTTTAATTCGCATATGCCTGCAGATTATCTGAGAGGTTTAAATTTTTTTTATTCGTAAAATCAGAAAAAATTAAATTACAGTATTGTTGTTAGGATATAGAAATTTTTATCAATAGATAGATATTTAACCTTTTGAGTGCACAAATCTACCAATTTTATCCATCAAAAATTTTAAAATTATACTGTTCTACTTGCTTCACATGACTGCTTAAAAACAGCTACTAAACAGGTACAAAAAACTATGCATAAAATAATGGCTTGGTTCAAGACTTGGAATATCCAAATTAATGAAGACAAAACTACTCAAGTACAACAAAAACTCGATACGATCCTGAACCAATATGGATAAATAATAAAGAAATAAAAATCGAAAATCAAGCTAAATACCTAGGGATGCACATTGACAATAAATTGACATGGAAGAACCACATAATCCACAAACGTAATCAAATAAAGCTAAAATCCGTACATTTACAATGGCTTTTGGTAAATAAATCTAAATTGATAATGAACAACTAGCTGCTCTACCTTACAAAATAATTATAAAATCGATATGGACATATGGTGCAGAAATCTGGGGTACCTCAAGCAATACCAACATTAATTGAATAATACAAAGACACTATCAAAAATATTTAGAACGATAGCGAGAGCCGAATGGTATGTTAGAAATGATAATCTACACTGTGATTTAAAAATACTGACAATAAATGAAGAAATAAAAAAAACAAGTTTAAAATATCAACAAAAAATATTAACCCATTCTAACAGAAAAATACAGACCACATGATTTAATAAATAGATTTTAAGTTTAAAAAAAAAAACAAAAACACAAATTTTAGAAAAAATTACTGTAACAAAATGATTGTATAGTCATACTCTACCCTAAATGTAAGGAAAATTACTAGGTGTCTTATATTAATTAAATAAAAATAGGGACTAAAAAAAAAAAAAAAAAAATGTTAAAATATGATAACACAAACACATACTAAAGCAAAAAAAAAATTAAAAAAAATTAAATGTAATTTTTTTAGAACAAAAATGGTGCATGTGTGCATTGAACGGAACTATTTGAATTTTCGTAATTTTTAAATTTTTTTTAACTATTTTTATAGTTTTAAGTTATTATGTTAACATTTTTTTTATTTTTTTTTTATTGTTGTTATTAGTATGATAACCTAATTTAAAGACAAAAACCAAATGCATTACGGTTAATTTATATTTTGATTATTATGTTTTTGGTATTTTTGTAATGCAGGATTGATCGCTGTGGCTTAAGCTAGACTTTTTTTTGTTGCGTTATTTTTATAGATTTATGTTTGAAGAAACAAAAAAAATACAAAACTGCTTTTATTTTTGGAAAAAAATATTAGTTTTAGTATTATTTTTGTAATAAATTATAAATTTTATGTGAAAAAGGATGAAATAGAACAAATATATATAAAAAAAAAAACAAATAAAAATATTTTTCATTTATATTTATTTTTTATTTATAAAACGAATCCATATTCGAATTCATAACAAAAAAATATTAATAAATAAAATTTTTGTATATTTTTTTGAATTAAAATTTTGTAGGACAGAAATGGTAAATGCATTTGAAGGTTTTTTTTCCTTTATTATTTCAAACGAGTTAAATACAAATTTTGTTATAATTATAATCTTATTCAATTATTTATATGATAAAGTTCAATTTTATTATTAAATCTAATAGTAACATACCCGAAAAACAAAAGTTCACCGACGTGGTGTTCTCGGACACATATTCACCGAGATAAGGTGAAAAAATATAAATACAAAATTACGAAAAACTTACGGAAATTCACGAAATGAATTAATGGCATCCAGCACACACACATTCAAAAATTCACAACCAAAAATTCTTACTTTCTCTTCTCTACGTCATTCAGTATTTCTCAGTCTCTTCGTCAATAAAGATGGAGTGGGTATTGTACGGAAATTAAAATATTTTGAAAAATTATATATTTATAAAATTATAAATAATATATTTAAAAAAAAAAAATTTGTTTTAAAATGGTGAATTAAGTTTGAAAAAAGTGAAATATAATAATATTATTTGAATTTAGGTAAGTACATAATTTATATCTGTATTATATCAGTTACAAGTAGTCTTGAATAAAAAAATGGATTTTTATACTATAGATACTTTCGGTGAAATATGGTAGAAATTTGTCCGAGATTTACCCGGTAAAATTATAGTATAAAAATAAATTTTTTATTCAAAACTACTTTCGGTGAAAAAAAGTAGAAATGTGTCCGATATTTACCGATATTTAGGTATAAGCTCACATGTAACATTTTGGTGTTACCTACTCATTACATCTAGTGTTTCCATTTGTATGTATTTTTTTTTCTAGAAACAACAAAACTAATATTTTCTGAAAATGGAGTAGTTATACGTTTAATAGAAAACACATTAAGCTACTTGAAGAAAGATGAAGTTATAGCCCACGAATCCGTGAAAAAAGGGATGCAAGAGTTTTTAAAAAGGGCAACAATTAGAAATAACTGTCAAAAATTTAAGGGTAATAAATTCAAATACAAATTAATTAAAATCAACTAAAATTTCTCATTTAATTTTAGTCAATACTACTGTAAGTCTGTAGGCTGGCTTTAAATTTAAATTATATAATTGCTGTACAAAATACAATAATATTTACATAATGTAAAATAAAATATACCTTTTATTTAGCAATTAATTCACCGGTATTTGACCGGTATTTCAGATTCCTAAAATGTCACCGATAATTTGTCCACAAAATTACTGAAATGTACCTAAAATATCACCGATAATTTGTCCACAAAATTACTGAAATGTACCTATAATGTCACCGTTCACCGTGTATCAGTTAAAACTAGTTTTTCCACAGATAAATATTCGAACTTATAGCGGACAAGAAATACCCGAATCGGTCTTCGTTCGGTAACATACCCTGACTAAGGTGTTCCACGCAGCGCACTTATTACGGTGTACAAGTCGGACTTTCACCGACTCGGTTCTCAGGCACAGTTCGGTTATTTTTTGGACTCAAAATTAGAAATTGTTTTTCGGGCATGGTTTTAAGTATAGTATAAATATTTATATTTGATTTAATAAAAAGATAAAAGAAGCAGTTTAAATTAAGATTAATATTATTATATACTAATTAATTTAAAATGTAAAAATATATGTTTAAGACCTAGACTAAGCTGTCTGGTCGATTTGTGTATTATAAATCCATTTTTATTTTCCTATAATAATCGCCTAAAAATAACCAATCAAAATAACTTACTATAGAGTTATGGTTAATTTAGATTACTTTTTTTGTTTAATCAATTGCAAGGTATTGTGTTCATTCATGAAAATGTACATGACATTTTAATACAAACCAATACTAATTGTATTTATTTTCTATTATGTTGTATATATAACTTATTTCCATTTTTTTTTTTCTGAAACTTTCAAATAATTAAAATAACCACAAAAACCACTTAGGTCAATAATTCTATGTAATGTCAATGTCAAACTAATCAATAGCATAATATTTTAATGTTATATTATAATAATATCTCCTTAAGAAAAATATATAATAATATTGTATGTATGTATGTATGTATGTATATTATGAGCGTAAAGGAAGGTGAATTAAAGAAAATTGAATAAATTTTGTTGGAAAAATTGAAGGAAGTTAAAATTTAATAAATTATCAGGATTAAATTGGTTAGAAAAAAATTGAACACAGAATATTTGGGTATATTATATTGTACTGTGTATGTACATATTTAAGTACATCAACTTATATTTTAAATGTGAATCTGTAGAAAATTTGTATTTTAAGTAATTTACTATGACTTTGACGTTAAACTGTTAAAGGTCAATGATGTTTTAGAAAATTAAATTTTTTTCGAACAATAAATCATCTTTGTTTTTTTTTTTTTTTTTTTGTAAGAAATATACACTTATTATTGTCATATTGTGATTTTGTGAACAGGACTCATTAATGTTTTTGTTAGCTATCAATATTGATATTATTATTATAAATTATTATTTTATAAATTTTTCTTCAAAGTATATATATTTATATATTTATGTACTTGAAAAGTATTAAATTTATGAATTTTATATAAAAAAAAAATTTCATTTTAGAGGGAACAATCATTTTGTTTTAATTTCAGTAATTTTATTAATATGTCTTGAACAGAAGTGAAGCCGCAGGATTTTTGTTTAAATTTTCATTTTTAAATATTTGAATATTTTTATGTGTATTTAAAGATTATTTGTGGTTTTTATTTTTATATTTTTATTATTTTGTTAAAAATAATGTTGTACTTAAATTGGTATTAAGCAACAACAATGATATTAAATATAAAATAATTTATAATTTACGTAAATATTTAATTAAATATTTAATTATATAATTAATTGAAAAACCAAAAATAAATAGGTAAATAAAAACAATCTATTTAAATTTGGAAAAAAATGTTATTATGAGAAGTAGGTGTATTTAATATGAATAAAATATCGTTTAAAATATTTTTTTGGAATTATAGAATACTAGATAATATCATAAAACAAATTTATAGTTAAAATTATAATTTTTTTTTTTAAATAGAAATCTGTTTTTACTTAATACTATCACTACGAAAAATATATTCTACATAATAGGAATATATGGAACGTCGTCCTTTGACAAAGTGAAAATTATAATTGGTTTAGCTATACACTGAACATATTTCGATGTTCATAGCTTCAAAAATGGTTTAATTGATTACCAATGTATTGAAACTTTCAAGAATGTGGTATCATAAAATCTTGAGGTGTTTGGTTTTTAAAGAAAAAAAATAAAGATTGTTTTTTTTTTCAAAAATTTTCTACTTTGAACTACAATTTCCAATCATCAAATAAATGTTAAAATATGCTTCAGACCGTTATCTTGCTAGATAGAAAAATATATATATATATATATATGTAATAGATCAGTAGATATAACGGCTTATATACAAAAACATCAAAATAACGAGGATACTTTCAAATGTCCTTTTCGTCCTTAAAGGATAAAATACCCATTTAAAGATTTTTGGAAAGCTAGGAACATAAGCCATCTTTGGGATATACTTATTAGATCATACACGGGAAAAACATCTCCCTCAGCAGAGCCAAACACTTTAATTAAATAAACAAAAAGTTGTACTAAAAAATTATAAAATAATGCTGGCGAAATTAGAAAATTTGAGAGAAAATAAACAAAATCAAAAAACTACATCTACATTACAATTAATTAACACAGAAATTGTAATAAGGAGTTAAAGTTGAAACAGAAATGATTCAATCCAAGTAATATTTTATATTAAAAGTAATAATTGTTGTTAAAACCATTTTGAAGTCTCTAAAGGACAGCATAGACTTAGATGGTACATGTATATTGTAATTTTGGTTTAATTATTATACAATGATTAGATCAGTTAATCTATTATCGAGAATAATACCCAGATATTTAATTTAAACAACACATTCAAATTTAAAACATAATTTTTCACAATGAATTATTATAAGAACAAACACTAGCATAATTATAGTCAAGAGAACATTTACTGCATCTAGGTGAGTGATAAAAAAACGTTGCAATCATGAGAAATATTACCAGTTAAGCTGAATAACCGCTTTTAAACTAACAACAAGCCATTATGACAATAAGGTCATTTTCTAATCAGATATAAATCATAATTGAAGTGTACTATCACATTCAGGAGACTATTAGTGTATTATAAGAAAAAGTGGCATCATCTACAAACGCAGTTTATTTAAATTTAATTCTTTTCTTTTCATAATTTTATTCTGTTTTATTATCATTATTTTATGTAGTCATTAAATTAGCGTAAAATCGTAAAATTATGATTACCAGCTTTAATAAAAATATAATTTATAGAATATGCTGTAGGCTGCTCTAGGTAAAAGCATTATTAAAATTAAATAAATATTAAAACTCTAAGTATGTTTCACAATTTTATTAAATATCTTAATCGATTTCGGTTATTACACCATCATCAGAAGATTGATATTTAATTAAATTGTGAAACAGACCTAGACCTTTAATATTTATTTAATTCTGATCAAGACATTTTCTTAACTTGAAAGTAAACATTAATATTTTTATTTAGGTATATTTTATAATATTAATTGTATTGTAATATTAATAAAAATTATTAATAATAAGAGAAAATCAATTTAATTTAAAAATATAATTTATCATAATAAAAATTATTGTAACTGACATTTTAAGCTTATTTCAGCTTAATTTGCGGTAATTTTCTTTTCTATTTTAATTTTTCTATTTAATTTAATATTATTCAAAATTATAAAAATAAAAATTCGGTACCTACTAAAATCTATATTAGTATGATTAAGTATTTGTCAGTATTTGAAAAATTATTTTTAATATTCATAATATTTATTTATTTTAAGTAAGTAATTACAGTAACAAATTGATTTTCCTTTTAAGTAGTTTATTGGCAGAAAAACAATTTTTAAAAATAATAAATCTATTTTTTTTAAGAGTGTAATAAGATATCTCATTATTCTCTTTATATTTCTTTACAAAAATTAAAAATTATTTTCTATTATGAGATTTCCGCCATTAAAAAAAAGAAGAAAAAAACAACAAAATACAGAAATTTCGTCAATATAACATTTTAAGAAAATTTTCTTTGCTATTTACAGATATTTTGAACTTTTTTTTTGTATACAATATTTTTGAATTAACTTGTTAGCCTTAAATTTATATTTCAACATGTAAGGAATTAAATTTATAATTGTTTATATAATAGTATATTCTATATTAATTTTATTTTATTTTAAATGTATAAGGAAATTAGCGAATCCTGGCAACCATTGTTCAGCCATAGTGGACATGAAATTTGTAAACGTATATACTATTGCAATAAACTTAAACGGGCAACGGGCAACGATCCCGGTTCTATATTTGGATCTGAAATTCTTCTTACAAGTGTGATTTTTAATCAAATCAGAATATGAGCATGTGTGGTAAGTCCACGTTTTTGCCATTTAATGGAATACATCCAACATTGAATGACACCAAAGGCATGAAATGATCAAATGGTGGCTTATTATTGTACAAAATAGTTCTCTTTCATTTATTAGATATCAGTATTTGGAATAGCTGTCTATATCATAAAAACGATTCATTTTTACAGTTCAGAAATCATTTAATAAAATCTATGATTAATCGTTCACCAAATGTCACAGATTGCCCAAGCTTGGTAGTATCATCTCTGGGGCGGTCACAAAAAGCGGCATCACCTGCAGTTTGGTGTATTAAATCGTATCCAATTTCTGATGATATCGATAAGTCACCACGTTGTCACGCATGAAAAACACAACATTATGGAAAAGATTCCATTGCCAAAAAATTACAAACGAAAAACATATTTTTTACGATATAGCAATTGTTACTCCAACAACTCCAACAAAATTTAGAAATAAACCTCATTCAGGTGTAAAACATGTCCTCATAAACAAGTTTTATGTTCATAATTTTTCGGAAGTTTCCATGACAATTTATAATTCTCCAATACAAGTTATGTGGTGCTAGTAATAACGTCATAATTCTTAATTAATGATCAATTTATCACCTTCAATCTTTTTACTTCAATCGTTGTTATTTTGTAAAATTACGTCTATTTTTTATTTTTTGTTAATTGTTATTTTTTTTTTTAAATAAAACAAGCTGAATTCTATAATAATTTGCTTAGTTTTTTTTAATTATATTTACCGTTATCTTTATTTACGTTCTGTAATACTTTGGTGCCTTTTGCAAACCAACCCCATGCGATATACTTTACTGAGTAAGGATTTTTGAAACATTCATTTTGATGTTATCATATCTCTGAAACTTTAGAAGTTATAACTGGTGTATTTCTGAGTGGCTGAAGCAAAAAAAAGGTGTGCGCGAATGTGTTAACAGATATATCTTGAACCATCTAATCTAATTTGATGCATCTAATACCAAATTAGATATATCTTGAATAAGCCGAATTATATGGCTTCTTTTTCTTTTACTGGCTTTCCGTTTTGGATGTTAGCGATAACATGTTATTGTAAGTTTGTTGTTATGCTTGTGAATTATTCTCTATTTTAAGCTGTTCTGGATAGTTCACCTATAGTTCTTAAGTTAGTCCAATTTCTGATGTTTCTTAACCATGATAATTGCTTCCAATTCCTCCTCAATTCCTAGTTGAAGCATTTCATATTTTTGATTTCTTATGGCCAAAGTAGTCTGTTTTACAACGCTTGAAATTATAAAGTAGTTTACGATTTATTTGTAATCTTTGCAGTATTTCTGTATTTCTTACCCCATCGATCTAAAATATTTTTAGGATTCTTCGGTAAACACACATTTCAAAAACCTTAATTTAGTTCATAACTAACACCTTGAAAATTCCAGGTTTCCATATCGTATTAAAGTACTGACCATACATAACATTTTGACAAACCTTAGCCTTAATTTGATGTTAAAATCTCTATTCGGGAAAATCTTTTTATATTTAATAAAGGCACTACTGGCCATTTCAATTCTACATTTTATTTCTTTTGATGAGTCTCATTTCTTATGTAACCAATGATCAAGATATTTATAACTGTTGATACGCTCTATATGTTGTCCATTAATTGAGATGGTGATGTTGTTGTCATAGAAATTTCTCCTACTTATAATTGTGAATTTGTTCAAACCAAATTGTCGACTATATTGGTTGACTTCTTGAAATAATTCTTATAAACCTTCTACACTATCAGCCATTAGGGTTGTATCATTGGCGTATCTGATTTTGTTGATGACAGTACCATTTACTTTTATCCCTTCATTTAAATTATTAATGGATTCGCGAAATATGAGCTCAGAATAATAGTAATATAGAACCCTGTCGTACTCCACGACTAATTTCAATTTTTGTGGATGATCCAACACAGATTTCAGATTTTTCATTCCAATATTGATTTTGAATATTTTGAATATCTTTTCCATCAAGACCTATTGTTTTTAGAATTGTGAATAATTTCTATAAAACCATCTAAATATAGTAGCTAATCTATAAAACTTAAAAATACATTTTTCTGTACATCTTTGCAACTTTAAATCAATGTTTGGGTATAGAAAAGAGCTTCCCGTATACCCATACCATTTTTGTATCCAAATTGCGTGTATCCCATGTTTGATTCTAGATTTTGATAAATTCTGTTGTTAATAATCCTTAGAAATATTTTAAGTGTGTGTCCCATTAAACTAAGATTGACCTATGCTCATTACATTTTTTAGCATTGTTCTTTTTCGGTGTGGCTACGAATATAGATTTGAGCCAATCTTGCTTATACACTACCGGTGTCATAAATTCGGTTGAACATAAATTCCAATAAATTAAGATTATCATCATCTGTACGTTTAATTAGTTCTATTGGTATTTCATCAGTTCCAGTATTTGTTTGTTTGACAGCTTAATTTGTTTTTGACAGTTTTATGACATTTTTAATTTCTGTTTTTTTAATCCGCGATTCTGTTAGTTCAATTTCATTTAAATGTTGATCTGATGTTATCAAAAAAAAATTTTTTTTATATAATCTTCCCAAATTTATTTTTTCTTTATTGGATCTACTATAATTTGATTTTGATTATCCAATAAATTTGAATGAGTCACTTTTCGATTGTTGCCCGCAACTGCTGTACATTTTCGAATTCAATACATTCACGAGTAAGCCATTAATTTTTAACTGATTTTATTTTTGATTTAATTAATCTAGAAAGGTTTTTGTAGGAAGAACAAGTTTTATTTTGAAGTTTGTGCCTACGATCCGATCCGTCTACGATTGTAAGTTCAAATATCTCATTTCAAGTCATCCATTTTCTTTTATTAACGTATTTTTTAGCTCCAAATATATCTTTTGTAATTTCTGGATTTGATTTGTTTCCATAACATTGAATTATCAACTTCAGTATTTATTCCTCTTAAGTGATTGTCGATTTCTGATGCCACACAAGCTTTTATGTTTTCGTTTTTGAGCTTATCAAGATCAAATTTATTGTTTCTTTTTGCTTTGCGTATTTGTGATAGCTTGATCAAATAGGCTTAGACAAATAATATTTTTCAATTATATTATTTGAAAATACACCATCTTAAGAAGGTTTATAAAAACTGGAAGATCACTGTTTAAGAAAGCGAAGCAAATATTAATTAATAAAAAATGTAAATTATTATATAAAGTCTACAAGTGAAAATTTAATCTCATTTGGTAGCATTTAAACTCGAAATAAATAAAAAATTAAAATCAAATAAATATAAAGGGGCCAGTTGCAAAAACGTCAAATTGCAAAGTGATAATACTGAAAGATTCATACATACGGTCTATTATAGCGTGATGATAATTTAAGGTTATCCTCTTAGTTAGTTCTCCTACAGTTTTACCTATTACTCATTTGGATAGATATATTGGGGCTTTTATAAAATAATGATCTACAAAGGAAAAAAATAATAAAAATTTATTGCAAAATTTAAATTAAAAAAAAAAAAAAATTATTTATTCTCTTTCTTGTCTGCCAAGGATTTTCTTTGAAATCCTTTAGTTTTAATCGCTCTAAATAATATTTCTGTATACTTTGAGAAGATTTGGACAAAAAATTCAAAAAAATAAATTTATTTTATTTTTTATAGTTTCATTGCACTGAAAACATTTTTGGCATCAAATTTAAATATTTTTTTTAATTTTATTTTTACATTTTTATTATTATGAAGGAGGGTTCTGAGAGTATAGTTTACATTTGTACGACATGCATTCTATTTATAAATAAAAAAAAAATATATACTAAAATTTTAGACAGAGATAAATTAAGAATATATCATGTAATATAAAACTATGTAATATAAACAGGTAATATTTAAGAATTCTGGCCTCTGAATAATATTTTGGCTAAGAGAATCAGGCAGGATACAAAAAAATAGAACACCTAAATGGATATGGATATTGTTCAATGTAGCCTTAACAAGATTTCGAATGTTTATTTAGATAATTTAATAATTTGGTATCTCCCACTTACAAATATAAGGAATTACGTAACTGCGAAACGATAAATTTATGTTGTGTAATTAAAAACTATTGTGATGCTAGTACCTATACAGTATATTACAAAAAAATGTTAATTTGTTTTTAGAATTTACATCAGATTTTATTCAAAGATTATTTAGTATATTTTTATTTGTTAATTTTATAATAAGCAAGTAAATTGAAGTGAGATAAATGTGTAATCGCGGTAAGTGTTACCACGCCAGAAATTCTATATTTCTAGCCGTTAAATTAAAAAACAAAATGATATTTCTTAATTCTCAATGTTTTCTATATCGAACTAATACATGAAACAAGGGAAAAAAATAACAAAAAAAATTGTAATTCTAGAAAAAAATAAAATCTAAAAATAACTACATTTACCCCAGCATTAATAATACCAATTTTTAGTTACCAATAACACAATTACCCATAGCACAATTATAAAAAAACGGGCAAGTGTGTTACACGAACATCAATTTTTCTCTAATTTACAAACTATGTATTTGAATTATGTATTTTCTATAACACACTTACTCCACTTCACCTTTACACATTTTCAGTCAAATGCTTTGGTGTGTGTAGTTATGATTCAAATAACTTTAAATTTGATAAATAAATATTTTCAAAAATAATAGGCATAAAATATTATGTACTAAAAATTGCGGGACTATAGCTCACAAAAGGAATATAATCGGTAGCCATTAATTCAAACACCGTGTTGGCCTGTCGCAGTTCTCTGGACGAACTAGCGGATCCGTTCAACGTGAGGCTACAATGGGTACAATGAGATTCAGGGTTATTTCACTGATTCTAAATTACAGGGAGATTCCGGGTAATTTCAATGCAGATCAACTTGCTAAAGAGGGTACTATCTTACAAATCCACCCGGAAAGGAGCAATCTGGGTCTACCTATTACTTCGCAAAGTTGCATTAAAAGCTTCACATTTCAGATAGTCAGGTAGACCAAACTGTAGCATCGCCAAGCTCCTGAGCTCTCTTAACTTACTATCTTTGAAAAGGTGTGACATTAGCACTATGGTAGTGGTCATTATGGGTTATTGTCTTATTGAAAAAAATTCCAGGCGAATTAGCCAATCCGTTCAACGTGTGGCTATAACGGATGCCAGGTCACAGTGAGTTCCGGATAACTTCAATGCAGATCAATTTGCTAGAGAAAGGGTATTATCTTATAAATCCCTCCGGAAAGGAGCAATCTGGGTTCACCTCTAGTCACCTATTACTTTGCAAAGATGCAATAAAAGCATCAAATTTCAGACCAACTGTATCATCACCAAGAAAATCTGACCTATGATGAACTGGATAAGGGAAGTCCCTTAGGTTACTATATTTGTAAAGGTGTAGCATCAGCACTATGGTAGTGGTCATTACGGATCATTGACTTATTGGTAAACATGTCAGAAGGCTTGGAGTCCCCTCAAACAACTTTTGCAAAACGTGCAGAGAGGTGAAAGAAGTTAAAACTGTCCAACACCTATACTTTGTACCTGCTCTGGTCTTCATCATAAAAATAAACCCCATCTAGGAGCCTTTTTTCTGGATTTGTTGAGTTATCTTGAAAGCACTACAGTCAACAACCTCCACCGCTTTGTAAAAAGCTCGAAATGGTTCAACGAGTAGAGTTTTATCCGAAGAAAGATTCCATGGTATCACAATGAACCATAATGTTCTAAGTGTGTCTGCTACTGTCGGTGGTCACTACTATACCTACCTACCTAACTATAAAAGCTTAAATTTACCTAAGTTATTGTCAGGAACAAAAAAAAAAGTTTGACTTTCAAAAATTATACTATTGACAACATTTCATTTTTGGTGGGTAAAACTGTGAAAATTGAAAATATTTTGATTTAAGGTCCTTTTTTGACCTTTTATTTCATCCTTATAAAACATAACTATATTTTTTTTTATATAATTTTCTTGTGAAATTACCGTTACGTCAATAGTTTAGTACTGTAATTTTTTAATGAATAAGGAAGGAAAATGTAATTTTTTTCGAGTAGAGGTTATTAAGCAATTTTCTGCTGTATATCAACTTTAATATGAAACGTGGTAAACTTTTACCAATGTCACCAATTACCGAGATCTTCTAAAATAGCGAAATTAATTTTTATTAAATTATTACCGAATTATATTTTCAACAAATTTTATTAAATTAATGGTTTTATGAATAACGAGCGTAATTTAAACGCG
This sequence comes from Argyra leucocephala, assembly GCA_963942445.1. Taxonomy (NCBI): domain Eukaryota; kingdom Metazoa; phylum Arthropoda; class Insecta; order Diptera; family Dolichopodidae; genus Argyra; species Argyra leucocephala. The sequence continues at coordinate 128,703,506 of OZ012680.1, read as the reverse complement.
GGCGGGATTTGATTAGTAGTTAGATTACAACTTTATGATATATATAGATAGGTTGTGTATCAATTTTTCTTTTCGTTACTCCTTTTGTGATCAATAGGGCTTCCACACTCGAACTATTGTTTTTCTTATAAAATTTTTCAATAGAATTCAATGCAAAACGATAATTGTCCAATATGATGCAATAAATAAATATAACAGAAATGTTCAAAACATTGAAACTTTACAATAGAAAAATTTAGAGATCCCAAGGTGGGACATTAGACTTAGCTTAATATTAATAGATCATTTATTTTAAGTTTTTTTTTTGTATGATAAATTAAATGTAAAAGGACACAAGTATAAAAGACAAGTAAAAAAAAAGGGCTTCTCCACTTGACATTTCCATTGTACTCTATAGCTATCTGCAGTTTTTCTGTTACTATTGGCATCATTTGTATTTCCGACCCAATGTCTAATTTCATTTTTAATCTAATCAATTTATTCTGTCTAAGTAGGGGATTGACCTTTGATAACTAAAGACCACTTTGATAACTCTATCTGCACCTACGTGGTAAGACGACGTCATAATCCCGCGGGATGTTGCTGCAATTTTACTCATCCCTGACGTTGGGATGCCTGACGTTGCTATGTTTATTTCATGGTACTTTTCTTGTCAGATGCTGTTGACGATAATTGCGTAGGTTTTATAAGAGGTTATGTCAGTATTAAGATATTGTATTATTGATTATTGTGTTGTATCAGATATATGAATATTGGTATGGGTAATTTTATTTGAACAATAATTAATTGTTAATTTTTGTGTATTTTTTTATTTTAGTTATAAAATATTAATTTTAAATTTTATATTGAATATTAATTTTATTTTATTTATTGATTCAAAATTTTATTATTTTATTACATTATCTTGATATTTTTTTTAGTCATATTTTATACCACAGCACGGGAGACGAGCCCGAGACTATCACATCATGATTGGAACACATTTCTGTGCTTCAACCGATTAGGCCACGGAAGGAATTTGTGTATCAATTAAACCATCTATAACCTATATATTCATACCAGGTGACCCAGAACATGAGCATTAGTTTTTAAGAGGTGAAGGTATAGTTATTTTATAATTTAAAAAAAAATATTAACTAAATCTAAGGTGTTCTATTGATTGGTGATATTTTCACCTTCCGAAAGAGACCAGGAAATATGTTTTTAAATCGCAAGCTTACCGAAATCGAGATTTTTAAATGTGAAGATGTACTTTTTGATGCAAATTTGGATTCTACATCAAAAAATAACAAACTTTTGTATTAATAATTTTGTTTATTAATCTTAATTAATATTTAATGTTATTAATTTTTAATTGTTAATTTTATTAATTATTAAATAATGTTTATTGTGAATGATTTGTTGAAATTGTTTTTTTGTATACAATTCAAAAATGTTGAAACTCTGGCTATACTAATTTCAATATTTTATTTTCGAATAAAAAAAATTCGAAATAAATTTCTCAATTCAATTTGGTATTTACATTCGAAGAGTCGATAATTCACTTAAAGACCACAATATTTTTTCTTTTATTTATATAATTTTTCACACATATACAAAAACACGTTCTTTTGTTCTTATATTTATTATCAAAAAAAAAAAAAAAAAAAAAAATATATAAAATAAAAAAACAAATTGAATTGATGTCGCAATAATCGATAAATCATAGTTTTTCTTTTTAATGGAATTTTCTTTTTAACTTTTTCAACATTATTTTTTTGAATAAACTTTTCAAAGCAAATTTATAGGCAAAGAAATCAGAACGGCCGTAAATATAAAAAACAAAAAAAACAAAAAAAAAAATAATAATAATAGCTATAGAAATTCTGTTTTTATGTTATAATTTTGACGTCAAATTTTAACGGTTTTATATATTAAGAGTTTACAAAAAAGTTCGATAAAACTAAATAACGAAAAAAATCCTTAATTCTGCCAAATTAATTAAAGAATAACAAATAAGGATAAAACAAAAATGAATATTTATTTTCATTTGCTTATTTGGTAGCCAAATTAAGTTTTTGTTTTGTGTTTTTTTTTTCATTCAATTTCAGTTGTTCTAAATTTTAATATTGGAAATTAGCTAGCTTAGAATTTGTTGGTTGTTTGTGCATGAAAGTATTACTGATGGATATAAATATGTAGTTTTAATTTGTATACAATTTTATGAGTCGAAAAAATAAGTAAAATAGAAATTTGTATTCCTTAATATTATCCTTTTTTATGTAAACCGTATTTTTTTTCTTCCTTAACACTTGTGATAGCATAGATTTTCAACTTCAGACTCACATAGGATATAGGATATATTTTGTTAATTTACCTTCCACTCAGGTTTTGTGAATTGTTTTGGTTGACCATCTATCTGCCTCTGGCAAAATATTGTTTTTGTGTACATATTTATATCAAATTTGCACTTTGTAATATAAAATTAACTATTGTATATTATAACATTTATGTAGTTTTGCACTTTTTGGTAATGAAATTTTTCAATATTTATCAATTGTTGGGGCTGCTGAATTAATGCGGAAGGAATTAAGTTTATAATATATGTTATAGCGTTTATTCTTTTCACACTACAAGAAATAAAGACTGGATTTGAATGCGGATGACAGGCATCATTTATTTATTAAACATGTTTAAAACATTATCAATTAATATTTGTCTAATAATTAATATATCATTGTTAATGTACTCATAATACATTTTAGGTGGTATATCATAAATACTAAATTTAATAAATTTTAAGTTGAATGAATTTTTTTGTTTTATAGCAGAAAATTTAATTTGATAAATAAGATGAAATTTTATTTTTCATTATTTTAGATTAACACTAGTGGATCCACTGTGCAATTGCACAGAAGTAGTTCTTTCAAACAAAATTTTATGCAAAAAGAAATATTTGTTTTGGTATAATTGTAGTTGTTTTCTGAATCGCTTGATTATTGAATATATATTATGAAATTAAAGTATATATACAAAATACTTTATGACGAAATTAACACTTATTTCAATATATATAACTTAACACAATAAATCTCATTAATCTCAAAGTAGTAGATCGATGTATTCTAATTCGTTAGTTAAAAACGTTTGTAGTCACAATTCTGTTATAACAATAGATCAAGAGTGAATTATTTTATTAAAACACTGATATATATATATATAGCTTTTTTCTGTTCTTTATTACAAATATGTACATTTTGTGATTACATAACAGAATTGCTATTTATGAATAAAATAAAGTTTAAAATTTTTATACGAAAGATATTTTATTGAATTTGATTTTGTTTATAAAGATCCAATTTTTTTTACTACGCCTATAGTCACAAAACGTTTATAGTCAGAAATATTACTGAAATTTAGAGAATGACTATACCTGTGTTTTACTGTATATATTTTTTTTAATTATAGCAGAAGGAAATGAACTAACTTTTATTATATAATTTTTGAAAAGTATGATCTGATCTGATTTTTGTTTTTCAGTTTTGTTTTCAATTTTTGTTTTGTGTTTTTGTTTTTGTACTTTTTTCTATAAGTTTGTGTGTTTATTTAAAATGACAGAATTGTTATGAAGTATTATTTAAAATTTCCCTTAATTGAAATTCCTTTTAGAGTATAGATGGCGCTTAGCTTGGAAATAACCGTCACCATTTGGTGTAAATATTTGAAATATTTTGAGTATTCAGCACCAAGAACTTTGTTAACATTTTAATATTTTAGTGGTGTAATTTACTATCCAATTATTCTTGCTTTATTTCACATAGCCTTTCTTGTGCAATATATATAAGATATGGCCTTTCTTGTGTAATATAATAATATAAGATATATTATAAAAAATAATATTATAATACATAATAATAAAAAAAATATTTTTTTAATAAAAAAAAAATTTGAATTAATAGAGAATCGAACTTACAAAAGTTTGTGGTATTAAAACCTATATTAACAATATTATCCTACTAATTAATTTTTTTCGTACTAAAAGTGCAAAAAACCAAATGCGATAAATAATAAAAAAAATAAAAAGAATTTGACTCAAATGAGAATCGACAAAAAATTCTGATATTAAATGATGCTTTAACCAACCCAGCTAATATCTTATAAAAATTGTTTACCCAAAATACACAAATAAAATAAAAATTAATTTTGATGGCCACGACCTGCATCATTATTGATGGATTGAATGAAAAAAAAAACGAAGCACACGAAAAACCACGAAAAGTGTGCCTTCAAAATCGTGCTCTTGTGTATTATAATATAGATTTATTACAGTTCAACTACAATAAATTTATTTGTTTTAAGCTCTACCGGCTTGGACTATCATCGGCTTTAAACGAAATTATTTTTATATATTTTATATAGCTTAAAAATATTAGAATAATTTAAAATTATTTTAATAATAATTTCAATAGTAATTAATATAAAAAATATATCCTTGACCTTCATCACAAATTGATTTATTTTTTAACTAAACTTTATAGATACATTTCTGAATTTTCATTTAATATTATTTTAACATTCATTTAACATTAGATATAATAATAGGGATTCAATGAATAAATATCTAGTAATAATAAATATTTTAAATAAAAAAATTTTTCAACAATAATTAAAGTTTTAAAATTTTTAATGATTATAAGTTAAAATTTATAGAATATTTCTGTAATACTGGTAAACAATTTTAAAATTTCCCATAATTAAAAAAAATATGGGTGTTTTAATAATAATGTTCAACTAATAATAGTTTAAAACTTTACCACCATTTTTAAGTACATAATAGAAACCTATAAAATTTGTTATTAATTAGTTTTTTTATAATATTGTTAAAGTTTAAAACAAAAAATTCAACTTTAGTATAATAAAAAGAAAATCAATAGAAAAATTAACTAAATAAATAGTGTGTATTTGCTGTAGTAAGCCACACAATATATTTATTATAACTAGAAAGTAAAAATATACCAAAGACTATATACCAAAGATTATAAGTACATCTATTTGTAGTCTTATGGGAGTTATGCAGAGTTAAAGATTTTTCATATTGCATCTATAATGATGTTGGATCTTGGTTTATGGTTGTTATAACGTTATTATTTATTTTTTTATTTATTAATTTATTCGTCCTATTCTCAAAAAGAGCGTTAGCTCATACAGAGTGATTATTAGAAAAATTTTAAATTAAATGTTAATAGAATAGCAATATGATATTACATAAAAAGAGAATTTATTACCATATAAAAGATAGTATAAATCGTTATTTTTTGGTATAAAATGTTTTTAATATTAATTTGAGTGTTTCGTTCATCAATAGTACTGGTATTCATTAGTAGGTATAGTAAGGTATAGAAAGTTGGACAATCTAGACAAGTCCTAGTTTGAATTTGAATAATTTCGAAACATAACTGTTATAGATTTCTGTGAATATAGATTGTACAAACCCAAAATGTAAGTTATTAAAATATAATAAAAGAGCTGTTTTTGTAAATTATTTTAAGCTAGACTAGTTTAAGAGTGCAAAAATGATGGATAAAAAAAATTATATAAAAAAAAAATCTGACAAATTATGGAATTACTGAACCTTAATTAAAAAGTTTTTAGCTTTGAGATCTTGTAATTTGGGATTTTGTAAACTAAGATTACAGTTTTCAATAATTTACAATTTTCAGAACTGTTAAAACATTTTATGGCTGTTTTAAATAATTGGTTGGGATGAGCACAATTTGCGAGACAGCTAAATTTTAATTGAAAATCTCGGAACAATTTTTTCGTAGTGTTAGCGTAGTAGACAGGAGCATTCATAATAATATATGATATGATTATGATCAAATTGAAATACATAGTTTAAAATTTAGTGTTTCATTCTTTTACCACATAGAAAAAAATTCAGTTTCGATTTTGCATGTTCATTAGAAAAAAAAAGCAAATAAAGTAGAGATAAAAGTAAAGTAAATTACAAAAAAAACATACTCATTATATGATACTAAATGAAGCCATACTAAATGAATACATACTAAATATAATTTACAATACAACCACATCGGTTCACATATAATTTAATAATTAATAAAGATATAGTATAACTTAATAAAAAAATAATATAAATATATAATATACAAAAATATATACTAAATAATTAATATAATTTAATAAAAAGACCCACATTTCGAAACGGAAAAGTAACGATAAATCTGTAGGACAACTGTTTTAACAATATATAAATAAATAAATAATATGATACTAAATAAACACATCTACATACTAAATTAATTTTTTTTCTTTTATGAATAAAGTAAAATAATTTGTATTAAAAATAAATGAAAATAAAAAAAACAGCAAAAAAACAAGAAGTATGTGGACAAAATAGCTCATAACTTCTGAAGCACTGATTGCTGTATAGCCTTTCGTGGATTTTTTTTTAATGAAAATAAATTTGGTTTTTTCCTAAAATTTATTTAGGACATTTGTGTTGAATTATAAATTTAAAAAGAAATAAAAAATAATAGTAAAAATTTATTTCTTTTCAATTTTGTGAATTGGTTTGCTTGTAATCCACTGCTATCCAGTTAGTTTCGTTTTTTCATACGACTCAATCTCAAACTATGTATTTGCATTAAAATATGATGACTTGGACTGATTTTTTGAAATTTTTGAAAATTTTTTAACCTTAGAATTTTATAATTTTGACATTGTTTTATACTCCCTGAAAAAAACCCATTAAAAAATCTAATCAAAATTATTAAAATATAAAACATTCTTTTGTCAGCTGAATTTCCAGCGAACGAAAAAAAAATTTTTTTTTGTTGATTCAATTTGAAAATGTTGTTCAAACAAAAACATTGTTTAACGAAATTGTTAAAAATTTTTATTTAATTAGAATAAATTTTCATAACATTATGTCGCATTTTCACATCTCACTTTTAAAAGCAGCTGCAATAATATTTTTGTATTCGAAGCAGTTTCAAAAATCAAAAAATAAAAGTTGATGAATTCAAAAAGTATACTTGAACTCGTTGTCAAACATATTATATTCAGTTATTTTTATGATGAAGTTTATGAATTTTATGTCACAATGCTAACAAAAAAAAGGAAAATATGAAACAAAGTTTGTATAGTTATTAACATAATAATATTATAGACTAAATTATGATGTATAATAATAGTAGGGTACAATTGTAGTTTATTAAAATTATAGAAATATTATCGTACGTATATATGTCATCCCACATCTTCCCATAGGTAACATTTTTTTTTTTTGATTTTTAAACAACACAAAAAATGATGTCATAAAAATGCTAGATTTTTCAGTTCAATTTACATAAAAATCATATGTATTTTTATTTTAAGGATAATGGATTTGAAACAATAAAAAAAAATAACAAAACAATGATACCGTTAAAATCCGAAAAAAAATTGTTTTCTGTGAAAAAAAATAATATTTGCATCAAATTTTAATTTATTTTTATTATGTTGGAAATTGATATAGCTAAATAGTTTGAGTGTGATTTATTCGAGTTCAGATAATCAAGATAATAGTTTTAACTAAAAACTGATTTCTCACAAGTGAAACGGTTCAGTGCGTTAATACAGTTTTCAGTGCGTTAATACAATTTTATTTCCATTGAACATGTTTGCATGATTTTTTTAATAGAAACAGTATCCTGTATAATCGATTTGTACTCCATCTCAGACTGCATAAACACATTATAGATTTTGAAATGGTTGTCTGGAAGGAAAATTGGATTTACAGTGACTAAAGTTCATACTTTCTTTCAGAATAAATTTTCCATGAAATAATAATACAGTTCTGAGCGGAAGCATTACTAATCTCAACTTAACTATTTTTAAAATTCAAGTTAATAATCCTTTTTGTTCAGATAGCGATAGATATATAGTTTCAAATATTCTGTGATAATATGAGAGTACTGTCTTAAGCTATAGATATTACATAATATAAGATGTTTTAGTGTAAATCGTTGCTAATCATTGCAATTTTTTCATTATCCTACAAAGTTACAGAAACAGAATGCATTCAGTATAATCTAGCAATACTACTGCACCACTCGGGAAAATTTTCTACTGAACGATTTCTCTACCACTAAGGTAAAGCGGTACATAAATTTTGCAGGAAAAAAAAATTTTTATTCTATATTGAGCACCAACTTTTTATTGACGTTTATGTGTTGATATTTTAATGTAAAAATTATTTATTTCCTACATGAAATTTGTTGTGAGTGGTGAGAAGTTAAAAGTATTTCTGATTTTGAAAAAAAATTATAACAATAAAATAAATACTTAATGATAATAAATAAACAAAATGTAGATAATTTAATGATTTGATAAGTTCTAATATAATTTCAATATAATTCAATTTGAAAAACATTTTTTTATTAAATTTTTTTATAATAATTATTAAATTTTTATAATAATTAAAATATAAAATAAAATAAAAATTCATCTAACGTCACATACAATAAAATGTCATTTAAAATTTTGCTGCAATTGTCATTCAAAATGTCATTTAAAATTTTGCTGCAAATGTCATTCAAAATGTCATTTAAAATTTTGCTGCAAATGTCCAAGGTCTCCTAAATAGACAGGCCGCAAAACATTCAATTCAAGATGGCGCTTTAAAGGTCACAAGAAAATGTAAACAAAGAAATTTCTTATATGACATTTTTCAGTTCGAATCAGATTTTTGGAGTGATCGAAGTTTTTTTTTTTTTAATTTATTTATTAATATATAATAATATAATAAAAAAGACTTTATTTTATCAAACCCAAAAGCTAATTTACATTAAATATTTAAGACTTAACTTAATAAGTAATTCAACAAATTATGTAATGATAATTCTATTAGATCATTTACGTGCAACTGAAAACCAGTTCAGTTGGAAAACGTTGTATCGTTTCAGTTAACAATTTAATAAATTCAATAATTGAAATTTTACATCTTTGTTGAACTCTTTAGTTGAAATATCTCTAAAATTTAAAATTAATTACATACAATATTTATATTAATGGTTTTGAACATACGTGTTATATAAAAATAAATCTTTTTTAATTGTTTGTTTTTCTCCTGTTATTGTAATAAAATTAATACAACTCAAAACTAAGTTTCTTTCCTCTATTTTACTATAACTGGTTGATGACATGTGATTTTGAAATAAGTTTTTATACAAAGAAGAAAAAACTTGATATTCTCTGAATTTTTCATAATATCTTCATTAAGAAGTAATGATCGAGAAGTCAAATAAGGTAGAATAACCTACAATTAACAATGAATTTAAGATAAGTTTCAAATAAAAATAAAAGTTACTTCTGCTAAATTATTGTAAATTTCAAGTTGTCCATTTGCTAACAATGAATCTGAAATTTCTTCCAATAAAAGTATGGGCGCATTTTCTTTATATTGTTGAAAGCAGTTTGTGGATAATAAATAGGGCAACGTTCTTAACCAAATTATGTATCCATTTGATGCCTTTTGAATAATATCTTCTTTTAAAATATTAACATCATATTCTGAAGCATTTTTTAAAAAAAATTTAATTTTTTCAGATAATGTTAATATAATGTTCTCAGCTTAATTGTTTATCTAAAATATATTTTCAAAATATTTTCAGATTTTTAATAAAAATTAATTTGATTTAGTTATTACCAAAGAAGAATGTTTAATTATTGATTCACCAATAGCAGAAACTGCTACACAATTATTAATTAGTTCACATGGTTTAATTAACATTACAAATGTTGTCAAAACTGGTTAAAGTAGATTTCTCTAAATTTGAAAAATGCAACAAAATATTTATTGATTTTTCATATAAATCTGATGTTAAATTAATTGTAGTATTCTTTTCATTATTTTTCTTCAAATGTTCCGTTGAAATATAGATCAGCTTTGTTAATGTATCAGAAATATTATCTAATTCTTCCATTGATAATTCATAATTGTTTTTCAACTTATTTTCAATAATTCTTTTACACTCGTTCAAAAGTGAATCGTCTAACGATATATCCTCGCAAGATACAACCATCTTGTCAACATGTTGTTATTTCCCAAGTGAATATTTAGAAAGATTATCATTTGTTAATGAGTTAAAACTAAACTTAAATAATTCCATAAAAATTTTATATCGGAAATTTTTTGTTGCATTATCATTTACACATAAAACTGGCATAACTTGAGCAACAAAACTACCACATGTATCTATCATATTTTCTATTCCTAAAGTAAATAATGGTTCAATAACACTATTTATAATACATTCAACAACTTCTTGATTTGTTAAAATTTCACCAGCATCATTCTGAAAGAAACATTTATGCAACAAATTAAACTTTGCAGTTGAGTTTTCATTAACAGCTTCTTGTGAAACAAGCAAAATTATTTCTTTAATACTATTTTCTGCTAAAATATTTCTAATGTCAGGAACACAACACAATGATGGCATTATTTCCTATTTCCTATAATTTATTTACTTTTTAAACAATAAATTATAACACCCAATTAAATTTTTGAATTAAAAGTTTTAAAAAAAACTTCTAATCCCTCCAAAATTCTTATATGAACTGAAAAATGTCATATAAGAAATTTCTTTGTTTACATTTTCTTGTGACCTTTAAAGCGCCATCTTAACTAAAAAAAGTATGAAGTGTCATGCCTGTATATTTAGGATGCCTTGAAATGTCATTCAAAATGTCATTTAAAATTTTGCTGCAAATGTCATTTAAAATTTTGCTGCAAATTTCATTTAAAATTTTGCTGCAAAACGTTCAGTACAACAATGCAACGCTAATTAATACATTGCTGCTTTCATTGTAGTGCTAAAGTCTTCTGAAAGCACCTAAAAAGCTAAATTGATTAAGCTTTTAAAAATGTTATTCAGTTAGGCCTAATTAATTGTCTGCGAAAAATATTTCCCTACCCTGTTCATAAATTTTGCTCATATGACCATATCCTTCTCATTTCTTCCAAAATTGTACCTCCCACATTTCCTAACAAGGGCGCAAAATTACAAAACATTGCTTTAGTTGACATTTTGGTCGAAGTAAAATTACTATTCATTTATCATAATATTATATTTTGCTGTATTTCGGATTTTAGCCGTAACCGTATTTATAAAATATACGTAGGTACATTATCATTATATATATTATGTAAATGTAACATATTTGTTACAAATTAAAAAACATCTAATTTTAATGTTATTATATTATGACTAAAAACATTAAATTTTATCTTGGAATGAAAAAAAAAATATATCTTATAAGTATAGGTTTAACAAGGATAAAGGCATTAACAAAGAAAAACGAATATGGGTATATATATTTTTTTCCCGAAAATGTTGGTATTAGAAATAGAATTTTGTTATTCATTCATTATGCAAATATTAACATTTTATGATGAAGTTATTTTAATCTTAAATAGAAAAATTGATTTTTCTTTTTCCTCTACAATATACACATACATACATATATACATAGTATTATATTACATATTATATAAAGAAAAATTGATACCCCACAGTTTGTTCATTAAAATATAAATTGGTTGTTATTGACCATATTATTAATTTGTATATAAATTAGATAAATTTGAATGTCAACGAATTTAAATAAATATTGAATTAATATTTATAGAAAATAAATTTCTAATTAGTTTCAGTTTTTTTATTTTTTTTTTATCTTTTTCTATCAAAATATCATATTGCAAAATCAGAAATTTCAAAATAGCTATTTTTTTTTTTTGATTTGTTTTATTGATTGAATTAATTTTGTAATTAAATATGTAAATGTTATTAGAAATTTTTAAAGATTTTCTTTTTGATTTAGTTGAAAAATATTAAATAAAATTTATTCAAAAATTTGTTATTGTTTTGAAAAAAAAAAAAAAAAAAAAATAGATTGAACAAAGAATGTCAATAAAAATGAAAATTCTTTAATTGTGGTCAATATAAATCTCTCGTTTTTGGAGTATGTACGTGAGGAGTTTTCATAGACGAAGATTATATAATTTTTGGAATTAAATAACTGGCTAAAAGGACTATTATTGTCGAGTGATATAGTGTAGGAGATATGTCATTTTATTGTACTAATCAGAAGATCTTGTGTTCAAAACCTGCTTGGAGTGTAGATGTTGTAAAAAAATTTCATTATTCTTTGGTATTGATTGCAAATTTAATTTGCCTACCATTAAAACTACAATGAGTCTATGTTATTACGAAGGCGAAGTGTATATAATAAATATAGCTTTCAATATTTAAAATTAGTAGTTTTAAAAAACTATTAAAAAAATTTTTAAAAAATTATTTAATTATTTATTTATTATAGCTCAATTTCACTGTACAATTTTCTTTATTTCTAATTTTTATAATTAAAAGTTTATACTAATGTATTTACACCATAGATATATAAAATATAGATTACCAGCTTGGTATTGCTTTCTCTTTCTCTCTAATACATTATAATATTAATTATTAAATGTCAGATTCAGCCAAAAATGAGCATATGTTTTTCAATATTTCAACTCAGCTGATTTGATTTTGTAAATTTAACAGCCATTTCTTAATATTTTGATGGTTTTGTAGAATAGATTCTTTTCAATTTTTTCTTATTGATTTTAAAATTAGTTTTGTTTTTAACATTTTTATCTACACATATTTACTAGCTATTTATTTTTTATAGTTTTTCTGTTTTAAATATATTATTTACGCTAATATGATAATTTGCAAGTCATTTTATTTAATTTTATTAATTGCAATTTTAGAGCATTGGAAAACGTTTTCAAAGAAAAATAGAGGGGGAAACTTTAAATTTGATAGAAATGATAAATATTATATATATACATATATAATACAAGTGATTAGATATACATTGATTATTAAATAATAATAATACTTATAAATAATATAAATTTGTATAATATATATCATCTAATATGTTTTATTATTATCAATTTATATGTAGACATAAAATTTCACGGGAATGTATAAATAATAGAATCTATGTGAATTTAGTTTTATAAAATAATATATAAGGTATACGATAAAGTAAAAGAATTTTTTCCTACTCTTGGTCATTTTATATAGTTTAACATCAAACTGTATCAGCCCATGTATCCATTTAATTAATTTTGTTTATATAATTCTTAGATCAAGAACATAAATATAAACGTATCAAAACATTTTGTTATAACTTTTCTTTTTGATTTGTTAATTATATATTATTGTGAATTTTGTATGAATATATACACACATATACCATGTTTTTAAAAGAAAATTTAAAAAAAATTATTTTGACATTTATATAATTGACATTTTACGTTAAAAATAATCCAATTATTAAAATTATTATAATTTTTCTATTTTTTTTACTCTAAAACTTCTCATATTACATTGGTGCGAAGTTTCCATTTTCAAGGGACTTATTTGCAGTAGAAACTAAATTATTTGAACTCAAATTTTTCAAAAACAGCTGACCAAAAGTGGCTGAAAATTTTGATTCTAACTGTCAATCTATATTTTATATATCTATGATTTATACTAATAACTTTTAAACTTACTTAGACTAACCTGAACTTTTTCATTTATAATATATTTTTTTATGGAGAAAATGGCAACTAACGTAAATATAAATAAATACAAATATAAAATAACTAACTTAAATATAAATAAGAAAATAAAAATAAAAAGGTTTAACCAAGATTAATTTTAGGATCGCATTTTGTTTTCTTTGTAGCAGATTTTAGTTTGTTTTCGCATTGCTTTTCTATATGGGGAAACGGTACAAGAGAATACTGCGAAAGTAGATGGCTGAAAATATTAGTTATTTGTTTTCTACAATTAGCCTGGCTTTTCTTTTATTTATAATTGGATATAACATTTTTCTATATAGATATATTTTATTGACTGGCTTAGTTGTATGTGCTTCAACGTACATTTAAACGTACATCAAGATATTTAATATAATTTGTTTCCCATATTATATTAGTATTATTTAAAAATTAATTTCTGTTCTTTTTGTGAAGAAAATCGAGTTCGTTTTTTCGCCATTGATTTTAATTTTCCATTTTTGTAATAAAATTCTTGTAAGTATTATTTTTAAACCATTTTCAAGATTAATTATTATTTCGTTGTTATGACATGTTAAAGATGATAATAGGGCAGAATAGTCTCCATATAAACTTGTATATCAATTTGTAGGTCTCTGTAAATCTGATATGAATATGTTGAATACAAATTGGAGAAAATTATGAACCTTGTAGTACACCTATTGTAATACTTATTTTGTTTGATTGTGTTATTCCGATTTTGATTATGAAAGATCCATCGTTAAGAACACTTTGGATTAGTTTAACCAGGCAAGCTGGAAATTCATAATTAATCATTTTGTGAATCAAACCTAGATGCCATACAGAATCGAATACGTTTGCGACATCAAGTGTTATCAAACAAATTGTCTTTTTGTTATTTAGACTATTTTTAACTATATTTTTGATTCTGCAGATTTTATGCGTGCTGAAGTGTTTATTTCTAAATCAAAATAGTTCGTTCGGCAGAATATTTTTATTTAGCAGGACATTTTCTTAGCGTCTTTTTAAAATTAAAAGGAACTGAGTAAGCTTATTGCACGATAGCTTCCAACTAATGATGGGTGTTTTCCTTACCTATTATGTAAAAATTCATTGTGTTATTGTAAAAAATGTATGGTGTGTACAACCTAAGTCTACATTTATTCAACATTTATAACACTCGCTTACAGATGCTGTATGCGTTAAAAAAGAGACAAAAATAAGATAATATTCGTTAGTACATAACAATACTTCCAAACAAATGAGAATTAAAAATAATATTTGCTATGTATTTGCCCAAGATATTCAATTTTGTTCTTTTTTTTTTTTGGTATTTCTTTTCAACCAATTTGAGTGCTGCTGTGACGTAATTTTATAGATTTGGCAGATATTTTTATGTTTAATCAAAGTTTTAGAGCATTAAATATAAATAAAAAAATATAAATTTAATATCAAAATAAAGCTTAGAATTTGTACTTTAATTATATAAAAAAATATTACATAAAATATATTTTAAAATTTAAAAAATTGTTGGTTAAAGAAAAATGGTGAAAAAAATGGTGATGATTAGAAATAATTTGTTATGTGTTTTACCCTATTTTGAAAGGTGTAAATATTTTTTTTTTTCCAATGGCAAAGTCTTTTTTAAATCAATTTTTCTGTAACAAAACATTAAAGTATATAATTTTTTTTTTTTACTATTCGATCTAAAAAATATAAAATTTTAATTTCGTTTTAGAACAAAACTAGAAAAAAATTATTTTTTTTCCAATTATTAGACTTAAAAAATCTGATCCTTATTTTTCCTATGCTGGCCTGTATAAATAGTTGTCAAAATGAGAATCCTCTCTGCCTTGGAATATATGTAGACTTAAGGTGGATTTGCTCTTAATGAACGAACGTCCGGACAAAATTTTTAACCAATCAAAAAATTTTATTTTACAAACACATACACAAAAGATCCTCTCCGGGCAATTTTCTTCATCCAATTTCCTAGTTAAAATATTTCGAACTTTTGGCTGAAGGAAGAAGTAAAAGAAAAGGATAGATATATAATTATTTGATAAATATTTATTGTTATCTCGATTTCTGCATGAACGCATTCACATATTAAATTTCAAATGTTTTTTAAGAAAAAGACATGAAGTGTAGTTTTTTTTTGTTTTTTGTTTTTTAGTATAAGATTATTTTGTTTCTAACAAATTATTTATATTTTAAGATAAAAGCAAAGTGCTATATTTTATTTTTTCGAATATTACAATGTTATTATCCATTATTACTCTTAACAAAATTTTAAATTTTTTTAATAAAAGCAATATCAACGCATGTAAACATATTTTCAAACGTCAACCTTTTTTGACTACATAACAAATGTCAGACCTTCGCGCATTGAGAAGAAATCATAAAATTTTCTTTAATTGTCCGGACGTTCGTCCATGAAGAGGAAATTGCGTTTCGTATTGTTTTGTGTTGTGTTCGTTGGCAAAAATAAAAACAGAAAACATATTGAAATTTTTAAATCAATTAATAATAATTATTTATTATTATTTTTTATTTTATTATTAAAATAATTCATTTAATTCAAATATTATTTACATAATGTAGTACTTATAATTAATAAATTAACAAATTATTAGATTCCAAGAAATCATTCAAAATATGCATACTAATAAATTAATTATTTAAACGTTTTATATAATTTCACTCAACCAAAATT
Organism: Argyra leucocephala; assembly: GCA_963942445.1. Lineage (NCBI taxonomy): Eukaryota > Metazoa > Arthropoda > Insecta > Diptera > Dolichopodidae > Argyra > Argyra leucocephala. The sequence continues at coordinate 128,687,190 of OZ012680.1, read as the reverse complement.
TTTATTCTTATTAAATATAAGAAGAATCAAGAATGTAAAGTATGTATTAGAAATAAGTTGAGATCATTCAGTTGCTACAAATAAGCAAGAGTTAAATGACCTTATATACAGTTCCAATGATCTTTAAAAAAATTTAAACATAATTATATTCAAGTTTCACGACAATAGAAAAAAAAAAAAAAAAAAAAAAAAAATATATAAAAATACTTAACTTTAATTTAGTTTTTTTTTTTTTTCTTCTTTTTTTCTTTTTTTTTCAATTCGAGAATTGTCAAATTGAAATAACCAATTCTTAAGATTTTTAGAAAAGGATGAAAAGCAACGTTCCAATCTTAAGCTTTCAGGGAGGCTGTTAAAAATTCTGGGAGCCAGAGAAGTATAGAAATGTTGAAAATGAGCGGCATGAGCTCTAGGTAACAATACTAAGTTCCTGTTATTGATTCTATGATTATAATTTAATACAAATCGCTGATTTAAATAGCCCGACCTAATAAAAAATACTTTCAAAGACTTATAAAAATATAAATGGCGAAGGGTACAATTCCAAGGTTAACAAATAAAGGGAAGCTAGGAGTAAGTCGATTTTCTTGAGAATAATCCTTACTACATGTTTTTGTGAAACAAGAAGTGGGGAAATTTTATTGAAATAAGCACCACCCCAACAGGCGATACCATACTGAAGTTTTGAGTTAAAAAGAGCATAGTAAACCATTCTCAAAACTTTAGTTGAACAATACAGACTTAGATGGTACATATATCTTGTAACCTTAGTACAATAATTCTTCAAATTACGTGTATGATTAGACCAGTTTAATCTATTATCTAGAACAATACCCAGATATTTAAACGATTCAACAAGTTCAAGCTCAAAACATTGTTTGTCACAGGCTATTGAGTCATTATAAGAATAAATATTATTATCATATAAGTTAAGAGAAAATTTACTGCAACTTGGAGAGTGATAGAATAATTTACAATCAAGTGGAATATTACCGCTTAAGTTGAATAAGATGTACTTAGTTTTGTGACTAACAACGAGGTTGTGACAAAAGAACCATTTCCTAATCAAATCTAAATCATAATTAAGATATATTAAAGGTATTTAGTAGGCTATTACTATTATAAGAAAAGGCGGTATCATCCGCAAATGCAGTCAAATTACCTTTAAAATTTTGGTGAAATAAAGAATTTATAAAAATGAGAAATAATATAGGACCAAGAACCGAGCCTTGAGGAACGCCTACTTTAATATTGTTAGAAGAACTGTTGGTGCCATTTATTTATTCTTATTAAATTAACGCGCATAAATTGATAACAACAAAACAATTCAAATTTAATATTAAAACTAGAAATAAATATATAAATTTAATAAATACAATTTAGTATTATTAAATGTTGGTTGTGGAATCAATGACGGTTTCTTTTTAAACGCTCACACGTTTTTTTCAAACGCTTTTGTTTAATTCAAAACGTATTATGTTCAGAACGCTTTTGTTCGAACAAAAAATTATGAAAAATAGTCTAAATTGAGAATACCTATAAAATTTCAATGAATTTGGATGCATATAACTTAGAAATTATCTTGAATCAAAGTTGAAATACATACCCGGGTATGTGGTTATCAAAACAAACTTTAATAATTCAATAAAATGTAAATGCATGTCAACAAATCTGTTTTGCAGCACTTAATTGAAATATAATAAAACAAAGAAAAAAAAAAACAACAATTCCGGTATTAGGTAAGTATTTTGTTCTGCATAAATCAAATTAATTTTATAATTTTAACACCGTATATATTAAAACGCAATAATTGCATTTTATCAGCATAATAAAATTTAATTGAATGCACTTAACCTTAACTAATAATAAAAATAAAAAGATAGAAGGTCCAAATGATGACCTTTAGCTTATAACTTGAAGTTAAACAACTAAACATGAACCTATATCAAAAGTTTAATAACAATAATAATAAATAAAAATAATCAAATTCTTTAGTTTTTCAAAGTTACAACCCTTAATCCTTATTCATTTTCCTTTTTTTTTTTATTTTAGTCCTTAAAAACATGAAAATGAATTCTAAGTAAAAAAAAAAATGGATTTTCCTATTTTGATTTTTAACTTGCATGTTAGTTATCAGAAAATCAAAAAACAAAATAAAAAATTAGAAATAGCTAGTAAGTAATAATAAAGAAAGGATATTATGTCTTTAGGGGGCGGTTATATTAACAAGCATTCATGTTACAACAATAAAATTTACCTATTTACAACACATAATATTGTATAAGAATAATTGAATGTATATGTATATATATATGTATTGTGTTATAACTAATTCACACATATTTTGTTGTTTTCTTTAAAAATTCCTGTCAAATTAGAATAACTGAAGGAAATATTTAAAAAAAATCTTAGTTTATTTTGCAGTTTTGCTTTTTTTATTCTTTTTTTTTTCTTTTAATGAAAACGTAAGTAACAGGCATATCAAGAATTTTTGATTAACTTGATTTCATAAAATTACGTATTTGAAATTTCTTGTTTAAGTCTATTTCATTGCATGTCATTTTGAGTTTATTTATCCTATTTCTTGTTTTTGTAAATATATATATATATATATACATATATATATATATATATATTATTATATAAACATTTATATGTTAATAAATACATTATATTGGAATATTATTGTATTACAGAAGGATATTACAATGTCAAACTATTATTTGCGTATAAATTTATATCCTGTTGGACAAGGATTAACTTATGAAATATAGGTAAAATATAAATATTAGTATAGTAGTTATGAATAAGGTAGCTAGGTTAAAATTTCGAATTATTATCATGAAATTATTTTTGATATCCTGATAATCTATTTGAAAATTTTCAGGGAATTCTACATTATTTTTTTATGTTTGTTTCCTAGAAAATTAATTCCAAACATTTTTATTAGAATATGGATGAAAAACAATTCAGAAAAGTTAGGATAAAAATTTTAATTTTCTATTCAGGTCACATATAATAGTATTTAGAGAAGAATATTTTTATAAGACTTTTATTCTAAGGATTTTTTAAAAACCCATGACAATTTTTTGATAAGGAAATCCAAAGTTAAAAATAACAAAAAAAAAATAATAGCCAAATACAACGAAATATAATTTTTGTCTCATATAAGTTGAACTTCATTTTACTCTATATGTAATTTTTAAAAAGACAACGTTTCTGACCAATTGCATTGATGACTGATGATGTATGGTGTAGTAGTTATGTCACTTATATACTAAACAAAAATTCCAGGATTATTTGTATCCCGCTACATCCACCCACTACACCGTTAAAATCTTAGGTGTTCCAAAACTGGTTGCTGGAATTCATTTATTGTTTAACAACTGGTAAAATGTAGAACGTGCTCACATTTTAAGTGATCCTTTCAGATAGAAATGCTCTAGTTTTCAATTTGCAATATTTAAAAATGCTATCTCTGTTCTTAGCGAGCTCTCAGGGCTGACTTTGTTTTGAGAACAATTTGATTGTTTATATGTCTTATTAAAATTAACGCAGTGGAATATACTGAACACAGTATATTTACAATAATTTTTGAATATTTTATTAAGCTGGTGTGTGAAAATTCAACAGACTCGAATCCTTCGAAATGTAGATCTACCGAAAATGCTAAAAATATTGTGGACATTTCACATTACAAACAAACAAGTTCTACGTAGAACAAACACAGGCTAAAGAAGCAAAAAACTCCTACTTTAGGCATATTATGAGTCTATGTTAGACATGATTGTTGTAAAAGCTTATTTTTGTTAAATTTTCTTTGAAATTAATTCGGAATACAACTGGTTTCAAAAAAGGTAAAATGTAACAATGTCAGTACTCTACTACAATTGATGAAATTTTGAACAATTAAGTTAGCAGATATACCAAAATTGTATTTGATTGTTAGTATGCCAAAAATATGATTAAATTTAATTCAATTATTTAGACGCATAAAAATACTTAAAAACTAGAAACATTTTTGTTTGTGAATGTGGAATGTGTACCAAAGATGTGAGTGAAAATCATTTAAAATTTTTGAAATAAAAAGAAGTAAATAATTAAAAAATAATTAAATTTAATTTGTTTAAATTGTAATTTTCAAAACCAACAAAATAAAAATAGTCCTTCAAATGAGTTCTTCAAATTTAATTAAAGAAATTATCAACACTAAAAACCCACATTCTAGAGATGGAAAATGGGTCTCTGGCTACTTTGTAGATTAATTTGTAAACTAGCTGTTATACAGGGTTGTCCGGTTGTATGTAAATATGTTATTGAATGATTCCTGGAGTATTTTAAAAAAAATATTATTCTAGAAGAGGGGTCTATCTTTAAATTTGAAGATAAACCCCTACAGAAGATTAAAGAAAATCGAATTAGAAAAATTTAGTCTAAACAATATCAACTACAGCTCCGAAGGACTTGAAACCAGAGCAATATCTACCTTATAAACTTTTTTTTAAATTAATACACCTAATTAACGGTATGTGTTGGATGAGTATCAGACTAACCGTTATTGAATAACAGCTGCACAAACTTGAAATTTTGCTTTTAAAAACTGAAAACGTTGATTATCTCGAAAAAAACTCGGACATTTTCTTTTATGTTGATACGTTACATCATACCTTCAACCTTTTCATACACAACTTTCATATCAGACTTACCGTTTTTCAGGTAAAGTCATATAAAATTTCACCTTAACTAATTTTGACTAAAAAATCAAATTGTTACAATATTCAACTCTCAGTTATTATTTTTCTCACTAAAACACTGGTTAAACAAATTAAATATTAATTTTACTTTACCTGAAAAAACGGCAAGTCTGATATGAAAGTTGTGTATGACAAAGTTGTTAAGGATGATGTACCTAACGCATCAACACAATAAACATTTTCGAGGGCCTGTTCAAATTCTAAAATGGTTCAAAGATGTTTATCAAATTTTGTGCTTAGTTAGAATATAAAATTTAAATCCGCCCAAAGCATATGCCAAGGAAGAATAAATGTATATATATATATATACATATATATGATTTTGCAAAATTTAAAGCGAAAATTACTGTTATTATATTCCGCTTAAAATCTTTTTTTCCTGTTCTTGATTTTTCTTAAACTATTTCTTTCATCTTCCTTAGTCAATAGTACGATATTAAATAGGTTCCTATAACACAAGTCTTAACTATTCATATAAAACAAAAAAAAACGTATTCTAAAAATGTTATATAGTATGTATATATATGTGTGTGTGTATACCATTCAGAATAAAAAATCTAAATTTGTAAATTTGAAAGGATTAATCTGAAATTGTATTAACATTGAGCACTGCTAAGTCTTATTTTAAACATGTACATCATTGTATATGTTTTGATTAAAGGTTAACATATTTCAAACATAAATTTCATATGTATATGTATATTGTAGATATATTATGATTCTATTTGTATATGTACCGTATTAATAAAAATGTGAAAAACATTTTCTTAATAAAGTTAGTTTTATTTTTCTTATTTCACTTTTTTTTATAACTTTAATTTTTTTATTTTTTTTATTTTTTGCTTTTCAATTCATGTTAATTTTCTTAAAATGTTTTTGTAGTTTTATTTTATTTTTTTTTTATTTTATTTCACCAAGGATATTGAGTCATGAAAGAATATAGCTGATATGTATATATTTTTTTTTTTTTGTTTTTTTCGCTCCATAAACTTTTTGAAGACGAAAATAAAATGAAAAAAAAATTGCCTCCTTCTTTTTAACATTTAAAAACGGCTGACTAAAACTAATTTTTTTTTTCGTTGTACCTATACAGTGTTTTTTTTTTTTTTTGTTTAACTTCAAAATAATTTAACAATTCAAGTCCATGAACAAGGTGAACATAACAAGGTCATTCAAAAATATTATATAGTTGTCATATTGTGTAAGTATAGATGTATTATATTATATATATATATATATCAAGATGAATTTTTAAGCTTTAAAGCGATAATTTTATGTTATGTCACAGTTGACAGAGTCACATTAAAATTTTTCTGAACTCGTTCAACTATATTATTATAACCTAACTATAGTTGTGGCTGTTTTGTGAGCATGTATTATTAAAACTATAATAAAAATGAAAATTAAAATGAAGAGCAAAAGTAAAATTTTCATATGTTTAATAATAAAATAATAGAGTTTATTTGTCGAAGAATATCGAGAGTTTAAAAGAATTTAAACTAGAATTTTATATAAACCTATAAAAATAAGTATCCGGATACTAATTTAAAATAGTTAAATTCCTTTGAGATAAGTAGATAATTTCCTCCGAAAATTTAATTTATTTTTGAATTTATTTATTTGTTTTTTTTAACTCAAACTGAGAAAGGGGAATGATTTATGATATAAACTGATATATCTATATAGGTCTCATAGAGATATAATATCTATATCTATATCTGTATCTATATCTATATCTATATCTATATCTATATCTATATCTATATCTATATCTATATCTATATCTATATCTATATCTATATCTATATCTATATCTATATCTATATCTATATCTATATCTATATCTATATCTATATCTATATCTATATCTATATCTATATCTATATCTATATCTATATCTATATCTATATCTATATCTATATCTATATCTATATCTATATCTATATCTATATCTATATCTATATCTATATCTATATCTATATCTATATCTATATCTATATCTATATCTATATCTATATCTATATCTATATCTATATCTATCTCTATATCTATCTCTATATCTATATCTATCTATATCTACATCTATATCTATATTGAACTTCTTCGCTGTTCCCTAAAGTTGGATGCCATATATGTCCAAACAGGCTTAAGCATGACATTTATATTAATATTTTGTTTTCTAAATCGATCTTGGATTTTCTGCTAATCAGCCAGTACATTTTCCCGACAGCATATTTAAAGATATGCTTTTTATGTAAATATGTGTTTTAACAGGTTGGGCATCGATACAGTGGTGCATACCAAGATATTTAACATTATTGGATTGTGGTATGATGTAGTTATTTAAAAAAACAGGGGAACAAGTCCCTCGTCTCAAGGTGAACGTTATGTTCTGCGACTTTACTTCATTTGCTCTGATTTTCCACTTATTAAGCCATACCATCATCAAAGTGGTTTTGTACTAAATTCGACGCAGTATTTTCATTGTTGTGAAACGTCAAAATATCTATGCCTTCGCAAAAGTCTCTAAAGTTGTATTTGCAGTTTGAGGCAAACCAGCAGTGTACAACAAATAAAGAATTGGCCCGACAACACTTTTCTCAGGTACACCTTAGTTGTTTTTATGAAGATTTAAAATTATACTTTGTTGTTTGACGAAGTAATAACGATCCTTAACATAGCTTTTGATAATGCTGTCATAGACATAGTTTTAAAATAGACCTTTGTACCACATTTTGTGATACTTGAAATACTTCCTTAAATTTTTTAATTAGTCCAATATCTATTTGATACACCGCTTCCATAAATTCATTTATTTCAGTTTCATCAGTTGAACTTGTTGGGATAGGCCATAGTCTAAATACTGAAGCAAAAATAAAATTTGTTTCTTCATCATTTTTGGCCCGTCAGTTTTACAAATAGGGGGATTTGCTATCTTTAATGGACAATATACCGTTGTGACTACAAATGAGCATTGACCCAACATTAGTTGATTGTAGATAATCAAATGAGTGATTTTCCATCAGTTCGTGTTTGATGGCTGTTTTTATAATAATCGCTGTCCCATCGTGTGCCTTGCCATCACGATGATTATTTTGTATATATCATAATTTTTTTTGTAGAAGGTGAGATTTGCTGGATTTTGCTGGGTCTCAGATACCAACATTATGTCGACATCGTTTGATGATAAATATGCTTCAAAAGGTCTTTTACATTTTGTCACACACCGTTGGCATTCCAGATAACTATTTTAACAGTTTTGTAGTTAAATTATACTATTTTAGACACTAGGGTTGTTAAGAGTGTTGATCCAATTATTGTGGGACAAGTTTTTTCCGAATTTAATTACGAAACTTTAGGTAGTATATGAAAATTATAAGTATGATATGAATACTTAATTTTGATCTCATGAATCCAAAACTGTCTTTGGTTTTTTACCACAATGTGTACTTTTGCTGGAATCATCCGGTACCATATAGTACCGTCGTAATGATTTCTTAGAATATTTGAAATACATGGAAAACACAAATTAACTGTTTTTGAAAGTTTTATTCAAAAGTTGAAGCTTTGTTGCCAAAAGTAAATTAAAAAATTAATTAAGTAGTCCTCCGTAGTGAATTCAAACACCACACCTTATAGCCAAAACGCAAATATTTTCCCTTTATCAATTTTTTTACAGCCATTTTGGCCGAAATATTTCATCATATAATAAAATTTTTTTTTAGAAGTTTTGATTCAACTTGTCACTTAAAGGACGCAATTTCCACGTTTGAATTGGTAGCAATTATTTGAGCAAAGTGAATACAACGTTCAATCTCACGATAAAAAGGTTGATAGCTTATTTGTTTTTGTTTGAAAAAGATTAAAATTAAAATAATATTCATTTAAGAAAATTTCTGAATCCTGTGAGTCCCAACAGCTCACGTCACTGAACAAAATAACTTTTAACTTTATTTTTCTATTATAAATATGAAACAATATGTTGATACAAGAAGTAGGTATAATATACTTTGGGATTACTAAATGGAAAAATTCATCTGGGAATAAATCAATTAGAAATTACTATGTATATGATAATACCTGTAGAACTGTATAGCACAGCCACAAATGAACATCTAAAATTTCTCTATTAATCAATTAAAAAAATATTTCCTTGCAATTTAACGAGCAAAAAATGATGTTTCAATTCATCTTCATTTACTGAATCCAAATTGATCTATTTTGTTGCCGGATTTGACAATTTCTTTTAATTTGTTTCAATCAATAATCAATAGAACTCGTATTATATTGTGTACCTTAAGTTTTTAAGCAAATGAATTATCTCAGTTGAGGTTAAAACTTATTTTCCCCTACGATTCATAATTCTATTTCAATTCATTATACCCATTTTTTTTTTTTTTTTTTTTTTTTTTTTTTTTTTTGTAGAATTCTCTTATGACTATTTCGAAACTTAACCTAAAATTTTTGAATAAAGTTTTTGGTGTTTTATTTTTTTTTTTTAGGACATTTTTGATTGTTCAATTCTAAGTTTCCAAAGTTTCTTTATTTTTATTTTTCTTCTTTACAATTTCAATTTAGTTTTCCCAGGTCTCAGGTCGAATATATCGTATATGTGTTTTTTTTTTTTTTTTATTTCTTTTCTTTCTTTATTTCTTAGTTAGGCTAGAATATAACACACTTATGTACACATATGCCTGGTATGTATCATATTAATACAAACCAATAAAAAAAAAACAGAATAAAATTAAAGAAAAAAAATTTTTATGCTTTTATATTTTACTACCCTACGGCCCAGAATTTATTTTCAAATGAAATTTGGCAAAAAAAAAAGAAAACAAAAAAAAAAAAAAATAAACAAAAAAATTTATTACTTTCTCTTTTCTTTAAGGATTTTTAATATTGTTGTTGTTGCTGCACTTACAGTTTTGCGTAAATTTGTTTGTTTGTTTTGTTTTTGTTGTTTTTTTTTCGTTTTTTTTTTTGTGGAAAAACATAAAAAAATTGTCCTATTTGCCTTTAGTTTTCTTCTTAATTTTGTTACCTTTCTTTTTCCTTTTTTCTGTTTTTTTTTTTTGTTATTGTTTTGTTATAATTTTCAAGTAACACGAAACCTTTTTTTTCATCCTTTCTTCTATTTATATTCATCTACATATAGGTACTACTTGCCTACAATAATTATGTATGTATTAGTTATTGTATAAAACAAAAATATAGAGTGTGTTCGAAGAAAAATTCTATGACATGAAAAGGTAGTTTTTTTTTTTTTTTGTGTATTTCAGGTCTTGGGATCTCAAATATGTTTTCGTTTCAGTTTATCATAGAAATATAGTTTTCATGCAATAACTAGAAGAAAAACAAAAACAAAAAAATTGAGAAATTGTTAAAAAAAAATATTTTGAAGGAAATTGAACACATACTCATACTCTCTGTCTTCCTATTTCTGTTAAAAAAAAAAATTATATGTATACAGCCTTGTGGTTGAGTAACTATAGTTTTTGGTAATTTATTTTGGGCATTAATTTATGCCTCAGTTGGGCGAGAGAAAAAAAAAAAACAAAAATAATAATTATTATTCCTGGTTTAATTGATTTTTGAAAATTTAATTCCCTAACAGAACATGTTATAAATATTAAATTGCATATTTAAGAATAATATTAAATTTATTTGTGATTTTTATGAACGTTCTAAATTAATTTAATTCTAAAGCATAATATTGGAATAGGAAGAGCAATATTTTGGTAGAATTGAAAATTTAATGTGCTTATAACACAGATATAAAGGTAGGTATGATAGAATTGCAACAGACAATTTACAACAGTAAATAATCGGTATGATCAAATTCAAATATTTATTTTATATCTTAGATACCTCCTTATCAGACCACCAACAGTTTTTTATAAGCATTGATCAAAAACCTATTGAGGAAAAATCCAGAGAATTTAAAACTATATCTTAAACTATGAAAATATAGAAAGACTAGGGGCCCCTGTTGAGTAATTATATTTCAAGTTGAAGTCAAATTTAAAGTTTTTAAAAAAACAGTAATTTACGTACTCACATAGACTTCGCACGATATAGCACAAACCACTCGTGTTTAATAAAAAGTTTTGTGGTTAGTAAGTTTTATTTACGACACATAAATACATGTCCCTTATATACTGCTTCGTTTCCGATATATTCCCTATAGTAAGTGGCATTTAGTGGATAAAATTACTAAAAATAAAAAGTTTTGTTATTAAGGAGGTACGTATATATATACCTACATAATACATAATTTTAATAAAAACTATATTATTACTACAAATAACAAAAATTTAGAAACAGTTACTTAAAAAGATAAAAATGAAGAATTCAAGTGACCTACTATATCAAAATGAAGTACTCTAACTCTACTATATAAAAATAAATTTGGTAGTCATATGAACAATTCAACTGATTTTTTTTGTTTTTGCTTTTTTATATTTTTTATTTGAGATGAATTTGTTTCTTTGTTTTTTTTTGACATATGTACATAAATTCATTTGCAAGTACATAATATAAAATATAATAACTGATTTGTTTACTTTTGTTTATTATTTTCATAAGATCTCACTTATGCATAATGTATTTGCTGCATAATAAAATCATATGAGTACAAAATTTTCAACTGTGTGCGCATTTTTGTTTTATATACAATCTTATATATTATATATATATTAGAAGTTCATTAAGGAGTAGGAGAATCGAAGTAAAATGAAAAGGTGTCTACTGCGCAGGACCTTAAATGCTTGTCAATTATAATTATAGATTGTATTGAAAAATTGCTTTTGAGCAAAAACTTGACTCATATAACAACTAAATAATAATTTTGTATCTGACCTTATAATCTCTGACCTTGTAATCTTTTAATAAAAGATAACACACAAATTATTAGAATAAGTAGCAAAAAAAAAAAAACCAGTGGATGACAAAAGAAATATTAAGAAAAATTAAAAATCGTGATACGATTCACTTCAAATATACTAAAAAGTACCCGGACAATGCCCGCGTCAAAAGAGTTTTTGAAGACTGTAGAGAAGAAATAAAAAATCTTATTATGCTAGCCAAAAAGAATTTTTATTCAAATGAAATTTCTCGAGATCCATATGACAGTAAAAAACTGTGGGACATCTACAAAAACGTCATGTTTAACAAACATACTCTGAATACCTCTAATCACATTAAAATGCTTACATGATGAACAGTATGGTTTTGAAAGGAACTCCAACACCACCTCTGCATGTCTTAGTGTAACAGATTTTGTTACCAAATCAACATATAGTGGGAAATATGTAGGTTGTGTGTTCATCGATTTTCAAAAAACTTTTGATTGTGTGGACCATGAAATTTTACTCCATAAACTATATTCACTGAATTTTAGCGAAAACCAGGTTATCTTCTTGAAAACCTATATTTGTCGAACCGTGAACAAAAAGTTCGAATTAATGACAAACTAAGCAAATCGAAAACAATTAAAAAAGGTGTACCTCAGAGGTCTATTCTGGGGCGTACTCTCTTCAAACTGTATATCGTTGATATTTCACGATTACCTCTTAAAGGGTCAATACAGCTATTTGCTGACGACGCTTCGCTGAAATATTCGGAATGTAGTGAGGAAGATCTGAAAAATTACATTCAATATGATTTGACTATAATTGATGAATGGCTTAATAACTACGGTCTCGTGTTAAATATAAAAAAAAAAAACAAAATTCTATTATTTGAAAATAAAACGTTTTCACAGAACTTTGGTATTTTCCATAATAACACCTGAATAGAAATAGTCAAAAACCTTAATTAGTTAGGATTAATACTAGATAGCAAAATAAAGTGGAACGAGCATATTGATCATATTGTTAAGAAAATAAGCCCCTACATTTTCATTTTAAGACGACTATGGAAATACTTCTCAAAAACGGTATTACACATTATTTATTCCTCATATATTTTGTCCAACATAACATATCTTAATCCGATCTGGTGTAAAGCCCCACAAAGTGCGCTAAATAGAATTGATGTACTGCACAAAAAGACTATTAAAAATATACACTATTATCCAAGATTATTCCCAACCAGGTCTTTGTATTCAGATCAATATATAAGTTTTGCAAATATCTGTAAGCGGGAATTATACACCACTGCTTTCAGAATTGTGAATAATTTAATAAAACATCATTTAATTTTGAATAAAATGGTTGATATACATAATTATAATACTAGAAATAAGGCCAATTTTTATTTAACACTGTTCAAAACTGATAAACAATTAAATTATAAAATATATTTTAGAAAATTAAGTAGATAATATAAAAATTATTTTTGTAAAATATATTGTAGCACATTTAGCATAAGTAATTATTGCATTTTTTGTTCTTTTATTTTCTTTCTTAAGCAAAATATTAATTATAAGCATAAGTCATTAATTTAGTATTTAATTTTAGTATTTAAAAAAAAATTATTTTTTTATTTTTGAATTGATTTAAACATGAATTAAAATTAATTGATTATGAATTCACACTGAATTAAAAAAAAAACTATGATATACTAAAGTATGGAACAGACAATTTACAATACAACAGTAAATAATAATATACTACAAATCTAATTGAATGCAACAAATTGAAGATATAATTCGATAGTGTCTAAAATTAGTTATAATACCAATTGAACTTAACTGAAGTAAAAACTATTTCAACAGAACAACTGATCAATTATATAGGATTGTTACCTAGAAAGTCTAACATACAATGACACTAATAACTACTTTCTATGAAAGACAACCAGAAAACTGAAGCGCCCCCAACTGATAGTATCACATCTAAGAAAATCGAGTGGATCAATGGATGGAGCTGGAAGTGATAGTAAAATAGCTGAGTTATTTGCATCGCATTTACAATATCCACCAGAAATCAAAATTGACGAAAACAACTAGACTAAAAATTTTCTAAAGGTTTTTTATCAACTAGATAGCTACCGATCAAAAAAATTCGGATAAAGAAAGTTAAATAAATAATTCTAAATTCAATCTCTGTCAAGAAGTCTCCAGTGCATGATGAAATCTTAAGAAAAATGGTTAAGGAAGTCTCTCATGAAAGCCTAATTTTAATCACGTATATTTTCAATGCTGTATTGAGATTACGCTACTTTCCAGACCCTTTGGCAAATAGGCCTGATCTGATTATAATAATAGTTCCTATAGGCCGATCAGTCTCCTACCTGATGTGATTACAAAAATATTTGAAAAATTAATAGCCAATAGATTGAATAAGATGTTTGTCGATCGAAATATTTCCACCTGATCATCAGTTTGGCTTTCGCAACAAACATGGGACAACCCAGCAAATTCATAGGATATAGCTAATCAGATAAACAACTCAAAAAAGTATTGCTGCGCAGCTTTTCTGCACCTTACTCAAGGTTGCAACTAAAAAAGCTTCTTCCTCACCACTGCCATCAACTTTTGTCATCATATTTATCAGTTCAGTGGTGAGCAAACTACACTAAGACAAATTGAATCTGATGCTCCTCATGGAAGTGTCCTAGGACCTTTGTTATACCTCATTTTCACATCAGGCCTTCCAGCATCATGGAACGTTCTGAATGCTAATTTTTCCGATGCCCCATATGTTCTGGCACTGCATTCTGATCCACGTTTGGATTCCCGAAAATTTCAGAAAAACCTACTAGACATACGAAACATGGATAAAAACTTGGAGAATCAAAGTCAATATGAATTCAAATAAGTCCATATTACTTTTATCAACCGTATAAAGGATATTGCTTTCCCATTCTATTCAAAAGCAGAGAGTTGGTGCAGAATGTGTTGGTAAAGTATTTAGGTATGCATTTTATAGTATTTAGGAGAGCTCACATTATCAGTAACAACAAGCAATTAAGAATTAAGTTTAATTAACTTTACTAACTGGTAGGATGCTACACCGAGATGTATTTAATGTGTAAATTAGCAGTATATAAAGCAATCGTCTGGAGCTATGGGGTGGAGGGAGAAATTTTGGGAGGAAACTCTAGTAACTCCAACATCGAGATAATTGATTGGTTCAAGTCCAAGGTAAAAAAATCCGTCGTCAATCGATTTCTCTGTATGTGCGGAACGACAAAATGAGATTTAATTGAGTGATTCAAGTCCATGGCAATAAAATTCATCGTTAATCTACTCCTCGGTATGTGCGGAACGACAGAATAAGATTGAACGACAGAATATATATCATTTTTTTATTTTTTACTGTAGAATCCAAATTTTCATAAAAAATCAACTCTTCCCATTTGAAATGTCGATTTCGGCCAATTTCGTTCAATTTTGAGCTTAAAAAACCCTTTTTCGGTCCTTTCCGGAAGTTGAAAATATCACTAATCTATAGTGCTATATCCTCTATCCTCGATTTATTTAATTAATTTACCTACCCCACTTAAAAAGCTTCTACGCATGCTCTGGAACACCCAGTATAACCATTTGTCGAGATTCAACATCTGGGTATACGGAGACCCTCAATATTATTTGTTTTTAATTTTTTGATTGCTTGTAAACACAAAATTTATTAAAATAAGTAAGTGTTTATTCGGTATAATATCTTATGGTCCAGTATCTGAGCACAGTACACAGTAGACCCTTAAGATTATATTTTTCCACATATTTGAATTGTTTGTGAATAGTAGTTTTATTAAAATAAGTAAACAGGTTTAGAAGTATCTGGGATAAACACGTTTAAGAATAGATCGAATTCATAAATATTATCTATAATTTAGCTTGAGTTAGATTAGCTAGTAGTGCGTGCCGACAGTACACTACTGACATACTTAGACTAGTACGATCCATTGTGATTAGTTGAGCTAAACCCAAAAACTTAATTGAAGTAATGAAACAAAAAATAGATCAGCCCTAAATTAACAACATCCTTTTTTCTATATTTTACCCCATAATGTTCAAGGATAACATATTTTAACATTAAAATATTACAATTATAATGTTGACTGTGTGTATATTTTGTTTGATTAATTTCTTGCCATTTTCTGTTTGCTTAACTATTAAGCACGCAATAAAAATAAAAATTTATATATTTTTTGTTCTCCTACCACATTTTTCTCTCTCTCTCTATTTTCCATAAGAATTTCTTTTGAAGAAAATTAAGATTGTTCTAAGGAAGGGTTTTTTGAAACAAACAAGGGCGATGAATGAAAACAAAAAATTAAGAAAAACAAAAACCCTCGAAGAAAATAGTGTTGTGTTGTTGATTTTTTTTTTTGTACTTATAACAATTTAAGAATTTTTTGCGGTTGAATTAGTTCTAGGGCAATAAAGGCAAATAAAAAAATAAAAAAAAAACGAATAATAAGGAAAAGTTTTATTTTTAATTTGCCATTAAGAAACAGAAAGCAAAAAAAAATAAC
Source organism: Argyra leucocephala (assembly GCA_963942445.1). Classification (NCBI taxonomy): domain Eukaryota; kingdom Metazoa; phylum Arthropoda; class Insecta; order Diptera; family Dolichopodidae; genus Argyra; species Argyra leucocephala. Next base: position 128,671,012 of record OZ012680.1, on the reverse strand, counting down.
ACAAAAAACTCTTTTCTAAATTATTTTTTTACTTTAAAAGTTAAAATTTTCTTCTTTAAAGTCTAAAGAAACTTTGACCAATTAAAATACGTTGGAACATTAAAGAAAACAAAAAAAAAAATTAAAAACAGAAAAATTGGAACAAAATTACTTTATAAAAAACTTGAAATTCAATAATTCAATTAAAAAAATAGAATTGAAAAATTTCAAAAACTTTTTTTTTTTTTTTTTTTTTAATGGTGTATGCTGTGAATTAAACTGAAAGGATATAAGTAAATTATTCCAGGAGAGAAATTATTTAATTTCGGTTTGAAAATAAAAAATAAAAGTTAAGAAAAGTCGTATAAAGTTTTTATTTTTAAAAATACTTTTTTAAAAACCAATTTTATATTTTTATCAGAGCTCATTTTTAAATTCAAAAATTTTTTATTTTTAATTTACTTATTTTATTTTTATTAAATTATCTTTTGAATCGCTGCTACAAATTAAATTCAAAGAAATAAGTATGAGAAAATTAAATTTTTTATATAGTATTTTTGCCTAAATAAATTTTGTTGGAAAGTATAGGGAAAATGAATAAAATTTTCAAAATCATTGTAATGTGACAAATGAAAAAAAAAACACAACAACAAAAAAAAAAAAAATGTATACATTTAAATTTGTAAAGAAAATTTAAGGACTTTCTAGTTTGTTTTTCTTTTATTATAAGATAAAATTTGAAGAAGTGTTTTTTAGGAAATCATTGTATAATTTTTGGTAATTTTAACATACATATACACATGTATTTTATGTAACATTATACTAAGTGTCCTTATAACAAGTATTCCAATAAGGTATCTAGGTATATAAAATTAGATTGAAATAGAATAACTGAAGTATTCTCATGTTACACAAAACAAAATACAAAGCATTCTCGTATATTGAAATTCTCAGAATATTGTAAAATATTTTATATTTAAGTATATTTCATTTATATAAAAAAAAAAATCATATATAAAATAAAACTAAAATAGAAAAGTCTATTTTTTTTTATTCTAAAAATTTTAAATTGAAAAATTAATTTTCCAAAATACTCTATCTATATATTTTTGTATTTAGCTGGAGTCAAATGAAAATTTATATTATCCCAGGTAACAATATTGTAGCTCAATAGAAGTTCTTAATGTGCTGCACTAGAGTTAAATTTTAGAGATATTACCTCAAACTTTTATTAGCTCTATATCCATTCTTAGAAGTTTTATAGAGCTCTTATAATATAAATAAAAAATGTCGTTTATATACCTAATTTCATTTTGTCAGCTTATTGCTAGTTTGTTCCATACGCCATTTTTGTCTTTTTTGACTTATGGGTGCTTTCCATGGTTTTTTAATGTGATCTATCAGAATCTGTAACCAGTTTTACTATATCTTTTTTTTTTTTTTAATTTATTTATAAGTAATTAATACTATTTTTAAAGCCTTAAATCTATTTATTTTCAAATTGCATAAAATAAAATTAGTTCAATATGGTTATTACACAATATTAAAAAATTTATAAACAATAATTTACCAAAATAATTCATAAAACATTTAAACTACAAAATTTAAAATACAAAATCAAAATATAATAAGATAAAAATTTATGAATATTTAATAATAGGAAACATACAAATTTCATAATTCGTTATACTTTATAAAAGTTATCAAAATTTTTTTGAAAAAATCAAAATTTTCTGCGTTTCTGACTTCCACTGATAAGTGATTAAATAATTGAAGACCTTTATGAAATAAATTGTTTTGTGTATTACTCTTACGAAACAATGGTAACCTGAATACATGTATACAAATTTGCCGATCTCAGGCTGTAATGACTTCTTTCTCCAACATATCTTAGTAAATTTTCTAAATAGTCTGGAAGCATATTATTTTTAATTTTATAAATAAATACCAAAGTATTTAAATTAAGTCTTTGGCGTACTGACATCCATTTTAATTGCCCGAGCATGTAATTTCGGTTAGTTTTTCTACTACATCTTAAGATGATTCTCATAGCATTGTTTTGTAAAATTTGCATCCCATCTTTTTCCCTTTCACTACATAGAAAGAACAATGATGAACAGTAGTCCAAATGCGGTAAAATCATTTAACTGCGGTATTATACGTCATAATTGAACATTTCTGCGTAAGTTGACAGCGAATTTTTCCTAAATAACCTACTTTTTTAGAAATTTTATTAATTATGAAATCAGCGTGTTTGTCTAATTTTAGCTTATCATCTATCTGTACACCTAAATATTTCATGACGTTTACTCTTTCAATGTTTCCACCACCAATATTTAAAGCAACATCATTGTTAGTACAATTATTTATGATCATGTATTTAGTTTTGCTTAAATTTAATTTCAACTTATTCATACAGAGCCAAGCAAATAATCTGTTCAGATCTGTTCATTCATTTTACGGCAACAATCCTCCACATTGCGACTTACTATGTAAAGCAGAGCATCATCAGCAAGAAGAAAAGTTTTACAATCCTGTATACACAAGTTAATATCGTTTATGTGCAGTAAAAAACTTAACACTCCTAATATTGCACCTTGTGGCACTCCTTTATTTACATAACAACTTTATAAACAACTATACTAACTTTTAGTTAGTAAGATTGGTAATTTACCTGTGCTAGTTTGTTAAATATGCCCAAAAGTTGGATACATATGCTTATTTTGTTTCAAAACATACTATGACAATGAACGTGGAACAAATAGTTACAATAATGGGGTTATTAGAACTGAAATGTACCATGTGGATAAAAATTTGGTGTGCTATAACAAAATTCCTATTGATGTGGAACAAACATATTTTCTAACTCAAGACAAAAGTTAAGCCAAGTTTGTTCCAAGTGCATAAATAAAGAAATTTTTATCATTTAAGGTAATAATATAACTACACACAACAAAAGTTCAATTTGTTTGTGTAAGTTTGTTTCTTTGTATGTATGTATTTAATAATGAAATGAATTCGGAGTATATACCAGGTGTACCAGAGCATGCGTGTCAGCTTTTTAAGAGGGAAAGTTGCCGTTATTTGAAAATTTAAAATAAAAATTTATAAACCAAATCGAGGGTGTTCTATCGATTGGTGATAAATTTAAACTTCCGGGAAGGACCAGAAAAGAGTTTTTAAGCAATCTCAATTTCGGACAGTTTCGGGCAATTTCGGCAAATTCTGAGATTGACAATATAAGCAATCGATAGATTAGTATAACAATATTAATAAGATTTTTTTTTGAAACAACGATTAAGGGTTAAGTTTCCTTGTAAATATTTGCTACTTGTATCACGCTTTCGTATAAATGAAGGCTATTTTGCTGTGCCAAATCTAGTTATTTTTTTTAAATTTTTTAATTTATTGTTAAGCGCTGATTTTCCTCTTTTATCTCCATCAAGTTGAACTTTTTAGTTTTTTGAAAAATTACATCTATTTTTGCCCCCGGGTTATTTGAAATAATTTTATATAAAATATTTTCCAGACTGTAATTTTTATATTTAAATCTTGATTAATAGATTTTATATTTTGCAGTAAACGCACTTCATGAAAGTTCAATCAAAACTAAAACTTGTCATGTATTAATCATCATGTATGTATATTTTTTTTTTGTAGGGCTCTACTTGACTCGGTTTCCACTATGGTATCATCATTTCTGCTTCCGAATCAATTTATAATTTTATTTTGAATCTGTTTGCATTGTCTAAGTAGAGAATTGGCTAGAGTAGAAAGCAACTTGGATAACTGTGCCTGTGCCTACGGGATTAGACAACGTCATATTTTCTGCAAGTTGACAATTGACAATTGTGTAATTATAATTTGTGTTTGTACAATATTTGTTTATTGTGTTATTTGGTTATTGTGTTGTATGTGATATGTGAGTATATTGATATAGGTATTGATATAGGTAATATTTTTAGTTATAAAGTATTGATTATATTAATTATTTTTATTTTTTTATTGATTATAAATTTTATATAATATTTTTGTTATTTTTTTGTTAGTTATATTTTATACCCCCCACGGAAATAAAACCTGTGGCTACCACATCATGATTGAAATATAATTCTGTGCTCCAACCGATTAGGCCACGGAAGGTGTCATGTATGTATGTAATATATATAAAATAATATTTTTTTAAATATGAACGAACAAGTAGTTAGTATAGTAGAATAGTAGTTGGTATAGTAGAATAGTAGTTAGTATAGTAACATATAACATTACAACTTATCAGATAAATGATGGATTCCGTTATTTTAAATTTTGCCAAAAATATGATATCAGCTAATATCACGTATTGGTAAGATAAATTTGTTAGAAAATAGACACTCAATTGTTTTTTTGATTTATAATAAGTATTTAAAGTTCTGGGGTTTTGGAAAAGTAAAGATTTGATGCTTTTGGGGATTCTGAGGGAGATGTTGTTGGATTTAATGACTATACCCCAAGCATACCTGTTTTCCTAGGTTTCCAAAAATATATATCTTTAATTGTGAGTTTTATCATTTAAGGACGAAAAGGACCTTTGAAAGTATCCTTGTTGTTTTGATGTTTTTGTACCATTATACCTGTGGATATATTAGATAATATATATATTTAGTTCTAGTAAGATCTAGTAAGTAAATGGTCTGTAGCATACTTTGTCGTTTATTTGGTGATAATTGGTGCTGTCGTTATGGAGATATTGTGTTCATTGGGTGACATTGTGTCGTTATGACGTTATGTAATTCAAAGTAGAAAATTCTTGAAAGAAAAAACAATCTTTATTATATTTCTTTAAACACAAAATATCCCAAAATTTGACCATAAAGCATTTCCAATATTTATATACTATTGGAAGAGTCTTTCCTTTTTCTATAACCCATACATACATACTTAATGTGTATATCAAATAGTTTAGAAGATATGAGCATTTATTAAAAAAAATTGTTTTTTTCCCCTTTTTCTATATAAAACAAGGGGTGTGCCTTTTACGAAGTAACAATCTTCTGAAGCAAATGTAACACCAGCTTGTGGACTCTTATATGTCCTTTAAAGTGCATTTAGTATTTTATGTATATAATTTTGAAAGCTAGAAATATCAGGTATCCTTGGAATATAGTCATTAGGTCTTACGGATATACAACATCTTCCTTAGAAGAGCCATGATTTCCTATGAAAATTAATCAATTTATCTCAAAACATCAAAAATACGGGTAACCATGTTTCGGCAAATTACCCCATTCCATTTCAATTTATTACAAACTCGAATTCTGTAAACTTCAAATAAAGATAATCATGTTAAACTTTTCTACTTAGTCCTATACAATTTTTTTTTTAGTAAATGAAACACTCTGTATTAATTACTGAATAAAATAAATAAATTTATAAACACGACAGATAATAGAAAAGCAAAATAATTGCACTTTAAGAGAAATAAAAAAAAAACTACCGATTCATCAATTACTCTTGCTGTTATCTAATAGTTGTTAAAATATAATTTGTCTTCTGTTAGACGACTTTTGGTTCCATCCCTTACCTTACATAAGGTATATATTATATACATATATACATTTCCAATATATATATATACACTTAGATTGATGTGGACCTTATGTCCATTTTAAGTTTTTGAAAAATGATTCTATCATCTGGTAAACAATTCAGCACCTTTTTTTTATAATTTTCACTTAGATTTTCTATTTTTCTTTAGCTCTTCACTCATGTTAAAATTCTTTCCATTTTTTTTTTCTTCAACGAATATATTTAATTTTTTTTTTCTAGCTTTTTTACTTGAGTTAGTCAATTTTATATAAAAAAAAAAAAAATAAAATAAAAAATATATAAAAAAATAATCAAAGTAAATAGTAATAATATCCTGAAAGAATCTATCCTTTACTTTAGTACAAAAAAAAAATAAAAATAAAAAATTAAAAAACAACTGTGTCCAAAGTAAAGTGTTCCAACTTGATTACATATAGGGGGATATATTATGCAATGAAATTGTAAATAAATTCGAAGGAGACAAGAAAATCCACAAATAAAATAATAAAAACAAAAATAGAAAAATAAAGAACAGAAAAAAAATCTGACATAAAGTTACATATGAATACATCAAGGATAAGAAATATTTGATTCTAGCAAATAGGGTAAAGATCACAATTGTACTTGTATACAGTCAATAGTATATACAATGCTGTTAAGTAGTTTTGATTCATTTAAAAACTAAAAAGTAAAAGAATTTTAGTATTTTTATTAAAAATAAAATATATATATTTATTTATATATGTACTCTATGAATATACGTTTGAATGTATGAGTTATAATATAATTCGCACGTTTAAAGATTAAAGATTGATTATACTTTAATGTGAATAAAAAATATAGTAAATTTTTCATATTGAATTAGAAATAAAACCCAATATAACTAACTATATTAGATATAGTAAATATAGAGATTTTGTGAATACAAATGTTAAGTTTATGAAATTGTTACGTAGTTAACCAATGATCCTTGAAATGAATTTATTGAATTTTGATTAGATTTTTATTTTTCTAATCTAAGAATGAATGTTATTTTCATAAGGTTTGGATTGTTAACAAGTGTATTAAACCAGCAGAGAATCAGAAATAATATTTATTTTCAATTTCAATTCATATTATAATAGGTAATAGTTAGGTAAGATATATTTATTATTATGTTCCATTTTTTTTTTTGTAATTTTAAAATTAAATATCGTGGAAAATATATAAAATGTGAAAAAATAAATAGGTAAATAAAATAAATGTTAATCTTAATTTGATTTAATTTAATTTATAGAGTTTTATGATGGGCCCATCAACCTGTTAGATTTTTTCGAACTCAGTAATTGTTAATCTTAACCCTTCTGCTTATGACCAAAAAATATAGGTACCGTCAATAACCAGCATACCCGGATATGCAACACATTTCGTATCAAAAATTAATATAATATTTTGTTGCCAAATTATTCGCAACATTTTTCAAAAATAATGTTGCCGTTTTGATTAAAATGTTATTTCGAGAAGTTCCATCATTCTTCAGTTTTTTCTATTTTGAAATTTTTGACGTATAATAATTAAGCTTAGTCTTGCTGAAAAAATTGTCATAAAAGGTTATTGTCTTGAAGTATTTTCAAGTATATTTTTTTATTTGTCTGAAAATAGCTGAATTTTTGATGACATGAGATCTTACTTTAGTTGGTACCGTATCAGGAACAATAAGCCATATATCCCAGAAGACTTTCTAAGTTGTGTCGAAAGAGAAGTATATTCAAGTATGTTTCCATCATAAAGATAAGATTACATTAGTAGAATTCCATTATGCTGTGTAAACCAATAATTTTTACACTTTTTTGAACACAGCTACACTACATTGGTTAGTAACGATCTACTTTCTGCTAGAGGTGATGAATAAAATTTTTCTGCTGAGTAATTATTTAGTGTAGTATTAAATAATTTGACACTAAAAATTTAAATTGAAATAATTTAAATATGATAAGTAATGAATTTATTTTAAAAATAATTACATATACTGCTACTGACAAACATGTAATATCAATATTGTAATATTGCTGATATCGTGATATTTCTATATGTGTCTCACCTATTATCATATATTATAATACACAAGAGCACGATTAGTGAAGGCACACTTTTCGTGTTTTTTCGTGTGCTTCGTTTTTTTTTCATTCAATCAATCGGCGATGATGCAGGCCGTGGCGATCAAAATCAATTTTTATTTTATCTATATTATAATACACAAGAGCACGATTTTGAAGACACACTTTTCGTGGTTTTTCGTTTGCTTCGTTTTTTTTTTGTCAGTCAATCAATTAGTGATGATGCTGGTCCTGGCGACCAAAATCAATTTTTATTTTATGTGTATATTTTGGGTATACAATTTTTATAAGATATTAGCTGGGTTGGTCAAAGCATCATATAATATCAGAATTTTTTGTCGATTCTCTTTTGAGTCAAATTCTTTTTATTTATTTTTTTATTCATCGCATTTGGGTTTTTGCACTTTTAGTAGAATAATATTATTAATATAGATTCTAATATCATAAATTTTAGTGAGTTCGATTCATTATTAATTCAATTTTTTTTTTTAATATTAAAAAAATATTTTTTTTATCTTATATGTATTACACAAGGAAGGCAATGTGGAGAATATCTTATATTATAATACACAGCAGAACGACGCGGTGAGTGGTGGTGACGTGAAAAGCAAAAATAATTGAATAGTAAATTATTTACACCACAAAAATATTAAAATTTTAGCAAGTTCTTGGTGCTGAATACTTAAAACATTTTAAATATTTACACCAATTAAATGACTGTTATTTTCATGTTGAGCGACATCTATACTCTAAAAGAAATTTCAATTACGAGAAATTTTTAAAAGGGCTTCATAAAAATTCTGTCATTTTAAATAAACACATAAATAGAAAAAAGTCAAATAACAAAAACACAAACATAAATTGAAATAAAACAGAAAAACAAAAATCAGATCTGATCATACTCTTCAAAAATGATATAATAAATGTTAGTTCATTTGCTTCTGTTATCATTTAAAACATTAATGCAGTAAAACACGGTTATAGTCATTCGCTAAATTTCAGTAATATTTCTGACTATAACCGTTTTGTGAATATAGGCGTAGTAAAAAAAAAAATTGCATCTTTATAAACAAAATCAAATTCAATAAAATATCTTTCGTATAACAATTTTAAACTTTAATTTATTCATAAATAGCAATTCTGCTATGTAATCACAAAATATACATATTTGTAATAAACAACAGAAAAAAACTGTGTATAAATCAGTGTTTTAATAAAATAGATCACTGTTGACCTATTGCTATTACAGAATTGTGACTACAAACGTTTTTGACTTTAAACGAATTAAAATATATCGATCTAATACTTTGAGAGTAATGAAATTTTCTTGTGTTAAGTTATATTGAAATCAGTGTTAATTTCGTCATAAAGTATTAGGTATTATACTTTAATTTCGTTATATATGTATTCTGTATACAAATATTTCTTTTTACATAAAATTGTGTTTGAAAGAACTACTTCTGTGCAATTGCACAGGGAATCCACTAGTAAATAAATAATATTGTAATATAAACGTAGTATTGATATTACCAAACAAAGGCATAATATTACGAATAAACGTTGCAATAATGTACATCAGCGCAGTCTGCTGGCAAGTAGGTCAATTATTTTTCAAAAATGTTTCATTGTCAAGTCAAAATTAATAAAAATAAAAAATTGAGGCAAATTTGAAATATTATTTTTTTTTTAAATTTTTAAAATTTATCTCATTGTCAAATTAAAATAAAATGGATAAAAATAAAAGATAGAGGCAAATTTTAGATACAATTTTAAAAAAATTATAATTTCTTCAAAAAAAAAGTTTTGTCTTCCATTTTACATGTCAGAATACTACGTTAATGCTTACTACGTTTATGTCTTTCAATGAGTAATATCTCAAATATTACATTATTGATATTATATAGTAATGATATTACATGTCTGTCGAAGGCATGAACTAAATTTAATAAATAAAACTAGACAACACCAAGAAAAGAAAATAATTTTTTAATAAATTATTTTTGATAAATAAATTTCCAAAACAAAAACAAACTAACGTCAAAGTAGAATACGTCAAAATATAATTTTAAAAATAATCTACTCACGAGTAGTTTACACACAGTTCAATGGAAAGCTATTCTTGTGTTCGTTTGTACCAAAGAAAAAAAAAAGCGTTATAATGATTAACAGTTTATACAATAAGCAAACAGTATCTGGTCCAGAACTTAAACCAGGAGTTATTTTATGTTATAATAGTAGAAAAGGTGGTTTAGATACAATGGACCAAATACTGTCTGAATTCAGTTCGAAACGACAAACAAAAATATACCGTTTGACTTTGTTTTACAATATTATTGGCGTTTGTAGTATTGCTGCTTATATATAATATAAAGAGAAAATAATCCATCAATAGAGTCGAAACATGTAAACGAAGTAAATTTCTTCAAGATTTGGGACGTCAATTAGCACTACCGCATATTAGAGCAAGGGCAAATAATATACAATTTGTTCAGCATTTCAATACGAAAATTCATTTTTAAGCATCGGGACACCAATAAACTACATCACCAATCACATCATCATCTTCATCTGACTTACGTAAAAAGTGGAAGAACAAAAATAGTCAGCAATTGTTTTCTTTGCAGGTCTTCTATAGAGAAGAGACATAGACCAACTACAAAAGCATGTATTATGTGCAATCATCCAATATGTAACAAACACACACACAATTATATAAATAATTTTATTCTGATTATCCAGCCATACTGATTACTTATTTTTATTATGGAAAAGTTTTTATGTTCTTCATATTTTTGTTACTTTATTTGATTACAATATGTGAATTTTTTTAGTTTTTTCATTTAATTTTTCATCTTGTTTAATTTATGTTATGTAATTTTTATAAATATGAATTTGTTTTGAAATAAATTTTGTTATTATTAACTGTACCTTTAATGTTTTTATTCTAAATATATTTGCAAAACTAGCTTTAAAACTGTATTTCTCATACAAAATGTACGTGCAAACCCGGATATGTTGGTTGTGGCATCAAATTTTTTTAAACACTCATTTAAAATGCGCGATTTGTACTTATTTTAGCAAATAGTCTAAATTAAGAATACCAAAAATTTTGGATGCTTAACTTAGAAATTATCTTCAACTAAATTTTAAATATGTACATACCCGGGCATATGTGGTTATAGACATAAGGGTAAATAAGTTATATCTATTATAAAAAAATTATACATGGTCGAATACATACTAGCTGACTTAGGAAAAAAAAATATTTAAATTTAATATAGAAATCAAACTGATGTAGGTACTTACTTACATATTATATGTGTTTGTATATAAGTAAAAATTATGCAAATTTTATTTTCAAATCAAACCCATGTGGATATGTTTATATTTCATCAACTTTGGAATGAGAAAAAAAAATAATAATAGCTACACATATTCATGTATGCAGAAAATGTTTGTTGTATAAAAATACAGATGGTTTAATAAAAAACTCAACACAGCATGGTCATAAAATGAAAATAAATAATAAAAGTAATAATTTTTGTTTTTCGCTTCATTTCATGAATTTTTTTTATGTATTTAATTTAATTTTTTTTTTTTTAATTTACTTTTTTTACCTAATTTATCTATCTTAATCTATTATAATAAAATTCTTTCACATATTTTATGACCGTGTTCAAAGACGTCTTATCATAGATTAGGTGTTAGTCCATATTGACAATAGATATATTATATTCGATTTAAATCATCTATTATAATAAAACTAGGGACCCCTGTTGAATAATTAAAATTCAACTTATAATTTAAAAAAAACAGTAATTTACGTACTGACATAGACTTGAAAGGGCACAAACAATAAGGCACAAACCACTAATGTTTAATAAAAGGTTAGTAAGTTTTATTTTGGACACATAAATACACTTCCCTCATATACTTATTCGTTTTCGATATATTTCCTATAGTCAGGGGCATTTAATGGATAAAATTACTAAAAATAAAATATTTTTGTAATTAAAGAGTAATATTTTTAACCAAAACCATATAATTACTACAAATGACCAAAATATATAAAACAATAATTCGAGGCGGTTACTTAAAAAAATTAATAGAATAAATTTCCTTTAATTATGTATACAAATAATAAGATGTTGAATGACACAAAATCGATATATTTTATTTAAAAGTTTGAATATTATAAAACAAAATAGAAATTTTTTCAACCCGTATGCGCATTTCTGTTGTATATACAACTTATTTATATATTAAAAGTTCATTAAGCAGAAGCGAGATAAAGTGAGAAGGTGCTTACTGCGCATGTCCTTAAATGGTTGTCTATTATAATTATAGATTTCTTTAAACGAATTATGATCAAGTCAACGGAAAAAAATATATGCAAAATTATATAATAAATTTAAGTCCAAGACTATTAAATTATTAAATTAAGTATTATTAAATTATATAATAAAGTAAAGTCCGTGTTATTCGTACTCTCATAAAATATCTTTGTATTTATGTAAAAGAAAATACTACATCATGATTTTAAAGTAGTTAATGAAGACATTAATGGTATTAACTGAAATTCGATTTTAATCATCTTAAATAAAATTGGTCCAGAAACCACATTTGAAACTACATATTTATCTTAAGAGTTAGCACCACCTTCATTTGCTATACAAAATTCGAATTATGGACTTATGTCATTATTATAAACCTCAAAAATTGCGTAATGAAAACTTAAAAATAGTGCAAACGTCAACACCAATTCTTGTATACTTCTCAATTAAATTCATAGTTCTACTTCGAAACCAGATTCACAAATGAAAAGCGAATTGGTAGCTTCACTATATATGATTTCAATACTTTGTATATCTCCCTTTTCATTTACATGTACCATATGTACACCAGTGGTACACATATTATACTATTTCTACATACCATCACGACTTATCATAATCTATTTTCATATCCAGGTATGTACCGTAATACGACTAATATCTTCAAAGTTCAAATTTTGTATCTGGTATGATGGAAAATTTCATGGTACCTGAAAACGAAAAAAATGATATTCACTGAAGTTAGATTGGTAGTCAAAGTGTTAATAACAATTTTATAAATTTAAATACCTTTGAAATGATTTTTATTATGCACAAAATAAAAATATAATTCAAAAATAAATATTTTCAGTAATAAATCATTTTTTATAGCTTACATATTAATCGCTTCGCAAATCTCCTAAAATATTCTATAATAATCCTTTTTAATTGTTCGAATTAATTTTGTACTTTGTCAGGTTGTTTTTTCTTGTTAACATGTTTGTTTTTTTCTTTTCCTTGTTAACATTACATTATCATCCTTAAGTAATTAGATTTCTTAGAGTTGCATTTAAATTTTTTTCTTTACTATCTTTAGATTTTCAAGAACTGTTTCTTTCCTAGACAAAATAATTAATATCCTTTTTTTTCACTTTGAATCCTGCTTCTATATACATTCTATTTCACTTCAATTATAATAATTCTTTTATTTTGCTTTTCTTTTCAATTTCCTTCTTCGTTTTTTTTTTTTTTTTTTTTTTTTTTGAATGACTATTGTTAGTCAAAAGATGGTATACTGTACTTAAAATCTATTTATTACTATAATTTTTAATATAAAGATTATATAATTTATCATTAGGTACTAGAGACGTTCTAGATTTAATAATATAAAATGATAATAAATACAATTTATTGTGTTGTATTGAAGCGCGCTTTCACTTCATTACAGTTCCACTATAACTAATAACATTTTCATTGTGTTTTATTAAAAATGATAAAACCTGTGTTGTTTAATAACTTGTAAAGTCTTTTGTGATCGTTTTTCAAAGTGATTTTATTCAATAATAAAAATTAAAAAAGATTTAAAAATTAATTTTAATGGATTTAAAAAATAATATGTATGTATGTGTAAATTAAGTTATACTGAATTTATTCCATATAAAATTCTATCGAACATTTTGTGCGAGTGTCGGAAGCCCTATTGTGATACTGTTATCAATCCGGCTTTCGGCTTGAAAGATGAACAAGTGACCGAATGTTAGGCAAATAATGGTGAAGACTCATGAGTTTCAAATCGATACTACCATCAATTTATCGATTTTAATTCTGTATATGATATCAAGTTTGTATATTCATTTTATTTATTCAGTACTCAAAAGAGCTAACAAGCTTATATTTCAAAAGTAAAATAATATATTAAAACTAAAATGTGAGGTTGGTAGGAGTTGTACGCTTCCATGTACTAATTCGGTGTACCATTCCAACTCATCCGATTGTTAAAAATGACATTTGTTTCACCACCAATTGCTGGTGGCACTTTTTGTCATCCTATCAATTAAGAATTGAATAGAAAAATATTATTTCACTGTTATTTTAATACGGATACATGCATTTTTAGAATAAAAGTTTTGTTATGCCAGATTATGACTGAAAACCTTTTGAATGTACATATATCATAGTGCATAGAGTAGAGTTATAGATAATTAATTTATTATTTTTATAATTTTCTGCATTCATCTGGATGTTTGTAAGTTCGACGGAATACTCCAACATATATACAAATTCCAATATATATACAAATTGTAACATCATGTAATTGTAATAAACATAGTATCTATTTGTTATTGCTTATATATGCCATCTGTCATCTGTCATCAGTCATCTGTCATCAGTCATCTGTCATCTGTCATTTGTCATCTGTCACATGTTATAAGTGTCATTTGCCCATCATTTCATAATGATTGTCATGTTATTCAAGTGTTAAATTTAGATGGCGCCATAGAACTTTTTACTTTCATTATGCCTTAATTAATTTCATGTTACAATTTGAATTTTACAGTAGAGCGCTGCTATGATTTAAAAATGTAAAATTATTGTAAGTTTATATTATATAGTTAGATTTTGTTTTCATTAAAAATATTATTTGAATTCAGTATTTTTATATTAATTTAAATTGACATTATCTTTTTGACTAACTATTATTATAATTAATTGAATACAATAGAATGTCTAAGAATATTGATTATTTAGAATTTTTGAGGTCTTAGGATAATATATGTTTAAATTTTCAATGATGGCAAATAAGATGTTGTTAAAATGATCGAGTAAATAACCCTTAGGAAATTGAAAATTTTGCACCTTACTACAAATATTCTGTTTATATGGTAATTAAAAGCATTCTAATAATTCTAATGATATTGATAAATTAGTAAGTAAATAAATATTTTTCTTAAACTTGAAATGAAAACTCTAATGAAGGAAGAAATGCTGGAATTTACTTTGCTTCCGTCATTTATGGCAGTTACAAAACTAGTATTTATATATTTCTACTAATAGTTTTATTGTACGTATATAATATATCAAAAACAACATAGAAAATGCTTAAATAACCATAGATTGACAGAAAAAGGATAATATTTGCTAGTTTTTTAAACTACTACTTGAAAATTATTTTTTTATTTCTTTCAAAAACCAAAATAAGGGGTTAATTTCAAAAGTACATCCTTTACCGTTTTCAATCATTAAATCTGTTTAAATCAAATTTAATAGACGGGCTTTAAAAAAAAACCTGTCATAAAAAAAAATTAATTTCAAAGTCCTTTTTGTTTTTACTCATAAGGTTTTAAAAAAGAAAAAAATTCTGAGATTTTAAATATCTGAGATGAATTTCAACACAATAGAATTTTATTTGAAAATTTAATTTTTCATTTAATCATATTTCAAAAATATTGTAATTTTAAATAGCCTTAATCCTTTTTATAATATACTGTCAAAACAAAACAAGGAAAATAAACATTGAACTCATCAAAATGTGTATATAGCCAGATATAACCTGTCAAGAAAATGTAGATGAGCTGATGGAAATACAAAAAATTATACATAAGCAAAAATTTTCTATTGTTTTTTTCTTGATTTTCTTTTTGTAGCGTTTTTAATCTGATCTCTTCATATAATGGACGCTTAATTTTGCTCTCTTGAGCAAAAACTTAAAAGTTCACAGCTCAAGGAGAATGCAACACTCTATTAATATTTTGTTTTATGTCTATTGTCAAAAAAAGTATGAACACAATTTTTTATTTTTGTTTTTGTTCTTCCTTTTTTTTTCTTTTTTTTTGTGCTGAGTTCAATGTAACACAAAAAATTTGATAGATATATTTTTGATAGAGTCAGTGCTTTTTTTTTTGCTTGGTTTTTATCAAAAATATTTAATGTTTTTTTTTTTTTGTTTACTAAACGCTAAATTTACGTAAAAAAAAAGCAAAAGTTAAATGTTAAATAAATAAAGTTAGTTGAAAAACGATAGAAAAGCAAAAAAAAAAAATCAGAAATGAAATAACCAAAATATAAAAAAGGACAACCATATTTTTGTTGTTTTTAAGTACTAAAAAGGACACCTACTATGCCATAAATAGTTTGAGCTTTTGTTTTTCATTTATTTTATTGTTGACTCAGCTGATTTTTTTATTTGGAATATATATTTAAAATATTTTAATGAACAAAATAAGTTTATTCTCTCAGTGGTTGTTGACATATTTCTCTTCGAAAATAACACAAAAATGATACATAGTTGATTTTTTGGTGTTGTTTTGCGCGATGGCAAAAAAATATTTAAATTCATTTTTTATGATAATTTGAAAATAATTTACCAGAGGGATAGTAACTAACATGCTCTAGTTGATCGACGTTTGAATGTGTTAGTTAAAAAAATTGTATTCAGTTACTTTAATCAAAATAAAGCATGATGGAAAATTATGCTTGTATAGCGAAGATATTATAATGAAAATAGTACAGTGAAAAGCAAAAAAATCGATACAACATATTTGTTTTCTTTAAAAAAAAAATTCTTGAAAGGCTATACGGCGACCATTGCTTCAGAAGTTATGAGCTATTATATCTCCACACTTCACGTATGGTTTATTCATTTAAATAAATTTTATCACAAAATTATATTTTAACTTATCTAAATCAACTCTCTTTCATAAAAGAAATAATACAATTATCATAGAGAATAAATATATAATAGACTGCGCGGTAACTGAATGTGTTCACATTGAATTGCAATTGTAGTTAACAAAATTTTGTTGTAAGAGCCAGTTCTCAGCGTTTAGATTATGTCATCAATTGCAATTACATCTTCATATCTCTTGGTAATATTGTTATCATTCATTTTATCATTTTACATCATAAATTTAATAAATGACAAAATGTCTAATGTTTCTTTTTATTTATAGCTGTCTTCCCAGTCTAGTTGTTTTGCCCAGCAAAACTACCGATTTGATATTTTTTCTTAAATTTTTAATATGAGAATAATTTCGTGTGTAACATAAATGCTGACCCGTTAAAACATTTTATTTTAATTTAGTGGATGGGATGAGTTATAATTTGTAAGGCAGCTAAATTTTAGTTGAAAATCTCACAACAATTTGCTTAGCAATCAGAGCGAAATGATATTATATGATATAATTATAATCAAATTGAAAGACATATAGTTTAAAAATTTGGTTTTTAATATATAGAAAAAAAATCAGTTCCAATTTGCATGTTCACTAGAAAAAAAACAAATCAAGTACAAAAATAAAGTAAATTATAAAAAAAAAACATACAGATAATATTATGATGCGTTGCGTACCTAGACCTACCTACTAAAAGAAATTTGTTTTTTTTTGTTTTATGAATACAATAAAAATTCGTGTATTAAAAATAAATGAAAATAAAAAAATTTACTGCAACAAAACAGGTAGTGTGGTGACAAAATAGATCATAACTTCTGAAGCAATGATCGCTGTATAGCCTTTCTTTAATTATGTGAAAAAAAAATTATTTTAGGATTTTCGGTATTGAATTATAAATTTGAGACGAAATAAAAAATGGTAGTAAAAAATATTTTTTCACTTTTATGAATTAGTTTGCTGGTTTTCGGGCACAATGATACAATATCAAACTATCTATTTACATTAAAATATGATTAAATATAATATAATAAAATTTAATAAATATTGTAAAATTACAATTTTTAGTACTGTCAAACATTTTTTGTCCTTTACTGTACAATAAAAGAATTAATTCATAATTTATTTAATACAGGTAACCACAATAACCCAATTTGTAACTGTGGTGAGTTATTTGGGAAAAACCTACTCTTACTTGTTACATATTTTATTTGATCTAATAATTCATTATAAAAGTAGAGTAGAAAGCTAGAAAGAAAGTACCAGTAGACAATAATTCAAATCTATAGGTCGCTTAAGGTTATTGTTATATATATATATATATATATATAGAAAATGACGTTGATAATCCGAGAGATCTTTACTACTAAATTTTTTGAAATTAGGCTTTATTTTCCTTCTCTATTTAGAGTCTTAGACAAAATTTAATGTTTTTATAACTATAATTAACTAATCCAAGTGTTTGTGAATTCTGTAGGTAGCTAACTATAACCGAATTAAATTTAAATAAATTAAAAAATAATATATTATATAAATAATAAACAATATAATTAGATATGCTATCGAATGTAGGTTGTTGAAATATTTATTAATTTGATGGCTAGGTACAAGTGGCACTACTTCCAAAGTCGGCACACGTAGACCAAATCGGTATATTAAGGTATTACAGAGTCGATATTGTTTCCCTGCTGGCATCCTTGTTCAATTGAATTATTATACAACAGGAAATTAACATGAAACGTATGGCATATTGTTCTTCTCATGGATTTTTAAAGGAAGCAACACTGGAATTATGTTTTTTTTTTTTGCTGTTTTATTCGAAAGACAGCAAAACTATGCTACAGAAAGTATTAAATTTATAAAACAAATTTGTTATAATTAAAAAAAATAACAATTTGCTTTTAACTTTTTACTAAACTTCAAAATGACAAAAACTGTATAATATATACATACCTACATACTCGTACATAATTATATTTCGCTTGTAGCACAAAATAAAATGTTTTTACATAATTTAAGAGTACTTTACTTAAAAAAAAAAGCAAAGTGTACTTATTTACTTTCAAAAAACTGTTGTTAAATACATATATATAAAAATAAAAAATTGTGTAAAATAAACTGAATGTAATTTTGGTCGCTGTGATTTAAAGAAAAAATGATAAAAAAATGTTGAAGTAATTTTTAAATTCAAAAGCTTTAAGAATTTCAAATAAAAATTTTTTTTTTGCAATATAAATTGTTATAAAAAAAGTTTTTTTTAAACATCAGTAGATACTGCAAAAAAAAAAAAAAAAATTAAAAAATATAAAAAAAAATGTTGAATAAACCTTTAGAGATTGCCATAAACATTGTAATACAAGAAGTCCTTCCCTTGAATGCTTTACACTCTAAGTTAATATCGTGCGATGCTTATACCGGTAATCTACATGTTCTATTCCATATTCCATTTATTCCACATATACCGTTACTTTACATATTTTATTTCAGGTTCCATATTCAATTTATAAGTCATATATTGGCATTGTTAGTGCCCTGTTTTGAGTCTCTTGACATTTATCTGGTTCTTTCGTAGAAGATAAAAGCCAGAAACTGACTATTGTGCACTTAAGTTTTCTGTATATGTGTTAAGCCCAACAAATAATTTCACAAGTTTTTTTTAGTCTCATGCGTCCACATGCGTAATGTTTAAAATTGAATTTTAAGACTTGTAACAGTAAATTACTTAAACACTTTTCATCATTTGCATTTTTTTTTTTTTTATAATTTTGTTCACGCATGTTGACATTTTACTATTAATGTAATACATATTAAATATACAAGTGCGAGTGAGATAAATTAACAAACTTTACTAACTGAATTACAATATTAAAGATACAAGTGCGAGCGAGAATATATATGAGTAGAAATAAATATGAATTGAATTGAAAAGTACCAGCAAATGGATGACTGATGTGAGTGTAAGTTATTTATTTAGTCATAATACGCCAGTCACAATTATTCGGTCAGTAGGTTCAGTTAATGTAATTTAAAGAGTGATTTAGAGAAGAGAAGAGAGAACAATATTTTAATACAGGTATGTAAATGTAATATAAATGGTAATAAAAGTGTTTTTCAACTGAAATCCAACTAAAATAATAATATATGTACCTACGGGTAAATATAATTTTAATATGAATATGGATGAAAATGGCCACGGTTTAATGGGTCCACGCGCTATGTCCCATGACTACAATAAAATTATAATCTAAAATGATAATAACTTTAGTTAATAAATTTTTTTGTACCTGATCATGAGACATAGACCATGGACCCATTTACCCGTTAGAAATCACTTTATTCAAAATTATTTAGAAAGAAGATTTTAATACATTGATATAAGTTTTAATGGGTGTTTTTTAAAATATGTTGATGTAGATATGGAAATCCAGGAGTAAATGAGTCCACGCGCTATGTCCCATGAGTACAATAAAATTATAATTTAAAATGACTTTAGTTTATAAATTTTATTGTATCTACTCATGAGTCAAAGACCATGGACCCATTTGCCCGTAGAAGTGCTGGTAGAAATGCTGAAAAGAAACTATCAAAACAAAATGAGAATGAAAGCCAGAGAACGACCCGAAGCACCGTCATCGACAACATTGCAGGCAGCAGAAGATACTACTGATGAAAACGATTCATCATTAGTTATTTGTGTTTTTGATTATCTATCGGTTTTTGTTTTTAGTGATTGTAATTATATTTCAATTAATGTCCTTTCTTTTAAGTAATATTTTATTTGTATTTGATTGCAATGATTATTTGAAATATAACTATTTTTTATTTTTATTTACATATATTAACCAACAAATATAAATTTAATTCAATATTTTTTGTTAAGCTATATACTTTAAAATAAAAAAAAAACTTATGTAAAGAATTAACAAATACTTATTATTACTTTAACTAAACAGTAGAAGCTATAGAGTGCCAATCCAAATGCATGAAACGCTATTTGTTGGGGTCTTGTCCATCACATGAGTGCATCGTATTGCTAACTCATGAGCCCATATAATCCCTCAAAATATTGCGAATCTCGTTCCCAAGAGCACTAGTTGTGCTTGACTCAAACCGATGCATGCAATGCTATTTTATAGACTCTTATCCACCGCATTAGTACATCGCATTGCTAACTCATGAGTCCATATAATCCCTCAAAATATTGCGAAATTCGATCACAAGAGCACTAGTTGTGCTTGACTCAAACCTACTCTTGCATTCAGAATGCGTCAACCCGGACCCATATAGCAGTATTTTCTGACTCTTAACCACAATTTATACAGAAATGCGACGACATATGTTGGACTTTTGTGTGTCGACTGAGCGGACGCGAGCGGTTGCATTTTCGGCCACAAATTGAAAATTATTTGTTTGGAATCATATTCCAATTTTATATAGAGAAAGAGTGGGGAGTTTGCGATATTGATTTTAAATTTTCCTCTTGAATGTTGTCATTATGAATAGAAAGATTTGTATAAATACAGATCCCTAACCAAGTTTTCAAAAGTATACTTTTTCGGTGCATTTTGTCTGGTTGAATATATCACAAAGCTGTTAGCGATTGTTGTTGCTATAGACTATGACCATATATGATTTGTACTAGCATTCAGCAGCCAAGTAAACCAATGATAAAGTCGATGTATGTCAAAATTATATTTTAATTCGCTCCAGTTTAAAGCTCTCGCATTTATTTACCAGCGTTTATTTATTATTTTATTTATATCATTATGTACATATATTATATGTCTTATATCATATATATATAATGTACATTATGTACATTTCATTATGTATATATCAGACGGTAAAGTCTATACAAGAGTATACTATAAAACATGCAAATTTACTTACACAGCCAAATCGTAAAACTGATACATACATATTATAATCGCCCTTAACTTCAAAGTAAATAATAATATTAGTCCTTTAAATTAAATTATAAAACAATAATTTCTAAATTGATTTTTATTTAATTAATAATTTAGGTATCATTAATCTATTTTTTATTTATTATTAAATTCCCAAGTAAAATTCAATTAAACCAAAAACACATAAATTAAAAAATTAATTTTCTTTCAATTTAATTTTTTTTTTTGCCAAAAGGACATTAAAAAAAAAACCGAGACTCACAATTATTATAAATTCAATTTCGGTAAACGAAAAAAAACTCATTGATTATTTAAAAATAAATTAAAATGTGTACATTTATTCGATGGTTTTTAATATTACAATCCACCATATAAATATATATATATATATATAATATATTTCATTACTCTACACAAACAAATCGGTTAAATTTTGTCCGTTAAAAAAATCATTGACCTAAATTTAAAAAAAAAAACAAAAACAAAAATAAATTATTTTTCTCAGTACATTAGTATTCGTTTCTCATATTACAGAATCACAAAAAAAAAAAAAAATTAAAAATACTGAAACGAAATCAGGAATATTCAAATTTTGAACTGATATTTTTAAAAGTTTAGCGACCAAAAATTTACGGAAAAAACTCCTCCCCAACCTTCATACTGAAATAAATAACGAATATTCTAATAAACTAAAACGTAGGTATATATGAATTTCAATTTCAACAATGTATGTATGTGAATTAACCGAAAAAGAAAAACGAAAAAAAAAAAATTCTAAATTTCAAGGACCTGTATGTCTAAGTTAAAAAAAAGAAAAAAAAAACAAAAACAACAGAATGAAAGTAACGTAATTATTCCGAGATGTGGTAAAGCATAAAATTGCATACCTACTAAAAGTTACTTCACAACAAAAAAATTAGCTACTACCCTTTTATTTTTTTTCTTTTTATATATATATATATATATATAAATTAAAAAAGCTCGTACGTTGTTTATTCTTTCTATATACCACCATACCATTTCTCAGTGCTTTCACTCACAGTTTTTAAGTGGTACACTACTATAATTTCATGTATATGGTTTGTTGTATACCTAGTATTACGATTTACGTAAGCAAATGTGATTTTTAAATTTAATAAAAAGGACTAAAATATATATGTATATATATATATATATATATATTTGAATGTCACAGTTATTAAATAGACAGTGAAATTTACATATGTACAATGTATATATACGTAAATAAATGAAACCAATGTCAAAATTAGAAATTTATTTTTAAATTTTTGCCTTCCTTTAATTATTTCCAAGAAAATGAGAATTTTAAGATAGGTAAATGATGGGTATTAGAATATAATGGAGGATTTTTATTTAGAAGAATAATAATATAAATGGGTTGAGTTATAAATCACTCAGAGCTGGTATTATCAGTGCTGTATAAAACAAAAAAATATTTCTAATATTATGTCTTTAAAAAAACGCAACCCTTGTACAATTCTTGCAAATAGGCATTTGTTAAAGTACAAAAAGATTTCAATTAAAATTCCATTAAAGTTAGATGTTTGAATTGAAATATTTATCTCTATGTCATTGTAAAATCAATAAAATAATATTGAAATATTATATATATAATTTTCTGCATTTATCTGAATGTTTGTAAGTTCGACGGAATACTGCAACACATATAAAAATTGCGATATATAAGCAAATTGTAACATCATGTAATTGTCATAAACATAGTATCTGTTTTTTATTGCTTATATATGTCATCTGTCATCTGTCATATGTCATCTAATATCTGTCATCTGTCATCTGTCATCTGTCATTTGTCATTTGTCATCTGTCATCTGTCATCTGACTGTCATCTGTCATCTGTCATTTGTCATTTGTTTAATTTTGCCCATCATTTCATAATGATTGTCATGCCATTCAAGTGTTAAATTTAGATGGCGCCATAGAACTTTTTACCTTTATTATGTCTTAATTAATTTTATTTTACAATTTGAATTTTACAGTAGAACGCTGCTATGATTGTAAAAATATAAAATTATTGTAAGTTTATATTATAAAGTTAGATTTTGTTTTCATTAAAAATATTATTTGAATTTAGTATTTCTATATTAATTTAAATTGAAATTATACTTTTGACTAACTTATATTATAATTAATTGAATACAATAGAATGTCTAAGAATATTGATTACTTAGAATTATTGAGGTCTTAGGATAATATAATATTTAAATTTCCAATGATGGCAAATAAGATGTCGTTAAAATGATCGATTAAATAACCCTTAGGGAATTGAAAATTTTGCACCTTACTACAAATATTCTGTTTACATGGTAATTAAAAGCATTATAATAATTCTAATAAAGGTATGATATTGATAAATTAGTAAGCAAATACATATTTTTCTTAAACTTGAAATGAAAACTCTAATGAAGGAAGGAATGCTAGAATTTATTTTGCTTCCGTCATTTATGTCGGGTTACAAAACTAATGTTCTTATAAAATTTGTTAAGATTATAATTTAAATTTGTTAATCCCTTAAATAAAGTAGAACAATATATTTACTGTCTTGAAACACCATTTAGTCTTATATAGTAAAAATTGTATACACATGGAATTAAATGAACGTTGTTCGACATTGCAAAACCATTAAAGCTTATATAAAACTAAAATTACTCAGCTTTTTATTTTTTATTTATTAAAATACTTTTAATCATCAATTTCCATGAAACATCATTCAGTTAGGTGACACTCTGTACATCCTAAATGCTATATCAAAACAAAATATTATAAAGTAAACAAAAACAGAAAAATAAAAATAAATGAGTTAAAAATTTTGAATATAATATTTTAATAAGAATATTAAAACGAAGATGAATCCTTTAGAATACAAAAAATCAAAACAAAAGAAAATATAAAACATTTTGACAGTATCAAATTTGGTAAAATGTTAACATTATTTTTTATATTTACACATAATGTGAATTGTAAACACAATAAAAAACAAAAATCAATTTATTGTCAATATTTTTTAGTCAATAGGATTCAATATACATTATGTATATGTTTGTGTATCTAATATAGATACATTATAACCGGATATTTAATATTGAAAATAATTTTTAAATATAAAATCAAAAATAATGATGTGATATTCAATCTGATATTTATTTTTGCAGGATATATATAAAATAATTAATATTTATATGTTACCACTACAATCCGAATTATTGATTGAAATTTATTCATATACTGTAAATTTTAAGTTTTAAATAATATTATAAGACAAATTAAAGAAACCTAACCTACATTAACAAATTAAATAAAAATGAAACTATGTATTCTATTTAAGAAGGCTTAGTTCCTGGCAATAGCAGTAGTTTTCCACATTTAATGAATTGATAAGCCAGTAATTTGTTAAAATAAATACTCGAAATATTGTAGATATTGTAATGTAAAATTGCAGTACCGTATTTAATTAAGCACGAAAAAGTGATTCTACCTAAGTTGCTGTAAGAGTGTAAACAAAAAAATGCGGTAACGATTGAATTTTCCAAATAGGTCAAATACCTTGGAATCGTAGTTCATGAACATCTAAAGTGGATACTCATCTAGACAATGCTCTAAACAAAGTCAGAAATGCAGTCTGAATATGCAAAAGGCAATGTGGCCCTAAATTGGAACTAAATCCCCAAAATGGAGTTATGGTTATATAATGCAATATTTAGGCCAACTTTAACCTACGTATTCAGTTTAGTGAAAAGAGTACACAAATTACCTTAACCTACGCATTTGCAGTTTAATATAAAAAAGTACACAAATCAAAGCTCAAAACAAACTCAACAAACTACAGCATGCAGCTTTTTTCATGATAACTGCTGCTATGCAGACAAATAAATCTACATAATTGTTAGAGACTCTGCTTCACCTACAATCCCTTCATCTATTTATGCAAAAAGAAGCATTGGTTCACACCTACCAATGCATTACTGGTGATGAACCGCAAATTAAAAAAGTAACACCCAGAACTAATTCGTGTACTTCAGAACAATGATACGCTTTCGATAGCATTATCCGACTACTAGCTTGCCAAGAAATAATTTTAAGAATTTTAAAAAACCTTTCAATATAATATTGCCAAGTAGAGAGATGTGGTAACCTGCCCACCCTTCTTTTGACAAAGTGTTGTGTCTCTGTGCACATGTATATATTTATTAATTAAAATTAAAGAGATGTTACGTGATCGACTTCTTATATTCAAGTGATATTTCATTTATTCTTCCATCATAATATGTACTTAATCTAATTATTAACTAATACCAATTGTAATTATAATACTCTTTATTCGAATTACAATACAACTATAACTGTTACTTAACATATGCTATACTAATACGGATTATACTTGTAACTATAAAGTATATGCAAACATAATACATTATACATGTATTAATATAATAATATATAGCACAAAGGTACATTAATATGTTATACTGGCGGCTGCAAGCAAATAAAGGGAGTGTAGGATCAGGAGTATATGGGAAAAGCCTCAAGGTTATGTTTATTCAAGCCTAGACTCTACAGACACAGTTCTCCAAGCCGAAGTACATGCTATAGAGTTTTGTGTGCGAGAAAATTTAAGAAAAAATTACAAAACATGTAAAATCTACATTCTCTCGGACAGCAAAGCAGACATATAAGCTATTAAGTCATATACGATAACATCAAAGTTAGTATGGGATTGTTTAGAAATACTTAAAACCCTAACAAAAACAAATAACGTCACAATAATGTGGGTACTAGGACATTCTGGCTTAGCAGAAAATCGTCGGCTGGATTCCTATGTATCCAATAGACCATTTTTTCAAAAATGACTTTTCAATGTACTTTGGCATTTTCGTTATGATCTATCCGACTTTGCAGTCAAAATAAACGTATCTCTTATAGTTTTCGACATATTTTTTTCTGATTTATCTAAACAACCTATATTTTGCTAGTTTTTAGGTCTTCAAGTTGTGCCGATTTATCCAAACTACAGTTTATGTACTGAGAAGTCGTACAAATTTGTATTCCTAAGGACGTTTACGAACCTCTCGCACTTGCACTTGATACTCGCACTAAACCTGAGATTAAAACCATAAATTTTTAAATCCGTATTAAAAATTAGTATGAAAAATAGTGCGATAAATTAATATTTTCGGAAAGTGCAAGTGCGAAGTGCGAGTATCAAGCGCAAGTGCGAAAGGTTCGGAAAGGCCCTAAATATCCAAACACATATAAAGCTTCACACTATACTGTGAATTTTTATTTTAAATATATTATTTCGATATTTCAAAATGTTAAAATTATTAAACTATGTATGTTAGTAGATTATTTTCAAATTTTTCCAGTCAAAATTTCTGTCAAACTTTAAAAATCGATTTTCTCAATATTTTCCTTTTGGTAGATTGAATACATAGGAATTCATCAGCCGACGAAATGAAGCTGAAGATTATCTATCAAGAAAAGAATATATATACTCTCTATATACTCGTATATACCCTTCATCTGGTCAAGCTCTTTCTGTTGGACTCTCCTCAGCACAGCGAAATCGCAATTAAAACCTGGGTAAGCAAAAAGCTGAGAGATTATAAGGTTAAGACCAGTCGCGTGCGGTCATAAAGTGCAAGGTGTGCACTGCACACCTTATAAATAATCAATTCATACTGTAAATAATCATATTTTATTAATAATAATTTAAAAAAATCAAACCATAACTTAAAATCATCTTCCTCATTGAAAATTATTAGACTGAAATTTGAAATGTTTTCTACACCACTTTTTTTTGCATATATTCAGGCAAACGGGAAAAAAAAATTAAAACTAAGAAATATGGTGGAATTAATGACTACGTGCAGTATATCCTTTTGCTCGTTTATTCATTTTGTTTTAGAACCACTTTTGTGCATATATTCAGGCGGAAGAAAAGGTGAATTCTAATATGACAACGTGCAGTATATTTTGTGCACGTTAATTCATATATTTAGATACCAATCTGTCTCTATTATTTTATACTCAAATTTCAGGTTAATTTAAAAAATTTATACTACTCGGGTGTGCAGGCTTTAAATTGCACATGGTGAAATAGAATTAGCTAATGATATACAAAACGAAAACAAAAAATAAATGTGAAAATGACAAGTGAATAAATAAGTTAGACGAGAAAATAAAGTTAGAATAATAAATTAATATTCTAAAATTCTTGTTACACATCAATTTGTTTTCGCTTAAAAACAAGTGCCTATTAATTTTCAAGTTAGACATTTTGATTAATATTAACAGTTTATGGTAAGTTTATTTTCTATATTTTTATATTCTGGCTTTTGACATTTTGTTGATACATACGTTGACGTTTTGTTGTTACCATCATGTTAGAGGAAACTTCAGATATTTCACATAAATCACAATAATCAGTTGTTTTAAAATACCTTAATTTTCCTGGAGTAGCTGTAGAGCGCTTTTTATATTTTAGGGATGTAAGTGCCGATCGATCGGCGAATGGTCTATTTAATCTTGTAAAGGATACAGTGATCACCTTGAAATGTGAAAATAAATTAATTGCACAAACTTATGCCGGAGCAGCAGTTATGGCAGGTGAAATGAATGGAACACAGAAAAAAATGAAAGATGCTTATCCAACAGCTCTTTTTGTTCATTGTTGCGCGCATGAGCTTAATTTAGTGTTGTCAAAGTCTGTATCAAATATACAAAAAATGTAAGTTATTTTTCGCAACAGTTTCTACAATTTTATCATTTTCCTCCGCATCAACAAAAAGGAACTACATATTAAATTAAAGTATTAAAAAAAAGTTTTCAAAGTTGGCTACAACTAGATGAAATTATTCTTCTCGATTGATAAATACAATCAGTTCCGAAAAAGAACTCTTAGTTCAATTATTTGAAAATATTCTCGATGATCCTAACTATTGGGGCAATGAAACTATCAATGTGGCCAAAGATTTCTGTATTTTTTTTTAACAATTTCAAAATCAATTTCTTCTGGCTATATATAGTAAAATATTTAGCTATACTGACGTTTTGTTTGATATATTACAAAAATCAAGTTTAGATATTACTTATTCTTTAGAAAAAGTTAATGAAACGCTGTCATTCATAATATGAGAAATACTAATAATTTTGAAAATATATATCAAGATATTGTGTCTTCTGTAGGACCACCAATTAAAAAAAGACGTAACATGGTAACAAATGATCCAAAATTAATATATAAGCAATTGTACAATGAAATAATAGACACAATTTACAACCAAATGGACATGCGGTTTGAAAAACTTAATGCCTTAAAATTTTTTGAACTATTAAATTCAAAAAAATTTTATAAATATCAAAAAGAATTTTCGGTTGAAGGTTTAAGCTCATTGAAGGAAAATTATGAAAAATATTTTGATTTTGCACGTCTTAATAATTAACTTTGCACAATTTATAAATAACATGACTGTAACTCAAATAATTCAGTACATTAGAGATCATGAGCTGACTGAAGCATTGAGTGAAGTCAATAAATTGGCTAATTTCATTCTTACAATTCCTTTTTCAACAGCATCGGTTGAAAGATCTTTTTCAGCTTTGAAAGGAATAAAATCGTATTCTCGTAATACAATGGGGCAAAATAGATTAAGTAATTTATCTTTGATTGCGATTGAAAAAGAACTTCTAATTTATTTGCAGTCAAATGTAGATTTTTATGAAAATATAATTGATGATTTTGTTATCGTAAGATAGCATTATAGACGGATGGATTTTATTTATAAGTAACTAAGTATATTTAATTATGTTATTTAATTATAGTATATAAGCTTTTTATGTTTTTATTTATGTTTTAGTTTTCAAGTTAATGTTTTTCTCCATTACATACGTGAATTAAATTATATATATATTTGTTTTCCGAATACATGTCTTTTAATTTTGTTGGACACCTTACAACAAAACCCACCGCACGCTACTGGTTAAGACAGAGATTTGAATTTTACAAAAATACTGTTTGTATTTAGATTTCTTATTTAAAATTAAAAATTTCAACAAAAAAAAAATATTTATGCCACAACTGAAAATATCCCAGCTTCATTCTATAAAATAAATTCTTTTAATACTCTTTCATAATATCCTTTAAGGACTCCCTTTCGTTAATATCTGTTCTTGTGGTTTTTTCTTTTTTAAATACATTGTACTTTATTTATTGGAAAAGAGCAAAAAAAATGTTTTTTTCTCTTTAAATATGAATAACCATTGTAGGATTTTAAATATGACCAAACGTCAAGGATTCACTGCTTAATTAATTTCCTTTTTTTCTTTTTTTTTTTTTTTTGAAAAACTACTCTTTAAAATTTTTTCAAATTATTATGAAAAAGGCACAAAATATTTAACCCGACTGGTTAAAACAGAATGAGTTTAAGGCAATTGGGATGAAAAAATAAATCTTTTCATTTTTGTCCCTCAATTTTTGGTAACCGCGTTACACAAAACAAAAATACAAAAAAAAAAACCAACAACATAAATTAAAAAGGAAAAATGAAAAAATTTTATTTTTAATAAAATTTAATGAAAAGAAAATTTGCATAATTTGCATAATCTTTGGCAAAAATTTTAAAACACAAAATAAACCAACCTAACAGTAAAAAAAAAATCGGTCATTTTGTAAACCTTCAAAATAATATATAAAAAAAAAAAATTAAAAATAACAAAAAGTAACCCGCGAAATATAAAAAGTCCCCAAAAGAATTAATGAAAAAAAAGATCTACAAAAAAAAAAAAAAAAAAAATTAAATCAAATCTGGTTTTGAACATTCAGTCAAAAGAAAAGGGTTCGTTAAAAAATATATATATATACAAAAATTAATAAATAGCATTTTTTATTATTATAACAAGAAAATAAATTATATTTTTGAATCGAAACTGAATGAAAAGCAATATAACAATATTAGAAAATTAGAAGAGGTGGTAGCGACGAGGACGAAGAAGCAAATTATGAAATATTTCCAAATTACTGAACCTATATAAAAATTGTACAGTTATATGACATGATTAATATCACATATTGCGTCCTATTTCTGTATAGACTGTAGTAAGTCAAAATCTTAATTAAAAATTAAAATGATAATTATTCGGTATTGAACACATGGGACCAATCAAAAGGGGAATACAAAGCCACTTAGTTCTATAAATTTTCTTGGCTCTTCTTTTTCTCCACTGATTGACGACGATGATGGAATCGTAATGAACCCAACCGGTAAAGCAACTTATTTGCAAAACTCTTTACATCTCTACTCTACCTTCAATACCTCACATACAGTTTGAAAGATTCTACTTTAGAAAAATAGCTATAGTAAAAACCCTGAGGAATATTGATGTAAATAAGTCTACCAGACCTGATGAAATTCCTGCAATGGCTCTCAAAAAACCTACCTTCACTATTTCGAAAACGCTGCGAAAATTTTTCCATTTGTCCTTTTCGACTGCATGGTCAATATCGCAGTCAGTGGAAAGTTTGCGCACGTTCATTCAATTCCAAAAAAAAAACGATAACAAAAGTGATCTCACGAACTAATAGACCCATAGCTATTGTTTCGATTCTCTCCAAAGTTATAAAAAGTATAATCAATGAGAATAGATCGAAATATCTTGAAAGCAAAATCATAATCTCAGATAGACTCAGAATATGGTTTTAGATCGCATCGGTGTACTGGTGAAATAATTGTTTTTTCACAGGAAATTGAAGAATAAAGATATTAATATTTTCTTTAAATTTTTGGAAATTGTAAGTAGAATGTGGAAACATATAGGAATATGATTCCATATTCTTGAGTGAACGAACTTCCATAGCCTACTTTATGCCATCTTGGGATTTCTACAATTTAGCGGTGAGCATTTGCGGGTTCTCTAGTTTCGCGTTGGAATTGTTTAATAGCTGGAAGTAGCGCTTATCTATAAAACAGAGAAAGTGCTCCGACTACACGTCGATGTCCAAGAGAAGTTAGGGATGAAGTTATATCGACGCGTTGGACATCGACGTGTAGTCGGAGCACTTTCTCTTTTGATTTTTTTATTTTGAACGCGGTCAAGGTATAATAAAGCTGTAATGGAAGCGCCAACTTGACTTTGCGAAAAGCTCAATATGTATCACCTAAGTAAGGAATTCGGGTGAGGCTGATATTGTTTCTTTAGATATTTCGAAATGTTTTGATCGAGTATGGCATGCAGGTTTAATAGCCAAATGTTAAGCTATTAATCTAAGGTCTGTATTTTCTAAATAGATTGAAGGTTTTCTCTCGAATCATTCGATTCGCAACTAAGTAAATGGCTTCACGTCTGGATAACTATAATATAAATGCTGGTATTCCGCATCGATCTGTGCTTTCACCCACTTTCTTTTCATCAACGATTTACTCCAAACAACCCTCAATCCAATCCACAGTTTTGCTGATGTTTTCTTGCTATGATGTCATACAACTACCGAAGTTAGCAATAGAAGGCAAATGATGGCTATGAAATCCTTGACTTTTCCAATTTGTAATTCAAAGACGTTTGTTTGAAAAAGCTTAACTAAAAGCTGAATAAACGCTAAATAAAATTTGTAGTGGACTGGTGGACATAAAAGACTCCAAGGTAATGAGTAAGAAGATATTCTTACAGGATCAAGTGCGATAAGTCAATTCTTTGAGTTCTAAAACGCCAATTTACAGAGAATTGTCACCAATGGCGAAATTAAAAAACGTAATACCATATGGCATAGTAGACCTTTTTTTCCAATTCTATATTAACCGATGAAATCAGTTAATTAGGAAAAACAGACCCAATGTAAGAACAATGACATGTTTTGTCAAGAGACGCAGTTTATTTAACAAAAATGTCTGTATAAAATTGTTAAGTTCAACAGAGATAAATGCAGACAAACGGATAATTGAAAATAAATAAATATTTCCAGGTACCCAGATTCAGAATTGACGAAATTGATAATAATGTAATATTAGCGTTTCCCAGTTGCTTCTACCTAACATTTGATTCATTTCCATTTTTATTCTTTCTCCAATTGAAAAACTGACACTTGAAATTACAAATATCCATGCACGAATTGCTGCAATTTAAAAATATCTACATACAAGTTTATACTAATTTATTATGTGGATAATTTAATAATTTAATATTTATTTTATTTTTTTGTTTTTCTCAAATGAGCTCAGTCGCTCGTACAGAGTGTATAATATAATAAGATAAGTATGCATGTTATGTGCAAACAAATACATATTCATATTTAATTTAACAATTTAACAACATAATAAGAGTAGTATGTAGTACAGTGGTGAGTTGTATAAGCAACTAGAACTATAAAAGTGATGTTTTTATTGTAAGCGGGTCCATTTCAGTATTAATTAGTTTGAAAATTATTATTTTAGTATTAACTGTTTATTTAGTCTAACTTAGTCTGACTTATCAACCTGTTAAATAAAATCTTGAATTCTTGCTCTATAAATCAACCAGTCCAGAGGCTATTCCATTAAATCCAAATAAAACTGTTATTTCTACTGATTACTAATTTGATTTTCTAACTATAATTTCACATTTTCACATTAACTGATATTGTATATATTTTATGCAATACAATCTATTGATTTTTATTATAGAAATTTTTTGAAAATAATCACTTTTACATAATTTTATTGTACTCAAATCGTATATACTAAATACACTAAATACTTAACAAAAAAACAAACAAAAAAAAAAAAAAATCAAAGCGCGTATATAATAGCAATAAAATTGTCTAAAATGTTGGTTGATAAAAATAGACATGATGTTTTATTTTTATAAAATTTTACAATGTAAAAAAATAAAAATATAGCTAAAAAAAACCAAATAAAAAAAAAATAATAAAAAAAGAAGCTCCTACGTGTAATGTCAAATCGATAAGATACACGTGCTTCACAGCAATTACGAACATTTGTTTTATTTTTCTGGATATTTTGTTTTTATGCAAAAATATATGTTTTTTTTAACCAATTTATATTTAAAATCCTAAACGAATTTATTTATATATTATAGATGTATGTATATATTTATATATATTAGTAGCAAGGAGTATTGTGTAACTATAGTAAAAACAAATAAAAAATTCAATAAAATAAAAAATTTAAGACAATAGGAATAATAATGTAAAATAACAATCATGGGATAGGTATTGCTATGATATTGATCAATATTCTTCATTGTTTTTGGTTATGGAGGCCAAATCAGGAATTACACGATTTTTACTCCATTTCGATTTTTAATATTGCGATGCCATAACATCTCTTTTATTTGATGTTTACTCAAAATTGTGTTCACTCTTGTAATAATTCATCTGATAAGTATTATAAGTTTAAAATTTTTAAAATATCATGATTGGCTGTAAATAAACGTAGATGTAATAACAAAAAAAAAAAATGTATGTTTTGGAAGATTGTGAGATTGTCTTTACTAATTTCTTTAGTTATTTTTCGTTTCGTTTAATACTGTTTACTTTGTTTTTTTATGTTCTGTATATAGAGGCGAAATAGATTAACATAAAACATATTTCGCCCCAGTAACCACACCATATTTCGATTATTTTTAGTTTATTAAGAAGAGCTGCTTTTAATGATCTAATTTCAGTGTTCAACAAAAGTGCATTCAATTTATTATATGCATATTATATTACATTCCCAATTGATATTGGAAATTAATATTTCCCCTTTTTCTAAAATTACAATTTTGACAAACATTTTTTTACAAAGTGTTTCTATATTCAAAATAATGGGCTTCGAAATGACCAATTATGCAACACAGAAAGCTACTTCGGATTCGTCTTACTATTATAATAGACCGTCACTTCCATATTGTAAAAAAACCTTTTTCCTAAAATGCATCATATTCTATAATTACACAAAAAAAATTTTACAATTTAGTCTATTCCATATTGTTTAATATAAGTTTCAAATGCGCAAAACAAAAGCAGAGCACGCATCGAAATATTTTTCGATGCTTTTTATAAACTTTTGGTATACAGTTTTTCATTTTACTGGATACTGGGATATGACCCTCGCAAAAATTTTTTTTTTCTTTCTTTTTTAACTTGTCTTTAGTACAATGGCTCTTAGGAACGATGCAGACAAGAGGTCCGTCATCCGAAGTGTTGGCACCAAAGATCTAGATTTTTTTTGTGTCATCAGTACAATGGCCCTTAAATGTGATAAAAACAATAGGTCCGGGGTCCAAGGAATTGGGGCCGAAACTCTATATCACGGGTTTAAATTGTACTTGTCTGAAAAAAGGTTTGTAATAATTATTATAAATAATTTTTAAAAAATTTTCGGATTGGGCCGGATTGGGCCGGATTGGTTCGGATTGGATTTAAAAAAAAACAAATTAAGGTCTTCAGTCCCGACATTTGGGACGCCGGATCTCTTGTTTTCATAGTCGGGCTGCTGCCCTCAAACCCTCGCTACTTATTTAATAAAACCCTAGTTTTGCCGACAACAGGTAAACGTGGACGGCAAGGTTTTTCGATAAATTCTGGACTTTTTCTGCTAAACTTTGGTAATAACAGAAAATGACAACAAAATAAGCATCAAAAGTTTTAAATTGTGTTTCATAATGTAAAAATATTACAGCAAGCTTTTACTATGTAGAAAGTAAGTTTTAAAAATTATATTTAAAAACAGTTTAAAGGCGGTTTAAGAAATGTTTTTTTTACAATATGGAAGTCATGGAGACTAGAGGATGCGATGCACATGAGTAAAATCGTGTCAGTTGAATATGGGTATCATAGTAGACTTATTAAGATACGATGAATAAATTGAACCGGCACCACTTTTTTATTTATACAATTTAGTACAAATTTTTATATTCTAGTTATTCGGTATGTAAACAAATTTTGGATTGCAATTTTTGAATTTTATAAACCAAGTTAATAAAATTAAAGCATTAAAAAGTGAAATAAGATTAAAAATTTAACAAT
Source organism: Argyra leucocephala (assembly GCA_963942445.1). Taxonomy (NCBI): domain Eukaryota; kingdom Metazoa; phylum Arthropoda; class Insecta; order Diptera; family Dolichopodidae; genus Argyra; species Argyra leucocephala. The sequence goes on along the minus strand of OZ012680.1, from coordinate 128,635,444 downwards.
ATACATAATTGTATTTATTTATTTATAAAAGTTCAAGTTTTATTATTTTCAAAATTTTATTTTTTTTTATTTAGGTACAACAACAAACAACAATTTTTGATATTTCAATTTTTATTTACAAAACTTAACCCAATTATACTGTAATTTTTTAAAACTAGCTCAAAATTATTTAAAAACTGTCGCCTAATAATTGAACACAATTGAAAATACGATAATTTTCGCGCTAGATTTTTGCCTAGCCCAAATTATTCGAAAAAAAAACTGTCTAATATGATATCAAAATGTTGTATTTATAGTCACATACGACAACTGTCATTAGTCTATTAAGATAGAGGTGATAATGAATAAGTTAAACAAAAATCTTATATATTGAACTTCACAATAGGCCATTGATGAGAAGTGAAAAATTAAAACCAAACCACGAATGCACGAAAAAAAAAATTTTTAAACATTTCTAAATTTCTATTGAAAAACGTACAATCATCCAAATACATTCGTACAATATCATTTTACGTGCATTAATGAGTGTATTATAAAAGAATTGCCTTTAATAACAATTTAATCTAAATATATAAAAATTTATTTTCATTTCTCCATTTATATTTACCTCAATATTATTCCATGTAAATGTAAACATAAAAACATTAAAATGAAGTTAAAAACAAAAAAAAAATAAAATAAAATAAAAAATAAAATGACAAAAAAGAAAAAAAATAAAAAAAGAAATTGAAAATATCGTATTCAATACTGATCCTTTGTTGTCTACGACTTAATCGTTTTTTTATAGATATTCTCTTTTTTTCTCTATCTCTTTTACTCGCTCTCCTTTTTTATAATTCTAATAAAGCCCGCTCTAATTTCATCAAGCATATATATATATATATATATATATATATATCTATATATATAATATGAAATATATATACATATGTATGTATATATACATATATATTATCTATATATATATATATATATATAGATAATATATGTACATGTTTTTTATATAAAAAATTCTATATAGCGAGTTTTGCTAGCTTAAGGTAGATTGGCAACTGTGTGTTGTTTTTTAACAACATCAACAACAACAACTACAAAAAATGAAAACAAATTATTGATTCTATAAATGAAAAACATTGATATCTGGAATTCTATAATTATTTTACATGAGTTTTGTATTTTCTATCCAATGTATTTTCATTGTTATAGAATTTTACATAAAATCTATGTATATAACTGCCTGCATACATTACAATTTTGTACAAAAATATTTTATTGTATATATAGCTAGAAAATAATATAATCTAAAAATACATAATATATAGATATTTATTTTCTATTTAAACTGATATACAAGAATAATTTCAAGATAGAACATAACAAAAAAAAAAAATGGTTCACTTGTAAGTAAAACAAGAGGAATTTTCTCATCATTAAATAATAATAGAAATATGGCCTAGTTTACGTTAGCAAGGACTTTAACATTGTAAAAAAAAAAAAATAACTTTTTTGTTTTTAAATTCTATAAATTTATATTTCAATAATATTCTTTCAATAAATTGTATATGGTTGATTAGCACAGGCTATATTCAATGATTATATTTTTAATGAGTATTTTATTTTTTTTTTTAAATTTTAAAAATTAAAAATAAATCCATGAAAATAAAAACGTAGTGCGGTCAATATCAATTATTAAATATTGAGTTGTTAAAAATCAACCAATTTTATGGTATTAACATTTTAATTACTAGATTCGACCTAATCAATATAATATAATTTGATGATTTTTTAATTCTGACCTATTAATTTAGATTTTGAGTAGTAGGAGTAGAGCAGAGTATAAGTGTAAACAGAACACACTTTGAACAATACATCTACTTTACTCTAGTCTTAACGCTATGAGTTACAAAAAAAACAAATTGGAGTAAAAATAAGTGATTACTGTTAAAACCAGGACTTCTAGAGAATTTTTTTATAAACTTTGTATTTTAGTACTTTTGTTCATTCGTAAAAAAATGCGTACGTTGCTATCTACAAATCTGACATGGTTTATCATGATCTACTTAACAAACTGATCAAAATTGGTAAATCGAATACAGACAGATGCAGATTCTGCTTAGAAGAAGAGTTATCCTGCTCTCATATTCTGTTTGTTTGAGGCGTTAAAGCTGACAAAAGATATAAATATTTCCAGGAATATATACATATCGCCTAATTCTGAAATTGTACATCAAAGCAATAACAGCTTTCATCAAGGACATAGACCTGCAATTCTAAGATAATAAACAGGAAAGTACAACAAATCTGAAGAGGTCATAAGCGCGACCCCCAACTCATAGAACTTCTCAACAAAAAAAAAAATATCTATAAATCTATGTAGAAACTCATATGACATTTCTTAAGGCGTATAAAACCCACAACGACGAATACCATGTCACATTGCAACTAATATATTAAATTAGTATTTGATGTGATTGAAACATCCACCACAATACATTTTTTGTCCATATTAATTAATTTATTTATACTCTATGTATTCGATATACAATGAGACGATTAGTCTCTGCAATTTGGATAATCTAAATAAGTGTATAGAATATAACAGCAATACTAAAACTAATAAAATTCAAAAAGAAAAGTAAAACAAACTTACAAATTACAATAAAACTACAACTAAAATAAAATACTAAATACTTAACAATGAAATGATGAAATTCAACATGTCAAAACAAATTATAGATAATTTAAATATCTGCAAACTATTAAAATACTTGAATCATATTAGCACTATATCAATGGGAAGAGAATTCCACAAGGATATAATTCTACCAAAAAAGGACAGATATCTTATATCCATAATCTACTTTGATGACGAGCAATATTTATTGAGAGGGATGTTGCGGATCTACCAAAATCGAATTTATTATAAAATATAAGAAGGAAAACCAGTATTAGATTAAACAAAAAACAGATATATTTAAAATTTAAATAATTATTGAATGTGCAGTCTAGTATACACTTAGAGATGTCAGAGATCCTATTATATCTTCGACATATTTCTGACATACTTGGTACATAAGTTTACTTAGTACTTGGTACATAATCTTGTATCAATCATCGAAATCAGCAATCATCGAAAGGTACACTTACATTGCAATACAAAAAGTGTGGCAAAATGGGAGACTTAACTAAGATGCACTTAGTTCTTAATGAAATAAGAGTAGAAAACTTCCAAAGTATACGTAATATACACTCGGTTTGCAATTTGAGTAATGTGATCGGACAAATCTAATGTTTTATTAAATATAACTCTCAAATTTTTAGCATGATCATCAAATGGAATATTTTTATTATTCAGTATCAGAGGAGGGACAATTATAAGGTAAATATTTAGAATATATCACAATGGCTTGTGAGTTGGCAGGATTTAGCATGAGCTGATTAACTACAGCCCAATGAGAAACAGCTACCAGCTCAACATTCAGTTTGGCTATATTTGAGCAATGGGGCAACTAATATAGATCTCTGCACGATCAGCATAAACAAAACAATCAGCTTCAGTGAAGCAGTCTGGAATATTATTGATAAATACACTGAATAGAAATGGCCCTAATATGGAGCCCACATCCAACTTCAAGCTAATCAGAAGTAGATTCATTGAGATACACAAATTGAAAGCGATTAAAAATATAATGTTTAATTAAGTAACATAATTAAATAAAATCCAAAAAGCAGTGACAGTTTGTTATATAATAGATGACGGAAATCCAATAGCAACAGAATGGTAGCATATTTTTTATCAACTGCGCTAGAAATAGTGTCAACAACTTCAAGTCGAGTAGTTTTTATGGTCCTCCTGGACCCAGACTAAAATTCAAAGAATAAGCCATGATATTCAATATACCGAGAAGCATGAGTATGTACAATAAATTTACATGCCTTAGAAGGGCCATTTAGAAATTTAATAGGCCTTAGATGAGAGATTTCAGGATTGTGTTTCTTAGGTACAGAGATTATTTTAGCCAATTTCCATACTTTTGGATAATGAGACAAAATTTGGATAAAGTTAAAACAGAATTAAAGATATGGGTTATGTATGATAGGACAACAGGTAGTAGTATAGTTTGATAGATTTTAAGGGCATAAAATCAGGAACTATAGCATTAGATTTAATGTGGTTAATTGCATTGTATACTTCATCCGGAGAAACATTTCTAAAAGCAAAATTATTGTCATTAGGAAAGTTATTATTGTGAGCTATATATGTTCCTACAGGTGAAATAACTACACATTTTTATTAAGCTCAATAAAATCAAAATCGTCAATATCTCTTGGTTTATCCAAGCCTAATTTTGAGGCGTTACTCTAGAAATCATTTGAGGGAAGATTGGGGTTTAAAAGTTCAGCAACATATTTCCTACGAACATGACGAGTACGGAGAGAACATTTTAAAATGTTTTACCACATTCAGGAGTTCTTTGATCTTCCACTCTTGAAATGCTTGATTGCTTAATAAACTTAATTTCTTAATATCTGGTTTGAATAACAAGGTATATAGTTTTCACTTGTTTTCACCTTACGTAGAGGAACATATTGATTCAACAGAAACAGGACCATTTTGTTGAAGGTATCTAATTTGTCGTCAATGTTATACAAAGTAAAAATATTGTACCAGGGGAGTTGAAAATCATATTCCAAGAGACTACAGATATCCCACGTAACATTTTATTGTCATAAAAATAGAATTAGTGCTATAAGACTTCTATATGACTCCCGATAAGCACTAAAGGTGTTATAATGATGTTTTTATGGGAATCATGTGATTAACATTGCTATAAGAATGTTCTTCAAGTAATTGCGGGAGTTGTTATAATGGGATTTTCAGCAAATGATAAGTCTAAAAGTACGTAATCCTATATCAAGAGTAAAAGTGTTGTTATAAGAATAGAATTGCTAGAATAGCAGTAGTAGTATTATTATTTTACTGTTTTCCTATAATGTTACTAATAAACTTACTGTAGTTTTTGAATAAATATTTTGCGACGGCCCTTATTTTCTACAAACATGGTACATTTTTTTTCAATAAAAACTAAAAACTCTTATTTTGCATTCTTTTTGCAAAGAATAATTATTTAAATATCAAATTAAATGTTATGCATCAGTTAACGTACATTATTCAACATTTTAAAGATGCCATTTAAAAACATATTTTCTTTTATTAATTTAAAAATAAATTGGGTTATTTTTGAAGGGCAATGTATTTTTTCGAAGTATTTTTATAATAAATGTTAATGAAATTTCATTCCCAGCCAAATTTTGCATTTTGGTCACAATAATTATAAATATTAATACAATTATTTTGAACCGCAAAATATTATTTATTAGTAAAACATTTTTATATTATTAATCATTTACACACAAATATAAAAATATGTAATTAATAACTATCTCCTTTTCTCATAAAATAAATATAAGCTCCATAAGATTATTATTTTAAAATAAAAAAATAATACCTTTCTCACTCTCGCATAACATAAATTACTTCAAATAAATATCATTTTAAAATAAAAACATATACACTAATACATGTATACTAATCCTATAACAATATTGCAGCACTTGCTCCGGTGCCTTATAGGATTCTCGATTTTAGTGCTATAACGTATTTATAACCTTTTATAACAATTGCGGAACACTCAAATTAACACTAATATTGCTATAAGAGTGTTTATAATAGTGTTATAAGAGTGCGCAATAGCAATCAAATTGTTATGTGGGATTACAATTTTTATAATCACGGAAAGTAAACATTTTCTCATCGGAGAGCTTCAAATGTAATTTCATAGTAATATATATCAGATCATGATCCGATAAACGTGACCAGAAACCACAACATTTCTAAAGCATATTAGGTTCAGTAAGAAATAATTTTGACAAAATAAAATTGAAAACCAAAAAATGATTCTGATTATTAGTATGGCAAAACTACGTGACTGACTATACTAAGTCCAAAACTACGTAAAGCGGTTATAATGCTTATTTTTATTTCGTAGCCTAGGTAATTAAAAAAAAAATAAATAAATTTTTGTAAATGAATAAAATCGTAAATATTAAACCAAATTTAATATTATTTCTTTTATTAATTCAAATTAAATTAATCAATATTTAATATTTATATTTTCTAATATAAAAATATTCTTCTATATTATTAACCATCAGATTAAATCAGACAATTTTATTCAAAATTCACTGACCTCAAAATAATTTTCTGACCTAAAAAAAAAAAAAAATTGTATTTTTACAACAACCATTCAAAATGGAAAATTATTTAAAAGGGTGAATTTAACCAATAAACAATAAAATTTTCTTTTTTTTTTTATGAATTTATAAAAAAAGCCATTGAAAATAGTTAAATAATAATTTTTCATGGTCTGATAATCATCTACTTACATTAGCACTAGAATTTTCATGCATACAAAAACAAAAACAAAATACAAAAACAAAGTAGAAAATAAACATTTCGAATATTAAAAAAAAAAAAAAAATTAAATTTTCTCAGTCTGGTAACCATTTTGTACATTTTCTTTATTTTCTTTCAAAATAACAGTAAAATAAAATTATAATTTAAATAATTATTATTGTTAAAGAATAGAACAAATATGATTATGCGATTCTTTTTGTGAAGTGTGCTGTTCAATTTTCACCCCTCCACTATTTTTATTTATTTATTTTTTATTCTCTTTCAATATAAAATTTCAATAAATTGAAAAAAGAAATTAAATTGGTGGAACAGAGAGAAATTGTTTTATTTTGATTGTATAACAAAAAACGAATATTGGAAATCAAATAAAAAAATAATGCAACTTTTATAAATTCTCAAATACATACACATTGTTTATATGAACATTAAAATTACAACATTCTGGTTATTATTATTTTTTTTTTTATTTACTTTTACTCCAACAGGAAACAGAGAGAGAAAAATGCATTTTACAATTTGTAAAATTAATTTACAAAAACAAGGAAAAACAAGAGAAAAGTGTGTTAAATTGATATTATATAGTACACAGTTAATATTGAAATTATTATTGGCAAGTGGAAGAAATTAATTAAATTTATTTAATCATTAAAAATAAAATATATAAAAGTAAATAATGTTTACTTAATGAATATTGAAATGAAATATATGTATATGTATGATGTGTCGCTGCAGGATGTTTTTCGAAAAATAATTTTAAAATAAAAATCAATTTATTGAAATTATGTTTATATTTTATTTTTTGTAAAATAATATAAATAATAACAGTTAGTAAAATTATGGTTTTGTTAACAATATTTTAATATCAACTTACAATAGCAGTCCTTTTACACTTAATATTGATGGCACTTAAAACAAAAATTATACCAAAAAAATTAAATGCAATTATCAAAGTAATTTGCAACGAATATGGTAAGCTTGTATTTTATACTTTGTTTTAATTTGAAATTACGGGCTGTGACAACCAATATACTATATAAAGCCAAGTCGCTGAAATGAGCATAAATTAATCATTTTTCTTTAAAGCTGATCATGAACAAAAATGTTAAGTTCATAAGCTTTGATGATAGTTTAAAATGAAACAGTTGGTCTTTGTACATTGGTATTATCACTACCTGTTACATTTTGCTATTCTTTGCCTCACACACACTCTTCGATCTATAAACATAATAGCTTTTTTGAAATAATTTGGTGCTTTTACTAATACATGTACATACATACAAATAAAATTCTTACTTACACACTCAAACATCTCAAGTTTTGACTGTTATTAGAAATGCCAATGTATACTTAAGCGTTACGGAAACAACCGGCAGTGAAAATACCAATGTGCAGAGGCATAATGGTTGTAATTCAAAAATTATTGATATACACTGGATGTGTAGTCAGTATGATAATTACTAAAAGGTCCCAAATATTGATTCCCAACTAAATAACAACTTTTAATGAGTTTTATCTAGATTTCGGCAAAATTCCGCTCTAAAAACCCATTTTCAGTCCTTTCCGGAAGTTAAAAATATCACCAATCAATAGAAATCGCTCCTAAAAACTACTGATACATATCCTCTGGAACACTCGGTATAATTGTATTATGGAGCAGGGGTTATCAATATATATTTATGAACAGTATTATAGTCTCTTAGTATTATAAGCAATATCTTAAAATATCTTGATTTGATAATTAAGTGAATGCTGGAATACATCAACGGAAGAGCAGTTGTAGAAGAAAATATCATTTAAATTAAAGAAAACTGATTAAATGGAACTCTTTTGACTACTATGAGAATCTTTCGATGGCCTGCAGTTGTATTTAATATGCAGTATAAAAGAGTCTAGATTCTAATAATAGTTTTAGGTAAAAAACATGTTTGTTACAGAAAATCAAATAAATAAATTATAAAAAATATTGATATAGGTAAAAATCTGTTCCCGGTGTAACATTCGCTGGCCGAAATTAAAAAAATATTCCTGTTCATTTAAATATTTAACTTTAGATAGTCATTTTTTATTTCTGCAAAGCAATTAATAGAAACAATTTCTCAGCATATCGTCAAATGCATAAAATGTTTGTTACATAAGGTATTTTTTTCTTTCTATAATCACCTTTTACCACCACCGTGGAGTCACCGATGGACAATAAATTCTGGTTCAAAATTTTCTATTACAAACAACAGAGACACCATGAGGGCAGATTTATGGCTGTTTTGTAATATCAGCACCAATTGAAATAGTCAATATCATTTCAATTGATATGTTCTCTGTAATAACTTGTGCTTCTGGTGTTATTCCTATAAAAGCGATTTTTCTTATTATCAATATTTTGCTTTACAAAATAAACATGCATTTGAATTTGAAGATATGTCTGCTTTGGTGAATTAGAAACATTTCGAAGTAGATAATTCAAAGACACAAACCAGGCAAATTTAAAATTTTTGAATTTAGGTATATTATTTTTTGGATAATTACAATTGTTTTGATGATTTTAGAAAATACTTCTAATTTAAAAAAAATTCATATTTTATATCCATATTTTGCTATTATTCAAATGATTTTATTTGGTCTTGTATTTGATACAATATAGTTTTCCTATAATGGGCTTAGAACTTGGATATGTTTTTCTATAAATGATTTATTTGAAAGATGGGCACAAAAATTAGTATATGTCCTTTTTAATTTTTTTCGATAATTACCTACTTCAAAAAGCTTCGCGTTTAAATTTTTGGGTTCTTGTCAATGCTTTTTGTTTTGTTTAACCGAGGCGAAAAGTTTTACAGGCATCATTTGCGTGTTATATGTAGCGTACATCAGTGTACAAAAAGTAGTGTCAACTAAGTTATTCACAATTGAATAAATTTATTTTTTTAAATTTAATTTTTCTAAGATTTGATCTTAATATTTAATTATTTCAAAAATTATTTTTATATGTAAATACTATATTATTTATTTTTTATATCGGGTTAACAAAAACTAATCTACGATTCAATAAAATATTAAAACTTATTAAAAAATATAGTAAAAATTTTTCTAAATCTTGAATTTTAGAATTTCATTGATGTTAAATCGTTTAGCTGTTTTTATAGTATATTGTGTACTGTTACGTGTTATTTTATGTTCTTTAATAACATCAATGTTATATCTGGTATATAAAATTTCAAAATAATATAAACTATAGTATAATAATTAAAAATATAGATACATTGTAATTTCAATTTAATATATTATGTATATAAGTTATTATAAAGTTTTAACATACTTATAAAATATCAAACTTAGATTGTATAACCAATAAATAAAAAATATAAAAATAATCATACTAATGAGGAATTTCCGAAAATGAAATTTTTAATATTCAATTCCAAAGGTATATAGGTACCTATTGAAATTTGAAATTGCAAAAACATCAGTACATTTTATACTACCAACATGATAATTGTTTTTCAATGATTCAGAAAATATTTTTATTATTAATATTATATTCTACTATATAATATACTATAAATTGCAAACTCTATCTATCTACTTGTCTGCAAATGGCTTCGTTTGTTTAAAAATAATAATAAAATCATTAAAATTCTTTTCGACCTACTCAACAGGAATATATTGATAACTCATATTATCATTTGCATGATAGTGATAATAATTTATGTAGTACATAGTGAAATTGATGTATATAAGAACTATGATTGATTTCTTTGCTTACCTATACCCCTCGATTATATCCAAAATTATATGAAATTCAGTAATAAAGTAAAAATCCGTACTGGTTTAATTTTAATATACAAAAACGTTGAAAAAAAAAACACGTAGCTGCTTATTTGTTATTATTATTTTATTTTATTGAAAGAGTTATTCAACTATACTAATATTAAATTTTTAAGCCAGGGTAATCCAACGGTTATCTTGAAAATTTTTTTTTCAAATTCGGAATATCAAAATTCTTTACTGTTTTCAAAAATGATATTTATTAAAAGGTATTGTTTATATATCTAAACTTCTATTAGCTTTTCATCATTTTTTTTTTCAATTAAAAATTCATTTATTCCAAATATGGCACCTCTAGACATGTAATATGAAAATTTGGCATACACACAGAAGTATTGTACAAGAAGTGTTATACATTTTAGTTGTTAAATATTCAAGTGAGTATGTCTCATATCACATTCTTTTAATTTGAATGATATTTTTTTAAACAGTTACTACACTTCAATTCATGTGTCCAGTATTCACACCCTTGTGTGGTTTTCCACAAAGAACTGAAATGATAAGAATACTAATTTTTAATTTTTAAAAATATATGATTTAGATTATGGAATAAAAGGCTAAATTCTTTTCACTAATCATTTATATCGATATTTCCGATGGATTCTTACCATTATTTAGATTACTTCAAAATTAAAATCATGTAAAGGTAGAACTAAGATCATAAATAATATATTGCATAATAAAAAATAAATAATTGCATAATTTAAATATAGCTATCACTAAAACAAATCTGATTATCAAAAACAATGTGATATAGATCCTGGCAAATCAAGTGAACTCCAATATATTTCTTTAAACGGTAATAGTGATGTCATCCAAGTTTTTTTCCAACCAATAGTAAACTGATATACACTGATAATGTCTACCATAGTTATTCTAGTCCACCATAGTCAAACATTTCAAGCGATGCATAGAGTAAAATGTATCCAATTGAAGTGAGTTGAGTAAACAAACATTGAATTCACCACACGTTTTCAACAACAATCTCTATTACAATGTGATATCAGATAATGATAACATATCATTATGCTAGTGATAAAATTCATCATCATCATCAACAATGCGGTTAGATTTATTCATCCCAAACATAAAACGGTTAGATTATCCTGGAAAATTATGACTTATTGAAAAATTCTCATCTTTAATAAAAAAAAAAAAAAAAAAAAAATCAGCAATATATGAAATATTACTTTTCTGGTTAAAAATCGTTTAAGTGTTCTCAGTATCGATAGACATGCAAATATCTGAGTTAATTTTGGATGCATTTTATGTGAAAGTTTAAAATTTTTATAATACATTTTTTTATATTACATAGGTATTATTAATCTTTGAAGAATACCTAGCTAGCGCCTGATGATGCAAATGATGCAACATTACTGAAAAAACTCTTCATTTTTTTTTTTTTTCATTTTGTGATAAATTTTTCTTGTGCTGCTGTGTAATAAACTTTGAATAAATATTTTCATCTGTTGAAGATAAAAATAAAAATTTTTCATTTGAGATGGAAAATAAAATATGTAGATAGATTTATTCTTTTGCTACAGGTACCCTAGAATTAACTATAGATAGATATTGTTCTGAATGAAAGATGAGGTAGAAAAATAATGGCTGCAAGAATGTTGAAAGAATATTAAAAAAATATATATATGAAGTTTAAACAAAATATACAATTTAAATTTATTGATTGCAATTAATATTTTAAAATGAGGTAGGTCTTAAATTGTGTTGATGATATTATATTGATGTTCGGTTCAAAAAGATATAAAATGGTTGATTTAAAATAATATTTATTAACAGTATAGCTGCAAAACCTTTCCTCTGATCTTAAATTATGAACCTAGAATTTTGTTAATAATTTTTTTTAATTTGTTATGGAATAATTATTATTACTAAGCAATAGATTGTAAGATATTTATAAATAAACGCATACTTTGAACTATTGGCGGATCGGAGGAAAGAAAATATCCTTGCGGAGGGCATGAATATTTTTTTTATGTTCTTGACAGTAACTTACGTAGAATCACCGATTATATTCCATCTAGGTGATATGTAAGTTTTATAGACATTTAACATCTGATGAGTCTGATGACTCAACCATTTAGTTACATTTTTTGTCAATATCAAAGATGTGGTAATTCTATATCATTTATTATGATTTACCTGAATGGCGAGTATATTTAAATTATTCAATTCGCTGAACACCTTCATCATATATTTGGCAATTATTTTCTATTTCACTATTTTCTTCTATGCATTACATTTGTACTACTATTCGTCTGAGACTATATCAGATTGCCTTTATTAAAAAATATTGTTAAATATAAAATTTTTATTATAGAAATTGAATACCTATATATGTATACTATATATATATATATATATAAATATATAAGTAGTATTATTTGCACTGTATTAAAAGGTAACACAAGGGTGATAACAGATGTAATATATAATTTTAAACAGTCGGACTAACTTGAAACACCTGGCTTGTTCAATTTTAAAATTATTGTTCATATCTGTTACACCAACTTCATAAACTTAGCAAAAGAAAACAGAGTTATTAAGGGCAGACTACTTGAAGGAATACAGAATAATAAGGAAATATATATCTTTACAAAAATATATGAAATAGGTCAATTCTTAGGACCTGAGCTAATCATTGCACTTTCAAACGTTTATATACAAAGTTTTGTCATCAATTTGGAAATTCAAGAAACGAATGGCATATTGAATAGTCGCCAAGCAATACAATTACAGTCTAAAACCTTCTTCAAATTCAATATTAACCGTTTTGTGCATAGAGGAATATAAGGCAATAAAGAAGCAGATGTCTTTGCTAAAAAATAGGTGCGAAGAGTCAATTATTTGGACAGAACTAAGTATTGCTCGTTCAAATACCTACTTAAGAGAATTGTTTCCAAATGGGAAACTACAGAAAACCAAAATATATGGGATAGTTGCAAAGGACTTTAGACAATCTAAATCGTTTCCCAAACTAAAGTAATAAAAAACTGAATCAAATAATCAGAGATATTAGATCCAATGTCAGAATTCTGACAGGGCTTATCACAGGTCATGGTTCATTTAAGAAGCATCTGTTCAAGATTGGTAGATCTAGAACAGATAGAAGCAGATTCTGCTTAGAAAATCAGGAATTATGCTTTCATATTCTATTTGTTTACGATGCCATAGCTCGCAAAAGATATAAATATTTCCAGGAATACACATTGCCTGATTCTGAAATTGATATCAAAGCAATAATAGCGTTTATAAACCTACAATAGAAATAAATGGGTAGGTCTAATTGATCTTAAATGATATAAAAAAAATATTAATCGTAATCAGGAACACTGACCGGTTTATCATAAGACATTTTTCATTTAAGAAATGTTGGTAAACCAAACATATATAAATGCTAATTTTGCTAACAACAAATCCACATATAGATGTTAATAATTACAACAAATCATAATGAAAATGTCAAAAATAGAGTAAAATTTATATAGAATAATTTAGAAGAGGAATTTACCTCTAAACTTCTACTTGAATGCGACGTCATTCCTCACAAAACATATAAATATTTTCAGGTATACACGTACATGGTACCTTCTGATTCAGAAATTGATATTAACGCTTTTGTCAAGGGCATGAATATGTAATTTTAGACCAAGGGGGGAAGTAAAATAGATCTGAAAAGTACGTATAGAACATTCCACAGTAAAAAAAAATTATATTCTACATAAAAACTAATCAGAGAGGAAATACAAAAAATAGGTATATATGAAAAGGGAGCATAACGAAATCGCGACTGTTAGAATCGTTCTTCACAATTTTTCCCTTTTTCCAAATATTATTCCAGAATATTGGCCGTAATTATTTTTACTAGTAGCGGCTGTTGAATATAAAAATTAACTTCTCTTATCAGAATTTGAAATAATAAAAATATTTAAATCAAAAGATTAAAACAATATTTAAAGTTTGAAAACCGATATTTCAAAACCGATCCATTTCAATCCAAAAAATGGTTTTATTGTTTTCAATTAAAGTTTCTCAAATGCTGATAATTTGTGATAATAGACAATACTTAATGTTAAAAATTATATTATATTACTAAAACATCCTTAAAGGCTTTTCTCTTATTTTTGATCTTTTTTTTTTTATTATCTATAGATTTTAATTTTCATGTATTTAAGGATTATAATTTTGTATTATTCATGAAACTGTTTCTTTTTTTTTTTGTTTTTATTTTTGAATAACGATAATCCGATAATCATATTCTTCTGCCTTAATATCCATATTGTTAATTATAAATATTTTATTTTTGTTGAATTTATTCTGCAAATACATAGAAATGAAAGATAGATACTTATTTTCAGATTGAAGATTAAAACTTTTTTCATATGAAATTATTATACTTTTAAAAAGATATGTTCGTGTTTAGAATAGAAATTTCTTAAATAAATCTTAGTGCAAATTTTTACATCCTTGTTAGTTATATCTCAAATGTATATCCTTAATTTTATTTATTTTCAGTATCTCTAAAAGAGCTGTTAGCTCATACACTAACTGTATTTATAGTTATTTATGTTTAATTTAATTTAAGTTTTATTTGTTATCACGTATTTTCTAAAACTGCAACACACAAAAAACGAAAATTTTCTTTTTTTCTTTGAAGCTAAAGTGTAATATAAAATATTAATTCTAAAATAGTTTAAGGACATATATATAGGTTTTTAAAACTTTTACCTTAAAATAATTTATTCAAAAACTTTGTTTTGTGTTTTTTTTTTTTTTGTTAGAAATTCATTTTAGCTATCACATACCTGAAAAGAAAAAAATTATAAATTCTTAAAAAAATATTTTTGAAATGTTTATATTAAAAAGAATTTAAATTAAATTAAAAGATTAAAATATTTTATAAAAGTTTTATTAAATTAATTTATTAGAGTAATTGCTATAGCATTTCAATCAAAACTCGCTATAAATGAATGTATTTGGAATAAAAATATTAAACATTTTTTTTTAGTACTGTAATCAAGTTTATTGTAGAAATTGTACGAAAACAATATCTATATTGATAATAATTAACTAATCTAATCATGGAACATGGAAACCGCAACTAAATTTTGTTATTCACCTAAGGATACAATTAAAATGTATTGTAAGCTCAATAGCAAACGATTGGTGGAATCGGCTACATGTACAGTCGCAACTCATTTTATATTAACTTTTTAATCGACTTTTCCAATTGCGCAAGATGCGTTTAGTACACAGTTGATTGGCCGAGTAGTTATTCAGACACAATAAGCAACACAAAATAGGTCATTCAAGCCGTGGCATAATCAGAAGATGTAATGAAATGCTAATTTGCTTTGGAATGGTCACTTTCAACTTATAATATTAAAAAAACTAATCCAATTTTTTTTAATCAGTTGCCATATTGACAAATTAATAGACTAAGCTATAAGTAAAGATAACTGACCGACACGAAGCCATGCAGCAAAGCTATATTTCATTGATTTTAACTAATCACCATAGCTGCAACGAGTTAGATGGGAGGGAATTTTTTTTGAATATTTCGTTCGCATTTATCCAATCTAATTTGGACTCAGACTATCTACTCTAATATACGTAAGCAAAATTAGAGATATTTTTGATTGAAGAGAAAATTTAAGGCTCTTCTGAAGGAGATATTGTATCGCCGTATAGGACCGAATGACCATATCCCAATTATTTTTTGTCACTTTTTCAAATATCAAAATTCTGTGTTCAATCAAGGTGGATTTCCTCTTAACGGACGATCGTCCGGACAAATTTCTTAACCAATCAAAAAATTTTATTTTACCAACACATACACAAAAAATGCTCTCCGGGCATTTTCTTCATCCAATTTCTTAGTTAAAATATTTTTAACTTTTGGCTGAAGGACGAATTAAAAGAAAAGGATAGATATATCATTATTTGATAAATATTTATTGCTATGTCGATTTCTGTATGAACGCATTCACAATATATAGAATTATAAAATAAAATTGTCCGGACGTTCGTCCATGAAGAGGAAATCCACAATCAAAATAACATTACTCAATTTTTAACTACTTATAAGTTGAGCGCAATGTATTTTGTACTCATAAATAAAAAAAATTTGTATACCTACTATTAATGAACATAGTTATTTATAATTATCCTGCCAACATAAGAAATATAGAGACACTGTATGAAATACTCTCATCAATAAATAAAAAAATAAAAAAAAATAAAAAAAATTTTGAGTAAAAATAATTAGGTTTCGAAAATTATATTTGAGTGTTTTGGGGGTATTGAGTGAAAATGGGACGGCATTTTTGTGTTCTGAGTAACAATGGGACGGGATTGTTAGAAAAAAATGATTAAAAATTACACAATGTGCGTATAAAAAACTATCCATGCATTTAAAGTAATTTCAATAGACCACAAATAATATTACAAATCAAAGTATTGAATTTTTTTTTAGAAATTGAAACAATTCAAGATTTACGCTGAATTTGTTGTTATTTTGCTTTAATTTTTAAAATTTGAAGATTTAATATTTTCATTTGGACTTGGTCAATGTGATTTATGAAATTTGTGATTTTTGTTTTTTTTGTATAATTTTTCATTTATTTTCTATTTTCATTTTTTAAGTACATATTTACATTAACTTATAAGTTATAACTAATTTAGTTTATAGGAGAATAGTTAGTGGTATCCTATATTATAAGAATAGTGTTAGATACCATATCAAAATCTAAATTTACCAAATAAAATTCTTTTGTTGTGGGGTGAACAAAATTTTTAAAATAAAATTTTAAAATAAAACACAAAAAGAAAGTCTTCTAACGAAAAAAATCAAGAGTTTCAAGCATTAAACAACAATAAAATAGTGTAAATATAGGAAAAACATTTCAAAAATATATAAAAAAGAAAAAATATGTATAAAACTAAGTAAAAATTAAAAAGAGAAAATTTAATTTAAGAGTATTACAAAATAAAAAGGTTTATTAAAAAAAGAAAAAGGTTTACGAAGATGAATTAAATGAAAAACAATTAGGAGACAGCAATTTTACAAGTCCAAACAGAAATCACTAGTATAAATTTTTAAATGTTTACATAATTAATTAAAATACATTAATCAATTAATCTACACTATCTAACAAAACTTGAATTCCATGGTGGTCGATATTTTGAAGCCATTTCTTGATATTATTTAGGAACAGATTTTTGTTTCTAATTAGCCTAATACACTCTGGAAGTTTATTAAATAATCTGCATGAGGTTATTGTAAAAAAATTTCGAAAGTTTGTAGTACGAAATACTGGGACATTAACAAGGAACCTATCATTAATTCTTAGGTTATGAATCGAAGAGCTCCTGCTGTTTAGATACCCTCCTCTAATAAAAAATATTTTCAAGACTTTATAATAATATAAATTACGTACTGGTAGTATTTTCAATTGCTTGAACAAATCAAAAGTATGAGATAGGTAATTTTTATTGCAAATTTTCCTAACAACCCTCTTTTGCAAAACAATTAGCGGATTAACTCTATTATGGTATGTCCCTCCCCAACAGTTTATACCATATTGCATTTTGGAATGAAAAATACCATAATAAAACGTTTTTACAACCGATATTGAGCAAAATTTGCTCACCTCGTAAAAACTACGCAAGGAAGAACGTAAATACAGCTTCAGGGACGAGGTGTGCTCAGCCCAACTCAATTTGTTATCAATTGTTACATCTAAGTACTTGAATTGCTTAACCGTTTCAATTTTAAAGCAATTATTGCTGCAGATACTGTCACAACAATAGGAGTATTGGTTAATTAGCGTAGTGCAGTTATTATTTACCAATTTATGTTTGCTGCACTCGGGCGCATGAAACATAATGTCTAGGGAAATCTTGGGAGACGAGGCTAAAAAACATAATTTTAGTTTTATTGCTAATGACCTACTTATGTTCATCAAACCATTTTCTTAACATACTTAAATCTTGATTTATTTCCGTAATCATATTCAATGGATTGACTGAAGCATAAGAATAGCCTAGGTCATCTGCGAAAGCTGTTAGATGGCCACAGTAATCTTGGGAAAATAAGGAATTTACGTATATTAAAAATAAAATTGGCCCCAATAGAGGTACTCCAAGCTTAATACTGCAACTACTACTTATTTTATCGCCCAATTTAACCTTCTGCGTTCTGTTTTTATCTCAGATATAACTCAAACCATTTAAGAGTAAAATCTCGAAACCCAATATTATCCAATTTCTTCAAAATTATATCATAATTTACCATTTCAAATGCTTTGGTTATATCCACAAAAAGTCCTGCACATGACTTTTTGTTGTCTAAACCCTTCAAACTTTATAGAAGAAAGGGACAAAAAAATTAATGTTGGTTTTGTAAAATTAAAAATAATTCAAATTGATTGTAAAGTGTACTGAAAAGTAGGTACCTACATGTATTTTTAAATTTTCAGCAATTTTGATTTTGTTAATTTTGTCTGTTTCTTACCGTAGATAATAATATGAATAGTATTTACATATATATATGAATACATAATATAATTATGAATACCAACAAACAAACAAGCTATCAAAATTTTAAAAAGTTATTAAAAAAAGTAAAACTGGACATTTTATTCTTTATATGGATTGTTGGCTGTTTTTATTTCTTCAAAAATTATTTCATCTGAAATAGAAATACGATTTTTAACCAAGTTCTGTGAAAAGAAAACAAAACGGTATTCCGTACAGAGTTCGCACGATTTGTAATGTATAACTAATAAATTTTATTCTTTTATTACCATTATTTTTAGAATTTTCTAGATTATGTGATTCTATCATTGACCTATTATTGTATGTATACTATTTCATTCATTATCTTTGCGATTTAATTGTGTTTTTTTGTTTACATTTTTCTATTTATATTATTTATATTGAATTAGATATGTAAATATATGGTGAACATAAAAAAAATTTTTGAGTAAAAATAATTAGGTTTCGAAAGTTATATTTGAGTGTTTTGAGGTATTGAATGAAAATGGGACGGCATTTTTGTGTTCTGAATAACAATGGGACGGGATTTTTAGAAGAAAATGATTAACAAATATTGTTCTACGTGAATACTCTACTTATATGATTACTCTATGATAATAGTATAATTTTGAGGTGAATTGTTGACAACTAACTTTATCATAATATATTATGACCGTTAATGTTAATGTACCTACAAATTGAGCGCAAATCAAAATCATAATTTCGTTATCGTTCCGATATTAAATTTTTACTATATAAACCTAAAAAGCAATAATTAAAAATGACAATATTAAATTTAGTCATTTTATTTTTCATTCCATATTATTTCTTCTAACTCATACCAAATTACAATACATTCTTCTGTTACCCAAAATTAATAAAATATATCTAATAAAACCTACATACTAGAATTATTTTAAAAAAAAAAAAAATTATTTAATTTGTTCTTTAATTTGTTCTTACATGACTTTTTAAGCATTTGACATTTAATATACCTACACTTGCAGTAACTTCAATGTATTTTTTTCTTCTTTTTATACACAAAAAAAAAAATAGAATTTCTTAATTTGCCACAAGGAACATACAATTAAATTCCTTTAGGACTCATTTTATTTTTTTTGTTGGAAAATTTTCCTTTATCATAACTTTTTTTTTTGTTTTGAATTTTTGTTAAGAATTCCTAACTCAAAAAATATCATAATAACTTATATTCGTGTTTATTATTATTTTTTTTTTTTGTTACCATCATATAAATTAACTCACACGTGTATCTACATGTGTTTAGTATAAATGCATAAAAATATTAAAAAAAAAAAAATTAAAGATACATAATGAAAAAAATGTATATATATATATTAAGCATTCATTAAGCACATTATTATACTTTATATACCTACGTATATGGATGTATCATATTGAATTTATATTTTGTTATACATCGTACAACCTACCATATTATACTAACTATAATATATAATGTTCTCTCAATTTCAGTGAAAATAATAAACTCTAACTTCACTTTCAAAAACAAAAAAAAAAAAAAAAAAAAAACTTTAACTTATTGTTACGCGTTTTGATATTTTTGATACTGATAATTCGTTTTCACCTTTATTTCCCACAAATACCACCCACCAATTATTTATCATAAGTTGTATTGGGGAAATTTTTCGGCAACCTATATCTTTATTATCTTTCTCGTTTTTTTGACATTTTGTTTTGTATATATTTTTTGTTTTTTTTTTGTTTTTTTCTTTTTGTTTTCATTGTATATCAGTAACAAAATGTTTTCTTTATCAAAATGTACGTGTAAAAAAAAAATAAGTAAAATGAAAAAAAATGAATGAAAGAGCACGGTATATGAAATATGAATTATCTTTTATCCACAAGAAATACATATATATATTCAATTTGATAAATTGAAAATTTTCCAAAAGTAAAATTATCCCAAATTCATATAAACAATACAAAAATGACAACTTAGGAACAATACAAAATACAGGTTTTAATGAATTAAATTTGAATGTTAATCAGTTACACAGACTCATTCGATAAATTACTAAAATAATGTTAGGCTTAGTTGTAACATAATCAATTTGATATTTGGATTAATTATAGACTAATTAGACTCTGATCACTTATGGACTGTACACTTATGAACTAATTAGACTTCGATCACTATACAGTGCAAAATTTGAAAACTGTAATTTTCTTTCCATACATGGCTTATTGGTGATCTTTATTAAGACATGAATTCTCTCCAACAATGTAGTTCAGTGGCTGACATCATATTTATCTACCAAATCGTTACTGATGGCAACAACGTCGCAACTAAACGACTTATAAATCTAATTACATTTAGAGAAAATTGGAGTAGTTTACATTACATTGACTTGTTTAGTATTACTAACCATAGTACTGACATAGCTTTTATGCTTTCACTTGTACACTCTTGATTAAATTTTCTAAACATTTTTTTTATGAAGTAAAACATTCTTGTTAATTTCACAAATTTATTTTTATTCCGATACGTGTTTTGACCTTTCGGTCATAATCATGGATCATATTTAGATGATCGAATTTTTATTACTATGATCAATTAATCTGTTTTAGTAGTTGATAGCATAATTTCTAATGACTTCAGTAAACATGAGCAACAATATGTAAGCTTTCGTCTATAATTAGACGATTTAGTTGCTCCAAGCAATATCTAGCAGTATTGCATTTCATTTATGATCCATGATTATGACCCAAAGGTTGAAACACGTGTCGGAATAAAATAAATTTGTGAAATTAAATCTGGGTCAACAATACTAAGTGAATCCAAACAATTCTAGTAAATTAAACTTAAAAACAAAACTTTATAATTGGTAAATTTGTTATTGAATTAATCTTATTTCTATTTTTAATATTCTACTACTAACAACATGCTAACTATTTTATTTTAATTCTAACTAACAGTATTTAATAAGTTACAGCCTTTAGGCTTTACCTAAATGTTTGCCAACATTTACAGCCTTTAGGTTATTATAGTATAATCTTATTACCAATTTGAATAAGTTTTTACTAGATTATAAATGTGCTCAAAATGCAAGACCTGTGAGGGTTTTCAGGATTCAATATTTATGCTTTCAAATATTTTTATTTTATCCCACTATAGTTCGTGGGGTTTTAGCCTTTTCAGTTTTCTTATGTCATCTGATCTGTTAAAGAGGTCCATCGAATTTTTATTATTATGATGAGTTAATCTGTTTTCGTGTTTGATATGATAGCATAATTGCTAATGACTTCAGTAAACATGAGCAACATGATGTAAGCTTTCCTTTATAATTAGACGATTTAGTTGCTCTAAGCAATATTTAACTTTATTAAAAAGATACAGTAAACCCCGTAGCAGACTAGCGTCGGTAAGATTTTAACCGACTCAAATAACCTTTTCTTTTTTTCTTTGTTCAATCAAATCATATACTATTTGCATGGCGTACTAACTACGTCTTAATTACATATTTTATGAGCTTGTGTATTAATTGACGTTGTGGGAGATAGTTCATTGTACATTATATCCAATTATATTATTTTGTTGCCCTATAATCCAGTTTCTGTTTTTGAAAGTTAATGGGATTCTTTCTTTTTGGAAAGGCGTTATTTTCTTCAGTTATCAGGTTCTTCATTAGTAGGTTTATTTAAACTTTTATTTATATATGATGAATTTATATTTTATATCTCCTTTTACTGATTGGGAAGTATTCGTGTATTTCGCTGTTTCTTGCAAATAATGTGAGATTGGTAATTACTATTGTATGTACTGGTTATTCCGCATTTGAACTGTGTATGCTGGACTGTAACTGGAATTAACGAATTTAATTAAACTGTGCGGAATTGGCTTAACTGCGTCTTTTTAATACTTTTAGATCTTGATTAGAGCAAGCATATTGTAGACCAAAGCTTGCATCATGTTGCTAAGCGGTGAGATCATCAACCATCATCGTTAGTAAATACTGTTAGTAAGAGTTTAGTCAAATTAATAGTCAAATTCGTTACTTCCAGCTGGTTCTGCAAAGCTTAATCAAATTCGTTATTTCCATACACAGTGTTTAATATCTGATTGTAGATTAATACTTTCTTGTTTGACGTTCGATCGCAATATATTCACCAAGTATCATTCACACAAGCTATCTTGTTCAACGTTCAATGCATTTTTTTCTAAATATGCAATGCATTATCAAAGAATGGACAATCTTGTTTGTAATCGAGTCTGAACATTATTTGATTTGACTAATCAGTGCTGCAGTTTACCCTCGATGTTTCCTGAAAACTTTAATACAGCAAATAATTAGAAACTATGTGGAAAAGCACGGGCGTAATTTTAAACTCATGTTAGAATGGAAACATGAGTGATTAATTTAAGTATTAAAACTATAATAATTGTCATAATTAAGAAATAATTCGAACAATCCATTTGATTATAGGAGATTACTATGCCCAACGGAATCCTGGTAATGTATCAATAAAACGAATTTTCAAATTTGAACAATTCACCGAATTTTCCTAATATATAGGCATAGATCTGTAAATTGTCATTAGCTCGGCCAAGTTAGATCATAATTCCAAAATCTATAATGACAGCCTATCTACTAAAACCTATTTATAAGTAATTATGACTCTTCGATGACAGTAGTTACTTATAAGCCACTAAAGGTCGTTACTGTGTCATAATTCGGGCATGAAAGGGTTAAATAATTTGTAAAATTTATATTAGGTCCTTTTGAGTACGATAAATTTTAAAAAACCTGCAAAAATTTCCTGCAACCTGCAAATTTTTGTAATAAATTCGTTCGTGTAGTGAGTTTTCTGTTTAACGTTCACAACGTTTACAAGTAAAATTTTGGCTTGTAAAAGCTTTTGCATAAAATTTTGTTGTTGTTTTGTATTTTTTAGTTTACATTGTTTTTTTTTATTTTATTGTATATCAAGTTGCAAGTTTTTACAAGAAAAGCGTTTGCGTACTTTATTTACAAATGCAATTTTTAGATTTAACTGTTATTATTCATTTTTTTATTATTTGGATTGGACTGTAAGGGAAAGTAGATGAATAAAACTATTATTATCAATTGGAATTTAATAATAATTATTATTTTATAATAATATTTCTCTTTAAACTTATTTTATAATTTATTTACAAAAATCTTGATACATAATATGCCTTTTTAATGTACGAAAATTTCCATATTAAATTTGAATAAGCAAACCTTGACTTGAAATATTTAATCTATCAAAAAAAAATCTATAATAGATAGATGATATAAAATTGAATAATAATTGAATTAAAAATTGTATATTATTCAAAAAATATTAGTTTTAATTAGTTTACATAATTATTCAATTAAAAGAAAAAAAAAATGGGTATGTCTATATGATATAATCTTTAATATTTTATTTTGCTTGATTTGCAATAATTTGTTTTTTGATAAGATATTACCTAATAATCTGTATTAAAATTTCATCATATTATTGATGATTATATAACATTATTGTACATATAACTTGACTACATCAATCAAGTGTCCTACATATTTTTTTAAAAATTTAATTATGATAAAACTCAATTTTATTTGTTTACTTACTTATCATAAGATTTTGTAAAAAATAAAATCGATACTCTAAAACACATTGTCACATAATGTACATTATAGAAAAATGATTTGTTTGTTTAATTAATTGAATGCATAAATACATCCTGAATTTGATGACATTGTACTATCTAGTTAGTGAATTAATAAAAATGCAATACCTACATTTATGCATTTAAAAGTTTATTGTGGAAATTTTTTCAAGTCGTTCTTGCTCGAAATAAATTTTTAAATGAGCCGCCCCTGATGAGCAGATGTTAGTTATGTTTTTTTTATCAGATGTAAGGTCTGGGTCAATCGTTCAATATGATAATACAATAACAGATCAAAACCCAGACATTTATCTGATTTTTATACCGGCCTCAAATATTCAGTAATGATATTTGTCACGAGTGGCGCTTGCGTAGTTTTGTAATAGAAATTTTTGATAATTCAATTAACAAGTTTGCCAACTTACATCAATTATGCAGATTATATTAACCAACATTGTTCTTTTGAATTTAATAAAATTCAAACCTTGAATTTATATGACCTAGATATTAAATTTAATTGAAGTAAATAGAAATAATTATTTTTTTTTTTAAATTGGGAGTTATTTCCTTTTATAAATTCATCATTTTCCCCAACATATTTTATATTTAAAAAAATAATAATATCATTAATCCACTATATATTACAATTTAATAAGTACAATAATCGTTTTTTTTTTTTTTTACAATACAAAAGAAATCCAAACTAGAACAAAAACAAAAAAATATAGATTTAAGGTAAATATCCTAATGTTCAGCCCCTTAATAAAATATCACGTAAAATTTTATTTTTGCCCACTCAACAAAAAAAAAACAAAACAAAATTTAGTATAACCTTGAATATGATACCCTTAGTAACGATAGAACAATACGTTAACAGAACATACATATATCCTTTTTAAAATTATATCAACCTTGGGGATAAACAAAATAAAACTTTTAGAAACGCCTACTTTGATTTCGGTTCAATAAAGAGTGGGTTTAATAAGAGCAATAATAAAAACAAAATTAAAAATTTACATTTTAACACCTGTTTGGAAAATGGAACATTTTAAAATAAAGATTTTAAATAAATTTTTGAATTAATAAAAAATTTAGTTTGAAAAATTGTTAAAATTTTGTAGTTGTAAAATAGAGTTTTTTTGATCAATACCCTTGTAAATTATACAGGATACATTCAGATATAGTTTATTTGATGTTATATAATTATTATATTATATCCCGCATCTTCCATATATTCCGATTTTGATTATTTTTGCAGTGTTAGCCTATTTTGACCTTAATATGATATTCCAAATTTTTATGGAGTTTGGAATGACAATTCTGGATTGGTAAGTCAACATACCCTACATACCCATACTAAAATTTTCCAAAATTTGAAATATTTTTTAAATAAAGCATTTTTCTTAGTTTTGTAAATGTTATAGAATACATCCCTGGTTTTTTTTTTACGGCATTAAAACGATTAATGGGATTTTGTCATGAGTTGAAAATTCAACAAAACTATCTTTAAGATAAATATATCTATAAGAAAAATAAAAATGATATTTAAGATAATATTCGAAATATCTATAAACGACCTCTACTATACTCTTACATTTCTATACTTTTGTTTCCTTCTTATAATTTTTAATGTTAAATATGGATTTTATTAGATATAGTATTTGCTAGTTATAAAGATATTTATTATGAACTTTTATGAATATTTAACATAATAAACATCTTTACAATATGGGTTATAATTACGGTGACCATTCGTACTATATTTTGAAAGGCTGTACTATTTTTTTTTTTTGCAATATAATGTACTATAATTTGGGAAAAAGTACTATATATTTGTGGCCAAAGTACTATATTTCAATTTTATTTTCAAAACTCGAAACTAATGTTTATTGGGCGGAATAATTGTCAATTGTCATTTGTCAATGTAGCATGTATTTTATAACTTCAATTGTTTTTAGGAGTGGGTTGAATGAAATTTTAAATCAAAAACGTTTTCTTACTGAGTAAAATAATTGGTAATATTATTTATTTCATATTGTTAAAATGTATTATAAAATATTAATTATATATTTGTTCAGCTTTTGACTCTAAAAATGCCAGAACGAAGAAAATGTATATTTAAAAAAATGTATATTAAATGTCGCCAAATGATGTAAAATGCTCTAAATGCGGTGCATCTTTTTGCATTTCTAATGGAGGAAGGTCATTAATTGTTCAGCATTTGCAAACCGAAAAACATAAAAAATCTGATATCGTATCTGCTTCTAGCACAAATATAAACAGTTTTTTACGAAGTGCAATATTCACCAGCAAAGAAGAAAAATTAGCAAAAATTGAAGGTTTGTGGGCTTATCATGCTGTACAACACAACCATTCATTCCGTTCTAATGACTGCACATCAAAACTAATAAAAAAATGTTTTGAGGAAAAATATGCTTGTGCACGAACAAAAACAGAAGCAATTATTTGCAACATTTTTCAACCGTTGTCTTTTTATTTGCTTAAGACCGATCTTTCCCAAATAAATTTTTTAACTGTCTACGCTGACTGCTCAAATCATGGCAACATAAAAATTTGTCCTCTTTTGATACATTATTTTTTACCAATTTATGTTGTTAAAGTTAAAATTTTGAAAGTACAACAGTTGCCCGTCGAAATTTCTGATATTATATCAGATTATATTTTAAAAACTCTAGGTAATCATGAATTATCAAACAAATTATTAGCTTTATGTGCTGACAACACAAATTGTAATTTTGGGGGAGCTGCAAGAAGAGGACGCAACAACATTTTTCACAAGATTCAACAAAATATTGGCAGAGATTTGATTGGAGTAAATTGTGCTGCACATATAATAAATAACTGCGAGGTCAATTTCCAAAAAGTACTCGATTACAGCAAAACAAGATGGTTAACAATAAGACCAGCTGTAGATAGGATTCTTAAATTATCCAGGCTTTAAAGTGTTATTTTTTATCTGAAGATAAATGCCCATCTGTGTTAAAAACATTCTTTCAAGATCCGTCAGCCGAAGTTTGGCTTTTATTCGTACAAAGTCAATCCTCAACGTTTCATAATTGTATACTTAAAATTGAATCTCAAAATATTTGTATGCCAGAAGTAGCAGGAATAATTAAAGAATTACGAACAAAATTAGTAGGAAAGGAAAAACAGTTGTTTTTATCCTGGAACGGTAAGACAAATTATTTTAAATTTAGAGAAAAATGGTGAAATTGGTGTTTCTAAATTCAAAAAGACTATATGTTTATTTTATTCTACTTGCATCGAATATTTGGATCAGTGAACAGATAAATTTTATGAAATACAAATTTTTGAATGGACTACAATTACAAAACCACTAATATGGACTGATATTTAATGCTGTGTAGATTTTGTTAAACATAAAAGAACTAATCTAAATACATTTGATGAAGTTGAACTTTTTGATGAATTTTCATTGGTTAAAAACTTCATTACTACACAACAAATAAAGCTTTGGATGGAAAATAAAGTACCGACAGATAAAAGATGGGTGAATATATTCAAACATTTTGATTCGAAACAAATAAGTTATCAAAATATACTAAAATTAATTGCCTGTGCTTGCCTGGTTCGAATGCTGCTACCGAGCAAATATTTTCGGTAATGAATAATTTTTGGACAACTGAAAAAAGCCAGTAATAACAAAATATAATTTTGATATGAATTGTTTCCAGTTTTCGGAATATTTGCAATCTAATAAAGATATTTTTAAAAAAATTCATAAATTGGAAAAATATGAAAAAGCAATATTAGAAATATAAGAAAATATTACCTTTAACTAATAAATAAAAATGAAATGTCAATTTTTTTTAATTTAATAATATGTATGAACTTATTTATTTTTGTTTATTATTTTTGTATTAAAATTTTTTGATTAAATATGTATACATACTTAAATATATAAAAAAAATTGTGTTGTACTATATTTTCGTTTTCAGAAAATGGTCACCGTAGTTATAATACAGACAATAATAAGAATTTGGATATTTTTCCAGTCTTTTTGTATATCAGTTTTAATTGTAATTTCATTCTTTATTGATGTAATTCGTTGGACCACTAATTTGTACCTGTTATAAACTAATTGTGTTTTTGATTCGAAGCGTTGTAGAATGTCAATTCATTAATATATACATATACTTCATCCAACAATGTTACATAATGAGATTTGCTGCAACTAATTTCGTTCTGTTTATTATGTTTTTATATTCAATCTTTTGATATTTTACAGAAAATAGAACATATCATAAAAAATCATTTACTGTAATCAAAGAGACGGACATTTTGTAAAAAAACAAATGACTAAGGTGTGGTAGACATTTTTTTTTTTTGTTTTATTAATATTTTTATTTTTAGAACGTATTTATATAAATTTAATGATTATTTATTTTTGTGATTTGCCTAAATGGTAGTAAATTGATCAGCGGACTAATATAGTCCAAATTCAACAGGATTAACAATTTACAGTAATATTATTAGGAAAATGTTTTTTCTATACTTACATTTTTCCGAAATTTTTAAAATTACAGTTTTATTTATTTAATTAAATTGTACATACAGATAAATTTTAGTTAACTACTTATATTGGTAACTACTATTAATAGGTTAACTACTTATATTGGTAACCGTTTATTTAGGTTTGAATGGGAATGGGACTGATCAATATCTATCAATATTTCTGTCAGTTCAGTTGAAATTTTTCAAATTGCACTTTTATTAATTTATTTAATTAAATTGTACATAAGTACAGTTTCAAGTCTTATTCTGCCATGGGCTTAATTAATAATTAGATCTTAGAATATTCTCAACATAAGTACAGGAACAATATGCCTAAATTCTACGTGATTACCATTTTAAAAAAAAAAATTCTTAAGACATTATTTTCAAAAATATTAAAGTCTACTTTTATCAAATCACATTTTCAAGTCCTATTCTGTCATAGACTTAATTAATTATTTTTTAGAATATTTTTTGTATACCTACACAGTTCTGAGTTAATAAAATTTTCATTTCAATGTTTTTTCTAAGTTAATTTATCAACCATTTCATTACCAAGCTACATAAATGTATAATATACTACAATTTACATATTAGATTATATCAAATCTATAGATACGAATTTAATCTAGAAAAATTCTAAATTTGAAAATATATGGATAAATAAATTTAAAATCCCTCCTGTTCATATTATAATATTTTTTCTCATTTCATACCTTAATTATTTTCTATATAATAATTTACATTTTCTATTTTATTGAAATAATATTATATTTCTAGGCCGAATTTCATATTAAAAATTCTATCACATTTTTGCTTCCTTTTCATTTTTCTTCACTCAAAATTTAAATTCTAATTGGAACTTGTCATTAAAGTTAGAAAAAAAACTTATCTTTCATATATATACATAATATACATATTATATAATATTAAATTTACTAAAAATATATTTTTCTGCAAAAATGTTACATTAGATAACCCTCAAGTTTCTAAATTTAATAATTTTACAAAATAAAAATTTTAAATTTCTTTACCTTTTTTTGTAAATTTACAAAAACTAAAAAACAAAAAAAAAAAACAAAGTTTTTTTATTGCACCCTATTCGTTTTTATTTTTGTATTTTTTACAACTTTTGTAAGTAAAAAAAAATAAAAGAAAAAAGTTTTTTTTTTTAATCTTACTATAATAAAACTAAAATTATTAACTTTATTTAGAGAACTATAAAATGATCCAATCCCTAGAGTTCAAAATTCAAAACTACGATCCAGAACATTAAAATGAATTTTTGTTTTATTTTTATTTTTTATCATTTCTAAATTTACTTCACTCTAGTTTCCTTAATATATTATTATTATATATAGATGGCAGAGGAGAAATAAATAAAAAGCAAATTTTAATTTAAAGAAAAGGTCTCAAATTTGAAATTACTTAAATGTAGGTACAGTGTATAACAAAACTGACTTAATATTATATTTTAACTGGTTGTTTCTTTTATGAGAAATATGATTTTTATTGTTTTATAAATTTTTTATAAGTTAACTATACTTATAGGGGTAATAGTTTATTTAGGTTTGGGTGGGACCTGACTGATCAACATCTATCAATATTTCTGTCAATTACTGTCAGTTCAGTTGAAGATATGCAATTTTAAAATCAGTTTACTGTTATACAGTTATATTTATAATATTATACAGCACAGTTGGCGACACAATATATAGTTTTACGATTAATTTACCGTTATATATAGTTATATTTATAATATACGGTTCAGTTGAATATATGCAATTTTACAATCAGTTTACTGTTATACAGTTATATTTATAATATTATACAGTTCAGTTGAAGTGACATATAATTTTATGATTAGTTTACCGTTATAAATTTACTGTTATACAGTTTACTGTTATACATTTACTGTTATACTGTTTACTTTTATACATATTTAGAAGACAGTAATTCAGTAGATCAGCTGATTTTCATTGTAAATCTTTTTATTATTAGAGAAGACTGAATTGCTTTTAACTGTTTATCGAGTGTAAGTCATATACAAAGTTGATTGCATTAGCCGTGCATGCTTAGATGATAATATGTACTTTGATTGAATTTATTTATTTCGATCGAAATAAATTGAAATACTTATCAAGACACAAAGTTCTATTGAACTAAAATTAATAATGCCTTCCTTCAATCAATTTCACCACAACACTCTATGGACACTTCTAGTGCTTATTTCTACACTGTTAAAATTCAAAAATGGTAAGAAAATTGGTTTTAAAATTCACTTATTGTAAAAACTACTAAAATGTGGAACATCGAGTTGTACGTATGTGTTAGAAAGATATGTGGAACATAGGTATTTTACTCCGAAGGAAATACTACTTCATTTTACAATTTACAACTTTTCAAAAATAATGTACGTATGGGTTAAAAAAACATGTGTGGAACATGTGGAACATAGATGTTCCACTCCGAAAGAAATACTACTTCATTTTACAATTTGCTACTTTTCAAAAATAACATCTTCAGGCTCATCTCCACCTTACCTATACCAATTTTGACTTATATCATCCTAATTCCCTCCTAATTTTACTCTCCTTAACTACAATCATTTTATAAAAACTAATCGTTTCCTTGTAGTTGGGTAGTGTGTTACAATTAATTTCAGAAATAACCATCACAATGAATTTAAAAACATGTTAAACATTTCTACTTTTATCGTACATTTATCGTAGAAATCGTCAATCAAAAATCATCATGCAAAAGCGCTCGTTCATGCTTTAATAGGAAACAGATATGTATCATGGCAGAAATAATAAAAGGCCACTGGCCTAGTAAAGAATCACCTTTATAAAATGGGCCTAACTGAAAACAATTTAAGCAGAATATCTGAAATAAAGGAAGCGCTCATTTGTAACAGGCTTCGCCACCTGGAAATAGCTTTCCAATATATAATATACAGTTTATAAAATCACCTTTATAAAATGGGCCTAACCGAAAACAATTTATGCAGCTTATGTGAAATAAAGGAATGACACACTTGTAACAGGCTTCGCCACCTGGAAATAGCTTCTCCCGAATAATACGAGCTATCCAGCTTACTATTGAAGGCTATCCTGAGTGTGATTACAAAATCAGATATCCTTAAGAACTCATATTATTAATAGCACTAAATAACACCGATAATCACAATAAGCCTATTTGCGGCTGCATTGGTATAGTAGCCAGATCCCTTCCTAATCTAATCACTTCCTAATTTATTTACATCTTTGTCTAAGAGATCAATTTTCTTTGGATCATTATGTGTTTGACATTTATTTATTCATTTATTTATTAAACAGCGGACCTGCAGATAAATCTGATAAATCAAGAAATTGTTTTTGACATTATTTGATATTATTTTTTTTTAAATTTTAGTCAACTGTGGCTTGTTTCCACCTATTATTCTCTATAGCTCAATTTAATACTGTATAAAAAAATAAATTAGAAACAAAATTAATTTAAAGGTCCAGGTGTACTTTACAGTTGAATGATTTTAATTTCAATTCATTTAATTTTTATTCTAACTGTACACATTTATCTATACATACAATTTAGATAGGCATATATATATATATATATAGATAATTTGCTCTTCATAGACTTTCGTTTCAAGTAATTTCAATATTAAGACTTCTGTGTAAATTATTTCAGTAATAAAGAAGATCCCTACAACAGAAAAAAAACAAAAAAAAAAACACAAAAATACGAAAATAAAAACAAACAAATCACAATTTCTAAATAAGTTGATATCCTATTAGAATGGGTTTATCTAAAAAATCCTTCGGATTGCTTTTTTTTTTATTTATTTTTTTTTTTTTAATATCCTTAATATTTAAACCATTTTTATTTTATATACATGTAACGCATAAAACTGCCGGGGCAAATTGATTTCTTCAATTGGAAAGAAGTAGCAAAAAAAAAAGACCCAAGTTTGAATATTTTCTATATATATATATATATATATATACCCTAAAATAATAGTCATAGGGTAATATTTTTTCCTTAATAATTTTTCTTATCGTCACTACTGTTACCTACTCGCTTCATCCCTACCAAAACAATTTTGTTTGTTATATTCCATCGACCATGAACAGAGCTAGCTGTATTTATATAAAGTACATATTATTTTTGAAGTTTAGATACTCTAATAATATACAGTTAGTACTGAGCACCTCCTCTCTCCTACCTCCTATTCTTTCTTTCTTTGACAGGCAATAATTTGACAGATTTTCGTTTGAAAAATTACAAAATAAAGTCACAATGTTACAAACATGTATAATAATATGTCTTTTTTGTTTCTTTTAAAATGTACCACCATTTTCTTTTTCTAATTTTTTTTTTTTCTCATTTTGATAATTTCCACCCCATTTGGGGAGTGGAACAAACAAACAAACTGATAAAAAAATGAAAAAAAGTAAAAGGCTGTTTAAAAATAAAAATTCAACGAGCAACAAAAAAAAATTGTTTACTTTATACACAATACAATTTCATACGCACATAAATACACACACACAAACACAATATAAAAATAAAAATTAATAAAATAACAGAAAACAGTCTGTATCTGGGTAAAAAGTGCCAACAATGGAAATTTCTACCGAAAATTCTCATGTGAAAAGATACAAAATGAATTATTTTTGTTATTTTCTTTTAATTTTGTGATTTTCCTTTGAAAAATGGGAACACATTTTCATTTATTTTTTTTTTTTTTCTGTTTTTTTTTTTTTATTTGAAAAAGTAACATTCAACCTCCAGGTCAGAGAAAGGAAATTAAAGATATTTTTCTTTTATAAGTTAAACTGAAAAATGCGAATATTTTTTTGTTGTTATTTTTTTTTTGTTTTTTTTTTTTTAAAACGTAGGATGCAAATATAAAAACAAAAAAAAAACACAAAAGAAGAAAAAATATAAAAATAAAGACAATTTTCTCTAAAGCCATTTTCTAATATTAAGTAAAAAAGACGAACATGCAAAAACAGCAAAAATAAAAAAAAAACTAATAAAGAGACTAAAGTTGTAGAAATGTCTATTAAAATGTATTATAAAAGAAATACCAATACACAATGTCTAGATTTACAAATTTATTGTATACGAGTATTTGTATATGGTAGGTATTTGATGTGATCTTTGAAACTTCTGAATTTGTTCTAAAGTAAAAAAAAATAATACCCAAAATGGATTATAATCTTGAAAACATCACTGGTCTTCTAGACAAAGTTTTTTTTTTTGTTTTTGGCTTTGAAGATTCAAATATTATTGATAAGCGCTTTTTGATTGCTTGTGATGTTGGTAATTTAAGAAAATTATAATAAACGTTAAATAAATCAATTGTCATAATTTAGGTTGTAATATTGTATCTATATATAGTTAGAGGTACCTGTTGGTAAATTCATGTCAAAGTCATATTTAAAGATGTTTCAATTAGTTTTATTTAATATTTTGATCGATTTCGGTTACTGCACCGGCATTAGAAGACTGACTAAACATATCTAGAGTTTTTAATTGTTATTTTTTAAAAATGTTTTACCTAGAAGCTTTACCTGTATTCTGATGTAAAATATACTACATTTGAAGGCCTTACAAGAAGAGAACTGATTATCATGGACTGTTATATACTTATAACTACAATTAATAAGGTTAGAGGCCCCTGTTGGTTAATTAAAATTCATGTTAAAGTCATATTTAAAGATGTTACAATTAATTTTATTTAATATCTTGATCGATTTCGGTTACTGCACCGGCATTAGAAGACTGACTAAACATATCTAGAGTTTTTAATTGTTATTTTTTAAAAATGTTTTACCTAGAAGCTTTACCTGTATTCTGATGTAAAATATACTACATTTGAAGGTCTTACAAGAAGAGAACTGATTGATTATCATGGACAAATTAATAAGGCTTTCAAATTTTAATATGAAGCTTTGACACTATTATAATTTGTGTAAACAATATAAATAGTCCTCATATACCGTTTAATTTTTATATAAAATGAAATAGGCAGGAATCTTGTTTCTTTATATAATTTGTTTTTTTTTTGTTATAATTCCAAGTCTTTGAGATGAATACCCTAACTGCTTTTACACAGACATTTGGAATACACAATTATATACAATAGCTTTTTTCTGTAGAGTTTTTATGGTATATCTACTAATTTAAATGTGGAAAACTATATAGTACTAGATATAGTAGATATAGTTATGAGGCGAAGCGCCTTCATAATAGCATAATTCCATTTTTATTTTTAAGTGATAACCAAAACTCTCAACTACTTATCATTTATTTTATACCAATGATAAGGGGTACTGGACCATACTGGACCAAATCCAAAAATCCAGAAAACATTTTTTTTATTTTTTGCCTTCGTCGGGAATCGAAGCTGGGATCTTTCGGTTGAAAGCAGGCGTTCTACCTACTGCGCCACCCAACGTGTGAAGCCCTAACCCTATGCTAACTCTAATCAGGCTATTCAATCCACACTTTGAGTAACTTTCTATTTTAACCCTTAAACGCATACTGTAACAGATCTACATCATGGTCTTTTATTCTCTGCAATTGCGTGGTAAAACTTCCAAAATTAATTCTGAAAATTTTATTTTTACAGAGGATCGCAAAATTGCTGGGGCTGTAAGAAAAATCTCGTTTTTAATATAATTAAATTATTAATCAAATTTACACTGGAAAATTGGATGCAGCCAAACTATTAGAAAACGAAAGCAGATACAGTAAATAGGCTTAGGCGACTCATACTGAAACAACTGCGACATAAAATATTTTTGGCAGATATTATACTACATTTTCACTAGTGGTAGGATTAACTAAAACAAAAATATTTTGCTTAGGTACCATGCAGATGAGTAGATTGTCAAATTGTAAATTACCAAAAGATAATCAACTGAAAGTACATAAAAGAGGTAACAGCTTTGAAGTTTTTGCAAATGTTAATACCATAGGTGTGTGACAATGTCTTATCATTAGCTGTAATGCAATGGGTTTTATAAAATGTTTTGGACTCTGAATAAAAGCGAAAAGTTTTCTTTTCGACTGTTTTGACAAACCGAAGCAGCAACGGTTTGCAATGGTTGTTCTTCGTCATACCTCCACATTGATGACAAACGACATGGGATTATCACTGGTTCCAAGGTAGGTAAACTCCTGAACTACCTCGAAATTAAATGTGCTGACAGTGATGTTTATGTTAATGTTGCAAGGCCTTTTTGTTTGTCGACAGCATGTATTTTGTATCTTCCTTATTTACTTTGAGACCCATTTGTTTCGTTGTTTCTGCAATCTGGGTAAAACCATCAACGATCGCTGATTATGATTTGGCGATGAAGTCAATGTCGGCAGTGTTTCTTTGTAGTTGGACAGATCTGAAAATTGTAGTGCCGACCGTCTTTATTACCGCTCCTCGCACCTTACGCTCGAGTACCAGATTGAATAATTAATAAATATTATTTTTTCAATGAAATTACAATGAATCTACTCTGATTTTTACTGAAATAATTTTGGTATGTATTCACTTATTTGGGGGTCTAAATGGGTATGGTCGTTGTATCCAGCTTACGCTACTTAGCCTCTCCCACCTTATTTTCCTACTCTCACCTTCACGGGGTGACCCCTGTTAACCTTAGCAACCCATACGAACGATCGGGTCCTAACCCCGGTGTAGTAGGATGGGTAAGGGACAAAAGAGGGGGGAAGCATGGCGTGTATCGCACAACAGCGTAGGTAACAACCAAAGGCGGAAGATCCATGCCCGGAATTGAGCCACTTTCACATTTTGAATTTATGAGTCTTTTCTGTAACCATGTATGGAGCGTCTGCATCTTCTAGTTGAAACGGCTGCAAAAGGCGTATGTACTCACAATGAGCGGCTTATAAGAAGATGTATCTGACCATCCAACGGGCGGACGTGCTTGTCAGGTTTGAGTTTATGGTTTTATCACCCATATCTCAGAAAATGCCAAAGGGTCAACCAACTGATAACATTTCATGAAACATGACAACGAATGGTAGGTCCCCAAGAGGTAATCGCGATGATATCACGGTGAATTATCTACAGCCTCGATTGTAGAAACCACACATCGGATTTGGGGGTGAGGCATATTTCATGTGGCGGTGTCGAGCGGAACACCGAGATAACAGAATCGAAAAAAAAAATTCCGCCCTATGCCCCACGGATGGGGTTGCAGGACAATGATGATGATGATTCACTTATTCACTTTCTTAAGTATATTTCTTACAGTTAGAAAATTTTTAATTATGTAAACTGATTTTTATTTTTACATTAGTGACAGTTAACCCAAACAATAACATTTTTATATCTATTTACGACGGTGAACAATTTTACATTAGATATTAACACTGACATGGTTCATCACACGTTATGACCGATTTAAAAAGCATCTGCCCAAGATTGGTAAAAGAAAAAAAAGAAGACAAATATTTCCGGATCCCATTTTTCTGAAGTGGACATCAAATTAACAATAGCGTTCATCAAGGACATAAACTTACAATTCTAAAATAATAAACGGTAAAGTACAATAGATCCTAAGAGTACAATTATACCCCATAAAAAAATGAATATTGACCGAAACGTATACATTAAATATATTTATATTAAAACTAGGATACAGCAAAATCCACTTCGTAATCAAATGTCTATGATCAGTGGTTATTTTACAGTTGACAAAATTTTAAGTTAACAAGTAGAAACGATGTTGACCGAAACGTAAGTATATTAAAACTAGGGTATAGTACATTTGACAGTTTCAATTTTCAAATTTGCATTTGATATGAGCACATTTAACAGCAATTTTATGTCCTAAAATTTCCTTTATTGGTGTTTGACATGGGTTCATTTGTTAAATGTTAACCCGTTTTTAGATTTTTTTACTAAGTATTTTTCTACCATATTTAATTTTTGTTCAGTACAATTTGTGAATAATGTTCATCAACCAAGTGTAGTTTTTTAAAATAGATTTATTAAAAGTGTTTTTTTTTAGGTATATTTCTAATAAAAAGTCAAATTTTAATTAAAATAGTAAACTGTATTCATTTCGGGGCTAAAATATCAATACTAAGCCAAATTGACATTTGTGGCAGCAGCATGAACACGACATTTTTTAGCACTGCTAGCTAAAATAGCAAAACAAACTTAACTCGGGAAAATTATTCTAATTAATCGATGATACGAAAACTAGGTCCCAAGACATTTACAGGATGATTAGTTCCGGTATAAAATTTATTTCGTAAAAATAAACACTTTCGTTTTGACATTTATAGTAACGGGTGGTATTAACCCGTGCTCAATTTTTTGCATGTTTATAGCATTACTAATTTAGCACGACATGAACGCAGCAATAGAAAATAGTTCTTAAGTCAAATTTCAATTACAATAGCGTATTGTAGAATTTGGGTTTCAAAACCTTAATAATGCGGGTTTCAAAACATAAAACATTAAAATTTATTGTTTACAAAATTTTAATTTTACATTGCACATATTTTCTTGAATACCCCCAAATGTTGTCAAATATAAAATTTGAGCGCCGTGGCTAGAAGCTTTGTTATTACAAGACGTGCATGTTCCACACTCTCTTTAAAGAAACCGATTATATAATAATAAAAATCAGAAATCCACACTGTATGACAGTAACAAACTGCAAAAAAAAAAAACAAAATAAAAAAAACAACACTGATCCTGATCCTTTAATGGTGATTGTTCATTTTTTATTACAACGATTAAGGTGGGTAAAATTCGATTTATATATTTTTTTTTTTTTTAAAGTTATACAGAATATTTTTACTCGTTGCTATTTAAAGGTTGTTTTTTTTTTTTTTTTTTTTTTACTTAAAACAAAAAAAACAGATTTTTTTTTTTTGAGAAAATATGAAATTACACAAAATTGACATGAAGGTACTTTGATTTTTTTGTGATGTAGGAAAAACAAAGTCAACCAAGTTTTTAAATTTAATTTTTTTTTTTTTATTTTTGTTGTTGTTTTTGTTTTTCTTATGGTTAGGTTTTTTTTTTACACTCGTTTCAATTTAAAGTGCTGACGATTTGGCTTTTCCTGAATTTTTATTATATTTTATTATAAAATTTTTTTTTTATTTCTCAATCCTGTCCTCCCCCTCATTTATATTATGGAATTTATTTATGTGTTAAGCTTATTCTCCGCAAAATGTGCGGCTTCTTCAATTTTTATTTTTTTATTTTTTTGTTGTATTTTGTGAAGAATTATTTTAATCTAGTAAGTTATTAGGCTGTATATTATATAAGAAAAGGATATTTGTCAGGGGATGCGTGATGATGAAATAATATTAAAAGTGGGAAAAGAAAGCTGTAAAATTATATTTTGGAAAATTAAAATAAAAGTGATGCTTTTTTGAAGGATTTCTTTAATGTTTGGTGAA
The DNA here is from genome assembly GCA_963942445.1 of Argyra leucocephala. NCBI lineage: Eukaryota > Metazoa > Arthropoda > Insecta > Diptera > Dolichopodidae > Argyra > Argyra leucocephala. The sequence continues at coordinate 128,595,941 of OZ012680.1, read as the reverse complement.
TAAAAAGAAAATTTTCAAAAGGAATTATTACATATATGTATGTGTGTATGTATGTATGTATGTATTATAGGTTGTATATTTAATATTTCATTTTATTTTATTTTATTAAGAACATGATTTTTATGTCAAATTTATTTTTTTATTTTTCGAATATCATGTTAAAAATATTTGATTTGGATTTTTTGTTTAGGAGATGTATATACATATGTATGTTGTGTGGGAGTGTTATGGAATTTTTTTAATGAGAAAATATTATTATGCAATACAAAAATATACAAATGAAAGAGAAGTTGTATAATGTGTGTAATCTTGTCGATTTAATGTTTCAGTATTAATACAAAAGCAGCCATATCGGAATATGAATATATTGGATATATCATATTCGATAACTACACCGAATTCGACCAATAAATATGTAACTTAACTTATGTATTGCAAATTTATTATATTAATACGATAAAGACATTAAAAATCTAAATCTAATGATTTTTTTTTATTTAAATAATGAATTTGGTTCCATCACAGATAGATAGTAGTGGCTGCCGACAGTACGCCGACACACTTAGACCATTAAGGTCAATTGTGTTACCACGATTTCCATTATAATAACATTACATTTCATTTGGACATTATTTTCATTTACATACAGAGTTCAGATTTACTTAAATCTACACAACTGAAATATTATTAAATTTTTATTATCATCTTAGCTTTTTATCACTTAATATTTATATAAGGCGAGTTTTTAAAAACCTTATATTTGTTATATCTAACCTTATATCTAACCTAAACTAAGCAATATAATAACTAACTTAACAATTAACCAAATTTAGCAAAAACAGCAAAATATAGTGAAATTTATAAGCCAACTAGCTATTTTTTATTTAAAATTTTCAATGACAGATTACATACAATATTTCATTAAGATTTATTCAAATCGCGATAATTTTTTGGAATTATTTTCTAAACCTTTTAATTTGTAAAATTTTAATTTTTATGATTATACGTTTTTTAGATTTGTAAAATGTGCACGTATAAAATATAAACGTGTAAAAAAATTTGCTCATTAAATTATTATTCATTAGTGGAATTGTGCATTAAAGCATACTTGACCATACATACATATAGTTCAAGTGAGTTTATCAATGAGGTTAATTGTGAATTTACTGAGCTTCACTAGAATTTTTTATATAGTTTTTAACGTGTATGGATAATTTGTGTAATAATTTTCACAATAATATATAGTGAAAATGTAAGTATGAAATTTGATTGCTCAAGAATTGCTCAATATTATTTACAAAGCAATATCAGAGATGTTTTATGCAAAATAAGTAATTTATTTGTAATTAATTGTGAAACATTTCAATTAATTTTATATTTTACACTAAAAGCAAATTAAATTTGTAGAAGTTGTCGATTTATTTCTTCTTTTTCCCATTTATGGTTTCTTATTATTAGCAATAAAACACATTCTTTTGAGATTAGCTTAGAGTTAGTGAATACAAATTTATTTTATTACTTATACCTAATTATTTTAATTTCATCTATGAGTTTTAAATTTTAAATAAAAAAACAAACATTTTTGTACAAGGTATTAACCAATTTAACTTATAATTTGCTGAAGGGATATGAAAATATTACTCATTATATTTTAAGTAATTTATTAAAATGATTCTGCTAGATTTAGACAAAAAAATATATATATTATTATAAACGGCTTAAAATTTTATTTATTTTAAATTCCCCTGTGAGCTGGATTATGGCTAAAATGTTACTGATTTTTTTCATCTCAAGCTAGTATTTTTACTAACTTTGTAGATAAAATACATTATTGTTTTGTTTTATATTTAGTTGTATACAACGCTTGATCCCAAACTATATAAAAACATTTATGTAATTACTTTTTATAGTATTTCATTCTATCATTTAATTTGTATAACAGTTAGAGGAAAAAATCAGTATAACAATATTAAAAACATAAGTTCAAATCCGACAGAAGATATAATTTGTCTCTCTAATGACGAGGCCATAGGTAAAAGGGATGAGATTTACTAGAACAACAATAGTATATCAATCAACTATTTCACAAACACTTAAAAAAACTAAATCACAGCCTCGAAATCATAATTGATCCGGTTACACTAATGCCCGTTCTGAAATAGATCATCAATTAATTAAATATGAATATAAATCAAATAAAAATATGTATTATGCTCTTCAAAGGATATTATACTCAATATTAAATTATTATTATATATGTATATTATAATATATTATAGTATAATAATGTATATATTATAACTATATTTATAATTTGTATCCTTATTAAATTATTATAATGAATGTTGGGTTAACGAAATTTAATTAATTTATTTTAATTCGTTTTATTAATACAAGCGCACGTATATATTTTATGCAATGTTGTAAAATAATATTTTTATTTAACTTAAAACAATATTTTTAATTATATTATATTCTAACACGAATATTCATTTAGAATAAAAATTAATATGATCACATAATTCAGAAATGTACACATTAAGTATATTGATTGACATTACGAAAATCAAGAACATATTATGAAATAGAATAATTATGTACAATTTGGAAAATTTTTTGCAAATGGAAAGTTTTAGATTTATTCCATTTATAGGTAACTTAATAGGAGTTATAAAAAGGACTATTTTGATTTTGATATTATTAACTTAAATTAAATACAGTATATACTTGAAGTTTTGTCAAGTTCAACTATTTAGAAAAAAAAGTTAAACAAAAAAATTAGCTAACTTACAGCTATTAAAAATATTTAATTTATAATATAAAATATTAATATTTATTTATTTATTTAAAATAATATTGAATACACAATAACCAAGTTTTTTGACATTCAATTTATTTGATAAATAAATTTTGCTTTTGGTACCTATTTTTAAAACCTCTTGTTCCAATTCAAGTGAAATTAATATTTGCAGTTCCTCCTAACCTAACTTATTTTAGTCAGGACAAAATGGTAAATTTGGTTGTTTTTCACTTAAAAAATTAAATTTAAAACAATAAATTTGTATTAATCTTTAATTTTCAAAAACCTTATTGGAAAATTATTATTCCAATCCAATTCGAACACATAAATTTCTAAATAACATTTTACTTCCTTTTTCAAATTTATTTTAATTAAAATGAATGAATTTATTTTAATTACAATGAAATATAATAAATGATACAAAATAAATAGAAAATATAAAATTTATTTCAAATATTTGTTGATCAAATGAGTTCAAAATACATTATGTAGGTAATCTATAATAATAATGTATAAATAAATTTTATAGCAATTTTAAAAAACTAAAATCCTTTTAAGAATATTAGATAACAGTATTATAATGTGGCACCGTGAAATAATGCCATCCGTAATAAATCCATAATGGCCTTATTTTGCTTTTGAATCAAAAATAATGTCACGTCGCACATTTTTTCGGGTATGGCTTTATTTCCCATTCATAACGTTGAGTTGTTCCACATTGCCTTCCATCCTACTGAATATATTAGATTCGAGCCAATAACTAGAATTTAACTCTAATTCTTTTGATAGACAACTAAGTGTTTTAACTGTTAAAAAACGATTACGTTTTAATGTACGTACAACTGAGATTTACTAACAACTGTTGTTCTTTTTAGCTGTGATACTTTCGGCGTAACTTTTGGAAATATTTTTAATAAATGTATAGCTATTAATATAGGTATTGAGTTATCACTTTTACCCTTCTACTAACAGCATGTATCTGTTTTAGTTTATTTTTAGTTTTTTCTAATAAATCGTGGCGGTATTTTACTAATTCTACTGGATGATGACTTATTGCACAACTAAATGAAGCAAGCTTTCGTCTAGTAACAAACGTCTGATGTGCTTGCTCTAAGCATAAATTTGACAGTATATGTATGCGCAATTTTACGACAGAAGCTATAAATAGCCATTATTTGTTATGAAAACATCTATATTCCAGAATATTTATATCTATGTGTATAAGCGATTGTGCATTAGGAGAGATTTTACAGTTAGTTTCAAGATCAGAACTATATGTATTTTATAGAATATTTATAAATTTGTATATGCAAAATCCTTAATTAGAAGACATTTTAGAATTGGCTTCAAAATCAGAATTGCTAGTTTTTCCAAAATATTTTGCGATCAAACTTGGTAACTAAAGCAAGAAATGGGCATAATATGTATGTAAATGTGAACATTTAACAACAATTCAAGATTTGTTTGAAAAATTAAATTGAGTCTATTTGAACAAATAAAATTACATGTGCGATGTGACTTTTTTTCTCATTCAAATGCGAAATAAGGTTATTATGACTTTATTACGTATGACGTTATTTCACGGCACCATATAATTTGAATAACTATATCGGGTGTTTCAGATCATCCTGATCAGTTTGTTAAGAAGGTAAAATTTAAATTAAACAAATTGTTAATTAAATCGGCAGTATTCTATTGATTAGTGATATTTTTAACTTCCGGAAAGAGTGGGAAATAGGAAATCAGAAATTCAACGAAATCGAGATTTTCAAATAGAATGATGTATTTTTTGATGCAATAATTCGGATTCTACGTCAAAAAATATGAAAATTTATGGTTTTAAAAATCCGTTTTCGACATTTTCCGGAAGTTGAAAATATCACCAATCCTTCCTCAAGTAAAAAACTTATAAACATGTTCTGGGAGACGCAGTATAACAAAATCAGCATTTTAACCCTTAAAAATAATTATATTTTATATATATATATATAGTAATGATAATAGTTTTCATAGTGTGATAATTTAATCAAAAATTACTGTTACAATTCCAACAATACACACTTTTTTCCAGGATCAAAATGAACCAAAAAAATTAAGATTTTCAAAAGAAAAAGCAAGCAAGATTTTGAAAAAGACAATAGCGTGCCGGACTAATAACTGTCGAATCATTTACTGCAACTACCTGCAAAATATCTAACTTTAATTTATTTGATCGAATACGATATATATAAGCTTCAGAAACTATATAGCTATGTATCATTATGATGGCTTTGGGTTTTTACCTCATCATCAAAAAACTGTCTTCAATCAATATAATTAATCAATCTTATTGAAACATCATATTCTCAGAATTTCCAATTTTTATTATGGATTTAATTACTTTTTTTTAGATAGATGGATTCGAATATTATAGTTTGCTTCTAGAAAGCCATATCAGGACTTAATTTTGTTCGCAGGACTAATCTCAAGTGACAAATTTGTTATTGTAAGTAGTTTCATGAGATATTACTCGCCCAAGGAAGTCATTACCAAAGACAATCGGGTGTGATTGTAGAATTTATTTATAACACATTAATTTCTTTAATTTCATAGTATTTGGACATGCAATCCAATTTCATTAGTTATTCCTACCACTGTCTTTTTTTTTAAATTATTTCTCTTGTAAACTTTACAATCTGTCTCTAATGGATACACTCAGTAGTTTGTATGGTATTTGTACATGTAAGCAACATGACTTTCGGATGAAAAACACAATGGTAAGTTATCCATGACAATCTAGTTATATTTGGTAGTATCTGTTGGGTAGTTTCAAAATGTTGTAATGCGTCGACTAGCACTATTTGATACCAACTAGTTGTTTGGCAGGGTATTTGAATGTAAATCTGATCTTGCTTAGTAGTCTCCTATTAGTATTAATACTTTTGATTGGAATCGCTGTAATATTTCAATATAATAATAATAATAAAAATAGTCTTTATTTCAACAGAATTACGAAGCTAGTAATAAATTTTGAATACATACAAATTAAATTCATTTTTTGTACAATGTATCCTTAATCAAATTAATAATTAATTCAAATTAAAAATTAGTATTTAAAATAATTTAGATCACATTTTTAGCTTATACTAAATAACTTTTAATTTATATACTATTAAAAAAAAACAAACATTTGAATATTATGAATTAAGAATTAATAATTGTTCACAAATGTACAGTATATATTGTAGAAGATTCATACAATTATTATAATTTACAATATATACATATTAGAAAAATCAAAAAATTTGTTCATAATATATCCTTAAATTGTCACTTTTAAGCTTCAAGTTCTGAATGAAATAGGTAAAAACATTCTATTGCCATAGTGAAAGAGACGAATGTCTTATAATACTAGATTCGTTGACTATTCCCCACTGTATAAATTTACAAATAAATCACATATTTCAGTATTTGGTTAATTTCTATCAATTATTTCTATCAATTAAATTTATTTTTTTCAATTACATCATTGATTGAAACTAATTAGCACAGATAGTTTATTTATTTGTTATTTATTATTTAATGTCATACGTAAGTATGAAATTTGACAATCTGGTAACATTGTACTAGCACTCAAATTTTTAATATGTAGAATTTCATCACCTAATATGAATAATTGGAATAAAATTAGTGCCTCTATTTAAAAAAAAATACTTAATTCCAATACAAAATATATTCTTTTACAGTATAAGTCTAATTTTTGCTCTCTATATCAATTTTACTCTATAATATCCTTTAATTAATTAAATACGTAAATTCTTACTTGCACTTTTAATATACCAAGGTTTAAAATAATTCTCTTTTTGCTTTTCGGCACTGAACAATAAATACAATAGAATAATAATAACTAAAAATAAAAAAAAAATATTTATTAAAATAACTGTAATAGCAAAGAAAATAAATTCCGGAAGGACATCCTTTTCGCTGTTCACTAAAACTAAAAAATATAAAACAAAAGAATTATGTAATTAAATAAAGAATAATATATAATATATATAATATTATATATATATATATATATATATATATTATAAACCAATTCGGTTTTAAGTTTTTCTTTTAAAAAAAATTAAATATTTATAGAGAACCTTGAATTATAATGACTATATAAGATAGAAAAGGTAATGGGTTGTTTTACTGTTATATACTTAAATATATATATATATATAGATATTATTAAGTGTGCCATTATCAGTGTATGTTATTTAAAACCACGACAACAAAGTATGTTCTGATGATTATTAAAAAAAAAATTAAAATTAAAATAAAATATTAAAAGGAAGTCTTTTAATAGCGTATACAATTTCCAACAAGAAATAATAACGATTAAAAAGGTATAATTCGAAATGAAAACTCGTGCTTTATAACGTAGACTATTTAAAATCTCGTTCTTTCCAAATTTCGATATTTTATGTCGAAAAATTATGATTAAAACAACTATTTTTGATATTACATACCCAAGATAAAAATTGAATATTACATTACCCTGTATAAAAGAAGTGTATGGTGAAGTTGTAGCGGGTAATGCAATGCATCAAAACGGTTAATAAAAAAAATCATAATTTTTACAAAATTGACGTTTTTTAGAAAAATATCAGCTTTTTATTGCAATAAATTAATTTTGGGCAGATATGTATAATTGATTCAAAACTGTAAGTCTGATACCAGCTCAATAAATAAAATAATTCTGAAGAAAATATTGCTCCATTGCTGCATTCTTTTTTGTTAGACATTATTTTTAATAAAATTGTCTTCTACAGCACCTGGTTAAATTTAAAAATATACCAAAACAGTAAATCTTTCTAAAATAAACCTAGGAATCCTTACTGAAAGGATTTTTTGGTTGGAAAGCGCTACACTGAATGCTAGAACCGAGTCAAGACTGCTGTTATTGTTATTTTACATGAACATAAAATAATATTTAATTTTTTTCATATTACAATTTTTCTTCTATAACTTGTTAGTAAATTTCTATTGTGTAAACGATATTTGATCATTCAAAGGTTACTTTTTTCTTATTACTTTTTGACTCAAATCAATTTTAATTATTCAATTAATAAATAATTATAGGTATAAAGTGTATTTATGAAATATCCTTGATAAATATTATATTCAAAATGTGAATGATATATGAAAAAAGCATATGTGTATGACGATAATATATTCGAATAATGTTGAATAATTTATTAATGTCCTTTTTTCACTCTAATACCAAAAAGTATTTTATTAATTAAAATACATGTATTTTGCTTAGCCACTATTTTTAGCAAACAAATAAATTTCTAAATTTAGATAGGTTGAAAACTAATTTCTTATAAACATTATAATATTTTCAATGCAACACAAGCAAAAGCCAATACATAGGTATTTTAATTAATGAATTTAAAAATTAAAAATGTATAAGGGATTGAAAGAATATGTAGGTTTGTTCCTAAATATCATTTTTAGAATAAATTTTGACAATGTGTAGTATTATAAAATATTTTAATTAATGTTAATAGAAGAGAGTCGACTGTGATTACTAGAGTAAGAATATGACACACTAATTTAACACACAAATTTATATTTGATAACACAGCACCACCAAATTGCGCTTGTGGAGCAAACCTTACTATTAGGCATCTCTTCGTAACTTGTATTAGATATTCAAGAGATAGAGATAGATATTTAAAAAGTAATAGTCTAGATATTTTAAAGAGTGATGATGAAACCAATTATAGAAAAATAATAAATTTCATAAAAGCTATTGAACTATACAAAACAATTTAAAACAAAAAATTAAACAAAGTCAATAAAATATGTTAAATGAAAAATATTAAATGCTAAAAAAAGGAAAAAAAAAAAACGGAATAAAATAGAAAATATTTAGTTATAATAACTTCATATAATTAATATATGTATAAGAAAAATTTGACTATTAAATTATTTTATATAGAAAAAAAAAACAAAAAAAAAAAAAAAATTAAAAAAATATAAAAACCTAGCCTGAAAAAACCTATATTGTGTTCAAAGGCCACTTAAATAAAGTTATAAAAAAAATTAATTTTTAAATAAATAAAAATTCAAAATAATCCAAAAACTGTTATACTTTTGAGCATTTTGAAATCTTTTAAAATATATTATTTAAGACGTAAATATATACAAAAAAAATATGCATTAATTTGGTTCTACGTAGTCATCAAGAAATACTCTTAAACTTTTAACTCATGTTGAAAGATAGAGCAAAATGTATAGAAATTCTCTTTTACCTCTATCACTGTATTCTAAATTGAACTTCAGATGTGATAATACAAAAAATTTATTTTATACTCGGGCCTAATGTCTTCTTATAATAACATATTTTGTTCAATATTATGAATTTTGAGGACTGAAATTCATAGAGCACATTTGTTACCTCTGTTTCATGTCATCTCCATAGTCGACACTTCCTACATCACCAAGCATCATGGCAGCTACTTTTGCGGATGATACTGCTATTCTGACATAACATACAAACCCATTTACAGATCGTCCAACAGATTGTACGAAAATATTATAAAAATTTAAAATTGTAGAGCTAGAATCAGTGAAGTACTTGGGGATGAATTCAGACTGACAACTTACTTGGAAAGCCTATATTATGCAAAAAAACAAGCAAGTCAGAATAAAATTTAGCCAACTCTACTGAGCTATAGGACGTTATTCTAAAATGTCACTTTATAGCAAATTGATGATATACAAAGCTATACTAAAACAAGTTTAGATATACGGTATTGTGCTATAGGGTAATACAAGTAATTAAAATATAGAAATAATTGAACGTTTTTAATCAAAATGGTTACGATCTATTTTGACCGAATCTATGGTTTGTTTGAAATGACAGAAGACGATCAGATCTAAATATTCCATCTGCAAAAGGAAAAGCTACCTCCAACTCAACAAATCATATTTAATCAGACTTCAAAACCATACAAATTCACTAATTCCAGAACTTATAATTCCTCTCAGACACACAAACTGAAAATATTCGCGCCGTTGGAGCTAAATTCTAGATTTTCAAATAGCTATATCTTTCTGTCTGACTTTTCAAGTGGATCTGCTAAATATTTTATTTTATTAACACTCATTTAATCAGTTTTATAGTTTTCAGATGGTAGATAAATTTCAATTTCGTGCTACATTTCACTGCCGTTTTTGATATACTTATCCTAAACCAGTATCAAAAAAGGATATTAATATTACCTTAGTATAATATTTGCAATGCTGTTAATTAATCACCTTCATATAAAGCCATTCGTTTTGGGATAGCTGATTGAGCGTACGTGAGTGTATAATATGATGTAGAAAAACCTGAGAGGATAGATAAAAAGTACATGGTGCCGTCACAAAATATTGTGAAATATTAATTTTAAGTTTGCTGAAATGTTGATAATATCAATAGATGGTCTTGAACGCATTTTCCACAATAAGTTCTATATCAAAAATTCATCAGCAAGATAAATGTCCCGTTTGTTAGCATTTCCATAATAATCAATAAATTTGTGGACATACAACTTTTGCGATATATCAGCATACTTCAAGTTAATTTTTAATAATTAATAAGACCTGGGGGATAGAACCTGTGGCAAGGGCTTCAAAAAATGTAAAATAGAACAGAATCGATAAAAAAGATTGCAACTAGTTTCGAGATTGACATATTATTGTTATAATATTTATCTCGATTATCTTAAAAATAGGAATAACAGTAACTAGTGATTATTGGGCATTATTGAATCGATTGAATTGATTGGATCGATTGATCTGGAAAAAAACGATCACATTTAGCAAAGAAAACAATTTTAAATTTTGCTCAACAAAAACACATAGTCCATATCTAACTTCTAGTGACTTAATTTTGTTTCCAAATTTAAAAATTATGCTTTTTGGAAAAAAGGTAGCCTCAAATAAGATGGTTATATCGCTAAAACAGAATATTAAATAAAAAAAAGATGGTTATATCGTTAACACATATTAAAAATCACTTGAAAAACCATCTTTTACAGACGGAATAAAAAAAAATTTAAAATTGTTTTAAAAAGAGTTGCAAAGTGATTATCGTGTAAAAAATAGCAAAAAAAAAAAACTGGCAACAAAAAATGTTTTTAAATATGAATACAAGAAACTGCCAGCATACCAAGAAAACTATCAAGATGATTTAATCACTATAGTCAGCAAAAATAGGTATAAAAAATAATTTTAAAAAATCTGTAACGAATATATTAATTTCTCCTGAAATCATTAACCAGAAATACCTTAATTTGAAACTCTTCTATTTTCACACTTTAAGGTGTTCACGGTCTAAACAATCTAACGAAAAATTGAATTTTAATTAATTTTATCAACATTCAAATTTATTTCAATTCATGAATTTTTAGTTATTTTCACAATAAATATATATATATATATATAATATATAAATAAATATATATATATATATATAATATATAAATAAATATATATATATATATATAATATATAAATAAATATATATATATAAATATATATATATATATATATGTATATTATATATATATAATATATATATACATGCCAAATAAGTTTTTCTTATATTTCAAGTTTGCATGTCCTTGATAAAATAAAATTTAGCATCACCACCTTCTAACAAAGAAAAACAAAAATATTTAAAAAACCAACAAAATAAAATAAAAATAATCGACAAGGACACAAAATAAATAAATTATATAGAAAAGAAAATAATTTCATCAAATTAATCAAATCTAAAAAAAGGATATAAAAATAAACTGTCACATTTGAATAATAAAATATAAATTCCAATAGAATTAAACAAATAATATGAACATTACAACAACAACAACAACAACACAATAATAAAAATAATATTTATCACTATTTGTCTTTATTATTGTCGCGTTTGTATACTTCAATTGGCAAAACAAAATGAAGAAATTACAATACAAAAACAAATTCCTACATATAATGTAATTGCATTTCAATAATTATGGCATGGCATAGCAACACAATTTTATATATTATATCAAAAAGGATATATTTTTCAATTTTCACTATAATTATTTCCTTTAAAGGTAATGAAATGATATTCAAATTAGAAATTAAATAGAAAATTCATATAAAAATTGAACAAAGCTAAAAAAAATAATTCAAAATATATCACATAAAATTGAGATACCAACATGAAATAATTTATTAAGGAGAGAAAATGATGATATGTTTATATGTGCGTGTGTAAGTTTCTATTTTGCATGTTAAATAATAATATTTCGTGTTTCTAAAATTTTGTTTTTTTTTATATTGTAATTTATATAAAAAATGCTTACTTGGCATGATCTTTTATTATTTGAAATTTTGGAATTGCAAAAATAAGGAAAAAAAAAATTGTACAATTACTCAAAAAAGCACGTCCGTATATACTGGCCAGAATTAAAATGAAATTAGTATGTTATTTTTAGAATGAATTATAAATTGTTGTATTAAGAGTTTGCAAGAATTATTGAAATTACAATATTGTAATTTACAAATTAATCCTTTTTGGAAATATCTAAATAAACATTTCTTTCTCATTCTTTAATCTCGATCGAATTGAGTTATACAATTTCGTTGGTTTCTAATTTATTGTTGTATATGGGGAAAAAGTCATTTCACGCACATATAAACATTTCATCCTTGTTTCTCCTTATTTACGTCATATTATGAATAAAATATCATTTTGTGTGTGTGTAATTTTATTTTAAAAAAATTTTTAATTTTATTTTCGAATTCAACCATTTTAAAGGATTATACTGCATTTGGCATTGAATCAATTTTTTGACATTTTTTTTTCATATTATATTTTTATTCAAGGAGTTGAATGACCTGAATTAAATTTTGTATGTATGAATGTGAGTAGTTATATTCAACCATGTATTTACATGTATTTTAATAAAGCTGAAGATATTCTATAAAAGCTTTAAAATAGTTAATCAGCTTTAAAGATCATTCTTTTGAAACTTAAACTTGTTGAGTTATATTTGAAATGAATTCAAATTTTGCTTTAAGCTCAGATTCGTTTTGAGTATTAGATACCTACTAGCTTTATGTATATTACAAATATCTACAACTATATTACACTTTTTTATCACTATTAAGAATTGAAGGGGAATTAAAATAACTGATATTGTTTAAGCCAGGGTATAAAAACTAATAGGTATGCTTATCGCCATTTTTCGTTAATGATACGTCATTCTGGGGTATTTATTTTTATTGTTTACTTGGTTTATTTCAACAACAAAAATATATTAGTGAATATTATATTATAATTCAATTTATTTTAAAATAAAGGATAATAATATGAAAATTTGTAGTATTAAAAATTGTAAAAGTAAATGTGAAAAAAAGCTAAAGTAAACATAAAAGAAAATTATGTACAATTTCACAGTTCTCCATTAGATACTGAATTGTGCACCGTTTGGATCAGACTGATGGTAAAAAAGGTTTTAAAACATCTTGCATTTTAAAAAAGAAGATAATATTATACTTTGCAAAGTGGACTTTTAAATCAGAAGGACGTTTAGTAAAACCTTCGAATTGTTTCTTAGATATTGTAAAAAATCTAGAAAAAATATTTGAAGTCATCAACAAAAATAAAATTAAAATTACCAATGGACATTTAAAAAAGTTATTAAGATTGGCTGAACAAATAAATATTCCGAAAAGTGCAAAAAAATTATTTTTTCGTGTACGAATGTATTTTCGAATTGAAAGTTTAAATCAAAACCTAAAAAATTATAAAAATAAAAATAGAAATAAAAAATGAGAAAAATATGCAATTTAAAATTAGATTGCTTTATTTATGATTTATATTTAACAAAATAATTGTACCCCAAAATGACGTGACAAAAAGCTTTTCTTATCAACACTGAGCATACCTATTTGTCTTTATGCCATTGTTTAAACTTAACATTTTATATATTATGTATTTTAAGAAAAATTATAAAAATCGATTGCCAGAGAATGAACAAAAATATTTTTTTTTATTTTAACACTTGGGTTAGAAACAGACACGTACTAAAAAGTACAATTGAATATTTTTTTGATAACTCAAATTATTTTTTAAACTAAAATATACCCAAAAATCTCTGAAAGACCAGAAATAATTGACAAGAAAATGAGTTTCATGACACATTTATATTTAAGTGTAATTTATGGTTAATCAACAAAATTAAAAAATTATAATTTTTAAAAATAAGCACTCCTTTCAAAGAAGCTAAAAAAAAATTTTTAATAAAATTTTAAATATTAAAATTTTTATATTTTATTACAAGACAAATTCATACTTAATTTGCTGATTTCATATTTTGTTGGAGTGATTCAATTTTGAAAACCTTTACATTATAATATAAAAAAAAAAACAATATTATTTATTATACAATTCAATTCAATTCAATTCAATTAATTTATTTCCTTCCATATACTTTTAATTTTTAAATACACATTATTTTTTGCAGAGTTTAGAGATATTCTCTTTACAGCTGAAACATTTTAAATTTTAAATAAATGATATATTATGATACTAATATATTTAGTTTTTAAGGGAAAACAGGATAGTAAAAACCTTATCCAATATTTTTTTTTATTTATTTATTTTTTTTTTAAATTTTATTTCTTTAAAAAAAAAAGTATATTTGATAGTTTTAATTTCACAAACACATTTGTAACAAAAAACATCATGGCGCACAGTTCGCAAAAGTATATGGCAGCAAGTTTTGCATTTTTTTATTTTCAGTAAAACAATATCCCAAATCACAAATATTATCCTTGTATCGATTCATTGTTGAGCCTTTGGGGCATGAGAAAACATCGGAAAATTCTTGTAAATATTTGAATGCACGAAATATTGGAGATTCATTTTCAATCTGTCCCGCTAAACAAAAATGTTGAGCTAAACTTAAAAAAAATAATTTTTTTGGTTCTATCAATTCGGTTATGATTTTATTTTCGGATTCAAGTAACTCCTGTTCATCATTGGTTTGCATTATCGTTTTAATTGCACCATATAAAGATAAAAATAAAACATTTGCATACTCATTTTCCTCAATGTCATTTATTTGTTTCAAACATTTATTAATTACAGTTCTATTCTTATAAATGTCAATTGGAAGATAATGCAAATATTGATGCCATAAAACATAATTTATAGTATTGAAGTAATAAGCATAAGGTTTGTCTTTAATATTAGTTTCAATTGCCGCATCATAAGACCCACCGAATAAAAGATAATCAAAACTTTCTTTGTCATTGGAATTTTTTAAGTAAATACCAATCATTTTATTAGTAGTTGACAAATAATTCTTATAAAATTTATTATATTCATAATCTTTGTAAAAATCCTTTAAATATTCATCAGAAAATATTTTCGAGTGATTATTTAAAATATATCGCTTTGCTGTTAAATATCTTTTACTGATATCAAGTAAGGGTTTTGGTAAATCTGTAGTAATTCTATTAAAAGTTGCTTGAAAATTATCCAAAAATTTTTTATACCTTTCGATTGTTCTTTCAGATGATAAATTATCTATCCATATTCTCTTTAATACTGCTGGACGAGTATACGTTGCTATTTTATGGCAATAAGGTTCTAATAAACGATTTACAATTTGATATATTTCCAAATTAATTAAAGTTTTTATGTCAGTTGAATCGATTAGTAACATAATTTTCTTTAATAAATCTACACCACGAATACGAAATTTATATTTTTTGTTTAATTTCGGCAAACCCCAATTTTTTTCAAATGTTTCATAAAATGTAGTCCAGTTGAAATTTTTTGATGAAAGTATTTTATTTACTTCTTCAATTGACTCTAGTTTTGAAACATCCCTCTTTTTGGCATCATCATCATGATCATCATTATAATCCATTATTAATTTTCTGAAGCTATTTATAAATACCTCTATATTGGAAATTGCAAGGTTAATTTCTTTATCTACTGCTTCAATATTATTTGGATTCAGTGATTGGAAAATATTTTTCACTTTAAATTCAGCTAAACGTTCATTAAATCCTAGATGATTTTCATCTTGACGTGATGCATCCACAGAAAAAAATGAATCTCCATCTATATTTAATAGATTTGCTGTTAATTTAGCATAATCGATACCATTTATATTATCGATTTTAACAGGGAATCCAAATAGTTTTAAGAAATCAATTTGTTCAAACATGTCTTTGATATTTGTAAAATTTTTATTTTCATGTCGAATTGTCTTACAACTGGAATACAAATCTGCAACATTTTTTTCATATTCAGTTTTTGGTTCATTTTCAATAAAAAGTTCCTCAACAATTGAATTTATATTCCATAAATTAATCGGTTTTTCAAGATTTTTCATATTACCACAAGCATATTTGGCGAAATCATCACAAGGATTTACATTTTCATCCGTGTTTTTTTTTATTTCATTTACAAAATTTTTTATATCTTTTTCGTGAATTTCATTAATTGTTTTAGACTCACTGTTTACATTATTTAGGACAAATGTAAATATGATAAATGCTATTAGAAACAAAATGTTATAATTAAACATTTTGAATGCGGAATTACTAATGTTAAACCGTGTTTATTTGATTGACATGCAAATAACGACTAAATTATTTTATAAAAATTGCTTTAATAATTTTAACTATTATCAGTTGAAATTTTATTTTCAACTATTTTCTATGTATTAATAACTTGAGTACATTTAATTATTAATTTTTTATTTTGTTTATACATTTTTTTGATTAAGTCTACTAAATATATCACCTTCTGAGATTATGTTAGAACTAATTTATACATTTGTTTGACAATCGAGATCAAAAAAGGTCACAAATGGCAATTTTATGATAACAAATTATATACAAATAATATATGAAGAAATTGATGGTTAAATAAAATTGATAATATTAATAATTGTTTTTCTAAGGATCAAATTAGTTGAACTTGAATATAACCATCTCATTTCAATTGACTGATATGTTTTTGTGGCTTACACGGTATTAAATACATTTTGATCATGTAGCACATCACTACTGGTAATTATGGAATGATTATACTATCTGGAATCTTATGTTTTTTTTGTATTTTGTATTTAGTCATTTAAGTTTATTTTTTTTAAATTTTTATTTGATATTTATTTGTGCGTCATTTGAAGAAGGTAGGATTATGTACGGAACAGAGTGTTGTTTTAAATGTTATTTCTAAATAGCAGGTTAACATAGAACAAAAATAATAGTGAAGGTGGATTACCTCCCAATGTCCGAACGTCCGTACAATTTATATTTACATTATAAATGAAACACAACTGCATTCGAGGAAAATTGATTTATTCTAAATCTTTGAAGGATTGACGTTTGTCCTATCTACTAAACAAATAAAAGAAATTTGAACACTTTTTGTTTTACATTTACATACATATAAAAACAATTCACTTTCATCTCCATTTTTTTGTTTTTTAAAATACAATTTTTATTATTTAAATTTAATTTTTAGTTAAGGAAACTTAAAACAAAAAAATCCTAATGTATTTTAGTCAATTTTCATTTTCTGATACTTAATAAAATATTCTTCTTATAAATTAGGTCTTAATTAAATTAAATTTTAGTAGTTATATTTAAGGAAAAATTCATAAAAAATTGCAACTCACTTCTTTGTTCTCTCTGTTATTATTTTTATTAATAAAATTAATTAACGTTCTTAATTTTTCATGCTAAAATACAAAATATCTATTTAGGATGTCTTTTATTAAAATATTGAGTACTGCAGAAAAGTATAGCACTTATCATTTCAGTAACAATGATTATGCTCTTTTATTTAAAAGAAACACTGAACACAAATAGTAACAAATAATTTTGTGATTTAATTGAATTTAAGCTTTGAAATTTAAAAAAATTTCGATTTATAAATTGAAAAGTATATATATCAGAGATGAATCGCCATTTTTTTAATGATGAAAATGGCGAAATAGGGTAAATATACCCTTGTGTGGTAAATTTAATATTACTCTCATCCGTGGCCGGATTAATTTGTTAACTGGCATTTTAATTTAATAGATATAATAGAAATAATAATTAGGAACAAAAATGTTTGAAAATTTTATTTCTTATTTTTAGTTTAAAAGCAAATGTATTTTAAATATTAAAATTTAGTTGTGAAAGAAGGTACAAACATTTTTTATTGTTAACGAAGTTATACGAACAAATATGGTGAAAATTCTACTGCATTCTTCTCCTTTGGTTATGGATTTGTAGAAGTTTCTACATCTAAAGATGTTCAAAAATCAATTATTTTGTATTTTTCGGACTAATTCTTACATTAGTCTTTATTAACTTACCTAGTTTATATTTGTCATATTCCACATACTCCATATAAAATAATATATTTTGAATAATGCCTCGAGTTAAGGTCGCACAGAAAGCAACTTAAAAAATGGAACATTATTATATTTGGATTTATGAACTTTACCTCGATGTTCATTTATTTTATTCAACGAGTTAAGATAATATTTTACTCAATAAAGTAATATATTTTATATTTGATACTCATTCCTTGAAATAATAAATTATATTTTAAAGTAAAAGGTGGAATGATATGTATATGTATATGAATATGGATTTGAGTAAAGTTTAAATTTTATTTAGAGTATAAGCTATTATTAGCTAGACCAAAATGAGCGCAGCCACCAGGCAAGCTTCACGCAGAAATACTACTTTCAAAGTTAAAACATATGAAAACCACCAATACAAATGCCCAGAATGAAAGTAGTCAACGCAGCCATCATGCAGAAGATAAAAAATTTTTAACTTTAACGCAGGAATTCTACTTTATACAACTACTTGCGTGCATTTTCTCTCAATTTTTACAAGCTCATGCTTGCATAAGATATGTATGTATGATGACCAAAAATAATCAAATTTGCCAATTTTCATTTAAAGTATATCCCTATTGTGTTCTTTTGTATATTTAAATACATGGGGGCAATTGTTTTTTTGTAGATGTCCAATTTTGTATGAGTATTTTGTGGCGCTGTTGTATGCGCTATTTAATGCTTATCGCTGACATCGTTTTGCATTCTGTACACTATAATCTTACAGTTTCTTTCATAATTTAAATATCATCCTCTCAATATAAAATTTTCCAAATTTTCTTTATGCAAAGAAACTATTTTATTGTGGTAACCCTTGGACCTCATACCCTATTTAAAGTGACAAAATTTATCATTTGTTACATTCTAATTATGCACACATTAAACATATTATAAACTTCAAATGTAAGCAAAATATTGATGATTTGCGTCGTTATGGTTAATTTTATACATAATGGAACTTTATGGTTATATTTTGTTATCAATTTAACCGAAATGTGTGCATAAGGTAATTATTTTTCTCACATTTACTCTTAATTGTGACTGAACTGAATTTTTATTGTTCATGTATCAAATTTGTTTTTTTTTTTTTTGTTTATGCATCCATTTGAGTTACATTTATGTTTGTATAATTCAAAGTGTGTGTAAGATATATACATGTATGCAAGTTAGAACGAAAATAGTTTTAAGAAAAAAATAAAATATTTAAAATTAAACTGTCATTCTTTAAACAATCCATTTTTCTTATTTAATTTTTATTAAAAATTAAGTCGTAATTATAAAGTACACTAATTTTTTCCGGTATAAATTCCATACCGGTCAAAAAAAACATATTGAGAATCATGATGAAATTTTTATAAATATAAATGAAATTTCAGAGAATACAGTTGTCCCACAAACATTCGCATTATCATCAAACTTATTAACATACATCGAACCAAGTCAACCCGTAAATATCAGTATACGATTAAATTATCAAAAACGATTAAATATCAAATACGTATTCGTAAAATAAAAAGGTTTTGATGACATTCTTTTCTTTTGTTTTATTTTAACTTTAATGTTTTTTACCTTTGATTTGTCAAAAATGACAGCTGCCGTATATATGCATACACATCCACCTTGCAGTCGTAATAGTATTAAAATGTGGACACGAGTATTCTTTTTCGTGACATTAGATTTTAGTTTTTACTTTATATATACATTTATTTAAACTAAAACCATATGCATTCAAGTTGTACAAAATGTGTTTAAATTTGTACAAAGGCATACTTTTGAGTGACACTGTAACAGTACATTTTGGAAAAAATTGTAACCATAAAGTTTGAATTTAAAAGAATAAGAAAAAACAAAATGATCCCTTACTGTGACCATAAATATTTTCAGAATAACAAAAGCAACAATTTGGATACAATGTGTCTGAAATGTATGCAAAATGTGTATGTAAACTTCGATTTCAGTGTGCTTAAATACGGTTTTGTTTCCTTGGGACTGATTTAAAAATAACAGATTTTTGCTTCTTTGGCCAACTACAAATATTAATTTTATTTCACTTTGGATATGAATAAGAATAAAAATTATTGATATTGTACGTGGTTCTATTTTTCATATCCTTTAAAAAATTTAAATAAAAGTTATGAAAACCAGAGTGACTAAATTATTTTAATTGATTAAAAAAAGTATCCAGTCAACTTTTTGTACAAATTTTTTTTTTTAAATTTTTTATAAAACTAATTTATTTCATATTTTCTATCTATTACAATATAACATAATAGCACTTCCAAAATCAAATATGCAGTCAGACAGCTACAGCTCAGGCTCTGAACAAAATATAATTTCAAAATTGTTCAAATTTCTGTGGTCAAAATCAATAACCGCTTAGGTCGAAAAATTTGCAAAATTTAAACATGTTTCTAAAGAAAATTTGGACAGTTCTTAAATAAAGACTTTCATCAAAAGAAAGGTTTTTTAAAGAGAAATAATTTTATGTAGGTTTAAAATTAAAAGGAATAATATTAAAGAAGTTATTAAAGAAAAAAGGCTATAAGCGGTTATAATAAAACAACAAAATTTTATTTAACATTCTAAAGTCGATTATAAGTCTTTGTTACATATGTAATAATTTCGTTTTCTCAGTATTAAATTGAGTTTATTAGCTTATTTTGACATAAGTTTCCAAAAGGCAGTACTTTTCCAAAAGGCATTACTTTTGAAATACAATAAGTGCTTTAACTCTAAATAATTTTTCATAAAATATTATTTTCAAAAAGCAATAAACGCCTAATTCGATATAAGTTTTTGTTGAAGTTCATATATATGCCCGGTAAACAATTTTGACAAAAGTGTTCTTAAAAAGTCGTGAATGTGTTCCGTGCCCATGGAACGCATTCACGACACAAGTAGGGATAAAAATGGTGCAAATGGTCGTAAATGTCCAGGCATGTGTCTCTCATTATAATAAAGTGTCGCGTGTATGTCGACACATTTCGAACACATTTATTTCTTGATATTTACAGCATATGTGTCAAGCAATTGTTGACACTCTTCGCACACATGTGTTCCTCATATTTACAGTAAATTTAATCGATAAAGTGTCGACACATTTTGGACATATGTGTTTCTTGATATTAACAACACAAGTGTCGAATAAATGTCAACAAACTTCACACACATGTGCTCCTATTTACGGTAAATTTAGTCGATAAAATGTCGACACATTTCGTATTCTCTTATAATATTTTCCAAAAATGATTACTGTACCATATTTCCAGCTAGAATAGAAGATAAAAAGATGGAAAAAGTAGAAATAATAACTTTTAACGTATTAATTGTTTTAATTATTTAATTTAAATAATTTATATAATATTATAATTTTTTGAATATACAATAAAAATTTTGGCTTTTTTTGTTTTTGTCTTTCGTGCCTCTGGTTCCAAAGATTTCATAGCTGAACTCAATTCTCTAATATTGTAGTAATTTCAGATTTTGATATTTTATTGAATATTTTCTTCCTTTAAATTCTTGCACTGATTTTTACACAAATTTATTTTTAATTTCTGCATACTGTTTCATAACTTGGGTGCTGAAAGTTTTAAACTATTTTGTTTTAAATTTTTATCTTCTTTTTTTTAAATATTTGGTCCTTTATTGATGAGTTGGGAGAATAAAACATTTTCTAATTCTATAAATAAGTAACATAACATTGATTTTTACTAATTTATAAATATTGCTTCAAATTTTAATTTTAACAGACCTTGAATTTTTTCTACAAAACTTGATTCAAATTCCGATTTTCTAAGAATCAAAATACAGGCACAGTAAAAGCACTTTAGGGACATTGGAAAGAAAAGTCGATAAAATAAGTAAAGTTGTAAGAGTAAAAATACGGACACAACAGAAACACTTTAGGGACACTGCAAAGAAAATTTGGTACAACTTATTTTTCTAGTTCACATTTACATTAATCTTGGCAACATACCGGGTATTTTAAACTTTTATTGCAATCCAATTTACAACTCTTATTTTTTTATTTTAAAAATTATAAGAATGATTCACATTTAGCTTTGTACTTACAAGAAACAATAACAAAAACAAACTAACGCAATAAAAAAATAATTTGTCAACCGAATCCTATTAAACTTTATTGCATTCGGTCGTCATAGCTACCAAGCTATTTGCTATTGCTAGGATTTAAAAATTACGTTCTACATAGATAGTTATTGGATAATTATTATAGAAATGAAAAAAAATATTTTTATTATTTTTCTCTTCTATACTGGGTACACAAATAGGAACACATTGTGTTCCTTCATCTTTCTGCGACACATTTTGTTTATCGGGATGGTGATTGTATGTTACTATAAGCGATATGCAATAACAACTTAGGTCGATATAAACTTAAATTGTATAAAAAAAAAAGTCTCTATTATAATTCTTAAGTCATTTTACGCTTTTATTGTATGTGTAAATTGGTATATTAATGACTTAAGCGATTATGTTTTCTTAAATAATTTGGAGTCTATTAGAGGTTAATACTTCAATTTTTGTATGTATATGAAAGGCAATAAGACGAACATAATGGTGTTCAAAACTCAATTCTTTCTTATCTCGACATAAGCGGTTATTGATTTCGACCACAGATTTCATGAAATTATACAAATATTAAAATACAATAAACATATTATTTAGACATTTATTATTGATTATTGTAAATCTTAGATTTTAGAAAAAAGTAAATAAAGAGAAAAAATGAATAATTTGATAAAAAGTTATTTTTTCTTTTTTTCAAAATTAAGTTTTTGAGTTATTATTTTGCTTTTTACACCACTAATTTATTTACTTATTTATTTACTTATTCCGAGCCTTAATCAAGCAAGTCACAATATACATATATATATTTTTATTACAATTTAAGTTGAATTTTAAAATTAAGAAAAAACAAAAATAGAAAAAACAAAACAAAAAAAAAGACTAGAAAAAGAAAAACTAAAAAATAATTAAAAAAACAAAAAAAAATTAAAAAACAAAAAAAAAAAATAACAAAAAGCTAAAACTAATAAATATGCAATGATATAATGTTGGAAATAATATGAAGACATGTAGTTAAATAAAAAAAATCACAATATTTAACAATTGAATAAAATATTAATAAATAAAATAACAAAAATTAATATAAATTAACTTACAATAACATAACAATGTAATCCATATACCTAGACCAAGGGATATCATAGGGTGCATGCATGTTCATTGAAACAAACATAAATTAAGATAATATGATTTCTCCCATTCTTCGAAAAAAATTCTTACCACTCCTTAACCTTCGCTTGGGCGGCAAATGAAATATACGTAAGCGGGCAAGATTAACATATGTTAATATTTTTGGTTTTTCCATACATTTTGTGTGGAGAATTTTTTTAACAAAAATAAGTGATTTTTATGTTTTTATGATTATTTTTGTATGTGCATTACTGTTACTTTTATGATTGCTTTTATTACCTGCGAATATTATTATCCTCTAAGATATTTTTTGGAAATACCGGTATTTTAGAAAAATAAAGTGCTACTGGACACTTCCGTTTGTTACAAGGTACTTATAACAGAGTTAGTAGTTGCAACAACAACAGTGTATCTATTTCAGCGAAATAAAAAAAAAATTAAATAAAATATATATATATTTTGGAAAGATTATTTATTGAATTTTTAATATTTGCAATAATATGGAAAAGTTTAAAATTTTATTTACCGTTCAGGTAGGCAGGTAAATAAATTTTGTAATTTTTAGTAAAAGTGCAAAAAACACAAAAATTAGTGTTTTTCTTCAAAAAACCCATTTTATAAATTTCCTATATTTTGGTGTAAATATCAATTAATTTCTTCAGAATCAAGCAAAACTATTCAAAATATATGAAATTTAAAAAAAAAAAGCCCTTACAGGTATATGACACTTTTTTTTATTGAGTTTTACTATAAGAAACACAAAAAATCAAAAAAACACAAAACTTATTTTTACAGGTTATCGTTTGAGGAAGAACAAGAATATTTCTCTAGATTGTTGGAACATATAATAGATGATGAACATTCTGATGTAGAACCACCGAAAGAAATATTATTTGAACCAGTTGCAGGTCCCTCAAGTGATGATAATGATGACAAACATGATGAAAATGAAGATTATTGTATTAAAATGAAAATGAAGAATCAAATGCTTAAAATATGCATCTTAGACGTAAGTGATGGTCATGATTCTGAGGCTGAGTCACTAGATGATGAATCAAAAGTACCTACAAGAAGAAAATAATCACATTGTTGATTCAAATCAATATTTTATTGGAAAGGATAGCACAAAGTGGAATAAGATTCCATCAACATATCAAAGGGCTAGACAACAAAATATTTTCCGAGAAAAATCGATAGGTCCGATATCCATTAACAAAAAGTGTAACTGATTGTGAAACATTCGCCGCAATTTTCAATACATCAATGGTTGACATAAATTTTTAATTTAACTTCGTAACAGAATTTTTATTTTTTATAACATACCAAAAATAAAATTCAAAACAAAATTTTTTTTCAAAAAACCTTTGGTGCTTTGGTTTTTATAAAAACTTGTTTTCCAGCGTTTGAGTAAAACTTTGGTATAACAGTGAAAATAGTCGAATATTTTCCTTTTAATTTTACTGATATGCTTATCATACAGATACGCGTATTTCGTCTACTACTTGCAGACTTCTTCAGTGTTTTGTACTCGACTTTTGTACTTCAGTGTTTGGTGCTTTATTTATTTTATGTTTTAAAATATATTAATTTTAGTATATTTCTATTTCAATTTAAAATATTTCAGAACCTTTTATCTTATTTTTCAACTTTTATCGAAATAATTACAAAATTTTTATAAAATACCATACATTTAGTATGAATAAAAAAAATATTAACATATGTTAATCTTGTCCAACAACGAAGAAAAAAAATTATATTGACGAAAAATTGGGCATAGACACGAACTTTTCCGAACTTTTCTTTGTATATTCAATATCTACTAAAAAAATTAGGCACTGATCTCTGATTTCATTAAGATCGGCCAAATAATGAAATTTATATGCAAAAGTAAAAAAGTAAATATAAACATACGTTAATCCTGCCCAAATGAAGGTTAAAATGATTATAAAAAGTTCACAAAATACTTTTTTTTATTTATTTTGTTGTTGATATTAAATTATTTAAGTTTTTAAAAATAAAATAAAAAAATAACTTAAATATATTTATTATAATTTAGAAATATAATTTTTCGATTTTTTGTGTACAGTTGCTTGTATAGTTATTGACATTTATATAGAAAAACGACATTTTAGCAGGTGGTTATAACCGTAAATAGTGAATAATAAAACTAATAAATTAATTTTTTTTGTTAAATTAATATGTTTTTTAATGATTTAATTGGTCAAAATGTTTTAAAAAAATCGATTGTTGGATTAAACCAATTATTTTGTTTGTGAGAAAATAATCCATTTATTTGTATTAAATACAAATAGATATGTTCATCAACACAATGATGCAGAAAACTTGTGTAATGATATAGTAATGACTATAGATTCATTGTATTTGTTTTTTAACTACTGGTTCCCATACTATTTCTCAATACGAAAATTATTAGAACAATCAACCTGACTTAGGAATTTCAATTGTAAAACATGCTCTCATGCTCATGCAAGCACAATTTTGTCAGATAAAACAAAATATACACCTTTGCGACAATAAAGCGCTTGCTAACAAGGATTTTTTCGCAAAAGTAAGCCCACCGCAAACTCTTCCTATTTGGAGTTTTTTATGAACATTTTGTCCATTGATGAAAATACTTTACAATTTACAGTTTCTAAAGTGTACATCAAAAACAAACCAATACGATTCGGATTCAATCGAAACGAACATAAATATGTCAATGTGGAGCTTTCTAATATTATTAAAAACTATAACGCGTCTATAGGAGGTGTTGACATATTAAATAATGTCATTCCTAGCAATCGCATTAACATTAAAGGAAAAAAGTGGTGGTGGCAACTTTTTATAAAATTCAATTGAAGCTTATTCTGTTTTTTTTTTTTTTAAATAAAATTTGAATAAAATATTTGACTTTTTCTTGCAAAAAACTACCGTTCGGAAAACTGTGAAAATTTGTGGAATTCTGATTGGTAGAACATCAATAATATTTGAAATTAACAAAAACTAATTTGCAAAAAAAAACAAGTACTTTCGTTTTATCAAGCATTTTTTATGTTTAATAATAAATGACAATATGTGGATTAACCCAACAAAACTAAACAGTCAAAATAGGATTTTTTGAAAATAGTCCTTATAAAATATTTTTTTCACTTTCCGTGATATTGAAAAATTTCAAACTTTGCGATAAGTCAACTGAAGCTTAATTTTGTGATTTCATTTATTAAAACAATTCACTTTAGAGAAACTGTACGGTATAAAATAAAAAAAAATCAATAATATTGTCATAATGATAAAATTCTAAAAATATTTTTAATTTTATTTCTTTAAACAAAATTTTTATATTACAATTATTTTTCATTTCACAAACACTTTTGTAACAAAAAAATCATGGCGCACAGTTCGCAAAAGTATATGGCAGCAAGTTTTGCATTTTTTTATTTTCAGTAAAACAATATCCCAAATCACAAATATTATCCTTGTATCGATTCATTGTTGAGCCTTTGGGGCATGCGAAAACATCTGAAAATTCTTGTAAATATTTGAATGAACGAATTATTAGAGATTCATTTTCAATCTGTCCCATTAAACAAATATGTTGTGCTAAACTTAAAAACAAAACTTTTTTTGGATTAATCAAATCGCTTATGATTTTATTTTCGGATACAAGCAACTCTTGCTCATCATTAGACTGCATTATTGTTTTAATTGCACCATATGAAGATAAAAATAAGCCATTTACATACTCATTTTCCTCAGTTTCATTTATTTGTTTCAAACATTTATTAATTACAGTTCTATTCTTATAAATGTTAATTGGAAGATAACGAAAATGTTGATGCCATAAGACATAATTTATAGTATTGAAGTAATAAACATAAGGTTTGTCTTTAATACTAGTTTCAATTGCCGTATCATAAAACCCATCGAATAAAAGATAATCAAAACTTTTTTTGTCTTTGGAATTTTTTAAGTAAATACCAATCATTTTATAAGTAGTTGACAAATAATTCTTATAAAATTTATTATATTCATAATCTTTGTAAAAATCTTTTAAATATTCATCAGAAAATATTTTCGAGTGATTATTTAAAATATATCGCTTTGTTGTTAAATATCTTTTACTGATATCAACTAAGGGTTTTGGAAAATCCGTAGTGGTTCTATTGAAAGTTTCTTCAAAATTATCCAAAAATTGTTTATACCTATCGATTGTTCTTTCAGATGATAAATTATCCATCCATAGTCTTTTTAATGCTGCTGGACGAGTATATGTGGTTATTACACGGCAAGAAGGTTCTAATAAACGATTTACAATTTGATATATTTCCAAATTAATTAAAGTTTTTATATCAGTTGAATCGATAAGTAGCATAATTTTCTTTAATAAATCTACACCTTGAATACGAAATTTATATTTTTTGTTTAATTCCGGAAAACCCCAATTTTTTTCAAACGTTTCATAAAATGTAGTCCAGTTGAAATTTTTTGATGAAAGTATTTTATTTACTTCTTCAATTGACTCTAGTTTTGAAATATCGCTGTCTTCAGCATCATCATTATGATCATCATTATAATCCATTATTAATTTTTTTAAGCTATTTATAAATACCTCTATATTGGAAATTGCAAGGTTAATTTCTTTATCTACTGCTTCAATATTATTTGGATTCAGCGATTGAAAAATATTTTTCACTTTAAGTTCAGCTAAACCTTCATTAAATATTAGATGAATTTCATGTTGACGGAATACATCAATAGTAACAAACGAATCACTATCTTTATTTATTAGGCTTGCTGATAATTTTGCAACATCATTACCACTTATATTATTTGTTTTAACTGGAAATCCAAATGTTTTTAAGAAATCAATTTGTTCAAACATGTCCTTTACATTTGTAAAATTATTTTGTTTTATTTTACAATCAGAATAAAAATCGGCCATATTTTTTTCATAATCAGTTTTTGGTTCATTTTCAATAAAAAGTTTCTCAATAATCGAATTTATATTCCATAAATTAATCGGTTTTTCAAGATTTTTCATATTACCACAAGCATATTTGGCGAAATTATCACAAGGATTTACAGTTTCATCAATGTTTTTTTTAATTTCATTTATAAATGTTTTTATATCTTTTTCATGAATTTCATTAATTGTTTTAGATTCACTGCTTACATTATTTGGAACAAATGTAAATATGATAACTGCTATTAGAAACAAAATGTTATAATTAAACATTTTGAATGTAATTACTACTGTCAAACCGTGTTTATTTGATTGACATGCAAATAACGACTAAATTATTTTATAAAAATTGCTTTAATAATATTAACTATTATCAGTTGAAATTTTATTTTCAACTATTTTCTATGTATTAATAACTTGAGTACATTTAATTATTAATTTTTTATTTTGTTTATACATTTTTTTGATTAAGTCTACTAAATATATCACTTTCTGAGATTATGTTAGAACTAATTTATACATTTTTTTGACAATCCAGATCAGAAAAGGTCACAAATGACTTTGATAACAAATTATATACAAATTATATATGAAGAAATTGATGGTTAAATAAAATTGATAATATTAATAATTGTTTTCTAAGGATCAAATTAGTTGAACTTGAATATAACCATCTCATTTCAATTGACTGATTTTTTTTTTGTGGCTTACACGGTATTAAATACATTCTGATCTTATAGCACATCACTACTGGTAATTATGGAATGATTATACTATCTGGAATCTTATGTTTTTTTTGTATTTTGTATTTAGTCATTTAAGTTTATTTTTTTTTAATTTTTATTTGATATTTATTTGTGCGTCATTTGAAGAAGGTAGGATTATGTACGGAACAGAGTGTTGTTTTAAATGTTATTTCTAAATAGCAGGTTAACATAGAACAAAAATAATAGTGAAGGTGGATTACCTCCCAATGTCCGAACGTCCGTACAATTTATATTTACATTATAAATGAAACACAACTACATTCAAGGAAAATTGATTTATTCTAAATCTTTGAAGGATTGACGTTTGTCCTATCTACTAAACAAATAAAAGAAATTTGAACACTTTTTGTTTTACATTTACATACATATAAAAACAATTCACTTTCATCTCCATTTTTTTGTTATTTAAAATACAATTTTTAGTATTTAAATTTAATTTTTAGTTAAGGAAATTTAAAACAAAAAAATCCTAATGTATTTTAGTCAATTTTTATTTTCTGATACTTAATAAAATATTCTTCTTATAAATTAGGTCTTAATTAAATTAAATTTTAGTAGTTATATTTAAGGAAAAATTCATAAAAAATTGCAACTCACTTCTTTGTTCTCTCTGTTATTATTTTTATTAATAAAATTAATTAACATTCTTAATTTGTCAGCAAATCGATTGCTGAACTATACAAATTATTTGTTGACGAGAAAATAATCTATTTATGTGTATTAAATACAAATAGAAATGTTCATCAACACATGAATAATGTAGAACACTTGTGTAATGATGTAGTAATGACTATAGATTCATTGTATTTGTTTTTTATCTACTTTTTCACATACTATTTCTCAATACGAAAATTATTAGAGCAATCAACCTGACTTAGGAATTCCAATTGTAAAACATGCTCTCATGCAAGCACAATTTTGTCAGATAAAACAAAATACACACCTTTGCGATAATAATGCGCTTGATAACAAGGATTTTTTCGCAAAAGTAAACCCACCGCAAACTCTCCCTATTTGGAGTTTTTTATGAACATTTTGTGCATTGATGAAAATACTTTGGAATTTACAGTTTCTAAAGTGTACATCAAAAACAAACCAATACGATTCGGATTCAATCGAAACGAACATAAATATGTCAATGTGGAGCTTTCTAATATTATTAAAATCTATAACGCGTCTATAGGAGGTACTGACATATTAAATAATGTCATTCCTAATTAACGCATTAACATTAAAGGAAAAAAGTGGTGGTGGCAACTTTTTATAAAATTCAATTAAAGCTTATTCTGTTTTTTTTTTTTTTTAAATAAATTTTGAATAAAATATTTGACTTTTTCTTGCAAAAAACTACTGGTCGGAAAAGTGTGAAAATTTGTGGAATTCTGATTGCTAGAACGTCAATAATATTTGAAAATAACAAAAACTAATTTGCAAAAAACAAAGTACTTTCGTTTTATCAAGCATTTTTATAAAATCATTATTTAATAATAAATCACAATGTGTGGATTAACCCAACAAAACTAAATAGTCTAAATATGATTTTTTGAAAATAGTCCTTATAAAATATTTTTTTCAGTTTTCGTGATAGTAAAAATTTCAAACTTTGCGATAAGTCAACTGAAGCTTAATTTTGTGATTTCATTTATTAAAACAATTCAATTTAGAGAAACTGTACGGTATAAAATAAAGAAAACAATAATATTGTCATAATGATAAAATTTTAAAATATTTTCAATTTTATTTCTTAAAACAAAAATTATATTTTAAAAATTTTTTATTAAAAACAAACATGTAAAAATAAATCATGGTTCACAGCTCGCAAGAGTAAATGGCAGCAAGTTTTGCACTTTTTTATTTTCAGTAAAACAATATCCCAAATCACAAATATTATCCTTGTATCGATTCATTGTTGAGCCTTTGGAGCATGAGAAAACATCGGAAAATTCTTGTAAATATTTGAATGCACGAAATATTGGAGATTCATTTTCAATCTGTCCCATTAAACAAATATGTTGCGCTAAACTTAAAAAAAATAATTTTTTTGGTTCTATCAATTCGGTTATGATTTTATTTTCGTATTCAAGTAACTCTTGTTCAGCATTAGTCTGCATTATTGTTTTAATGGCACCATATGAGCACAAAAAGAAATCATTTTCATTATCAAATTTCGTAGCTTCATTTATTTGTTTCAAGCATTCATTAATTACAATTCTATTCTTATAAATGTCAATTGGAAGATAACGCAAATGTTGATGCCATAAATCATAATTTATAGTATTGAAGTAATAAGTATAAGGCTTGTCTTTAATATTAGTTTCAATTGCCGTATCATAAAACCCAGTAAATAAACGATAATCAAAACTCTCTTTGTCATTCGAAGTCTTTAAGTAAATACGAATTATTTTATGAATCATTGATAAATAATTTTTATAAAATTTATTATATTCATAATCTTTGTACAAATCCTTTAAATATTCATCAGAAAATATTTTCGAGTGATTATCCAGAACATAATGCTTTGCCGTTAAAAATCTTTTAACAATATCAAGTTCGGGTTTTGGTAAATCTGTAGTAGTTCTATTAAAACTTGCTTCAAAATTATCCAAAAAATGTTTATACCTATCGATTGTTCTTTCAGATGATAAATTATCCCTCCATATTCTTTTTAATGATGCTGGACGAGTATACGTTGCTATTAAATGACAAGGAGCTGTTAATAAACGATTTACAATTTGATATATTTCCAAATTGATTAAAGTTTTTATGTCAGTTGAATCGATAAGTAACATAATTTTCTTTAATAAATCTACACCATGAATATGAAATTTATATTTTTTGTTTAATTCCGAAAAACCCCAATTTTTTTCAAATGTTTCATAAAATGTAGTCCAGTTGAAATTTTTTGATGAAAGTATTTTATTTACTTCTTCAATTGACTCTAGTTTTGAAATATCGCTGTCTTTAGCATCATCATTATGATCATCATTATAATCCATTATTAATTTTTTGAAGCTATTTATAAATACCTCTATATTGGAAATTGCTAAGTTAATTTCTTTATCTACTGCTTCAATATTATTTGGATTCAGCGATTGGAAAATATTTTTCACTTTAAGTTCAGCTAAACGTTCATTAAATCTTAGATGAATTTCATCTTGACGTGATGCATCCATAGAAAAAAATGAATCTCCATCTATATTTAATAGATTTGCTGTTAATTTAGCATAATCGATACCATTTATATTATCGATTTTAACAGGGAATCCAAATGGTTTTAAGAAATCAATTTGTTCAAACATGTCTTTGACATTTGTAAAATTTTTATTTTCATGTTGAATTGTCTTACAACTGGAATAAAAATCTGCAACATTTTTTTCATATTCAGTTTTTGGTTCATTTTCAATAAAAACTTTCTCAACAATTGAATTTATATTCCATAAATTAATCGGTTTTTCAAGATTTTTCATATTACCACAAGCATATTTGGCGAAATCATCACAAGGATTTACAGTTTCATCAATGTTTTTTTTAATTTCATTTATAAATGTTTTTATATCTTTTTCATGAATTTCATTAATTGCTTTAGATTCACTGCTTACATTATTTGGAACAAATGTAAATATGATAATTCCAATTAAAAAACAAATTTTATAATTAAACATTTTGAATGTAACTACTGTGCTTTCACGCAAAAACAACTGCATGAATTCGTACTTATTTAATTGAAATGCAAATAACGACTAAATTATTTTATAAAAATTGAAATAATATTAACTATTATCAGTCGAAATTATACTTTTTCTAATGTAAACAAACAAATTTATTTTTAATTATTAATTTTTTATTTTGTTTATACATTTTTTTTTTGATTAAGTCTACCAAATTTAATAAAAACTTAATTATTCGTATATCACCTTCTGAGGTTATGTTAGAACTAATCTATAAATTTTCTTAACAATCCAGATCAGAAAAGGTCGCAAGTCACAGTTTTATGATAAGAAATTATACAAATTATATTATAGGAAGAAATTGTGGCTTAATAAAAATTGATAACAATGTATTAATAATTAAATATTATATAATAATTAAAACTTTCTCAGTCTTGCTCATGACTCAAAATTATTATTTTCACATATTTTTTTTTAGCCGATTACATGAATTTGCAAAATGATAAAAATTATTTTGTTTCTTGATATTAAAATAACGGCATTGAATTGAACATTCTAACATGATATATTTGATTTGTCAGTTTGTTACAGTAATCAATTAAATGGATGTTCGCTTACGGTAGTTAAAGACATTACAGATCTGATATGAGTATAAAACTTGACTTAAAGCTTAAATTAAAGTTACACTATCAGAAAATAGTAAGTATTGGGCTAATTTTTATTTAGTTTTCATAAACGTTGATAGAAAGAATTACCTAACCCTTACCTTACAAATACACCTACATATTTGGCATGCTTTGGAATATTCCAGTCAAGTAAGGAATACTCATTATTTAACTTATATTAATCGGTTCAAATTTGTTAATCTAGGAAAACTTTATACGTTTAGCGCTAAGATTTTTCAACTTATACACTGAAAAAAGTATTGTTCATCATAGTGATAACTAGCATTTATTAACGCAAATTCATTGTATTAATGCACAAATTTGCTTATATAAAGTAATTTTTTAAAACTTTTTAATGATTTAAGAATTTTCTCATTAATATAAATAATTCGGTAATTAATACTATGAATTCGTCAATTAATATAAATAATTCAGTAATTAATACTATGAATTCATCCATTAATATAAATAGTTCGTACATTAATATTATAAATTCGTCCATTAATATAAATAATTCGTTCATTAATACTATGAATTCGTCCATTAAAAAAAATTCATTCATTAATACTATGAATTCGTTCATTAATATAAATAATTGTATATTAATACTATTAATTCGTTCACTAATATAAATAATTCGTTCATTAACACTAAGAATTCATCCATTAATATAAATAGTTTGTACATTAATATTATAAATTCGTTCATTAATATAAACAATTCGTTCATTAATACTATGAATTCGTCCATTAATATAAACAGTTCGTTCATAATTACTATGAATTCGTCCATTAATATAAATAATTCGTTCATTAATACTATGAATTCTTCCATTAATAATATGAATTCGTCCATTAGTATAAATAATTCGTTAATTAATACTATGAATTTGCTCATTAATATAAATAATTCGTTCATTAATAATATGAATTCGTCCATTAATATAAATAATTCGTTCAATAATACTATAAATTCGTCCATTCATATAAATAATTCGTTCAAAACTTGTTCATTATAATTATAAATTTATTAAAGAATATTTGCATTATTTTATTTGCATTGGTAAATGACATTTGATGACCTCATATTCATTATATTATTCAAGAACCCCTAAATCGGTTGAAAATTGATCAAATTTTCATCAATTAGATGTACTTTTTCGTTATATTGATGCTACTAATTTTTTCAGTATACCCACAGTTTTATACCAATTATTGACTTACAGTCATTATCTGCTGATTTAACGATAATTGTAGGTGGACCTATCTTTTATTCCTAACATTTCTCTCTGCTAAAACGTTAATCCTCAAATTTCAAATTTCCTTGTGGAAAAAATCAATTGGAATAATCGGTGGACCGCTTAGATGTTTTAAATTTTATTTCATTCTACCAAATATGCCCGATTTGAAGCAATTTTTGGAAATTTTCGTGAAGTCAATTCTAATTTCATCTTGTTTTACTGTTATTTATTAGTTTTTGCTGTTAAAAGTAGATTGCGTAATATTTGATTTGTTTCGATTTATTTATTAAATTATTACATAAATATAAAATCTTAATTCTAAAGTCCGAATAGCTTCTAGTCCGCGTTATAATATATACATTAGTTTATAATGGTTTCATTGTCTTACCAACCTCACTGGATGATGAAATTTTGAACAAAAATGTAGTCAATTTCGACTCTTATAGATATATGGCGTACTTGCTAAAAAAATTACATCTGACAGTGTTTTATTTACATTTATATACAGGGTTTTAATTAGTGACATTACACTTATTCAAACTAAATACTAAGTGTATTAATGATTGAGTGTGGAAGTGTAGTAGGCGCACAATGTTTTATACAACGATTTTGTGAACGCACCCTTGTACTTTTGATGTTGTACTCGATGTAGAATTGTGACAGCGGTTTGTTTACATATGAATTTAATTTATAATTGTATGTGTATAAATGAGAAATAACTTTCTTTTTTTCACTTGTAAAGTTGTAAGTATACATACATTGATGAAATAATCCAATTAAAATTTTTTATTTAAAAAATTACCTCTATCTTTATTCCAGCCATTGGCCAATGTATACAATACTTAATAAATGTCAAACTTCTAAAGTAAAATATCAATAGTCAAACTTCAATAGGTTTGAGTCTTTTAAAAGTCTACAAGTCTATAAAAATTTCACAATGGCAATGGACTTTCACACTGCTACACCTAGTACAAGACTACAACTTCAATCTACACCTATTCGTGAATATCCTTATTATATTTTCAGATGTAATAGTTTGATTGTCGGCCTTGAAAATTAATTATTTCTCATAAATATACAACCAATAAATGCTTTAATTCCAAAATAAATTTTATTCATTCCTAGTAATCGCATTATATAAAAAAAATCAATTGAATAGTCTCATCTCATCAATATTTTCATTATTCCGAGGCCAATTTTAAAGTGGTTTGGTTTTCAACTCCATCCATTCGCTGCTCTTTTATACTACTTTAAAAAAAATGTTAATTATCATTTAATGAATAATTATTAAAATACCACAAACAAAAATTTAAATTTAAAATTCCTCTAAGCCACATAAACAAAATAAAAAAAACAAAAACAAAAACAAATTACTTGGGGGAAATATTTATCAAAAACTTGTAAAATAAATATTAATTATACCGCATTACAAAATATTATATATACATACACATTTTATTTAAATTTATGTGTTAAGGATCTTAAGTATATAGATAGTAATTAAATAAGAACTTTATCATAAACTAATTTAAAAGAATAATTAAAATTAGATTTTAAGAAAATTATTTTAACAAAAATTTCATAAAATTTCACACAATTCAAAAATTTTTACCCATTTTATGACCGAAATTGGTCTAAATTAATTCAATAATAATATATTATGTGGGTAAAATTATATATTTTTATTTTTAATTTATGCTCTATTTTTTTTTTTTCTTAATTTGTTAATTATTTTCAGATTAAAAAAAAAAAATTGTAGAATATTTTGGTTCGAAAAACATGGACAATACATCACATTCTTTTGATTTATCTCATTCTGTTATGCAACCCTAATTTTAATTTAATCAATTTACTATGTAATTTTTACACTTCAATGTAATAAAATGTGTACTATTATACCTGTAGTATAACACCAGAAATGGCAAATAATAGGATTACAGTTTTTGAACAGGTAAAAAATTGTATTGTAGGGGAGATATAATCTCAGTCAGTTAAAAACTATCATGCCTTGAATGTTCATCTTTATTTATTTAATTATTGGTTTAAATGTGCACAAAATTTCATGGGTTAATTTAGAAATTTTTCAGCCAGTTATAATATTAGGTTTGAATTTAAAAAAAAAATTTTCAATACCTTTGGTATATTAGTAGGTAAATGGAATAGTCAACTGTTATATGTTTCATTTTTTGTATTTGGGCGATTTAAACCTCTTCTGACCGGCTCTAACTCTATTTAGCTTGACAAAGATTGGCAATTTTCAATGTCAATCACATTCCAGGTACCATTCACTGTAAGGGTCGAATAATTAAATGCAATTAACCAACTTTAAACCTATTTGGCTTGTATTATAGCTCCATATCTAGATGCGGTATTGACAAATTTCTCTCGACACCATCATTTCACTTGATGAAGCGAATTAAATGCAAATATTTTCTGATTAATATCTGCTAAATATAACTAGCTAAACAATATACTAGCTTAATTATTTTTTTAGTAAAATTAAAATCCTTTGTAATGAATTTTATTTTAACTATTCACAATATAGTAACACTTTTCTATACATTTTATATAACAAATTATCCTTTCAATCAAATAAACCAGCTATAAAATATTCTATTCAATCTGTCATAAATTTAAAATAACGTATAGTACTCATCACTATATCAATAATTAATGCTATATGTGTGGATGTGTATGTACAAACATGTTTGTACATTATATCTGATATTATTTATGTATAGATATATTTGAAAAAGGAAAAGCGAATTTTAACTTAAATAAATTTCCTGTGATTTTCCATTTTAAAAATATAATTAAGGAGATATCCTGATGAAAAGAGTAGTGTTTAATTAAAATTCATATTAAATTATAATATTAAATATTATATTTATGGAATTATAGTAGATATTAAAAATTAAAACTTCCGAGCTATTTTGAATTTAATAAATAAAAAATAAATTAATACTTTATGGAAATTTTAGTAAAATATGAGTAATTTAGAAAAAATATAAAAATGATGTTATTTTGTAATTCATAATGTTGGAAATTATTTCTTTGTATTACTGTAATCCTACAGTTCTGGTGAATTTCTGTTTTTAAAAAGACAATATTTTATACAATAATTATGTAATTTTAATATATACATAAATCCTAAGTTTTGCTTTGCGGGTCTATTCTGATCATCAGATTTACTTGTCCATTCTGATCAGTAAAAAGACCGAAGGAACGGAGCCTATACTTAAACTTTTGTATGGAGCATTCACAAGTGATGGACAACCTGCATAAGGAATATAAAGCTTCAATATTAAAAATTTAAAGATGATGTTAGAGACCTACTTGTGACAATTAACAGTGATTCTGTTGATGATCTTATTGATATATTGCAAAAAGCTAAGGTAAACTCTACAATAAGAAAGCAAATGAGAGTTCGAAAAGACAACTTGTGGATGATCAATGATTTGTTAAACATTATAAAAAAAAGGAATAGATTGTTCAAAAAACTAAAAAAAAATCCTCATAGCCTTATAATTCTAGCAAGATACAAAAGTGCAAAAAATAAGGTAACTTATGAAGTATCCAAAGCAAAACAAAATTATTTCAATAATAAAATACAAATGGCTGGGTCTGACCAAAGGAAAATTTGGAAAGTACTTAACACTTGTATCCTAAAAAAGACAAATGAGTCTAACAAGGCCATAAAGGAAATAAATAGTAATGGCATTAGAATATGTGATAGTCTTGAAATTACAAACTGCTTTAATATGCACTCTAGTGAAATTGGAAACAAATTAGCAGACAAAATTAAGGATGCTGACAAGTATACAGTTAAAAATGGGATGTGTAGTCGAACTATTTTTCTTCAACCAGCGGATGAAAAAGAAGTATATGAAATCATCATGCGGTTAAAAAAAAGTACAACAGGGATTGATAATATAACAGCTGAAGATCTAAAGCATGGTGCAACAGTAATAACACCTGCAATTGCTTGCTTGGTAAATAGATGTTTTTCTACTGGTATATATCCTGAGTGCTTAAAATCAAGTATTGTGATACCTATATTTAAATCTGGGTCAACGCTGGACGTATCGAATTACAGACCAATTACACTTACAAGCTGCGTAGGAAAAGTGTTTGAAAAAATTATAAATACCAGAATTCAAGATTTTGTACAAGAGGTAGTAGGTTTTGATGTTAATCAATTTGTATTCCATAAAAGAATTGGAACTGATTCAGCAGTTGTGGAATCTACTAACTCAATTTTAAGTAAATTGGATGAAGGAAACTATGTATGTTCTGTATTTGTTGATTTAAAAAAGGCTTTTGATACGGTGGATCACAGCGTATTACTTGATAGATTATATGAAATTGGTATACGGGGACCGGCTCTATAGGATTTACTTAACTCTTATCTTACAAATAGGAAAACTATAACAAGAATAAATGGAGTACTAAGCAATCAAATTTCAATAAATATTGGTGTTCCTCAAGAGTCTGTGTTAGGTCCTACTTTATATTTGCTATATATTCATAATATACAATTTGCGAATTTAGTAGCTGAATATAAGATATTTGCTGATGACACTCTACTTATATACAGTGCCAAAAGTTGCGATGAATTAGAAAGAGTAATAAATGCAGATTTGAGAAAATACAATAATTGGGTCAAAGATAATAAATTAACTATAAATGCTGAAAAAACCAAATACATAGTGTACAAAATAAGAAATAAAGTCGATATAAATCCAAAACTGTTAGTAAATAATACCGAAATTGAAAGAGTTGCTACATACGAATATCTTGGTGTTGTAGTTGATGAAAAGTTGAAATGAGATAATCATATCAATAAACTGGAAAAAAAATTATGCCTTTATTAGGTGCTATCAAGAGAAGTGGAATCATGCTCAGTAGACAAACCGCTGATAGTCTATATTATTCTCATATTATTTCACATATTAGATATAATATATGTAATTGGTCTAGTTGTTCCTCTTGGCTAAAAGATAAAATTGGTATCATAATAAACAAGGCTATAAAAGGCTTGCATAAATTTAATTGGCTTACTTCTCTAAATGAAATTTTTAAGAGAACGGGTTACCTGAAGCTATCTTGAATTATTGTGTTGGAAAAAGCTAAACTAATTTACAAACTGGAAAAGGGAATCTACAAAAAAAATATTCATATTACAAAAAGGAGTAATGCACACAATTACAATACACGAAAGTTAAATAATCTCAACTATGCAAAACCAAGAACAGAGTTATCACGCAACAGTTGCCTTTCATCAGCTATAAGGATATATAATGATATATAATAATTGTATATATATATGTATATATGTAATCTTTAGATTGTAATTATCTTACTTTTATTTTTAAATATGGATTTTTCTGTGATGTTTTATACCAAAACTAATGTTTTGTCTATATCTTGGTTAAAGAAAATTAAATTTATTTAAAGTAGTAAAATATAAAAATGTGTGAATTTTTTAAATATTTTTTAATTTGTATACAATTTTGTCAATAAAAGTAATGAATATTAAAAAAAAAAAAATATATTTATACTGTAAAATCTCTTAGGATTTCTGTATACTCTTTGGTGGTCTTTCTATACCAGTTTTTGGTGGACAAATGATGGATGAAAAGTATTTTCAATAGAAATTTGTTTAAAGAAATCGCCTTTAATTTCATTTTGTCACACCTAAATTAGTTTATATTAGCTCTTATACTATAAGCCTGGTCACAGAACTCTCATTGGTATTCAAAAAATTGTATCAACCTACAGAATTTTGTTACGAGATAGTATAGCATAGAAGTTTAAATTTACTATAACCTTTAAATGAAATGGAATATTAGAATAATAAAATAATATCTATCAAAAGCTAACGTATAAAGCTAAATATTGTGGCATTTTGAAATTTTTTATAGGATTACTATCACATTGTCTGTATTTCATTTGCATCTATGTCAATTTCCTGTGTTTCGTTTATCTGCATTTTGTTTTACCTGTATTGCATTTTACCAAAATACAAAACCTTAAAATATCAAAATTATATGAAATCCCAAAATCCGATTTCAATTCATTTAGTGTTTTCAAATTAAATCATTTTTTTTGTATCCAACAGCGACTACGCTGATATTTATATAAATGCTAGTGGATCCCCTGTGCAATTGCACAGAAGTAGTTCTTTCAAACACAATTTTATGTAAAAAGAAATATTTGCTTTGGTATCATTGTAGTTGTTTTCTGAATCGCTTGAATATATTGAATATGTATATATATATAATAAAATTAAAGTATAATACCTAATACTTTATGACGAAATTAATACTGATTTCAATATAACTTAACACAATAAAATCTCATTACTCTCAAAGTAATAGAACGATATATTTTAATTCGTTTATAATCAAAAACGTTTGTAGTCACAATTATGTTAGAACAATAGGTCAACAATTAATTATTTTATTAAAACACTGATTTATATATAGTTTTTTCTTGTTCTAATTACAAATATAATACAAAAGATAAAATTGAATTAATCGAGAATCGAACTCACTAAAATTTGTGATATTAAAACCTATATTAATAATATTATCCTACTAACTAATTTTTTTCCCTACTAAAATTGCAAAAAACCAAATGCGATAAAAAAACAAAAAGAATTTGACTCAAAAGAGAATCGACAAAAATTTCTGATATTAAATAATGCTTTAACCAACTCAGCTAATATGCTATAAAAATTGTTTACCCAAAATATACACATAAAATAAAAATTGATTTTGATCGATACGGCCTGCATCATCGCCGATTGATTGAATGAAAAAAAAACGAAGCACACGACAAAACACGAAAAGTGTGCCTTCACTAATCGTGCTCTTGTGTATTATAAAATAGATTTTGTAAAAAGCATAGAACTTTAATCTTGAATCCAACTCTAAAATCTATCTCCTAACTCAAAATATCGCACATATATTCATTACATTTGTCATATTTAGTATCCAATATACTGAGTTAAATATAATACAGGCAAATGAAATTCAGAGAAATAAAATATAGGCAAATTGCAAGACATACAGGAAAATGATGCTACAGGCATATAAAATACAGGTTTTTTTATAAAATCACCTCCGTTGATATCAAAACGTTCAATGGCCCCCTGAGGTATCGAAAACGACTAAAACGAATGACAATAATAATAATATTTATTTTATTCTCATAATATGGTTAATAGATGCATACCTTCTATTCCTCACACTAAGCATTTCTAATACTATTCCGATAATTACTGCTAACACAATTTCCATTCTTAGAAAAGATAAATAAGATTAATATTTTTTACATTTTTTTATATATTAAACTACCTTCTATAATAA
Source organism: Argyra leucocephala (assembly GCA_963942445.1). Lineage (NCBI taxonomy): Eukaryota > Metazoa > Arthropoda > Insecta > Diptera > Dolichopodidae > Argyra > Argyra leucocephala. The sequence continues at coordinate 128,553,811 of OZ012680.1, read as the reverse complement.
TAATCAATAAAAAATATTTAATAAAAGATCTCGGTTGTAATATTGTAATATTTATTTATTAACTGAAACAATTTCTTTAAAACTGTGGTCATACTACATCTAAAGGCACTTTTTAGTGAAGCATCAAGGTGTCTATACACAAATCAATGAAATTATGTCACACGTATCACAGGGCAGCGTCCTACGTCCTGTTTTATACCTCATATATACTGCGAATTGACCAACAGCAAATAAGACAACCACTGCCACTTTCGCTGATAATAATAATCCAGTACATATGTTACAGAGATTCTGCAAAACAGCATAGAGCAAATTCAGCAATGGCTAAAGAAGTGAAGAGCCAGAGTGAATGGAGCAAAATCAAAACATTTTCACATTTACCAACTGAAGAGAAAAACTTGTCAGACGGTGGTGCTAAATAACGAAGTAATTTCACAAACAGAAACAGTCAAGTATCTGGGCATTCATTTGGATAGAAAACTTACATGGAAAATCTATAGTCAAAGCAAAAGAAAACAATACTTGGGTTGAAATTAAATAAAATGTATTGGATTATTAGTGGCAACTCACCAATGTCACTGGAAAACATGCTTCTGATTTATAAAAGCTATTTATTAAAGCCGATATGAACTTACCGAATTCAACTATGGGTAGTAACCACAAATTTTAATATTGAAGTATTACAATGATTCCAATCAAAAGTCTAAAGACTAATAGCACGTGCACAGTGGTTCGTAAGTAATGATATTATATATATAATTTTCTGCATTTATCTGGGTATTTGTAAGTCCGACGGAATACTCCAACACGTATACAAATTGCTTTGGTACTCTTTTTACCATTGCATGAAATACATTTTTTTAATTTCATGTCAGTCTGCTTCGCAAATAATAAGGAAAAACAAAAAATAAAAATAATAATATAAATAAAACAAAAAATTTTTTTGATTTATAATAATAAGGGCTAATAGAAATTTTATCAATAATTTGATATGGTATAATGACCAAAAGGCAAACAGCATTTAACACAAAAAAAAACATAATGCACTTAAAGGTTATTCTTATTACTTAAAATTATACACAATATGCATCTACACATTTTTTTGTTGTTGTTATGATAATGATCATAGCATCATAGTTTTGCTACCGTATGCATAGCCTGTATAGTACTACAGGTATATATATATATACTCTAGCCAGAAATGTGATGCGATGAAGAGTTAAAATTGTTTTTTATTTTTTTTGTTTATTGTTTTTTTTAATATATATATGTATATATCTATATGATATATAAATTTATGATCGTATATAATATTAGTATGTATTATGGGGTTAGATTTTGGTTCTGATGATTTACACATAAAAACAATAACAACCTATACATTTTTAAAGAAATTAAATGAAATTTTGTACTATTATTTTTTATTTGTTATTTTTGTAAATTTATAATTGTTAGGTATATTTGTTTTCTCCAAGTGTGTAGAAATGTATGTTGTAGAGAGTGAGTGAGAATTTTTTTTAATATAGTAAGTAGGTATATATAGGTACCGGTTAAACCATATTGATTGTTGTTCTTCTTTTTAATGTATGTTATAAATAATAATTATGTGTGAATTTTAACATCAACAGTTCGATAATGAATTTTTTGAAATGAAATGAAATTTTAAATAACCGGTCAATGGTTCACAAGTTATGAATAGTTTTGTAAATACCTATTTATTTGCCGTAAATTTTTTTAGTTTAATGTTTTCTCCAACACGAGTTTTTATTTTATTCATCAACATAAATATTTTATGTACCTACAATATTATTGTTTTTTTATATTTACAATTTTATTTATTTTTGTTTTTAAAATTGTTTTCGTTCAAAATTGTGGCTCATTATAAAATATTATTTGTTCGCTATAAACTTTGACGCTAAACTTACGCAGCGAATGTTATTGAATGTTAACAAGATTAACTTGATTCTGAATTGTGAGATAAATTTTCAATGTTGGCAACAAGCATGTCGCTAAAATGATCGAGTAAATGACCCTTAAGGAATAGAAAATTTTGCAACTTACTACAAATATTCTGTTACTGAATATGGTAATTAAAAGCGTTATAATACAAAAATAAAGGTATGATAAATTAGTAAGCAAATACGTATTTTTCTTAAACTTTAAATGAAAACTCTAATGAATGAAGGAAATGCTATAATTTATTTTGCTTCCGTCATTTATGGCGGGTTACAAAGCTAGTTTTACATAAAGACTTACAGATGGAAACTGTTAAGAAGGAAATCAGACTTGCAAGCTGCAAATAACAAAACACGATGAGATTCTCATCCAAATACCCTATCAAACAACTTGTTGGCTTCAAATGAACCCAACCCAACAGATACTAGATTGATTGATATAACTTGATTGTCATGGATAATTTACAATTGATCCGCAAGTATACATTATTATGTTGCTTACATATACAAATATCATAAGAACTACTGAATGGGTCTATCAGAGACAGATTGTACAGTTTACAAGGGAAATAAAAAAAATCCATTTTGCATGATGTCAACTTCAAATGGTCATTTGTCGTTTAGCAGGTCTTTTAACTTTCAAAAGCAAAAACTCTACACTTTTCTTTTATGTAGAAAATTAAAAAGTAAAGAGCTACATCTTATCCAGAATAAAGGGTTAAATTCGTTTAAGACATTTTATTTAAAAAAAAAAAATTTAATTTTCTAATTAAACTCAATAGAAATCAATTATTTACCACTCCTATACCTAAATACCCTTATCGATAAAATGTGCAACAATAACAATAATTTCTAACCATCATAATAATGCTAGAAATGTGTCAGATTTAGAAATCAGAAAAATAATAAAATAAATCCAATCAGTTAACAGAAAACTTTTAATCACATTATTTCAACACTTTTTTACTATTCAAACCATAATTATGTTATTTAACAATATTTTGTAAAGGAGTAGGTAGTATTAAGAGATTCAGGATTTAAAATTTTTTTTTTTCCAAATTCTTTAAGTAATAATTTCATAATGAGGATTTTCTAAAAATTTTCACTTCATTAGTTTTAGTTGAAATATTAAAAAAATAATAATAATAATAACAAACATAAGCTAAACGAAACGAAACCAATAAACGAATATAGACACATTCACACACACACTTTCACATTCAGTCAAAATGTTCATAATTACATAAATACAACAGTAAAGGAACTATATTAATATGAATGGAACAAAACAAAAAAGGATATATTATAATATTATATATATATATATATATATATATATATATAATATATATATATATATACATATTTTTTTTTGCATTTATTTTCATTTTTTGAACTGACATGTTATGTCATCCTTGAAAAGTTTTTATTTAACATTTTGGAAAAGCTTATTTTTTTGTTTTTTCTGTTTTTTTGTTTTTGTATTATTTTGTTTAATTTAAAATTATCTGATGTGGTATTTAATTCTGAACAGTAGTTATGATTGAATGATGAATTATTTTTTGGTATTGAATTTCATATAAAAATTTAGAAAAGTTAATTTAATTTGGTTTCGTGAAATTCTGTTGTGGCGAAAAATAATTAATTTACAAAAAAAACAAAAAAAAATATTAATGGGATTGATGAAGTTTTGTGTTATGAAATTTTTTAACTTTAATTATTATAGAAGGGGTTATTTCAATGATTGTAAAATGATTTTTTGAAATATTTTAACGATGTACTTATTAAAAAATGTTACCACAATTTTTTTTGGTAATAATAAACTTTATTATAAATTAAAACTAACCTTAGGAATTATATGTATATACATATTTGTATACTTTGTTGTTCTATTTTAGCTTAATACACATAATGCTCAGAATTTTAAAGGATTTAAGATACTTCTAGATATAATAATATATTATGTAATGACGAACTACACCATATTGTAATTTAATAAAATTGAAAATAATTTAATTATCAAAAGTGGAAAAAGGCAAGTAAAAATTGTTGAAAATAAATGTCCTGACTTAGAAACATAAAAAACGGTTACTTAACAAAGATAATAAACTCTGAGTTTAAAGAAGGAAAAATATCAAATTGTATCCAAAATAATAATAAAGTTATACCGATTTATAAAAATACAGGATCCAGAGAATGTATAAATAACTTCAGACCTATCTCCATCTCCACTTTATTTAGTAAAATTATTGAAAATTATGTTAATATTCAACTTACTGATTATCTGAATAAAGATGGATTGACAAGCAATAAGCAGTATGGATTTAAAACATAATCCAATACTCTAGCGGCTTTATTTTGATCATGTGTCTAAAATTCAAGCTGAAATTGATAAAAAAAAGAATGTTCTGCAACTTCTGCAAAATATTAGTATTTTACGACGTAAAAAAAGCATTTGATACGGTCGACAGAAATATTTTATTAAGAATTTTGTATGAGTTTGGGTTAAGCGGGGAAGAGTTAATCTAGCTTAAATCCTACTTGTCAAAATATCGAATTCAATTTGCTGAATGTGAAGCAGTTAAAAGTAACATCGAAAACACTTACTTTGGCGTAATCTAGGGCAATTATCTTGCACTCACTCTGTACTCCTGGTACATAAGTGGACTACTAAATATTAATTTATGTATGTATGCGGATGATTTGGCAAATGTTTATGATGAAAATATCCATGTAAGGAACTGGAAAGCGCAATAAATCAAGATAAACTAATAATAAAAGGGTGGATGGATAAACACCGGCTTATTATTAATTCCAATAGAAACAAATATATGTTGTTTAATTCCAGAATAACAGATGCGCTGAATATACATTTTGGTAACTGTAACATTCAAATTATAGAGCAATACAAATATCTAGGTATAGTTATAGATAAAAACCTAAGCTGGAATACACAAATTAGCGAACAATGTAAAAAATCACGAAGAATTACCGGAGTATTCAAACTACTAAGCCATCGAGTCCCACTAAGCCTGAAAAGACCTATTTACTACAGTATTTTTCTCAGTAATATAACATGTGCCATTCAAATCTGGGGAAATGCTTTTGATAAAATGTTAAAAAAACTACAAACTCTCCAGAACAAAGCCATAAAAACTTATTTGGCCACCATCAAAAAACTTGTATAAAAGCAGCACAAGATCCTTCCATTAAATCTTTTTATAAAATGTAAATGTGCTACATATACACATCTGATTATCACAAAAAATATCAATACGAATATTATATCAACCTACAGCATTACAACAATGAATATCATTAATATGGAACTAGTAATGCAGAAAATATCAGAATAATGTCGTCAAAAAAAAGATTCAATGTACTCTGAACAAGCGATTTGGCTCAATTGAGTTAAATAAATAAAAATAAAAAAATAAACTACACCGAACTGAGAATAATTATAGTATTGGTTCACACAGGCAGAGTATTTTCCAGAATAGTAGTCAATTTTTTACGAGTGTAAAACCAAAATTTTAGTGATCACTTAGCTTTCAGAAGTTGAACAAAAAATTGCCATTGTCAGATCAAATATCAAATACCAGGAGTTGGCTATTATATGGTATATATAATATAGAATAAATGAATGCTATCAAGTTAATATTATTCAAAGATAATATTGTAACTGTTATAATTTTGCTTAATCAATATTATTGGTTACCTATCCATATAGCGATGATGCAAAAGAGACCCATCGATAATAACAGTTAAGGTTTAATTTAGACAATCTAAAATTCTAAAAAGAACATTATTAGCTTAGATAGAAATTATAGTCGGATTTGACAGATAGAGCTGATCCCTTGAAAGTGAATTAGGTCAAGTCTCTTAATCAATTAGTGTATTATATAAAAAGGACATTCCCGAACCTATGACACTTCATACTCTAGCACTTCGCACTCTCACTTTTCAAATATAAAAAAAGATTATCTACTTTTTTTCACTTATTAATTTATATTACAGTGGATCTAGAGATAAATCTGCAGGTCAACTATAGTCTTTCCATTTGAAATGTGGACCTTTATATAGTAATTATTTGGTATTTATTTTGTATATTATGGCTATTTGAGAAATGTTTTTGACAAATTTTTAGAAATAAAATATCAGTATTTTGGCAATGCATGTTTTTTTACCACTATTTAATTTTTTTTTATTATTTCTATTAAATTTTGTTATTTGAATGTTAATTTAATTTTTTTTTCACTTCTTTAACTAAATTGATTTATTTTTATTTTACTTTTAGTACTGTCAGATTTATACAAAGACCAGCTGATTGTGCAGTGTATATCATCTAACAGGGTTAGTAAAACACCGCCATCGTGAATGAGAAAAACATTCAAATATGTCAGACGTTGCATGTAGTAGGTAAAACGCTTGCTTTTCAGCCGAAAAGTCCTAGGTTCAATTTCCGAACACAAAAACAACACAAAAATACTTATGAGCTTTTCGAATTGGTCCTGTACCCTTTTGTCATTGCAATAAAATATATGATAACAAATAGTTGAGAGTTATTAAAATGGAACTATGCTATTCTATTTTGAAGCTAATGTAGCTTACGTTAGATATAGGTTTCCACATCATTTAAATTAATAAATATATCATAAATTCTGAGCCATTAGGCTCATTTAGGTTATTTGAATAAATAAATAAATAAATGCTAAAGAAAAAACTATATTGTATGTAATTCTGTATGCCAAATGTTTGTGTAAAAACAGTTCATCCCAATGACTTGGAATTATATAAAAAAAAAAAAAAAAATTATTGACCTCTTTGGAAACCATGTTGCTCAACAAAAAAAAAAAGTTTACAGTATTCATTGAAATATTTTTAGAATACAATATAGCTGGATGATAGGCCTATAATTGGAGTCTGCGTTTCTAGAGTATTTTTTTATAAGGTGGAATAATGAAAAACATTTTACATCAACAGGACAAAACGCCTGATTGAAGGGATAAATTAAATAGAAAATAGATGGAATGCAATAATTTAGTCATGTATTCCTTAAGTAGGTTCGGTAAAATTCCGAAATGTAAAATACTTTTTTAATAACGAATTAAAAGTTATCAAACCTCTACTGATTAATTCAAAGGATTCCTCTGATTTGCCAAAATCTGTCGGATAAATTTTGGTAAATAGAACGTTTCCCAATGAAATAAAATTTTATATAACGGTACCTGATAATTGCACAAATATTTTATAGAAGATCATTTTAGGCGACAAGGTTTTTTAAAGGTCAAATTGATATTTTGAAAATTTTTATGAACATGAAAAGTGAGATTTTGATAAAGCAATTAAAGGGCTATATTTTATTTTACAAATCTTAGCTTCGGTAAAAGGTTTATGTATTTTTAAAAAAAAAGTAAATTTTGATAAATTGAAATAAAATCAATTTATATGCATATACATATAGTATATATATATACATTATGTATAATAGATGTATTATAAATTTTCATAAGAGGTACGAAATAAAGTATGAAATGGCTTTTATTTTTAAAATTATTTATTTTTCGAATTAAAATTTAGAATATTTTCATTTTATAGGGCAATTAATCACCCTATACAACATTTACCGTTACAAAGGACGTGAATTTTCAAAATAATTGGGTTTCTAAAAACTATGGAAAACCATTGCTTTTTATTCTAAAGTTTTCATTTTGTACTCTGAACATGTCTGAAACGCTGATCCAGAGCTAATAAGCTTAATCAATATTAAATGCTGTAGAAATCATTACAATGTTGTTGTAATGAAGCTTGTCTATATTGTTGTAGAGAATAAATATAACATTTTCAGTAAAATATTACAAAATTTCATAAAAATTTTCAAAAGGACATTTTGACCTTTAAATGACTTTGTCACCAAAAATGGTCTTCCATGAAATATTTGTGTAAAATTTAATTTTATTCGGACGTGTCCCCTCTTCCAAAGCTTACTCCATCTATTATATTCAGTAATATGTAGAAATGAATGTCGAGCAACTCAACATTTTGATGAGATTATTCTTAATAGGTTTTTTCAACCAAATAATATGAAATATCAGAGCCTAACTGAAAGAATCTGACGAATAAAAGAGCTATCTGCAATTATTCGACAATAAGACAATAAAATTACATTCCTCATATTATGTATAACTTTATTAGTGCTACTATTAGTCTATTATTATCTATAGTTAAGATTACAGTAAACATATACGTGATAATCAAGTGCTTAATGATGTTAGTGTTCGTTTTATGGCAATATGTCTTATAGCTGCTAATATTGAATATGAAGTGCGATAGGGCCGGAAATACCCTAAAATATAATATGAAATACATAATATTATCAAAATAGTCCAATCACAGCGTAATATTTTTATAACAAATTTTAAGATCATATAACCAGATAAATTGTAAACCATGCATGATTTTATAATAAAAAACAACATTTTAAAACGTTTTGGCATATAAAGTCCAAACATTGATTTAAAAAATTAATTTTTTTATTTGTTTGTTTTTTTGTAAAATGCCCATCAATACAGTATCCATCCTCTAGCTTTCATTTTAAAACAGAATTATTTTATATGTAAATATCATAATACAATTTATATATATATATAGAAAAACGAGACATTATACTTTTTTTGGTGCCTTGGGAAGTACCTACTAGCTAAAATATAAACAAAAACAAAAGTAATTGAAAAAGTTTCTATACCTTTATGCAATTATAATATACACATACAGGCTTACATACATTTTTTAATATGCCCACGTATATTTCTTGTAAATTTGTGTTAAAACTAAACTGATTCCAAAATCCTTCGACACATAAGCCAATATTTTTAGTATACTATGAATATACAAAATCTTATAAATACAAGTATATACATATATATTTAAATATAAATTAACAAATAAACGGAAGGAGATAGGTATGTACCTACATATTATACGTGAATATAAAAGAAACAAGGCCTCAACGTGCATCATATAATTTACTTGTATACATATTCACACGTACCTATATAAAATTATCGTGATACACATGAACTCCAATATCTATTCATATTATATTTATTTCACGTCCTTTAAGCAAGGCAACTAAAATTTTTCACTGAAAAACTAAAGACTTTTAATAAGTGTAAACATAATATATATGTATATATGTGTCCATGAATACACAAATGTATATCTATATGTATAAGAAATCCACCCTAAAGTTGTTAAAATTTTCTTAAAATAAATCAGAAAAAACAAAAAAAAAAAATAAATACATAAAAATATTTTATAACGAAGCAACAGTTAGATTTTGCCTTGGTTTATTTACTGTTATATATATGTAAGTTTTGATACTCTTGTATGTACAGGCATCTAAATAAATACATTTGTAAGTATATTAACACGGTGTTTCAATTATTATATACAATATTTACTTTAATATAGAGTACTAGATATAGGCAGTGGTATTGGTAGTGCTTGGATGCTAGAAATTTATTAAAACAAAATATCTGGGGTATAGGATTAAATTGATTTGTGTGGTATAATTGATTTTCTTCATCTTCTAATAATCGCTCTTCTCTATGCAAATGCAATGTAATAGAATTAATAGTTTACAAATCAATCAAATAAAAAAAAATCTGAATGCTATTTTTTGTTTTGTTTGTTCTTTTATACTCTCTTTAGGATAATATAGAGTACTTTGAATCTAGGATTGATTGCGGTTATACTCTGGTTTTTTGTTAATAATTAAAATTTTCACTTCCAAAACGTAATTCATTAGTCTGATTTTGTTTTTTGAATCAATGTTGTGAATTGTTAAACTGCAGAAGGATGGATATGCCCTAAAATAATTTTGATTTAAAATAATAACACCCTGATGCAAAGGATAACAATGATATGATTCGTAACTTATCAATATCACATAACATACTCCCATATGGTATAATATTTTTGCTAATGTAATTCTAATAAAGTTCTCATGATATAAATATCCACGATTTGTATTCTGAATCGAAATATCAACAAAAGACGAGATATTCGAAACAAAGCATAAAAAAATGTTATAACATAGATTTTCTTAAACGTTATTTTTGTAGACTTAACACAAATATTTGACAGCATAAATATAGAAATATAATTTGAACAGCTTTTAGAAATTTATTGGAATACCTTAGAAAGTAGCAAATCTAGTCTTATTGAAAATGTATGAAAATTATAATGCAAAAACCAAATAACCCGTGAATTCAAAATAAAAATGACAGTATGACAAAAAAATGTCCCATTCGCATTATTGTTCAACCTAATTACAATAGAGTACTGTGAAAAGGGAAATTCGAAATTAAAACCAAAATTATAGCAAATCCAGATTACATAGGAAAAATGACAAAAAATTACAGTTCTATCCATTTTAGACTCACCTTAAGCCTAATGTAATGAAATATTTCTATACTGCTTAGTAAATGATATTTTGATCTGAAACACTTAAATATGTCAATCCACAGCCTTTGTATGTAAAAAAATTATTAAGTGCACCGCTTATGCATTAAATATTAGCCGTGTAAAACTAAACAAAGTGAAATTTTTTAGGTCTGGGTCTGAATGAGATATGGCACAATAGAAATATTTGAACAAAAACACTTAACAAAATATTAAAAAATGTCAACGACCAAATAAGGACATTTTACTACGTTATTACGACTTTCAACGACCAAATAAGGTCGTTTTAATAAAATATGAAAAATACAAAAGAGTACAATTTTGAAGAGATTAAAAGACCAGAGCTACAATAAAAAGCTATAATAGTATGCAAAAGCTGTGTTCGTAACAGAATTCAGACCGGAAATAGATGCAACAATTCAAAAATAAAGGTGTTGTAATGAAAGCTAATATCAAAAAAAGTCAAAATTATGATATATAAAATCTCTTACAACCCACAGTGATATAAAGACTATTAATTTAACTGACGAGGATAGTCTACGCATCTTTGGCTCAAATAATCAGAAAATGTAATTAAAAGCGAACTCAATAATCTGATTAAGAAAGTTGATATTTAATACTTGGGAAAAGTCCAAAAAATTATATGGGCTGGCTGAATGGTAAGTCGAATCCAAGAAATTTGAAAACAGATAGTGATTCTAACCCGACAGTAACTGTGGAAGGGGAATATCAATAATCCAGATGGGCAGACAACGTTAAAAATTATGCTCAAACAATAAAAATTCAAAAATGTAAATAAGCAACACAATATCGACCATTTTGTTCGAATATATAATTATAGGTGATGATGGTCAAGTAAATCGAATGTGCATGATAGTTGAATATACGAAAATCGAAATCAAGTAGTTATGCTAAATAGGAAGACCGACAGTATAATTGTGGTAGAGGAATGCCAATAACCAGATGGGCAGACAATGTTAAAAATTATGCTCCAAAATTCCAAAGTGTAAATAAGCGACGCACCATCGACCATTTTGTAGGAATATATAATTATAGGTGGTGAAGGTCAAGTAAATCGAATGTACATGATAGTTGAATACACAAAAATCAAAATCAAGTAATGGTGGTGCTAAATAGGAAGCCCGACAGTATAATTATGGTAGAGGAAAACCAATAACCAGATGGGCAGACAATGTTAAAAATTATGCTCCAAAATTCCAAAGTGTAAAGCGACGCAATATCGACCATTTTGTAGGAATATATAATTATAGGTGGTGAAGGTCAAGTAAATCGAATGTAGTTGAATACACAAAAACCAAAATCAAGTAATGGTGTTGCTAAATAGGAAGCCCGACAGTATAATTATGGTAGAGGAAAACCAAAAACCACATAGGTTGAGAATTATGTTCGAATCCTATCAAATCAACCTAAAATTTAAAACAAATGGTCCAAGATCAACTTTTTTGTAGAAATATAGTAATGAGGGCAAGTAAAAGTCGAATGTTCATGTCAAAAAACATGAAAGCTGAATGCACAACAGTCGTGAACAATTAGTGGTGTACCAATAGAAAACCAGATAATAATTATTGTTGTAGAGAAGTACCAAGAAGCAAATCGACAGACAACATTAAAAATAGAATATTATCAACCTAAAATTGTTATTAAATGTCCCAAGATCGACCATTTAGTAGGAAAATGCTAATGAAGGTTAAGTAAGTCAAATGTCCATGAACAAATTCAATAACAATGTCAACAACAAGTATAGTGATGCTTAGTAGAAAACTCGATGGTAATAATTGTGGTAGAAATATACCAAGAAACACACGGGCAGACAATTTTTGAATATTCGAATACAAATCTTAAATTCAACAGAACTCATACAGAGCTGTAGTGCTATTTGATTATGACAATGTTAATGAATTCCTTTGACACTTCCATATTAAAAGATATAATACCCTATGAAATGAAACACCTTGTACAAAAATCCAAATAACAGTAAAAATAGTTTTACTGTTATTTTTTTTTTTTTATTATTATTTTTTCTTTATTATTTAACTTGCTGTTTATATTTATTTCGCAATAATATAGTGCATTAGTCAGGGAAAAGATAATGATCTGCAAATATGATTTTATATATATATATATATATATATATTATATACATATATATAAAATATAATATATATACTGAAAACAATATGTATTAGAAATTACAACGAACACCGTTAAAACCGTGATGCTTTTTTAATATAGGTACATGACGTAGATTATGACCATAATAATGATGGGTATACATTTTTAGTTACCTTTATTTTTAGTTAGTTTAATTACTTGTTTACTAACATTTTTTATTTTGGGTTTTTTTTTTTTTTTGCTTTTTAAGTACAGCCTTAAAAAATTTTGTTTTAAATTAGAGAAAGTTTTTGGAGAAATTCAAAATTGTTTTAGTACTGTTCAATGAATATTGTGATTGTGTATAACTTTCACTTTAGATAATTGAAATGAAAACAGTTTCATTTTTCAAGGATCTTATTTTTTTTTTGTTTTTTGTTTTTTTTAGTTTAGGTAGGTAGGTAAGTAGTTACATTTGAAATTTTGAAATTAACACTTTAGATTAGAGTTTTAAGAATTCTTTAATCAATTTGAAAATCTTATTCTTTGAAATTAAATACTTGAATAGCAGGTCAAGGGTTTTTGAAGAGACAAATTTACAAAATGTTAATAAAATAATGAAAAATAAGATAAATTATAGAGGAGTCATCTAACAGAATGTTTGAATTTTGTTTTAATTTCTACTTAAGTTTGAAATTAGAATCTGAGCTAACTTGAAAATAACTTGGGACACGCAAGAGAGAAATGATAATTTGTAATATGAAGAATGTATATAAGTGTTAAATAAGTATATTAACTAGTTGTAGTTAAAATTTAGTGTAGTTTCATATAACATAAGTTATTAACAAAATGATAATCTTAAAAAATTGGTGAAATTTCATTATTTTATGAATAATGAAAGAAAAATGAAAGTAAAGATTCACACCTAAGTCGAATTTAAAAGCGGGAATTTCGGATTAGAATAATCAGATGACATAACCACCATTTAGGGCGGTTTAATTAAAAATAAATTTTGTAAATTTATTAATCAAAATCAGGGTTTAAAAAACTACAGCAGAAATAGTAAAAGCACTTAAATTATTGCTGTTGCTGACTATCACAGCATTTCAAATTAAAAAAAAAAACTATTACTGCGCTTTGCTGTTACAACTTAACCGAAGTAAAGTAATAGTTTTATGCTTTTTACACGTACAAATACTACGCATGTGCTTTTGCTTTTCAAAACATAATAGTAACAGTAGAATTTTGCTGAATGCTTTTCAATATTTTAAGTCAAAGTAAAAAAAAAGCTATTTGCTGTGCTGAGTAAACTATTAAAGCTATACTGTGTTGGTTTCTCTAAGCAAATATATTGTATAGTATTAGCGTATTAGTATTCTGATTTATTCATGCAGAGTGGTTGTGTTGAATGAATTTAAATTTCGTGGTAAATAAAAAAAACAAGTACTTTTTACTTATTTCTATTTTAATACTTTTTGTTTTTGTTTTACTACTTAGATTATTGATACTAATAATGTTTCCTTCTGATAACTGATTTCTTTTATAATTGTGGATGTTTATCATATGCTGTTTTAAATTAAAATTTCTATTGTTTTTTAGGATAGCTTTACATATTTTACAGGACGCATTACCAAAATATCTCCAAATACAATTAGTTTTTCTTCGTGACATTTTTACTTTTTATTGTTAACAAAATTAATATTTATTACATATTTTACAAAATCAAATCACAACACAACAAGATAACGAACAAGGAACAAAAAGGCACAGGTACTGATAGTAAAACAAAAGTGCATTGAAAAGTGCTATAAATGCTGAATAGTAATTCAAAGCAACAGCAAATGCTGTTTAGCTGTATTCAACTCATTTTGCTGTAATAAAAAAATTTAAAAAAATAATGAAAAAGCTTTTCCTGCATATTACTTTTTGAAATAAAAATGCCCAGCAAAGCGGAAGCAAAACAATTACGAAAAAAAAGCTTTTGCTATGCCTTTGCTGAATCGATGTTAGAAAGCAAGAGTAAAAAAATAGTAAAAGCTTGAAATAACTACGAAGTTTTTTAAACCCTGATCAAAATAGTATTTAACCCTAAAGCTCATAAAATGAGTCTATCAGGCTCATTTTGTTGTTCAAAACTACATGTTGTCTAAATTTTTCGTAATATTGTAACGATTCTTCGTTCTAATCTTCATTTACATATTACAATTACAAAAATACACAGTTTGTTTTTTTTTGTTTGTCTTTGCAAAAAATACCACGTAAATTCATAACATGAGCCTGAGAAGCTCTCATTTAATATTTCATAATAACTTCTTAATAATGAAAGTTTTGACATAAATAAATGATGATGATGAAGTGAATGACGACATAGAATTCGATGATGTGCAAATTGACTCTGAACAGGATCATTTATCCGAAGCTTCAGAAGCAGAAGATGAATTAACTTATGATTCTGATAATAGCGGGGAAATTGTAACCTATCATAAAGAATTTTTTGCAAAAAATGAAAAAAAAATTGGCTCAAAGGCCTGAACACTTTGTCTAAATTAATATTTTGCACTGGAAACTATTTGCCGCAATTGCACGCCATCTTCGAAATCAAATAACCAAAGTTATCGATCGTTTTAGAAGTCTATGGTTCAATTATATTCAAAGCTATACTATAGGTGTAAACCGCTTTGAAAAAATTTTACGTTTTATTAGATTTGTTGAAAAAACCACAATAAGTAATCGACGTAGATTTGACAAATTAGCCCCAATTCGAGACGTGTTTGAAGCAATAAATAAGAATTTGGGAAAATATTAATTATATACCTTTAGAAAATCTTATCGCAGACGAGCAATTAATGCCAACATATGCAATCATAGCCTGACAAGTATGGTATTCAAATTTAGTGGCTTTGTAACTCTCAGACGGCATACCTACCCAAAGGAATTCCATACACTGTGAACAAAGATAATAACAGAGCAACACAGAACTTGTTCAAAATGTAGTGGTACAAATTTGTGTACACCATATTTTGAAACCGGGCGGAATATTACAATGAATAACTATTTCACAACGGGTAGAACTTACAAGAAGTTTGTTTTCTAATGGATTGACGATTGTAGGAACTTTAAGTCGAAATAAAACTTATATTCCCATTTCTGCCAAGTAAAAATAGAGATCAACATTATTTGGACAAAAAAATCCCAATAAGAGAAATTTATTTCTAACAGTGCTCTTGGTGAAAGTTTAGTAAATTATCTTTTCTAGCTAGTATTAAAAAGCTGCAATTACCACCACCTCGTACTGCAATTTCAAAAACGATAGCATTTATTTTGTTAATTTTATTATTTTTAAACATCTAAAAATTAATTATTTGAAATAAAAACATAAAAATTATTAAAAGTAATTTTTTTATATTACATTATAAAGGGAGCCTGCCAGGCTCATGTTATGAATTTAAGTGACAAAATATGTTATGAGGTGAGTTAAATAAGTGTAGATAGAAATTGTAATAAAGATATGGCACACATCCTGTATTCTTTATTCTAATGTAGCCTTTTAAGTAATTTAATTTTTGATTTTTTCTATCTGAGTACTTGCTCTTAAGTAGTTTTTAAGTAACTTCCTTTATTGTTTTTCCTATTCGAAAGAGATTTTATTAAATTTCTGGTTATGTTATTTTACTTTAGTTTAATATCAATTAATTCAATTGTATTATGAACTTTAGAGAGTAAGGAATGAATGAATAAATAAAAATAAAAAAAAAAAAATCCTAATCGGAAAAAGGGTCCTAAATTTTGGCTGTACAATTTATATGCATTTTCAATAATCAAATTAAATTATATTAAATCTATACTAAACTTGCGCACTAATTATATAAAAATGCCTAATTTAATCCTTCTGTAATAAAAATAAATCTAATATGAATAAATATAGAAGTAGACAAATATCAGAAATGCAAAGATGGGCTGATAAAATATATATATTATTAAATAATCGTAAATTCTAGCTTATTTAGTAATCTTTTAAAAATGTTTAAGAAACTTATTAATGAAAAATGAAAAAAACATATAGCTATCATATATCATTTGAACTTAGTCCCAAATATGTAATTCGGTTTCATAGAAGAAACCATAACACAGCTATGCATCCGTTTTATTTAGTATTAAAAATCTATTAAAAAATAAATTGCAAAATAAAAATTTAACTGGTCTAATTACTTTAGATATAAATGCTGCTTTTGACACCATCTGACATCGCCAATACAAAATTAAAACAAAAATAAAAATTTAACTGGACTAATTACTTCCCGTCTGGCATCTCCAATACAAAATTAAAATAGGTATCTAATTTACCCTTATAAAATAAGTAAAAAATTTCCTCCAAAGAAGATCTTCCTGATATTATTTCAATTTTTGTTTTTCTAGTAAATTGACAATATCAATAAATGAATCGCATTAAAATCGAACCAATACATAAAAACATAAATTGCGTAGATTGGTCAAACTCAACTAAATATTTGAGCCTAGCAATTAATCAAAAACCACTATCGCAGTTGCAAGGATGAGAATGAGGCAGAAACTCTTAAACACTTCCTTTGCATCTGCCCAGCATTAGCTAGAGTCAGACTCCGGACTTTAGGTGAGGCTTTCCCCAGCAATATATGAAATCTGATCAAACTTCTCAATCTCACAGGGTGGCTCCTGTACTGAGTCCCTGGAGAGAGTGAAGATGAGAGAACGACTACCTATAACAAACGACAACAAGAAATAGGTCACTCGAGTCGTGGTAACAAAGAGGCACAATTAAGTGCTAATTGGTTTTCCAAATGTAGCTGGAATGGCCACTTCTACCTACCTACCTACCTATACAACTACTGAGATGGTTAACAAGATTTTTAGGATGTCAGAAATTATCCAAGAACAATAAAAACTATTAATGAGAAAGCGATGTTTCAACCATTAATGTTTGCCATTCCTGTCTTGCAAGTTTGTATACAAAAACACACATTCAGAACACCAAAATCTAAAAAGCTTTCATACGACTCAAAATGGAATACAGTTCTCAAATATGGGGTATGGTGCTTCTAGTAATTTGTTAAAATATTTTGATAAAGTTCAAAAATAGGTTATTCTTCTTCAAATGTAACTTGGTCCTCTCATCGCTCCAACTATACGATCCCTTTTTTATATAATATATCTCGTGGGTACGGGCAAATAGTCAGTAGAAATTAAATCCGTATTACCTTCATTTAAACGCTTCTCTCGCAAAGCACACGAAAAGGGAATTTTAAGCTAAAAAATTCACCGAAATTGACCGAAATTGACCGAAATCGAGATTTTTAAATGGGAAGAGGTACTTTTTTAAGCAAATTCGGATTCTACGTTTTTAAAATATTTCTGTAAGTGAAAAGTATTTCTCTGCCCAGTTTAATTTATAATCGAGAACGAGGCCAAGATACCTGAAAGATACAACATTATCAATCTTAAAACATGATTCAGTACAAGGAGAACTTGAGTGAAAAGTATTGCCATCCAGCGATGGCATCAATGGAAATTTTTTACAGACAGGATAATGATATAATTAACTGTTGAGTTTTCACTGAGATGATCAGTTTCGCCAATGTGCATTATCTTTGTTTTGGTACTAATAACTAAGCTGTTTTTATGTACATAAAACCATTTTTTTTATGAGGTTCAGATCATAGTTTATATTACAAAAAAATTCCAAATTATTATTGTTATTATACGAGAATGCAGTATGATCAGCAAAGGTTGTAGGTATAATTTTAAAAGATTGCTGTAATAGGAAATTAATGAAAATTAAATAGGACCTAAAACAGATAACCTAATTTTAAACTCTCAGTATCACCAAAAATACCATTCAGTTTGACTCTTTGTTTCCTATCACTAATAATTCCTATACTAACACTATCGTTTGTGTAAAATGATTTTATTTTTCTGTTTTCTCAGTAGCTATTTTTCTTTACAATTAATAAAAATCAATTTTGGCGAATTTTGAGCTTAAACAACCCTTTTCCGGTCCTTCTCGAAAGTTGAAAATATCAAAAGAGCACACTTGAATTAGTTAATAAATTTTTTTTAAATTTTAAAATAACTGCTCCTTCTCCTTGTAAAAATCTGATGCGCATGTTCGTGAATATTCGGTATAAATTCAAGACGACCATTAACACCCTCATTCATAATTGGCATCCTTCCCTTGTACTCTCCTTCTTTTCTAACTTTCCTTCCTTCCCTAACCAAACATGCCAATCGATATGAAATGTACCCACCTAACATTTTGACTATATGCGGAAAAAAAATATGTTGGAGCGGAGCGTAACGAAAGTTCGTCTTTTAAAATATCCATTTTCAAAATTCAGATGTTTTTTTTTTCAAACTATCGTTTTAATTCCAGAATATTTATTTACCTAAATAATTTTTTTTCGAATCACGTTGTTGGATTCAAAATCTGATATCTTCTTTTTCCAAAATTTTCATTAAATTTAAAACAAAATAAAAGGTTCTTGAATAAATTTGTGAAACTTCTCGAGAAAGCAGACATCGTCCATTTTGTGTACAACTGTAAAAGCGAGATTTTTGAAAACGATATTTTGAAAATCAAAATTTTAATCAAACTACATTTTGAAGACCGAAATTTCGAATCCGATCCATGTTAGACATAGATTAAGCTTAGTAAAATAATATTAAAATGCAAAGACCTAAATCAATGGGTAAGAGATATAGCTTTATTAAGCTATAATATAGATAGCATACGATTAACTCACTATTCGCAAAAACAATTGAACCCCACATCAGAAAAGCATGGATAGAAGAGAATATACCACCATCATGGAAGAAAGGAATGATTGTCAAGATTCCAAAGAAAGGAGACTTGGCAAATTGCAGCAACTGGAAGGGAATCACGGTATCATAAGATAATAGCCATTATTATAAGGAAAAGATGGAAAGAAGTACTAGAACCAATACTAACGGAAAGAGCAGGCAGGTTTCAGACCAAACCAAAGCTGTGCTGACCAGTCAAATATTTTACGGATCATAGTTGAACAATCAGTAGAATGGAATGCCCCACTATATCTACTATTCATAGATTTTAAGAAAGCATTCGACACAGTCAACAGATGCGCAATATGGAGAACACTTACAAAGAAGGGAGTTCCTGAAAAAATCATCAACATCATCAAAGCGATGTATAAAGATGCAGAGACAACAGTTCTACAGCAGTATAAGAGTTAGACAAGGATGTCCACTATCACCACTTCTCTTCAACACAATACTAGACGACATTCTGAGAAAAGTTTGTACTGGAATAAACGGAATAGAATAGGACGGCAACTTAGAAGACTTAGATTACGCAGATGATGTATGCCTCCTATCAAGAAATCAAAGGGACCTACAAAACAAAGTCAACACATTACAGGCAGAAGCAAAGAAATCGGGACTGTAATTAAATATCGAGAAAACCAAGGCAATGAGGACAAACAACAGTGATAGTGAGCCAATAACAGTGAGTGGACAACAGATAGAATACATAGAAGAATTCAACTACCTGGGGAGCATCATAACATCAAGAGGAGGTGCAACAGAAGATGTCAACAGCCGTATAAATAAGGCAAGAAGAACATTTGGGAGCCTAATGAAGATATGGTGGAGCAACCAAATATCGAGAACAACAAAGCTAACAATATTCAGAGCATGTGTTAAGTCAACATTAATATATGGCAGTGAAACATGGCTCACTTCGTTCAGAATCTAACAGTACAAGTATTCATCAACAAGTGCTTGAGAATTATATGCAGAATATTCTGGCCGGCAAGAATTAGCAACGAGGATTTATGGATGATAACTGGAGAAGAACCGATCAACAGACATATAAATAGTAAAAAATGGAAATGGATAGGTCATACACTAAGAAAATCAGTAAAGTGATATAGCAAGAAGAGCTCTAGAGTGGAATCCACAAGGACAAAGGAGACCCGGCAGACCATACGACACATGGAGACGCACAATCGATCAAGAATTAACAGTCAACAATTATACCTGGGACGATATTAAGGAAGTTCAACAGTGTTCAACAGACAGGAATGGAGGTTCACTATCGAAGCCCTATGCTCCCGCGCGGAGTGATAGGAGAAAAAAAAAACTCACTATTCAGACTAATCACAAATTCTATTACAACCCAGAGCCTGTAACTGCTATTGAATACATGATAATTTAATTGTATAAATTATCAAAATACGAAACCGAACCCATAAAGAGGTGTGGGTGAATTTGTGAAGAACAAATTTATCAAATCAATTATGGCAAAATGGTTCTATTGTTTGGTTAATTTGACAACAAAATTATAAATCGACCAATAAAAATTTTAAATATAAGTTTCATTCCTTCTTTTTCATGTGATGCGCCGAACCCCACTGAAAAAATTACAATTTACAAAACTTATGAAAACAGAATCTCTCTATATTCACTAAAAAAAACATTTTCATTGTTTTTCTTTTTAATTAGAAAGTGTCCCATGAATTTACTGGGTTTGATATTCTAGTTTGAACCGGAAACATCAATCTTTGGAAAAATTTTATGAACTTTTTTTGTTTGTTATTTTCTCTTATTTTTAATCATTCACACACACACACACACATTGACAAGTATTTTGAAATGGTTGTTAGTGTCTATTTGACATGTTAAAGACCTATCGTTTTTTTTTTTTATTTTGCTTTTTGTTCCAACTTCTAATTTTTTGTTTGTCCTTTAACTTTTTCTGGGATATTTAATTTAAAACTTTTCATAAGGGTTGATTTTGACTATGATGATGGTGATATGAAGAGTCAGGTATGAATTTTCTTAAAATTTACATTTTTTTTTTTCTTCATTTTTCCTTTTGATGTTAGTTCTTGTTTTAAACATAAATTTATCTTTTTGAGCATATTTGGTTAACCCTAGAAGGACAAAAACAATTAAGCCTAATTGTTAGGGTTATTATTTAAATCCGTTTTTTTTTTTGTTGTTGTTGTACAAAGTTTATTTTCTTTTGTTATCACCATATTTTTTTTTATTTTTTTTTTTGATATTTATATTGTTGTTGTTTATGTATTTTTGTATCTGTTTCAGCCTCTTTTTGAAATATGTTTAGGACCATAGAATGTAAATATTTTCTTTTTTTTTTTATATATATTTATTTACTTTTCAAGTTGTTTGTTTTATAGCCTCCAGATAGAGAGCACAATTATTAGAGTCTGAAAACAAAAAATTCAAAAGAGACCAGTTACCCTTTATGTTGATGTTCTCTTTATAATTGTTTTGGAGAAGATTCGGAAATAATTTAAATTAACGCAAATTCGCTATATTGAGGTAAATTATTTTACGTTAAAATTGTTTTTGGTGCAAAAAACAGAATTAAAACAACTTGTCCATAAGACAGCAAAAGTTTATAGTAATTTGTTGGTAGTTGATTGATTCATATCCAATACTATTATTTAAGATGTTCAACTAAAGGTGGACTATACCTTAAAAAAAAATGTTTAAGATTAAAATTAACCCATCTAAAAACATTTGCGCAAAACAATTAAACACAATCAAACTCGATCAATATAATCTCTTTAGCAATATAAAAATGAATAAATAATTACAATATCCAAACCTGCCTTCTTAGAATACTCTCATTGTAACTGAACAAGTTCGAAAGCTATTTTAGGAAACATCAATAATTACTTAATAATAATTTTCCGCGTAAGGAATACATTCCTGACTGTACCAAAATAGATTAACCCTTAAACGCATACTGTAGCAGATCTGCATCATACCTTTTTTTTAAGCTTCAGAGCCCCTCCAAAGGTCGAATTTGATTTTTTAAATACGTTTTGGATTTCAAGGATTTTTTTTGAATGGAAAAGGAGAAATCATGCATTTAAGTGTTAAGATATGGTAATGATCAATTTATTGGTCTGCTTCGAACCAAACCATACAGGTAGGTGTACATAGACACCATACAACAAAAATGGCTACTGATATGTATCGCATGAAATCTACTAATTTGAGCTATACAAAACGATAAATGTGCTGAATTTCAGTCCGTCAAAGAACACTTTAGTCAATCGAAAGAGTAAATATGATATAAGGCAGGAGGTCTGGTGATGAAAAGGTATATAACAGAAAAGGTCTGGTGACGAAAAGGTATACAATATCTCTCTACCTTTATTGGTATGTTTATACAAAGCCCGATATAACTGTTACCACTGTATTAATATAGGGTGGGCCAAAAGTCACGCCTACGTCTTAAAATTAAATAATTTTCTTATTTATTATTTTTGTTACAAATTTTATTCATCGAACACTGTTACACCACCATGCAAAACGACCGAGCAACGATCCAAAGTGGTAGAATTTTACTTTTCCAATGGGCATTCAATTTTACTGACGCAATGTGCATATCAAAATTATTTCAACACAGAAATGTACCTAGCCAAACCGCAATTAATCGTTTAATTGTACGGTTCCGACAACAAGGTGCAGTGTCAGACTTACCACGATCAAAGAATGACCGAGAATAGTACAGAATCAAGTCAACATTGATTGTGTACGGGACAGTTCAGGGTCAAATTGGTCCAACAACTTACTCTTTTAAATAAAATTTTTGCTAACCGAATTATCTCAAGAATTTCAGAATTCAATTGGTTCACCAGAGCTAACTGCCCCTGATTATTTTCTATGGGGTTATTTCAAATAACGAGTATATTTTAACAAGCCCCAAACTATAGAGAAGCTAAAGATAGAGCCTGAAACTTTGCGTGCAGCTATGCAAAACGTATGTTTAAGAGCCCTATTGTGCATCGATGATGAAAACGGTGGTCTTTTTCCATAATTAAAATTTAGATCCCACAAAGCTAATATTATAATATAAAAAAAAAAAAAAAAAAAAAACAATATAAATAAACACAAAAGTTATTCAATTTTTACTTTTGGCCCAAACAGTGTCCACCTGAGTCTGAATTCATAATAATTTGTAATTTAAATTTCAAATCTATTCAATGCGTCGCTTAAAAACGCTAATAAAATGGCTCTGACATAATTTTTAAGCATAATTATTGATAGTTGTGTTGTACTGCCTTAAACTGGTAACTCAGAAATCGGAAAATTGATGAAAAAGAGTATAGCATGACAGGTGTGGTCTGAAAATTAAAATTGAAAAGCCAATCGAAGACATTCCAACATAAGAACATATTTTGACAATCCCGAAGCGTAACCATCTAAAGTTTTAACAATACTTCATTTAATTTGAGTTTTTTTTTTCTGAACTTGTATTTTTGAAATTCCATTTTAACTTACACTGTTTTTTTTTTTCTATTATCCTTCTACCATACGGTGCTGGTGTATAGCTAAAAAAGCACAGTTTGTTGTTGGTTTTTTTTTTTCAATTTTTTTTTTTTTTTTTTTTAAAGGACACTTATTACTTACTAGACTGATGAAAACTGACTAAAATGACATTTAATATGAAAAAACTTCAAAATCGTGCTCAGAATACTTTACATTATAATATAACTCAATAAAATGGGGTAGAAGGAGACCGTACAAATAATAAAAAAAAAAATAAAAACAAAATAAAAAAAAAAACATTTCTATTTCAGTTGTCATTTGTAACATAAGTAAAAAAAAAAAAAAAAAAAAAAAAAAAAATACTTAAATAAATAAGAAGAAACTAAAGAGCAAACCAAATAAGAAAAAATATGTTGGTATGTAGGTACGTGAATGTGACAAAGTAAGTATTAGTTATTGAGAAAACTAATCTTGTTAGATTGTTGTTTGTTATAAGTAGAGTTACTTGACAGTACGACAGGAAAGAGTAAAGACATTAAAATTTAATTTAATATTTTAACTCCACTCATATTATTGTATATAATGTACAAACATATATATAATATACACATAAGTATATATATTTTTGTTAATTCATATTTGAGGCTTTTAAAAACATAACCACAAATTGTATTGGTCACACCAGAATATTAATTAAAATTAATTTACAGCCACAAGATAAGTAAAACCAAAACAAAAAAAAAATTGAAAAGTCCTTAAAAAAATATAAGATAATTAAATTTTGCAATAATTGAAATCAACTTATTTAATTTTTGGTTACGTATTTGGCATTTATAATTATTATACTTAATTTCTTAAAATAAAACAAATATTTATAATTAAATTACAATTTTTATAAATTTTTAATTAAAAAAATTATTTAATACACGTAGAATATGACATACACACAAGCAATAAAAAACAATTACATACATGGTTACAGTACTAGATCTGTAACTTAACTACGATATCAACCAGCTTTTAGATTGAATGTACTAGAAGCAATTTATAATAAACAGTAGCTACATACATATTGTACAGTCAAATACAATCGGTACGAGCTTTTAGCTAATAAAAATATCATTGAAAATTAATTTTCTACAAATCAGGATCATAATTTATATAGTCTGAGTAGAGTGAGGATTCAAACGAAGAATGCTACAAATAAAATTAGCTAATAGAAAGTTTATAAGTGATAAAAAGCCAATAGATTATGGGGTGATACAAGGGAGTTCACTAGGACCAACCCTTTTTATATGTTACATAAATAATATTGCTAACCTAAAACTAAAAGGACAGATTTTTATGTATGCAGATGATTTAGCTGTTGTTTACTCTGAAAATAATTATACAGATATGAAAATAAATATAAATAGTGATAACAATAAATTGTTCAAAATTATTAACATAAGGAAAACCAAATGTGTGTTATTTAAGAATAATGAAAATGAAAAAATAAACATAAAATATAATAATGAGACAATTACGGAGGTATCGTGTTACAAATATCTAGGAATAACGATTGACAGCGAACTTGGAACTTGGAACAAACACGTAGTAGACGCAACAGAAAAAAAGTGCAGAAAATTGGCTGGTGTATTTAACCCATTAAAGTTGGCTCATAGAGGTTTATATAAATTGTTCAAATTACTATGATGTCTAACTTTTTGACATATGGCCCAATGTTCCATACAAAACGTACGACCGAAACAATCGTAATGATGACAATTGACCAGCCACTGCTTATTCATGAGTATAATAAACGGATGGGTGTTGTTGATCTGTTTCATATTGCTACGAACAATTATCGAATCAAAGTTCGTGAAAAAATGGTATTGGCCATTGCTCACAAATGCATTTTATGCCGCAATGGTGAATACATGGAAGTTTCATGTTTTCTGCGCAATGTATGAAGGTGTGACTTCTATGGGTATATTTGATTAAATTAAATGTGGTGGAAATACTAGTAACATTACCATAAGTAGTCAGCCGTCAATGTGAACGTGTACTTATTAATGCCCAACAAATAGCAAAACGCACAGATTGTGTGGACCATATAGTGGAAAAATTGCCTAAACGCAGTCGTTGTAGACAATGCGGTATTAAAACACAATTTGGTTGTAAAAAGTGTTCGATTATTTTGCATCCCAAATGCTTTTTTGACTATCACAATGATGTACCACGGAACAAAATAAAAATTAGAAAGCGAGAAAGCGAAATAATTTTTAAAATTTAATTTTACGATATTATTATTTAAATAATTTACTTTTTTAGATTTCTTCAATAAAAAACTGTGAATTGTGCCTTACTTTCAAAAAAATATAAATTTTTTTTTCACTAATTTTTATAAGAATTCTTTCATGCTTTAGACGGTTGGGTATTTAAATACCCATAAAGGTAAATCATATCTAGAGACGAGGTAAATACTTCAATCCAACAAATTTTTTTTATTAGATTGAAAAATTTTGAGGAAGTTTGAGTGGTCTTTAGAAATTCTCCCGACTTTTCCATTTTCCAATTTCCCAAAAACCACTTTTTATGGAAATTTTCGGGGCTTAAAAAATCTTTAGTTTTTGAGTACCACTAACAACGACAGTTTTTAAGAATTTTGATTAGCTCACTCAGAACGAATTATGTTGTCGCTTTTTTTCTCTCTAATCGAATCAAAACTAGCTCAATATCTATTACCCAACGGCAGATATAGCTATTTTAATGCACTAAGGTTTTTGGGTATTTAAATACCTAATAGGCAGTTATGGGTTAAAAAATATCATACGAAGTACCAAATTATACGAAAAGATCTATATACTATAGTCTGTTTCATTCCAATACAACTTATAATATGGGGAATAAGCTCAATGCAAAATTTAAAGCCATAAAAAATCTATATTCGCTTCATCACACTACTTCCACAGATTATCTATATATAAGACATTTAAAATTATTTCAATTGAACTACAATTAAAGCTACTACAAATCGAACACATATATATATAAGATTTTTCAAGGATTAGAAACTACCAAAACACAACTATTACAAAACTCTGCGTTACATCAATATAATACAAGAAATACAATAAATATAAGAACAATTCAACCAGGGTTAAATAATATATCCAGTGCAGCAATAAATGAATACAATAACATTCCAAATTGGATGAAAGAGCTGAGACTGAAACATTTCAAAAAACACTTAATTTCTTTCTATATTAAATTTAAAGTACCTAGACATTTTTTTCTTTTGTTTC
This sequence comes from Argyra leucocephala, assembly GCA_963942445.1. Lineage (NCBI taxonomy): Eukaryota > Metazoa > Arthropoda > Insecta > Diptera > Dolichopodidae > Argyra > Argyra leucocephala. The sequence goes on along the minus strand of OZ012680.1, from coordinate 128,526,672 downwards.
TCAAATTTTAAATTGTATACATTTTAAGAAATTTTAATTCAATATTTTGTAACTTTAAACATTTTAATTATTTTTTTTTTACTTGTATCTTGCTTTTATTATTATTATCAATATTCTTTATATTCTTCAATAATTTGTTAATTTGTTATTTTGCTTTAATTTACTTTAAACTTGTAAATCATAATGTAATAATACACTCTATATGAGCGATTACGCTCCATTTGAGAATTGAATAAATATATTAATATTACTAGAAAATGTGCAATTAGTTCAACACTAATAATCTACATTTCTTCAATTTGCTAAATTATTTTTTTTTATTTATTGATTCGAGACACTACTCTATTTATTTATAAATTAACAAAATGTGGAACAATTTTTTTTAAAAATATTTCGCATACGTATCTGAAGTGAATATTTCGAAATTTGTATGTTATGAATTAGTATCGTGAATATGGAGTAGTTAGTAAATTACTTTAAAAAGTTAGCTAATTAGTTTAGCTTAACTTTTCAGAATCTTGTTAGAATGTCAAATAAATACCCTCTCAACCATTTGTCTTGATCATATAGTTTTTAAAAAACCGGATATATCGCTGTGAAAATACTTGATATCTTTTTGAATATCAAAACCCTCACAAGTTCATTATTTGTCAGTAGTGACGAATCTCAAACGTATATTTCGTGCCTGTAAGCATACAGTGCGCCAGCAATATACCCATTATTGTCATATACTTGTGTCTTTCAAGATGATGTAGTTTTTAATTTAACTAAGCCATAACACTCAATACATTTTACAGATTCCTAATCTTATGTCAGTTAATGTTCACTTTTCTTCTAATGACAGTGATAATATTGCATTGACCTACAGTTTAGGGATATATATTATGGTTTGTTTCATCCACTCAACTAAGGTTGATTTCAGTCAATTTTTTAGCGAGTGCATTTGCTATTTCATTATAGTCAATATTACACGCTGGGTGGAACAGCAGGTAGAGCACCTGCCTTTCGCTTCCTGATATACGTTCGATTTCCCATGAAGCAAAAAAATGTTTTATGGGTTTTTCCACTTTGTCCAGTACCCTTTGACTTTGGGATATAATAAATGACAAAACATAATTGACAGTATAATCTGTTAACAAATTAAATAAAATGGAGCTATTCTATTTAAGAAGGCTTAGTTCCTACCAATAGCAGTAGTTTTCTACATTTAATGAGTTGATAAGCCAGTAATTTGTTAAATAAATACTCGAAAGATTGTAGATATTGTAGTGTACAAAATTGCAGTACCGTACTTAATTAAGCACGAAAATGTGATTCTGCCTATGATCGTGTTAAGGGTGTAAAAAAAAAAATCTAGAAACCCAATCGACTTTTATTCTGTATATTCTACTAACCTGTTCAAGTAGATCATCCTATATTTACCTTCAATAAAAAATTCAGGGACATCTTCAACATTATAACGCTTGTATTTAGTGATACTTCTTTAATAATTCTTTCTATAGACAGAGCAAGGTTGCAAAAAGCTGTGCAAAACTCAAAGGACATTTTCAAAGCAATTAAGAAAAAAAAAACATTTAAGCTAACTGATAAATTGAATTAGTTAAGTTTGCAGCCTGCGACTTAGCTGAAGCTCAAATTAATTAAAATTTTGAGTTTGCTCGTATATTTCGCCCAAATTGTGTGTAACTCATCTTTGAAGTAGTGGCCTTGGTAGCCGAGTGATAAAGTACTCGAGTGTAGTAATGTAACGACCGAAGGAGCACGGGTTCAAATGCCATGAGAACCGACAAATTTTTCAAATGGTAAAAATTACTGAAAATGTAATTTTCAATACAACCACATATGTTCAAATATAATTTAATAATTAATAAAGATATAATATAACTAATAAAATAATATCTATAATTATAATTGACAAGCATTTAAGTTCTTGCGCAGTAGACACTTTTTTATTTTATTTCGATTCTCCTACTCCTTCATGAACTTCTAATATATATAATATATAAGATTGCTCACACAGTTGAAAATTTTTTAATCATATGGTTTTATTATTCACCAAATACATTATTCGTGAGTTCTTATTAAAAAAAAAAACAAAAACAAACAAAAATATAAAAAAACAAAAACAAAAAAAAATACAAAAACAAAAAAAATTCATATGACGGGCAATTTCATCTTTACATAATAGAGTCAAAGTAGCTATCTATAATTATAATTGACAAGTATTTAAGGACCTGCGCAGTAGACACCTTTTTATTTTATTTCGATTCTCCAATATATAAGATTGTATATAAAACAAAAATGCGCACACAGTTGAAAATTTTGTACTCATAAGATTTTATTATTCAGCAAATACATTATGCATATTATGTGAAATCTTATTAAAATAATAAACAAAAGCAAACAAATCAGTTATTATAATTTATATATTTACTTGCAAATGAATCTATGTACATATGTCAAAAAAAAAAACAAAAAAACAAATTCATCTAAAATAACAAATATAAAAACAACAAAAAAATAAATCACTTGAATTCTTCCTTTTTATCTTTTTAAGTAACTGTCTCTAAATTTTGGATATTTGTAGTAATAATATAGTTTTTATTAAAATTATGTATTATGTAGGTATATATATATATATACCTCTTTAATGACAAAATTTTTTATTTTTAGTAATTTTATACACTAAATGCCTCTTACTATAGGGAATATATCGGAAACGAAGCAGTATATGAGGAACGTGTATTTATGTGTCCTAAATAAAACTTACTAAACACAAAACTTTTTATTAAACACGAGTGATTTCTGCTATATCGTGCGAAGTCTATGTCAGTACGTAAATTACTGTTTTTTTTTTAAAACTTTAAATTTGACTTCAACTTGAAATATAATTACTCAACAGGGGCCCCTAGTATATATATAATATACAAATATATGTACTAAATAATTAATATAGTTTGATAAAAATGCACACATTTCGAAAGGAAAAAGGAGCTACAAATAGTTGGCCTACAGATTTATCTGTAGGATCAGCTGTTAAAATAAATAAATAAATCTTTGAAGTACCTCAAATTTTGGAACTGAGATTTGAATTAAGTTGATGCATTAACTTTTTGACGTACGATCCTGAGACAGAATATGTCGGTTGTCATTATCATTTACGATTATTATATTTACCCAGATCAATAGATATAACGGTGTATATATACAAAACCATCAAAACAACAAGGATATACTTTAAAATGTCCTTTTCGTCCTTAAAGAATAAAATTCGCTACTAAAAATATATATTTTTAGAAAGCCAAGAACCCTAGGTATCTTTGAAATATAGTCATTCATTCCTACGCGGGTACACCATCTTCTTCAGAGTCCCCGAATTTTTTATTTTAAATACTCGCATAAATTTTTTTAAATTATTTTTCAAAATTCTTAATTGAAAAAAAAAAAAAATTGTTCAAAAATTGAATTTATAACTAAAACACCAAAGACACTGTTGTATAAATCAAATACGATATTTGAACTCTTATCAACTAAATAAAAATACATTAGGTAGATAGGTATATCATAAAAAGAACATTCAATATATATTAACACAAAAGCATAGCTATAGTATGAATTAAGTTAAATGATCTTTCAATTACATTGACACCTTATTCAAGAACTTTACATATTAAATATTTTATAAAATATTCAGATTTTCTAAATTTCTATTCAACAAAAAATTACAAAAAAAAAACTATAAAAATATAATGAATATAAATTTAAAGAATGCTGTTGCCTGCAGAGATGATTTTGAGGTCAAAAAAAGTTAAATAAATCTCTCACAGTGTTGACATCTAAGAAATCTTAAAGGATCAAAAACCAAAAGTCGTTTCATATGATTCATATAATATACATATATATATAGGTACACATTTTTACAATAATTCATATTTGCAATTTTGTAAATTTAAATCTTACATCCTAATATCCTTATTAAATAATATAATGTATATATATATTATTTATATATATATATATATATATATATATATATATATAAGTAGTTGACATGAAAATGTTTCCTAAAGACATTTCTAAACAAAGAAAAAGAGAAAAAAAAAATATTTAACCATCCTTAAAGACTACCACCAACAGTACCATACTCATTCACTTTTAATATATATATATATATATAATAAATGACAAGATGTGTATATAAATGTGTGAAATAGAAACCTCCGAAATAAATGCACTGTAAAATCATAAATCAACATTAGCTAGAGTACACATTCATGTCATAATGACAAAATATATAATACTTATCTCACCATATATGAAAAAATTATGAGTAAGTGAGAGAAAAAAATTATAAAAACAAAACATGGAAAAATATTTAATAAAAAAAAAAAAAAAAATTAACCAAAAAGAGGTCAAAATTCTAGAATCATAAATCAAGAATTTTTTTTTTTTTTTAAGATGAAGAAAATAAAAATATTGTTTAGTTTTTCCATTTATATAATTAGAAAAAAAATGCTAACTGGAATTTAATCTTAAAATTTAATATAATTTAAGAGAAAAATTTAAATTAGATATTTAAAGTTAAAAAACAAAATCGATTTTTTTTCTATAGATAAAATCAAATTCCATTTTACGATTATAAAAATTCAAAAGTTAATATTTTTTATTTTAAATAGTAAGAATTTTCTTCTTTAGAAAATAAATGAATTTTTTTTTTTTTGACGATGAAAATTACAATTTTCATTTGAATGTCGTGACCGGGAAAGTTTAATTAAAATTTTTTTTTTTTAATTATAATCCTTTTTCTGAACTGTGAATGCATATATATATGTACATATTTATATGTATATACTACTTATTTCTAAAAGACTTTATATGTATGTATAATACATATATATGTATTAATTTATATGTATATACTTATTTCTAAAATACTTTTAATTTTAATTTTAAAACTATAATTATAGAAATTATCATTAACAGGGTAGGTAAACTGAAATTTAAAAGTTATACTCTTATTAAATATTTTCAAATTTTCTGGGTGAGAAAATATTATAATATGTTTGTAAATTATTTCACAGATACGGAAAAATTCAAAGAATTGTTTCTATTTTCTATTTTTTTTTTTTTTGTTATATATATTTTGTCTGTTTGAATAAGAGATTAAAAATGATTTTTTAACATTTTTTTTTATTTAATTAGCAAAAAATTATTTGAATTCTAGAGAATGTACAAAATATTTTTAAGAACACTAGTATTAAAAAAATAATCTGATAAAGCTAACTTATGCCATTATACCTTTCTGAAAAGGTCACTACTGGTAGATCAACAAGAAATATGAATTTAATAGTTCGTCGTCACAGGAGTCTATTAAGACACCTATCGTATTTTGTTAGAACTACTATTCTTTGGAACTCCATGCCCAACTACATTTTGCGCGTTAATAACATTAAAAGGTTTACTGAGCTTAGCAGTGAATTGATTTTTAGATAATTTTTAGAAATCATGAGTAGAAGTATATGCAAATGTATTATTTCAGTTCAACAGGCATATATTGGTATACATGTATTATATATTAAGTATGTAAATTTTTGTATATAGCATTGTGTTTTTTTTTTATATCTTTATATAATGTAATATATATGTTTTATTTTTATTAATTTAGTAATTTAATCTAGTTATAGGTTAAGCACCTTTATATATTTACATTTTAACATTTTTCATTGTTATTTTCTAATATGTTTAATTTTGTTAATTTTAAATTACAAAATCTAGTTACATGATTAAAAGACTAATCGTCTTATATGTAGCAGAATAAATGAAAAAAATAAAATAAATAAACTTGCTAGATGATGGTATAGCATTAGCTTGTGTAGATTAACGTAAATTTTATTTCTATAATCATCAATTTAGTCAAAAATTAAAGGAAGTACTCAAATATTTGGTGTATGTTGACACTGTACCTGGCCACTCCGATTAGAATAATGAATAATTATTAATGTAAAAATAAATTACGTGAATAAATGGAATGAGTTTATTAAGTAGAATAGATATGACGGTTTTTTTGTATAACTGTAAGTACTTTATTACATTCATCGGGTCATGAGAGTTCCACTTTTATTCTTCCTTTCTTTGTTAGGTTTATCAATTTTAGTTTCATTAATTCGTACTCATGCAAACGATTATTTTCAATCTTTTAATATTTTACAATATTAAGGATTTTATTTATTGTCAAATAACCATGACCAGATGCTAGTAGCTCGGTTAACCGTGGTATGAATCGGTAATAAAATTTAATTGACGAACTGTAGAATTTGGCGAATTGAGGTCGGTGAAGTTAAAATTTTAATAGCTTGTACCCAATCTTGTGATTAAAGTACTCCACCAGTAGAGATGGTTGACTTAAACAAACGATGGTTGACTTAGAGATGGTTGGCTTAAACAATCACATGATTTCGCGTTTAAAATGCATTTACAGGATTAGAAATATAAATTTACCTAACGATTTCACTTTATCCATGATTACAGAAGAACTGAAAAAATGTTAAAACATATATGCAAATAGACTGATCCAGCACCCTAACTCTTTGGTGAGAGCTCTACAAAACATTCCAATAACCAGCAGGCTAATTGAAATGCCACTTTAATTTTATTTTGTAGTACATAAGTAAGCTCTTAAGTTTAACAATGAATTGTAACTATAACTTTCCTATTTTTCTTTTTATTTGTAAAGTTCTATTTTTTATAAGAAAGGCCCACATATTGAAATCGAATGGATAAATAAATAAAAAATAAATAAACCCGCAGGCTGCAAAACAAAATCGCTAGTAGTCATGTAAGCCAGTAAATTGGAATGAAAGAGCAAATAAGAAGGGCCAAATTAATGTACTAGACCTTCCAACTTTTTAATTTGAAGATTTGAATAAACAATAAAGGTCACTATTTTTATAAACTATTGTCATTTTCGTCATTTGAGATGGAAAAAAAAAATAAAGGAAGAAATTTTTGGCTAAATAAAGTTGTTAATATTTAATAATTTTTTTTTCTCTAAGGATCATAAAAGCTGAACTTGAATATAGCCATCTCACATGTAACTCCTTCTGATATTTATTGCGTTATACCATGTATAGTAACATACGTTCGGATATTAAGTCACAACTCATTTCATTTATTAAACCTATTCAGTTTTAAGAAACTGTACGGTATAAAATAAAAAAAAAAACAAAATGTTATAATGATAAAATTTTTAAAAAATATTTTTAATTTTATTTCTTTAAACAAAAATTATATTAGAAAAAATTTTCATTTCACAAACACACTTGTAACAATAAATCATGGTGCACAGTTCGCAAAAGTAAATGGCAGCAAGTTTTGCATTTTTTTATTTTCAGTAAAACAATATCCCAAATCACAAATATTATCCTTGTATCGATTCATTGTTGAGCCTGTGGGGCATGCGAATACATTAGAAAATTCTTCAAAATGGCTGAATATACGAAATATTGGAGATTCAGTTTTAAACTGTCCAGCTAAACAATTATGTTGCGCTAAACTTAAAAAAAATAATTTTTTTGGTTCTATCAAATCGTTTATGATTTTCTTTTCAGATTCAAGTAACTCCTGTTCATCATTGGCCTGCATTATTGTTTTAATTGCACCATATGAATGCAAAAATAAATCATTATCATCTTGTTTTATTGCAGTTTCATTTATTTGTTTCAAACATTCATTAATTACAGTTCTTTTCATATAAATATCAAATGGCATATTACTAAAATGTTTACGCCATAAATCATAATTTATAGTATTGAAGTAATAAGTATAAGGCTTGTTTTTAATATTAGTTTCCATTGTATTATCAGAAAAACCCAGTAATAAAAAATTGTAAAGATTTTTACCATCAGTGGAAATTTCTGAATCAACACGATGAAATTTATGAAATATTGACAAATAATTCTTATAAAATTTATTATATTCATAATCTTTATAAAAATTCTTTAAATATTCATCAGAAAATATCTTCGAGTGATTATCTAAAATATAACGTTTCATTGTTAAATGTATCTGAGTCAGAAAAAACTCAGTATTTGTTAAATTTGTAGTAGTTCTATTGAAATTTTCTTCAAAATTATTCAGAAAAGTTTTATATCTATCGATTGTTCTGTCAGATGATAAATTATCCATCCATATTCTTTTTAATATAGCCGGACGCATATACCTTTCTGTTTCATTACAAGGATATTTAAAGAAAAGATCTACAATTTGATATATTTCCAAATTAATTAAAGTTTTTATGTCAGTTGAATCGATAAGTAACATAATTTTCTTTAATAAATCTACACCATCAATACGAAATTTATATTTTTTTTTGAATTCCGTAAAACCCCAGTTTTTGTCAATTATTTCATAAAACATTGTCCAGTTGAAATTTTTTGATGGAAATAATTCATTTACTTCTTCAATTGACTCTAATAATTTAACATTATTTCTTTTATTATCATCATCATTTTTATCGTTCTTTAGCAAATTACTTAAGTTCTTTAAAAATGCACGTATGTTATAAATTGCATCATCAATTTCTATATTTACTGACTCAGTGCTATTGAGATTAAGTGAATTAAAAATATGTTCAAATTTAAGTCTAGATAAGCGTAAGCTAATTTTTTCAGGTATTAAATTTATTTCATCATTTGGTCTTGGATCAAAAAGGAAAAAAATATTACCACCCATGGCTAAAATATTTGCTGATAATTCTGCAACATCATTACCATTTAAATGATCACTTTTAACAGGAAATCCAAAAGATTTTAAGAAATCAACTTGTTCAAACATATATTCTATTTTCTCATTATTCTTATAAACATCTTTATATTTTTTACACTTAGAATAAAAATCACCAACAATTTTTTCATATTCAGTTTTTGGTTCAATTTCAATGAAAAGTTTTTCCACCGTTGAACTCTTAACAATACTATTTGAGTTAATCGATTTTTCAAGAAATTTCATATTACCACAAGCATATTTGGCGAAATCATCACAAGGATTTACAGTTTCATCAATGTTTTTCTTGACTTCATTTATAAAATTTTTTATATCTATTTCGTGGTTTTCAGTAATTGTCTTGGACTCACTACTCACAATATTTGGAACTGATAGACATGTAAAAATTCCAATTAATAAAAATATGTTGGATTTAAACATTTTGATGGTAACTGCACCGTCACACTATAATTATTTTGCGTTAAAAATATTTTCGTACTTATTTAATTGAAATGCAAATAACGACTAAATTATTTTATAAAAATTTTTATTATAATAATTAACTATTATCAGTCGAAATTTTATTTTAAATTATTTTTTATGTTTATAATAAACTTTAATCTAATTTTACTACCCTTAATTATTAATTTTATTATTTTGTTTAGACAGTTTTTTTGATTAAATTTACCAAATTTAATAAACAGTGTGTTATTTCTTTTGAATAATTAAATTATTCGAATATCACCTTCTACAAAACCGTAATGTTAGAACTAGGTTATGATTTTGATTAATATTCGAGATCATAAAAGGTTATAAATCACGATTTGATTATGAAAAATTAAACTTAAACTAGCATTATTACTTAAATAGATTTATTTAAAAGCTTAGCGAATATTAACAGAATCTTACAATAACAATAAATAGAAAACATTATGATAGAATTTCGAAAACTGAAGAGAGTGAGAATGAGAACTGAGCAAAATTGAATACATACAATGCTTTCCTTAATATGTTGATGGCTTTGGTTCACAAATCACTATTTCTTTTCATCACCAGACAATTATAGAACTCCATTTACATAATTACTTGGCTAGCCCTTTAAGTCCCAAACATTTTTCCTTTATCCGATTGTTCTAAAATTTTAAACATTGTTTGAATATGTGCTAAAAAACTTAAATCTAAAATTTTACGAAACTGCAGCTAGCCGTTCAGCAGTAAATGGACCCACACAAACGTGTGGGTTGGAACTTAATTAAAATAAAAGAAAAATAAATTCAGTATAATGTTTAATTCGGTTTATATTATATATTATATTTTTTGTTTAAACTAAATTACTTTTCTAGTTTACAAAACTTAAAAAATTCATTATAATTTAACGGAAATTAAAAAAATTATAATATAAAGAAAGAACAATAAAGAAAAATTAAAAAAAAATCCTTAAAAATAAAATAATGTCAATATTTTAAAAAGCTTATTCTATAGAAAACAAAAATCGGACTTCTTAGTAATACAACTTACGACTAAAAACTACTCAAATGAAGTACAACTAAGTACTCAAGCATCTGGTCGGATCGCGAACGTCGTTTAACTTCTTGCTCAGTATTTTTTCCAAAAACTTAGAATGAAAAACATCCCAACGCATTAGTGTCTTTCCATTTCACTGAACTAATTTTATTGTCGGTCCTTACAAGCTGAACAGATTCTCCCTTCTTCATATCCTTGTCTTTGGGAAATTGCACATTTTTGAATATATTCGCTTGTATTTGTCCGGTTCCATAAAGCTTCATGTCGCTGAGTTTTTTCAGAAGCGGTAAACCGGTGAAATATATTTCAAAATAAATACAACTATTTTCGGGATTAATTTAATATAACTACCACTCCCAAACTCAAATCTTTTTCTGGCAGAGGCGTTGATGTTCCCTGGTATATTTCAAAATTGAGTACCATACAATCAGGACACGGTTTGTTTTTCGCATATTGTCTTAAGGGTGTTGGACATCGCCCTGTAAATGAAATCATTTGTTCATCCATGGAATAATGTGTGTCATGTTGAGGTGAGGCAAGTCAGCGTCTATTATTGGTCTTCCCATAATTTGTTTCCTGTCTTCCGATGGTGGATTATTTACATCAACATAGTGTATGTACTTTCTCAAATGGAATAGACGATTTTTGGAAATGTCTAAAGCTACCATATCTTGTCTAAACCGATGTTGCCGGTAAAGTCTCAGTTTGGGAAGAGGAATACAACCAAAAAACAAATAAGCACCATAAAATTTGCATCCATCAAACGGAAAAGGCTTTACATATCTTTCAGATCAGACACTGAAATGTTTCAGTCAAAAATATAGAGAAAAACACAACCCATATAGAACAAATTCAAAATTAAACGTGAACAAAGTTAGAAGTTACACAATATTTAAAAAAAAATATCATTTAAATAAAATATATAAACAAATACTTTATTACTTTAAATGACTCATGTTCTGTTGCACTTCACCACGCATTAAGCCATACTAAACTACAATATTTTTAATTACTATGAAAGAGAAAGTAAAAGACAAAAGAGTAACAAAAAAAAATAAGATCAAAATTATATTTCTATGTGCATCTGGTAACTTTTTATTGCAGTTTGAATATTACCCACACAAATGTGTGGGAGGGGTCTTAAAGAGCTAGGCCATGTACAGCGTATGGATGAATTTTTTTTTTATTATTTACGAAATCAATATACGAAATTATTGAAAAATTATAATATTCAATATTTATTATGATTGTGTATGTGTACCTTCATTATGCTCTTAAATCCATGATACAATGAAAATCAGGAATTGAACAACAAATAAATAATTAAAATTATAAAATACAAAGGTAAGTTATTCTTCTTAAAATATTTTAAAATTTTGTGATTCAAAACCCAAAATTGTTGACAGTTTGTTTTAGTTCATAACTACACGGTCTGACGGTGATGTTAAATGTATTACGGATATATTAAAGTAAGTATGTAAATACTAAGGTGTAAGCCTCGAAGACAATAATTTTTTATAATTATTACTATATAAATTTTCTTATGTCTCCCTGCCGAATTATCAGTTAATATGTATATATACAAATGTGCAAATACTAATATAATCTTTTGTTTGTTTTGTAAACAAATCACAAGGTAAAATTTTGTAAATCAAAATTGCAAGGTCAGTCATTAAGTGCAGCTGAATTCAATTTAGACGTCAAAACAATTAAAAAAATTCTGGTTGAAAATTCTAGGTCTCTATCTCTGATGACTAAAGAATTGTTAGACCTTATATATTTTCAATTTTAATATTTTATTGCTTATGTTTTAATTTATAAAATTTAATATTTTTATACTATATCAATACAATTATTGTTCTTTGTAAGCTCTAGCTAGATTAAAAGTATATAAAGGCGAACTATATAGGAAAAAATAAATTAACCAATTTTTTTTTTTATAATTTGATAGATTTTTAATTGTGCGGATTCAAAAACATTGAAATAAAAACCGTTGAAATGATAAAACAAAAATGTATATAGATATTTAAAGTTAATTGTATTTTTTGATTTATATTTAAAGTTTCACAAAACCTTTACAAATCTCATTTTTACTTAGGGCCGAACAACGTTCGCCGGGTATGCTAGTTTAATATATAATATGTTTTTATTGAAGAACTTCCTCAATCGCTTTAATATGAAAACATATGGAACAATCTTTTTAATAATGTGATCTATGTGTTTTTGCCACTAGAGTTTAGTATTAATAACCAATCCGAAATAATTAAAAACTTCAACTAATTCAAAATATTTCTTAATATATTATCTAAATAACTTCAACTAATTTGTAATTTTTAAGAATTTATTTTATGTGAAAATGTTTTATGCAACATAATGTTGGTTAACTATTTTTATTTTTCACTAATAGTTAATAATATAATTTTTTTTTTTTATTTTTGAATTAATTAACTTATAGCTTTAAAATTAAATTGGATTTACTTTTGTGCATAACTATTATATTATATTAGATTATAAAAATATCTACTGAAAAAAATAGCAAATAAATAATACAAAAAAAAATTAACAAATTATGAATTAATTAACAAGCTTAAGGCAATAAAAATATTGCCCAAAAATGTGAAATTAGTGTCTTTTGACGTATCAAGTCTATTTCCTTCTATTCCTATTAATAAATTGAAGGATATATTGTACTCAAAAATTATAAATAATATTTCAGATAGAGACATAGGTTTACAATTAATGGACTTGATTAATTTATGTATGGACCAAAATTATTTTGAATTTGACAACAAATTTTATAGCCAAACTGATGGTTTAGCCATATGGGTTCGAGTTTTTCACCACTAGGAGCTGAAATTTTTATGGACGATTTTGAAACTACTTTATTTAATCAACAATATTACTTGATGAAAAATATTATATTTTGGATAAGATATGTAGATGATGTGTTATGTCTATGGACAGGCACATGTTTTTGTTGAAAAATGTCTGAACAAATTGGATAAAAATATTAAATTTACTGTGGAGATAAATATGGAGGGGAAAAAATTAATTTCCTGGATTTGACCATAAATATTTCTAACAACAATTTGTTTTTTGATATTTATCGAAAAGAAACTTTTTCTGATGCAGTTATTCCTCTGTCATCAAATCATCCTTGGTCAACAAAAATGTCATCGTTCCATAATTTAATATTCCGATTAATTAGCATACCATTAACTGACGATAAATTTAAAAAGGAGCTTAGTATTATAATTGATATTGCAAGAAATAATGGATATAAAAAAGACTTGGTTTACAAAATTTTAAAATCTAAATCTAGAAAATATATTTGTAATTTGATATCTCCAAAAATTGACGTTGATAAGGAAATAATTAATTATAGAAAAATACCGTATATCAAAAACATTTCTGAATATTTAACAAAACCACTTAGGGCGGCTAATATACAACCGGTATTTTTTAACAACTACACTTTAAAAAATATTTTTGTTAACAATAAAATAAGACAACCGAAGCCAGATAACATTTTAACAAAAAGTGGAGTTTATAAAATTCAGTGTGGAGGATATGATGGAGTATATGTTGGTAAAACAAAACGAACCCTCCAAACTAGATTTACCGAACACATAAAATCGGTAGCTTCTCCCTATCCGTCATCAGGCTTAGCGCATCACTTAAAATATTCAGACCACTTTACCGACATTGACAAATTGGAATTGGTAGAGGAAGTAGCAGGTAGCAGAGTTTTGGATAAATATGAAATTTTTCATATTAATAAACTAAAATTAAAAAAAGGCAACTTATTAAACAATCAGTTAGACCTAACTAATGAGAGCCCGCTACTTAATAGTAATTTTTTTAAATTGTAAATCAAATTCTGTATTTTGTAAACTTTGTCGCTTACAACATGTCAATCTTAGCTAATATTATAATGTAATTTTTACTAGTTACTATTTTTTGTACTGGTATACTTGCACTACATGTTAATTTTTCATCTTTTAAATTTAAATTTTATGTTTTTTACTTAGTCTTGATAATGTCTTAAAAGGACGAAACATGTCGGCTCATATTTTTATTTTTTATTTTTATTAAAATATTAAATTAAAATAAAATATATAAGAAAATCTGTATATATTTTCTTAATCAGTGAAATATTAACAAGTATTTTATTTTATTTATTAAAATAATTTTAATAATTTACAAAAAAAGAAAATATTAATTAAAATTTTTTTGTAAAATAAATCACTCTTTAAAAACATTTATTTAAATAAATTGTTTTGTTCAGATTTTATTCCACACTAGTGTATATGCCCTAATTAGAGTTTTAAAAAATTGTGATTAACGCATAAAAGCAATTTCGTTTTCACTCTTTGTCATAACTTATTACAAGTTTAAAGACTTAAATTAAATATTATTATTTAACGCCATATATTCAAATCAATTTAACAATTTTATTAAGACTCATCATCGCATGAGAATTATTTTATCCCATGAGCCATTTAGTACATTTTGAGTAAATCCATTTTGAATGTTTAGCTTGAAAATACTAAAAAACCAGCCGAAAAATATTTAAATTTTTCACATTCTTAATTTTGCACTTAAATTTGAATTTCAAAGTAAATTATTAACTTTATACCACCTCATACATAGCTTTTCTTATTTGTTCCTGATGTATGACATGGTACAAAGTTTTTTGGATATGTGACAAATAAAAAAACTAACAAGTGATTTTTTTTGAAATAATAGTTATGAAGTGGAATAATGGAATAAAGTAATTTTATATGGATTTTTAATGCAGCTTTTTTTTGATAATGATTGATGAGTAAGTCGAAACAAGTCGGTTAAAATTTATTAAATAAAATGAACAATTAAAATGGTAGTTCTATAATGAAAAATAAAAAATGGGAAAAGTTTTTCTTCAAAAAGTAAAATATAAGTTTCCACCCCCCCCTCCCAGCATCTATAATCAAAATAGTTTTAAAATTAATTTAAAAAAACCAAATATATTTTTTACATTTTAAATAAAATTAATTTTTATTTCATATATTTCGACCTATCCAAAATAAAGTATGACAACTCGACTTTTCTGCAAATTGAGTTATGGTATACATTTGATTGCCCATATTCCAATCTATAACCTGTCAAAATTTCACAGCGATCGCCCTAAATTTAAGGAAGTTATGCTCATAAACATATTTTAACTGAAAGTAAAAATTGAAAAATCTTCCGAGCAAAAGTAATCTAAGTCCACTTGTATTAATTCTCGTTAAATTAAACATAAAAAACAATCAGACAAGGTGATATGTAATACTTTAAGCCAAATTTTTTTTTTTTTAGTAATACATTTCGATTTGTCATACTTTTATTCATTAAATATGTTTCAATTCATCTATTATTATTTACCGTTTGTATTTTTTTAACTGATTGTGGAGAAATTTTTTTTTACGTCAAATTCGGATTGTTTCTTTCTTACATTGATTTTTAGGCGCGAATTGCTACTTTGTCATAAACAATTCTCATAAGTAAATAAAGCTTTTCCAGATCAATGAGAAAGAAATAAGTCTAAAAACGCGTTAAATTTTAGTTTAGGATATAAAGGAACTGAAGGAAAAATTAGAGTTGCTCGAACTTTAAAAGATAGCTGTTCTTGACAATTGAAGTGTTATAAAAAATTTGAATTTGATTAATGTCTTAAGATTTGATATAGTTTTTGGAAATTAGGTAGTAAGATGATGCAGTGGCAATTTTGTTTTAGACCGTACAAAAACATTTGACAAAAAGACCTGCACACTAAATCCAAAAATAAATAGAAAATTTATAAGAAACTATTTTTTAAAAACTTGAATACTAATAAGCAGTGTATAACAACAACTTTCAAGAAACTTGAGAATCATCTTGGAGTTTTATTACCTGATACAAAAGCTTCCTCTTAAAAGAACTGTAAATGAGGTCAATGAGATTGCAAAACCTTATAATATAAATATAACACACCGTTTTTTAGAGCAAGGCCATACATAAAACGAAGCTGATATAGAAAGAGAAAAAAAGGGAAGCAATTATATGTATCTACTCAATGGTTTACGTAAGAAAAAACTGTAAAACCATACATGGTTATAGAAATGGTCCAAGACGAAATTTATAATTTTAAGGTTTTAACTCAATGTTTACATTTAGATAAGGACATCAATTCAGAAAAAGTTTTATGGAGCCAAGTAAGCAAATATGATTTAAAAAATGAATACAACGCTATAAATTTAAACAATAAAAAATGAGCCAAAAAAAAAGAAAACATTAAATGTTCACAAATTTTGTAATGAAAAAATTATTATACATCAGTTTTACCAATTAGTAAAGTTAAATTCGAGGACACACATGATTCAGAAATAGAAAAGGAAAATTAAAATGTGAAAATTAAATTAATGAAACTAAATTTTGTATCAAAGTTAATAATGTGATCTATTGTATGTAACATGAAATTAAAATGAAGCATGTGATAAAAAAAATCAAAGTTAGTATAAAAGTATTCAAACTTTAAGTAAGAATGAAATAGATATTTTTAGTTTTGTTTCTCCTAGAAATGGATTTCTGTTAATTTAATGTTATTGATTTTTTTTTGCTAATTTAATAAAATTTATTTTTCTTAAAATGTACCTAAACTTTTTTATACTGACTTAAAAATAACACTACAATTTAAGACTTTTATATATTATTTTATAACATTTTGTTGAATTATTAATGTAAAACCAGGTAGCTAGAACTATTATGTATATTAGGAGATGTAATAATAATCCCATATAATTATCCATGTAACTTTACTACGTTGAGAGATATCACATAGTACGGAATTATTTTTCCCAGCAAGACTATGATTTCTACGCTTTATCGAACTTTTGTTTTCCAATTATTCCGTGTTAAAGTATTACATCTCAAGATGTTATTATGTTAATAAAAAACAAGGGTAAAAATAGAACTAGTATAATTCAAATATCTCGAACTTAACTAATTTTGAAATTAAACCTAGTACAAAAATTAATAATATATACCTTAAAATAATATACTGACAAAAATTTGGATCATATTACGCATCAGTTAATGCTTTTCAAATAGATTCCAAATATGATAAAATTTTAAATTGCTCCTCCTGTAAAATTGACTTTTCTTAGTTGTCATACTTTACTTTGGATACACTGAAAAAAAATATGTTCGTAATATCAATGAACAACGATTATTAACATATTTTTTGTTGGCTCAATTAATTATTCATTAATATTACGAAAATATAACATCTCTTATTTTTTTTCTTAATAAACTGTTTATTGATTCAACGAATTAGGATTTATTGACACAAATATGCAGCTTTTAATACAATAATTGAACAACTAATTCATTAATAGTACGAACACTTTCATTAAAATTAGATTAATAACAGTGTTCGTTGTTTTAACAAATTCGTTTGTTAAAATCAATAATTTCTTCTTTGATTAGCAATGCGTTGTCTACTTTTATATTTGTTACTTGCATAATATCAACCAAATATAAAATGTTTCATTATGTCAACGAATTCATACTTTAAAATTCGGAATTTTTTATTTATTTCAACAAACTAGTTTATTGAATCTAACAATTTTTTTGTTTACTTAATGACACGCGCGTGTTATTTGTAATTTATGTACTCGTATTTTAACAGAATTTTTCAGTATAAAAAAGAATTTATAATTATAAGATCTTATAAATTAGCGTAATTTTAAATTCATTATTTTCTTTCCGGTCAATTCCAATATAGTCTTAAATATACATAAGGAAGGAAAATTACAAAGAACTATATAAAAATAAATACAAAAAAACTTACAATAATTAGATGGTTCTATCATACCCAAAACTAAAATCCAATTCCAAAATAAAATATAACAAATTAAAATTAAAAATCAAATTTGAAAAAAGAGAATAGTTAGTGAAATTTTTTATTTAAAAAATAGTGTTAAACGGCACATAAAAAACAAATTATTTACAATAATTAAGAAGTAAATTTATTGTGAGAATAAACGAAAAATCCAAAATAAATATAACAAGTAAAGAAAATAATAATTAAATAAAATGTTATAAACTGCTTAAGAATATAATTTAAAAATTGAAAAAACATATTAAATCATTTCACATTTAAAACTAAGACTAAGAGATACAAAAGAAAAGCAAAAATTTATTATAAAATAAAAATTGTTTAAAAAAATAAAATCCAAATAATTAAAATAAAAATACACAAAAAGTAAAAAAACAATGTATTTTTTATTTAAAGAAGTGATAAGTGGGGGAGAGTGGGAAGTAAGAGGCGAGTTCAGAAAGCGGGGACAACAATCAAATAAAGGATAGATAGTGGAAGACGTGGGAACCGACAAAATGCCGACAAAATGAAATTTTCAATGAAATATTTTATTATTTCAACAAACATGTTTATCGAAACAAAAAATTATTTATTAAATTAATAAACAAATTTATTAAATCAATGAAATGTTTTATTATTTCAACAAACATGTTTATTAAAACAAAAATTTATGTTATTAAATTAATAAACAAATTTATTAAATCAATGAAATGTTTTATTATTTCAACAAACAAGTTTATTGAAACAAAAATTTATGTTATTAAATTAATAAACAAATTTATTAAATCAATGAAATGTTTTATTATTTCAACAAACATGTTTATTAAAACAAAAATTTATGTTATTAAATTAATAAACAAATTTATTAAATCAATGAAATGTTTTATTATTTCAACAAACAAGTTTATTAAAACAAAAATTTATGTTATTAAATTAATAAACAAATTTATTAAATCAATGAAATGTTTTATTATTTCAACAAACAAGTTTATTAAAACAAAAATTTATGTTATTAAATTAATAAACAAATTTATTAAATCAATGAAATGTTTTATTATTTCAACAAACATGTTTATTAAAACAAAAATTTATGTTATTAAATTAATAAACAAATTTATTAAATCAATGAAATGTTTTATTATTTCAACAAACAAGTTTATTGAAACAAAAATTTATGTTATTAAATTAATAAACAAATTTATTAAATCAATGAAATGTTTTATTATTTCAACAAACAAGTTTATTAAAACAAAAATTTATGTTATTAAATTAATAAACAAATTTATTAAATCAATGAAATGTTTTATTATTTCAACAAACAAGTTTATTGAAACAAAAATTTATGTTATTTAATTAATAAACAAATTTATTAAATCAATGAAATGTTTTATTATTTCAACAAACATGTTTATCGAAACAAAAAATTATTTATTAAATTAATAAACAAATTTATTAAATCAATGATATGTTTTATTATTTCAACAAACAAGTTTATTAAAACAAAAATTTATGTTATTAAATTAATAAACAAATTTATTAAATCAATGAAATGTTTTATTATTTCAACAAACAAGTTTATTGAAACAAAAATTTATGTTATTAAATTAATAAACAAATTTATTAAATCAATGAAATGTTTTATTATTTCAACAAACATGTTTATCGAAACAAAAAATTATTTATTAAATTAATAAACAAATTTATTAAATCAATGAAATGTTTTATTATTTCAACAAACATGTTTATTAAAACAAAAATTTATGTTATTAAATTAATAAACAAATTTATTAAATCAATGAAATGTTTTATTATTTCAACAAACAAGTTTATTAAAACAAAAATTTATGTTATTAAATTAATAAACAAATTTATTAAATCAATGAAATGTTTTATTATTTCAACAAACAAGTTTATTGAAACAAAAATTTATGTTATTAAATTAATAAACAAATTTATTAAATCAATGAAATGTTTTATTATTTCAACAAACAAGTTTATTGAAACAAAAATTTATGTTATTAAATTAATAAACAAATTTATTAAATCAATGAAATGTTTTATTATTTCAACAAACAAGTTTATTGAAACAAAAATTTATGTTATTAAATTAATAAACAAATTTATTAAATCAATGAAATGTTTTATTATTTCAACAAACATGTTTATTAAAACAAAAATTTATTTTAATAAACACATTTAATAATTGTTCATTGTATTAACGACGAGGTAATTAAATTAATAAATAGCTATTCATTGGCTCAATGAACAAGTTCATCGGACAAATATTAATAAATTTTTAATTGTCTCAACGAATTTTTTTATTGTAGTTACGTACCTTTTTGGTTCAGTGTAGGTCGATTTGTGAAGTTGCCTTAATTTAACAGCTTTTTTTCATATTAAGTAAATAATACGCATTTTCCATATAAACTATACAAACAGGAAAAGTCCAAATCAGAATTAGTATTACAGCTCGCTTCTGTTTCGTCTACATTTTGTTTAACTTTTGAAGCGAGAAAATTAAGATATTCTCCCATATATATATATATATCACTCGCTCAAAAGTTTCATATCCCATGCTAATAAAATAAGTAATTAAAGTTTCTACATAATCCAAAACTTATAAACTGCGCATTATCTCCAAAATTACATGCATTTGCTTTTGTTTACTTAATGCGCATTTTATCAGATTTGGATTCGTATAGTTGATATCTATTACAAAAATAAAATATTTTACCTTCTTAGTAAATTCGAAATTTTAAGAGATGTTGACGACATTTAAATTTCACGGTGTGTAAAATATGTTCTAATCTTTAAAAGATCGTACCACAATTTGGTATGAACTTCATTTTTTAAGCTTAAATTTTCAATGGATAATGTTACAATATAATTTTATGCAAATACAATATTATTTTGTTCCATATCCGCATAATTAAAGTTTCTTGTGCGTATGGGACAAAATAATATTAACATTTTTTTGGTTATTATTTCGTTCCAAATTCGTGGCCAAGGGAAATAGGTGAAAAAATTACTAACAAAGTAAATTTGCTTTTTGATAAAAATTACATTTTTTGGCTTATGGGATAAAAATTTGTCATATACTTGTAAAATAGGTGCATATGGGCATAACATAATTACTCATTATCTCAAAAACTAAATAAGATAGATGAAAACGGACCAGAAATTCAGAAAGAGCTAACCTTAAAACCTCTAGATCAATCGTTAGTTCAATTTATCCAAAATTGGCGTATGGGATAACATAATACTCATGCGACGTTATGACAGACACACAAACATCCGAATATTTTTTCTTTATATGCCAAAATTGTATATTGGAATGTTTCCTAAAATTAATTAATTAGAAAATTGAAATATTTTTACTATATTCACTGCAAAACAATAAATAGAGCAAAAAAAAAAAATTAAGCGATTTATTCTATTCAACAAAATCAAAATAGAATCAAATACTTAGCATAAGTAAGATTTTCATTATAAATAGATCTTCAGAAAACTAATAATGATTAACATGATTGGAAACAATTCAAAAATAAGATCAATTATAATTCTTTACCTCTTGTCATTTGAGAACCTTAAGTATTGTTTCGAAAATAACTTCGTTTATACACTGAAAAAAAAAACACTAGGTAATATTGACAAAAATCTGGGTTAAAATGACAAAAACTAGGTAAATATAGTGTCAACAAAAATGATGAGTCAATATGACAAAAAAATACAACTTATTTTTCATTCTGTCAATATGACAAACAGTCTTTATAACAATTTAAATCTGTAGAAATGACAAAACTAAATTTCTTAATATGACGAAATGAATTTTCATTTTGCTAAAAATTTTTTGTCAATGTAATAAAATAATATGTTGAAATGAAAATAATATTTTGTTGATTAGAGAAAAAAGATGTCAATTTAAATGAAGTTTTTATTAAATCAACAATTTTGTTTTGTCAAAATAACTTCTATTCAGTTGTCAAATCAATGGAATCATTTTGTCAATAGGATATATGGCTAGTATCAGATCAACAATATTTTTTTGTCGAATTAACAGAATTATTTTGTTAATTTAGGATATTGTATGGCATATTCAAATAAATAACTTACATATTAATAATCATCAAAAGATGTTTAAACCAAAATAGGAGCAACTCCATAGAGCATTCTAACTTAAAAATAACTTGTTTCATATTTTATTATAATATTTGTTACTGCTAACTATTTATAGCTATTGTATTTGCAAAAATGCAGTTGTAACTTAAAACTACATGTCAAAAAAGGGTTATATGGACTAATTCCTATTTTTGTTTTAACATAATATTTTAATAATAAACTAATCTATAAGTTATTTATTTGTATGCATACAGTACCCTACAAGTTAAATGTGTGCAACACAAGGCAGCCTGTGCCTAAATGCATGATATTATTACAGTTAGAAATAAGACAACAATAGTATGGAAAATCAACAACTAATTTATTTAGCATTGAAAGCAAAAACAAATAAAATTTATTATTAGATTTAAAAAATTTAAAATAAAGTTAAACATTTTTTATTACATTACATTTTTCAAAATTATACAAATAAAGTTCAAAATATTTGAAAAATGTTCAAACTTCAGCTTTTGATTGTTCCAGCTCTTTGATTCATACTGTTTCTTCAAATTATTTATTTAATAAAATAGTGAAATTAATTTGTTTCCTTCTTCAAATTATTTACTGTTTTTAATAAATGTTTTATTTGCAAAATTCAAATAAAACTAACCAAATTCATTAACAACGCAAATTAAATAATTCACTAGTTCTATTAAAATACATAGGTAAATAAATTTTAGCTTTAAATATTTCATATTATTTAGTTTTTTAACTTAATTCTAATATCTTTTTTTAATTTAATTTTTCAACTGTCTTTTTTTATTTAATTCTTCACTTTTTTTTCAATTAAGCAAATTCAAAAACGCAACTTCACATAAAACCGCACCTTTACTTTACTATATTTTCATCTAAAATAGAAAAAAAATTGTTATATGAATAAAAATTGTTTGTCAACTGTTTACAAAATTCTTTTGTTAATCTGACTATGACAACATCAAATATTATAATAATAATTTTCTTATTGACAAAATAGATTTAGTAGAATTAATAAAAATTTATTAATAGCAATGAATTGCATAGTAAAAATGTTTGTCAAATATACAAATATTGATTTAAAACTGCTCTTTGTCAGGATAACAAAATTTTATTCACTTGGATAAAAATTATTATTTTTTTTTTGTCAATTTTACAATTTTAATTTTTCATTTTACAAATTATAAGTTTTTGAAAAATTTTAAAAAAAATATTCACAAATTAACAAAAAATTGTTGAGCATAAAATAGAAAAAAAATTTTTGTTAACAGTTTACAAAATTATTTTGTCAATCTTACTAGGAAAATTTTTTTCAGTGTATGTCGGAAAATTGTATAAGGTTTTCGAAGAATTAAAATTTATAAAATACAAAAGTTGTGAGTAAAAAAAAATAAATTTAATTTTTC
Source organism: Argyra leucocephala (assembly GCA_963942445.1). Taxonomy (NCBI): domain Eukaryota; kingdom Metazoa; phylum Arthropoda; class Insecta; order Diptera; family Dolichopodidae; genus Argyra; species Argyra leucocephala. Next base: position 128,502,969 of record OZ012680.1, on the reverse strand, counting down.
TATTTAAAAAAAATAATGTATTATAATATATATTAATATTATAAATATTATAACACAATATACATACCATAGTAATCTTAGAATAATAAATTTATTCTTTTTTAGAATTTTCCTAACTTTATATCTAAATAAATAATAAATACATGGGTATCAATATTATCTATATGTGTAACTAAAGGTATTTTTTTTTTTTTTTTTTCCAAATTATTATCCTTATTTCCTAGTAATGTTCTTAATAATTTATTCATTAATGAGTAGATATTTAATGACAAAATAAGTTGTAATACATACACATAAATATTATATGTATTCTATATATTATTATATACATAAAGTAAAATTTCTCTATAAAAAATAAAAAGTAATTATTTTTCTTTTTAGTTATTTCAACTTGTTACAATATAATTATTTACAAACAAAGGATGAAACAATATTATTCTTGTTTCAGAACTGTTTTAGTTCTCAAAGGATATTTTCTAATAATTAAGATTCTTAGCTAATTAACAACCTCTATAAAATTATATTCTATAAAAACCTTTATTATATACACATCTATACATATATTTGAATGTATTTGTATATATACATATATAATATTTAAACATTCCCATAAGAAAAACCTACAATACAAATACAATTATTATTATAAAAAAGAAAAAAAAAACAAACATAAAAATTTTCAATACCAATTTATATATTATAAAGGCTGCAGGAAAATCAAATGTTATTTTAATACTATTTTAGAACCTACAAAATTATCCTATTGTGTACCAATAACCATAATACATATACAAAATGAAATTTATTATTAACACGTGTACTCGAAATTTCAATTGAATTATTAAATATGTTATAACATTAAAAACAATCATATTCAAACAAACATTGTATATCCTTTACAGCTTACAGAAATATAATTATAATCTGTATATATATACATAATTATACGATACCATATATTATATAGTTTTAGGTGTAAGTATAAAATCTACATTTATATACAATTATTTAAATGTATTTATAATATAAGTACAACCAAAATGCCTCTATATCTTCTAGCCTGGCCTCTGGGAGAGCAACTTTAAAAATGGCATCTTATATTTTCATATAAATTTTGTCTTTTGTATAGGGATCTTTTTTTACTATATGATAACCTGTAACTATGGTATAGTGTTATTTTTGAAAAAATATTCAATATTTTGTATCTAAATTGGTAAAATTTACAAAAAATACAGAAACATTTTCATTCATAATTTTCAATTTAAAAAAAAAAAAAATATTATTATCCAACACGGAACCTATTTACTTCTATCAAGATCTAATGAACACTGAAATTAAAACTGGTGGATAGTGGATTGGAATTGGATACGTAAAATTTTTGAGACTTAATTAAAATAGTATGTAAATTGTTATTTTTTATTTATCTGAGCAAAACCTTTGATGGTGTTTGTATTTAATTTTTGGTATTAAATTTTTCAGAATATTCTTGTTTGTGTTAGTTGTATTTTTCTCAAATTTACTTTTATTTAAAAAAGTGTATACACAAAAAAAAAAACAAAATTTTAAAAAAATATCGTAATTCGATATATTCCGGAAAAATCATCGTGTAACTTGGCTAGAAGATATAGAGGCATATTGGTACAACATATAAATATATCAGATATATTATATAGAAAATTCTTATTTAAATTTAGCATAAAGAAAATACTTTTAAAATATTAAATTTGTAATACATTTCACGTATTTTCATACCGATTACCTGTCATACACCTACCTATGTACCTATAGGTACTATAGTTCATATTATTAAACCAAACAAAAATATAAATTTCTTTAAATTCATTCTTTTGGTCTCCCTAAAGATTATCATGTCGGCTATATATGATTCCAAATATTGTTTTTAATCTTAGAGAATTTATTTTGTTAAAAGGATAAATAATATATATTATTATTATATATTATATTATAATAATATCAAATTAGTAAATATAATTATAATATTAATTGTAAAATATTTGTAGCTTAAATACAATATGTATGATGTACCTATAATAGTTATTATTAAAACAAAATCGGGGTAAAAAAATATAAATAAATAAATAATGTTAGAATTTGTATTGAGATTAATAGTTATTAATTTATTAATAAATCTAGGTAATTAATAATTACATTATAATATGTGTATCATACATAATGTATTAGTGTTGTATGGAAAAAAAATATAAAAAATGTTTTTATATATGCACAGGTTTTTTTAAATGTAGTAATGAGATTTTTTTTGTTTGACTACTACTGAAAAGATTAACATTTTGTTGATATATTGGACTATATTGTATATTGGACTTAAAATTTGAGATATTTCATTACCTTTAACTCATTGGGCAGCGTACAACTGCAGATCATTATTTGGATAAAGACTATTTGTCTTCCTTCGGTTCATTGCGATCCAATTCAGTTTTTCAATAGTTTTTTTTATTTTCTGTATCTTTAATTACATTCGGTAATTCATTAAAAATTTTCAGGTAATTATAAACACAATTATTCTTATGGTTGTTTGTTCTGAATAAGTGCAAATAAAAGCTTTATTACAAGTATTATGACTATGAATATCAATGTTTTGTATTTAAAATGGAATTATGTTTAATTTTATTATTAATAATTTCAAAAGCAACTCTCGTTTACAGAAAATTTGAAAGCTTATATATGTATTATTATACAGCAAATGGGTATGATGTAATATATTATAATTTTGAATGATTTTGATAGCTTTTTTTAACATGGTTTCAATTCGGATAAGATATTTCTGAGCAGCACCGTTCCAGATTGGATTAACGTTGGTAACTTGGGATAAAATATAAGAAGCAGAGATACTGAAAAGCGCTGATAAGTTAATAATTTGATAAATTTTTTGGTTGTTGTATAGAAGTTGTATTAAACCACTTTATGAAATTCGCTCGCAAGTAAAGATAATGTTTCAATGCATACTTTGCTTCCCTTTATTTCGTTTACGTTGTGAAAGTATTTAAAAACTAGCTTTATAACCCACCTTAAATGACGGAAGCGAAATAAATTCTAGCATTTCTTTCCTTCATTAGAGTTTTCATTTCAAGTTTAAGAAAAATACGTATTTGCTTACTAATTTATCATACCTTTATTTTTGTATTATAACGGTTTTAATTACCATATAAACAGAATATTTGTAGTAAGGTGCAAAATTTTCTATTCCCTAAGGGTCATTTACTCGATTATTTTAGCGACATCCTTTTTGCCAACATTGAATATTTATCGTATAATTCAGAATTAAGTTAATCCTATTAACATTCAATAACATTCGCTGCGTAAGTTTAGCGTTAAAGTTTATAGCGAACAAATAATATTTTATAATGAGCCACAACTTTGAACGAAAACAATCTTAAAAACAAAAATAAATAAAATTGTAAATATAAGAAAAACAATAATATTGTAGGTACACATAATATTTATTTTGATGAATAAAATAAAAACTCGTGTTGGAGAAAAAATTAATATAAAAATATTTACTGCAAATAAATAGGTATTTACAAAACTGATCATAACTTGTGAACCATTGATCGGTTATTTAAAATTTCATTTCATTTTAAAAAATTCATTATCGAAATGTTCATGTTAAAATTCATACATAATTATTATTTATAACATACATTAAAAAGAAGAACAACAATCAATGTGGTTTAACCGATACCTATATATACCTACCTACTATATTGAAAAAAAATTCATCACTCTCTACAACATACATTTCTACACTCTTGAAGAAAACAAATATACCTAAAAATTATAAATTTACAAAGATAAGAAATAAAAAATAATAGTACAAAATTTCAATTCATTTCTTTAAAAATGTATAGGTTGTTATTGTTTTTATGTGTAAATCAGCAGAACCAAAACCTAACCCCATAATACATACTAAATATTATATACGATCATAAATTTATATATCATATAGATATATATATATATAAAAAAAACAATAAAAATAAATAAAAATTTCTGGCTAGAGTATATATACCTATAGTATTATACAGGCTATGCATACGGTAGCAAAACTATGATGCTATGATCATTATCATAACAACAACAAAAAAATGTGTAGTGCATATTGTGTATAATTTTAAGTAATAAGAATAACCTTTTGGTGCATTATGTTTTTTTTGTGTTAAATGCTGTTTGCCTTTTGGTTATTATACCATATTAAACTACTGATAAAATTTCTATTGTCCTTCTTATTATAAATCAAAAAAATTGTTTGTTTTATTTATATTATTATTTTTAGTTTTTATTTTTTCTTATTATTTGCGTAGAACGCTAACATTAAATTAAAAAAATATATTTCATGCAATGGTATTTTTTCCTGCAAAGGTTCAGCATGGTAGACAGGGGTTAAAAAAAGAGCCCCAAAGCAATTTGTATACATATTGCAATTTGTAAATGTGTTGGAGTATTCCGTCGAACCTATAAACATCCAGATAAACGCAGAAAATTATATATATAATGGTAAAGGAAACAAAATAGGGGGGGTGACGTCTCAATATACTTTATAACTTATACTTATAACATTATGATTTAAAAAGCTAATTTTAAAATGTTTGAATTATTAATCTTAGTAAAAAATATTGAAAATAGTTTTTTTTTTTATTATAAGTTACTCCAAGCAGGGAAATGATTTGATATTTAATCTGTCAATTGAAAAATAAAGTAGAGTGTACATATCTGAACAATTTCACAACCGATTTTTATTATTATTCTTTGAAATGATAGATGATGGTAGAAAAAGAGACGTAGCGAGTTCAAATATTTTTCTCAATTATATCTAATATCCACACATTCGCCAAATTCAGCAAAGTATAGAGTTTATCAAATAGATATTCATCAAAGTACAGAATATAGTTAAAACATTCATTTTCAGGACACGCATTTCTTCAGGAAGTAGATTGCAATCATGTTGCTATCAATAAACATTTAAAAAACCTTCTAATTATTTATTGTCCTCTAAGTTTTATTAGTCTTCTGAAAAATATACCGTTGGAAAAAATATTTCTAAAAATATTACAAGAGTGTAGTAGAATCAAAACCGATACATTTGCATTTTTAAAAAAAAATTTAACTAATGATTGGATAACATTCTTTTGATTGAACTTTAATGCTATTTATTATTAAAGTTGTTTCAAAATAAATTTTTCAAACGAACGATAATTGAATCAAAACTAGTACATTTGCAATTTTCAGTTGGATTGAAATTTAACATTTACATGTAAACAAAATATTGCAACAAAATTAGTCTTTTACAGTACTAAATACATTATAAAACCATAGCACTATTTTCAAATTAATCCATTTACTTTTTAGCTATCTCACATTAGTTTTGACCCGAATTTTAGTTTAAAAGTAATAGCAATGAAAATATGTGTTTAAGTTTCACAAAAAATTTATTTGTGTGACACTAAAATTTCTCAAGACGCACTTATTATTGGCTGCATACAATACCCTGTACAGTGTATACACCTAAAAGAACTTCTGGATCAGAAAAAGCACCAAAATATTATGTCATAAAATTGTATCATATGTTCGGGTTTGTTTACCAGCTTTTATAAATGTTTTGCGAATACGAAAAAATCGGACTAATTTCAACATTAGTTTTAAAACGGCTTCAATAGATCAGTGCTCTAAATGTTTACAGTATAAAGAAATGTTAACAGCATTTCAGACAATCCTGGAGAGACAAAAACAAATTAAAATTTTACAAAGGGAATATTTGCAGTGAATAATAATTACTTAAATAATGGTAACATTGCTGATGACGATCAATGTGATACTTGTTTTTGAAGATAGATTTAAGAATTTAGATCTAGCTAGAATGACGATTAATTTTATTTTTATTATTTTTTTTTTTGTATGATTCTTGATATAAGAATTTGACTTAAAACCAACAATGTGTTACCTATATTAGCTCAAACTGAATTAATGAGCATTTTGTTTTCTAATTTATATATTTCTTGTTATAGATCTAAATTTAAGGATTTGACTTAATATCAATAATGTGTTCCTTATTCGCTCAAACTGAATCACAGATTCCTAATTTTTTTATTTTATGAAACATGGTGATAGTCGCAACAAAATAAGTCTTATGCACATGTAGTGGTAACAATATCAAACATTTGCAAATAGTTGCAACAAAATGAATCATTTGCAAAATTAATACTTGTGTTTAAGCTTCAATATTAATTTTGTTTTTAATTTTTAAATACAAATAATATTTAAATCAATTATTCTTTGATAAAATAACTTAAAAATAGTATAAATTAATTAAAATAACAAAGAAAACGTTTTTTGCATTTTCCTCAAAATTGACTTTAATTCAAATGTATCGATTTTGATTCTACTACACTCGAAAAATTACGTTTTCCTTTTCCAAAAATTATTTATCAAAAATTATCAAGAAGGCTGATGTATGTATTTATTATATAATATTTCAATTATAATTAATTATAATATTTAAATTATATATGAATATATTAAAATTTCCCATTTGTTTGGATATTATTCTTTTGCCTTTTCGATAAACAAAAAATATTATTTTATTGACTTGGCTTACCGTATGTTAATCATATTTGTCATATGAGTATATAGAGTTTATGCATTTACATGTTTCATTGGCATAAACGGCCAACGTATGTCTTTAAATAATATTGATAAAATATCGCTAGTCCTTATTGAGTGCAGTATTTTTACAATATTATACAGTAGTAGGACAATTCCATCAACCAGTTTTTTTTTCAATCATTCATACTTTAACATTAATTTCCCAAAATCTGGTATATACCCGATTTTTTGTATATACGACATACCAAATACACAGTCGATGATTTCTCTGGATGCCTGTAACATTACAAACTATATTCCAGAAACATTAAATTTTTTTGTATTTAATAATATGTACGATGTACTTTGTTTTGCATTATCTCCAACAATTCTTGTTCATTATTAATTACTCAATGAAATTCTGAAGACATTTATTTCTTTATGGTAACACAATCTCCGCCAATATAATGTGTTCAATATAAAAATCGATAATTTTTTTATTTTAGCAGTGTACTAGTAAATTATTTACACATTGATGTTACACTGCAATTATTTACAGTATACTATTTGTATGGTAAATTGTGAATCAAAATTGCCAGTTCGTATTTTGGTTATGATAATTTTACATGTAGAGATTTTATGTGTGCACAATGGAACACAAATAAATGTCAAAAAGTTCAGAACTAAAAATGGCATATAACTATGTGCCTACGTACCGACTTTAATGGTTTTAATTACCTCAAAAACATTTCGTATTGACTTCAATATTGTCAAAATATTCAAGAGAAATATTACCATAAGTTATTTTTAATATGAAAATTATAACCTGAAATAGAATCGATTTATTTTAAAACTAAAATTTAAATTGAAATTAAATTTAAATTAGTATTTTTTTATTCTACAATTTATTTCTATTCACCAATTCAATCATGTCATCAAAAATTGTCATGTGTCATCAAAAATGTTTTTTTTTTTTCATTCATTTCAGCAAAACTCAATTCATATTGGGATTTAAAATATATATATATATTTTTTATATAGAAAAATTAAATTCAAATCAAATAAATTTAGATTTATTCAATTTTAATTTATAAATCTGACACATTACAATTTCGAAATAAAGATTTTATATAATAAAAAAAAAAAAAAACAAAAGAATATTGAAATGCTTTAAAATAAACGTATATATATACATATTGTACATGTATATTTCTTAATTCGTAATTCCATATAATATATTATTTTATAGAATACCGTGTCACATCATTACGAAAATAAATAATGAAACGTGTTTTATTTATACCATCACCAAAACACCCCTAATATAACCACTACCACCTATACCACCACCACCTACACCACCAACAGAGTCAAAATGTGTAAATAAATTAAAACATCCAATAATAAAATATGAGACATGAATATTTAATTTCTAACTACATTTAAACGATATAATATATATATGTAATGTACATAAATGTGCGGTTTATAAAAATGAAAATTAAAAAAAAAAAAAAAAATGTTTCAAATTAAAAAAGAAAATTGATATAAACTCATTGAAACTGTGATGATATTATCAAGCATAAACAATTTACAAAAACACATAAGCAATTAAAATAATATATAATGTATTTTTTGCTGACTCATTTTTTTGTTAAATAAAAGTTTTCTTGTTTTTCATTTCTATAAAAATTAATATAACCAGTTTATTTAAAGTATATTTTATACATCCTGTTCATTATAAATTTTTTTTTTTTCTTTTTTTTTTGTTTAAGTTAAGATTGTCACTATTTAAAGTGACAGCAGCTCTCAACATCCAACTAAGAGTATATCTTATGCATATATATATATATTATATATATATACATGCTTAAATTTATATTCAATTTGCAAGTTTCTAAAAATATAGATGTTTGTGTTATAATAAATTATTATTACATATAAATAATATAAGTAAGTACTTGTTATTTTCTAGATATTTCCGTATACATATAAAAAAAAAATAGGAAAATCCATTTCCATTTTCTTTTTGAATTTTCTTAATTCTAAATAAAGTTAAAGAATTTACATAAAAAATTTAAAGTTAATATACAAGAAAACTTTTTATCATTATTATTTTTCGTCCTTTTTTCACGTTTAATATATAGATATTATATATACCATGACAAGGTGCTCTACCACAATCTTTCATTACTTGAATTTTTGATTATGTGTTAAATTAATGGTGTCGTATAAAAAAAAAAAAATGAAAAAAAAAACAAAAACAAATGAAAAAGTAAATGTTGGCGGAAACTTTATCAATTGTAGATAATACAGTTGTAGGTTACTTTTATATGAAAAAAAAACAACAACAACAATAACAAATAAAATTTGTTAAAAGTTATGTTTGCTTTATTCATTTTTCCTTTTATTAACTTTTCTCACATATACTTATAATATTTTTTTTTCTTTTTTTTTTTCTTTTTTGCATATCATTATTTCATTATCCTTTTTCAACCCATATTACACATTTACACTAGGGGTTCATGTTGACATTTATAATAATAAAAAAGAAAATCAACAGTTTTATTTTCTATGTTATATATATAGTATATAGAATGTAGAGTAGATTGTAAACTAAATAATATGAAGTGAATTTTAATTTATATAAGTAGTACATAAAATGTTTGGATTGAGACTTGTATTCTAATACATTGAAACATATTTTATATTGTAGATACTAACCTATTTATAAAATATATTTTTAAGTATAAAATTGTCTTTAATATTTAAAATTTAATAATAAATTATATTCAAAATTATATTATTGTTGTTGAAGCAGTGATTGCTTGTATTACCATACAAATAAAAACAAAAATGTACGTGAAAAAGGACTAAAAACTTGATTACAGTTATGTTACTAGTATTTTTGTCAAATTTAAAAAGAAATTGATCAAAAATGAATTTGAAAAAGGAAAACGGTATAACAGTTTGCTTAAACTAATACATAAATAAATTATCTTATTCTGACCTATCCCAAACAAGAGGTAGCTTATAAAACTTTAAATAATGTAATTTCGACCATTTGAAATTTTTTCTCTATGTAATTTTGTCTATAAATGTCATTTTGTCATGCATAAATTTATTAGAAATAAATAAATTATCTTATTCTGTCCTATCCAAAATGAATGGTAGCTTATAAAACTTTAAATATGCAATTCCGACCATTTTTTAACTTGGTCTCTGTGTAATTTTGTCCATAAATGTCATTTGTCCTGCATAAAATTTATCAGAAATAAATAAAATATCTTATTCTGCCCTATCCCAAACAAGAGGTAGCTTATAAAACTTTAAATATATAATTTCGACCATTTTTAATTTTGTTTCTATGTAATTTTGTCCATAAATGTCATTTTGTCATGCATAAGTTTATTAGAAATAAATAAATTATCGTATTCTGTCCTATCCCAAGCAAAAGGTAGCTTATAAACTTTAAATATATAATTTCGACCATTTTTAATTTTGTTTCTATGTAATTTTGTCCATAAATGTCATTTTGTCATGCATAAGTTTATTAGAAATAAATAAATTATCTTATTCTGTCCTATCCAAAATGAATGGTAGCTTATAAAACTTTAAATATGCAATTCCGACCATTTTTTAACTTGGTCTCTGTGTAATTTTGTCCATAAATGTCATTTGTCCTGCATAAAATTTATCAGAAATAAATAAATTATCTTAGTCTGTCCTATCCCAAGCAAGAAGTAGCTTATAAAACTTTAAATATATAATTTCGACCATTTTTAATTTTGTTTCTATGTAATTTTGTCCATAAATGTCATTTTGTCATGCATAAGTTTATTAGAAATAAATAAATTATCTTATTCTGTCCTATCCAAAATGAATGGTAGCTTATAAAACTTTAAATATGCAATTCCGACCATTTTTTAACTTGGTCTCTGTGTAATTTTGTCCATAAATGTCATTTGTCCTGCATAAAATTTATCAGAAATAAATAAATTATCTTAGTCTGTCCTATCCCAAGCAAGAAGTAGCTTATAAAACTTTAAATATATAATTTCGACCATTTTTAATTTTGTTTCTATGTAATTTTGTCCATAAATGTCATTTTGTCATGCATAAGTTTATTAGAAATAAATAAATTATCGTATTCTGTCCTATCCCAAGCAAAAGGTAGCTTATAAACTTTAAATATATAATTTCGACCATTTGAAATTTTGTCTCTATGTAATTTTTTTTTTTTTTTTTTAAGTTAAGATTTCAAACGATACCTTTATACACGAATATATAGCTTGGACTAATTGAGGATTGTAGAAAAAAAAATATACCTTTGATCAGTAGGGACATTTTGAATAAATTTATTAATACAAACACGTTTGTTGGAATTTGGTTCCACATTCGAGAAAATTTACTACAAACGAATTCACATAGCCAGTTTTGAACCACATTGGAATTTGCACCGAGTAGGGATGAGCACTTGATGTTCATAAATGTCATTTGGTCATGCATAAATTTATTAAAAATAAATAAATTATCTTATTATGTCCTATACAGAATAAATGGTACGTAAGTTTATAAAAAAATAAATATATACCTTTTCACAAATGCATAATGCAATACCTTAATCTCGTAATGTGTTCACAAGTGTTAAATTTTTTTTTATTAATTTTTGGTATTCATTTATTTATATTCATTGGTCATTAATTTTAATGTTTTGATATTTATAATGTTAATTTTAAAATTTGTTTAAATTCAATATAAATGCAATATATGTAACTCGCTTGAATTAAGCCTATAAATAAATAAATATCTAATATCTAATAAATGATTTATACATAGATTTACAGTTCTTAAACTAAATTACAACAATTAGCTATTTATTTATTTTAAATTGGGAACAAAATTAATTTGAAATTGTATACAAAAATTGAAACAAATGAAAACTAAATTTTAAAATGCGTGTTCATAAACGTCAATAAATTATTGTAGTGTAACCGTCGTAAACTAAAATCATACGATTATTCTTGTCAATACTGCAATTGTCTCGTCATGCGATTATGAAAAAGCCCTATGTAATTTTGTTCATTTGAAATTTTTGTCCATAAATGCAACTTTTGTCCATATGAAATTATGTCCATACACAATTTAGTAGGTACATATGCAATTTTGTAATTTTGTCATGTAACAGAACTGAAGGTAATATTCTAACACTTGAAGCACTGATTTAAAAAAAAATTAAATAAAATAAATAAAGCTCTTATAAATTGAAGAGATGCGCGGAATAACTACTTATTTTTCTTCATATATTATTTAGTACATTATTTGTAATTAATTATATTATGGGGTTGATGGCCTAAACATCTATAGTTTAAAAACATAATGTATTGTAATTTTAATATTGTAATAAATGTAGATATAAATTTATACAATATAGCATATTCCAAAATGTATATCAAGAGCTTTTGACTTTGTATACTATTCCAAAATATTTAAAATACGTAGTAGAAACGTTAAATAAAAACAGAGTGTGTGTAACGAAAAAATATATACTTCATTTTGTATATAAGTCATAGATAAAATTTTACATGTATTTACAGATCTTTTATCATCCTCCTTTCCTAATTTTCCTTTCCCACCCTAGCCAAACGTACCAATCGGTATAAAATATCCCTACCTAGTGTTTTGGATATATATAAAAAAAAAATAAAAAATAAATTAAAGATCAGCATTTCGGCCGAAAAAGAAATTGATTGTCAAGTTGTAGCAAAATATGTCAATAAAATATTTTATAATAAATAATAAATAAATAATTTTTAAGCCGAAAATATGTGCTCACCAATGAAAAAATTATTAAAATATTTTAAATGTATTTACTATTTAAATTTTAATCTTAATTTCTATAATAATGAAGAAGTTATTTAATTTAATTTCTTAATTTTTTTATTTTAAAAATTATGAAAATTTTTAATTTTTTTTTATTTTGACAATATTAATTTTAATGTAACGGTAAGTGTAAACCAAAAATAAATTTATCGAAATATTAAGACAAAGTCATATTTTTACCGATTTATATTACAAAAATATAATTAAAACGTCAAAATGTGTGTGTGTGTGTATTTATATTGTCAAAATGGTATTCCAAAATGTAGTAAAAGTTTTATTATACATTTTACAATGAAGTTCTAAAAGCTTTGAACGGTTAAATATTTAAACAGTATTAAAACTTTTTTTTATTTTTTTCAAAAGGAGCAGTAGAGTGTTCATCTAGAGTATATTTATTTACATATTTATTTTTATACTATATTTTAGAAGTTACCCATTATTTATAATTTAGTGATAATTTTAATAATAGAAATTATTTCAAAGCGAGTTTAAAAACAACATTTGAAATTAAAATTTAATTAAAAAAAATTATTGTATTGAAAGGGTCGGTGCCATAGGAATCCACGCCCCATATATATTTTTTCGAAATATTTGAGTCAAAACATTCAAAAATATTTCGAAATTTCAGAAAATTTACGGGAATTTACGATAAGGATATGAATTGTTTATGACAATCGAGACAAAATCCGATTTTATAGGCAATGTCTGGCAAAACTTAGCAACAACATAAAAATAGAGTTTTATTTATAGTGTTACAGGGAATCCTTTTCATCTACAATATTTATATTTAGTCAGTAATTAAGCTACAATAAGTTATGTTTTGTTTAATTTTTATTTTGAGTTAAGGAAAAATGGCAGAAAATTTATGAAAGAAATAAATTATGGAAAAAATGTATTAGGTATATATTCCAATAATTAGGTACATTTTGACTAATTAAAGTATATAAATTGTATGTATATATATTTCTATTAAAAACTTTGAAAAGGAAGATATAAATTGAAAATATTTTATTCTGTATAAAGTTTTGCGTATACCTATACAAAACTTCAACTTTCCCAACTGAGAAAAATCGATGGGACTTATTACTTTTGGACCTTTGACATTATCACCTAAAATGAATAAATTGGATCTACAATAATAAATTAATTATTGTTATTATATTATAATTATTATAGAAATAAATTATTGACTTAATTCACATTCAATTGTAGACTCAATTCGTTAATGTAAACTTAATTCAAGCCTTAAAACAAATAATGGCTTTAATTCTTATATGGAATTGGCAATTTGAATGAATTTTTCTAATACTGCAATAATGTATTCAATATAAATTTTCTTAACTGAACTTTATATACATCAGGTAAAATTTAGTAATATCTGAATACCACCCCTTCTATAATAGAAATATTCATCTTAAATGCGTTATTTTATTTTTCTACTATACTATTTTACATTGTCCTCATTAAAGTCGTTATTTTAAGAATTTTCAATTAATTAACTGGTTTTGTAATTTTAAGAAATTACATTGTCAGCTAAACATTTTCATTTTCAGAATTTAATATTTGTTATGCTGCAGTGTTACAGTGTTAGTTAATTTGTTATAGTTGTTGGTTGAAATGCTGAATCAAGTACATTATATTACAATGTTTCAGATTTTCAAACAAAACTAGTTAAAAAAAATAATAAACTTCATTGAAAATATTCACAATGCTAAATTCTTACGTCTTCTTGATTTAAATAAAATTCTTCCAGTCTTAATTTATGGCTGAAAACCATTTGATTCCGTCACGACATTAATGTACATACTTTGTTTTGCAAAAAAAAACACCTCTTCCATTTCAGTTTTATAGTAAAATATTAGTTCAGACGTATACTGTCCTAACAAAAATTTACAAATGAGAAAAAAAATTTAAAATACAGTTAAAACAAATTTAATTTGAAAGTACGGGTATAAAAGTCGGAACTTCATTTGTAAAATCTTGTTATACAAAGCTCCACAATAGAAAGGTTTAGTACGTAGCAATTCAATCATACATTCAGATCGCAAAATCTATAATTGTAGTTGACAAGTATTTAGAGACCTGCGCAGTAGACACCTTTTCATTTTATTTCGATTCTCCTACTCCTTAATGAACTTCTAATATAATATATAAGTTGTATATAAAACAATAATGCGCACACAGTTGAAAATTTTTTACTCATATCATTTTATTATTCAGCAAATACATTATGCATATGTGAGATCTTATTAAAGTAATAAACAAAAGCAAACAAATCAGTTATTATAATTTACATATGTACTTGCAAATGAATCTATGTACATATGCCAAAAAAAACAAAAAAACAAAATCGTCTAAAATAAAAAATATAAAAACAACAAAAAAAGAAATCACTTGAATTCTTCATTTTTATCTTTTTAAGTAACTGTTTCTAAATTTTGGATATTTGTAGTAATAATATAGTTTTTATTAAAATTATGTATTATGTAGGTATATATATACATATACCTCTTATTTAATGACAAATTTTTTTATTTTTAGTAATTTTATCCACTAAATGCCACTTACTATAGGGAATATATCGGAAACGAAGCAGTATATGAGGGACGTGTATTTATGTGCCCTAAATAAAACTTACTAACCACAAGACTTTTTATTAAACACGAGTGGTATCTGCTTTATCGTGCGAAGTCTATGTCAGTACGTAAATTACTGTTTTTTTAAAAATTTTAAATTTGACTTCAACTTGAAATATAATTACTCAACAGGGGCACCTAGTGTATTATGATTTCATTATTACATTATACACACAAAACATTCTTCAGTTATTGTATATTAAGTATCATATTTCTTTCCAGAACGTTGATTCCAGAGTGTTAGGTCTAACACAATAATGAAAGCCTTGCATTCATTTAGGAAATATTTAATACATTTTTGTTCTATTTGACATATTCAGCATCGATTATATTTTCATTCAAGCCAATTCTATGCATTTTTTAACTGATATTAACAACGAATCCTGCAAACACATATCCTGTAATACAATAAATAATGTGAAAAAAATAGTGTGAAAAAAATTCGATTAGTTAAATAAAAATTAGCGAGACAATTTTATTATCGCCTTATAAATTTCATGTCAACATTTTTTTTATTTAATGTTTTGATTATCAAACGATTAATAAAAAAATTTAAATAGGGTTTACACAATCATTTAAACAATAATTCATATTCAATAAAAATTTAATATAATAAATTTTTTTTTTTTTTTTATTAAAACTTTATGCAAAAATTCACACAAAAACTCAAAGGGGTTCCACATATTTTTTTTTTTGTTTGTTTTTATTTTTATTATAAAAAATACAAAAATATTATAGAAATTTTATTAATACTATTTTACATTTTTAGCACAAGGATAACAACAAAATAGTATATTTATATATTATATGAATTTTTAATAAATGATATTATAAACTCGGTTCAGTAGTAAGAAAAAAAAAACAAAAAAAAAAAATGAAAATAAAATAAAATGTTAATTTTTGCATATGAATGTGCTGAAAATTAAACAAATTTCTATGTTCATCACTTATTCCTTTTTTAATTTTCAACTTTTTCCCCAAAGTTTTTTCTTTCCTATATTTACGTATTATATATACCTACCTACATAATATATGTATATGATAGAACTATAAAGTGCCTGACAAAATATTGAGCATAATAATTCGATAACACAATAATTTTAAATAATGCTAACCATTATAGTACTAACTACTAACAATAGTATACTACAGCGGTATAACAGTTATGAATGTTACTTGAAAAACTGTAACGAATGCGTAGATAATATATACTAGATATATTATTCAGCCATACCGGTAAATTCGATCGAATAAAAATCGAGTACTCGTTCGTAAATTTTCAGCCAGCTTGATTTAAAATAAATTCGAATATTTTTGATTTTCTAGTTCAAAATTTAACCATTTTTGTTTCGATATTTAAAAAAATGTATACGCTAAAATTTTTATTATTTATTTTATTATTTAACTAATTTATTATTGATTTGGGTCAAAATTTACTACAGATAAGCAATTTGAACTTATTTGACATAAAAGTTATTATTTTTTTATTTGGTTACATTTTTTGAAATGAGTACAAAATTAATCTTTCGATCGAATTGGCCGTTAAGAAATTCTTATCGAATCGAATCGAGAAAAGTCGAATAATTTTATATCGAATCGAACGGCTGATTATCATCCCAATATTAATTTACTTATATCTAAATTTATTATATACAAAATATTCATGAAGACTGAAAATTGATTATTTATCATAATTAGGCTCTTCGCTTTAAACTAATTTAGATAAAATTATTTTTTTTAAAGTTGAATTAACCTCGTTTAATAAGATAAATATCTAGCAGACTTTGTTTGAATATTTAGGTTGATTTTGTCTTAATGGACGAATGTCCGGACAACTTTTATAACCAATCACAAAATTTTATTTTACCAACACATACACAAAAAATCCTCTCCGGACAATTTACTTCATTTAATTTCCTAGTTAAAATATTTTGAACTTTTGGATGATCGCTGAAGTAAAAGAAAGGAATAGCTGTATAATTATTTGATAAATATTTATTGCTAGCTCGATTTTCGTGTGATGGCATTCACATACAGAATTTCAAATATTTTTTTTGTTTTCTATTTTTTAGTATAAGTTTATTTTGTTTCTAACAAATTATTTATATTTTAAGATAATTCGAATGTTACAATGTTATTACCCATTTTAACAATTAAAATAAAACCCACGTCTGTAAACAGTTTTTTAGACTCAAGACATAACAAATGTTAGCCCCTCGCGCATTAAGAGGAAATCATAAAATGTTCTTTGATTGTATTTGTGTTTTAATTTTTGTATAAAATAAAATTGTCCGAACCTTCATTCATGAAGAGGAAATCCACTTTAATATATTAATAAACCACTATTCTTTGTATTCAGTTTCAGTGCAATTTATTTCGATTTCGAACTTTAGGTGAAGTCTTCTCTAACTGTAACTGTAAAAATTAGTGATTTGTTCGATTTTCTGAAACCCACAGGGTGGTTCTAGTTTTTTTTTTGTTTACACACTAGTGCTGATTTTTTTGTTACAGTTTTCCTCTTAATAACCAACAACAACAAAAATTGGTCAGACTTAAATTGTGTGATCCACTGGCACCATTTTTGTGCTCGAAATAATCCATGAACATCTCATTGATGTATTTGTGTTGCAATCGGTATACTTCGTTTTTTGGTAAGCTCTATATAAACAGTTCGACTCAGGGTGTAGACAAGATGGACTTACCAATTTTATAATCGATTATATGACTTAAATTTTGTGATATTCCGACATCATTTTTTGTATTCGAAATAATTCATGAACATCTCATTGATGTATTTGTGTTGCAATCAACATACTTCGTTTTTTGACAAGCTCTATATAAACAGCTCGACTCAACGTGTAGATACGAAATAGTTATCAATTTTATAATCGATGAACTGACTTAAATTTTGTGACCCTCTGACACCATTTTTGTATTCGAAATAATCCATGAACATTTCATTGATGTATTTGTATTGCAACTGCTTTACTTCATTCTTTACCAAGCTACCAACTACTCGATTCAGCGTGTAGATACGAATTTTATAAACGATTAACTGGCTTGATCACCTCATAATTAGAAACAATACTTTTCAACAAACAATCTAAACATTTCATTGATTTATTTGTATACTGAAACTGATTTGTTTCCTTCTCTTATCGATATTATGTCACTCTCTATGCTTTTCTTTTTACGTTAGTGATTAATAAAAAAAAACTTCAATTTTTAATTAGTATCATTACAAAATAATTATTATATTATTATTTTTTTATTTACTATAACTTTATAATAAAAAATAAGTACTAGCTGCCAGGGCTATTGGCTTTATATTTGTACCTTACAAATTACCTTTACAAATTAATTTATTACTGTCCAATAAT
This sequence comes from Argyra leucocephala, assembly GCA_963942445.1. NCBI lineage: Eukaryota > Metazoa > Arthropoda > Insecta > Diptera > Dolichopodidae > Argyra > Argyra leucocephala. Next base: position 128,484,452 of record OZ012680.1, on the reverse strand, counting down.
TATTAAGCTAATTACTGTCCATGCATGCATTCAAAAAATTTTCACTTTCACTGTAAACAAATTTCATATTATTATAAAATTATTTTTGTTGAAGCTGTTTTTGTTCATTTTCTTAATATCCTTTGGATAAATTTATTCTGCGATTAAAAAAATACAAAAAATAAAATAAAAACAAAAACACCAAAAAAATTCTTTGTCATGTCATATTATCCTGGAGCAAAATAACAAGGATAATAAATTTCCTTGTTTTGCATTTATGTTTTGGTTTTTTCTTTTTGTTTTTTTTCTTATTTTTGTGTTTTTTTTTTTTTTGCACAAAAGTGAAAAAGTCAATTGAAAAAAAGGAAAAAAAAAATTGGGAAAGAAAATATGAGTGTGAAGTAAGGTGGATATAATAAATGAGTGAAAAGGGAGAATAAGGAATATAAAAATAGAACGTGATATAAAAATCGATTTGTTGTCTTTGCTGTTCTTTTGCTTTTGTTCTTTTGCGCTTTTCATTAAAGTTCTTTTTTAGGTGTTTTTAATATTAGTTAAAAGACAAAAAAAAAACAAAAAACACAAACAGAATAAAAATAAAAATAATAAAAAAAAAAATTATTTGTTTAAGTAAAATTTATGAGATGTAAAAATGTTTATTAAAAATTCTTTAAAAAACATTTTCTAATTCCATTTTTGCGACTAAAAGTTATTGTTGTTATCGTTTGTGTATATATATATAGTAACAGTAATATAAGTAACCACTTTTTTTTTTTTTTTTTTTTTTACTTTCTTTTGTCACTTTAATTATATATGTATATTCTGTGTTCTCTGTTACAATCTCATCTCATTTAAGAAGGACAATGAAATTTTGTTCAATGAACAAACAAAAAAAAACATAAAAAAATAAAATTAAGAAAATAATTTTTAAAACTTTTTAAAATGAATAAAAAAAAACAAAACGAAACAATTTACTATTATAACACAAGGTGGAGCACTTAAAATAAATTCAGGCATAAGAAAAACTTTTTATTTTTTATGTTTTTAACGTATAATAACTGAACCTAAATCAGTAAATTACAACGACAATAAGGCAACAAAAAAAAAACAACAAAAACCATTGGATAATTTAATATAAATTAAACCTGGCTAAAGTTAATATTTATTAACAAAAAAAAAAAAATGGTATTATATAAAAAATTTTCGAGTATTATTTTAGTGTCATGTAGTGTCAATATTTTAACATTTATTTCTACACTATGCATAGTTTTCTTAACATTTTGTAATTGTTTTTGTTCTGTAATGTTATCTTCTAATAAATCTGCAAATATTTTATATTCCTTGTGAAAGTAAATATATATAATTTATTTTTATTTATATACGCATTTGCTGCAAATTTTTAACCTGGCACAATTTATGGTTCTCTATTTATTACAATCTATTACGAATTAATTTTTAAAATATTCTAATTTACATTTGTTAATAAATCTTATTTCTTAGAATATAATTTCTGAAGAAGGTTGTACTGTAGTAAGTTCAATGTTTATAATAGAGCACTAGGGGCCCCTGTTAACTTATATTTCAAGTTGAAGTCAAATTTAAAGTTCTTAAAAAAACAGTAATTTACGTACTGACATAGACTTCGCACGATATAGCAGAAACCACTCGTGTTTAATAAAAAGTTTTGTGGTTAGTAAGTTTTATTTAGGACACATAAATACACGTCCCTCATATACTGTTTCGTTTCCGATATATTCCCTATAGTAGGTGGCATTTAGTGGATAAAATTACTAAAAATAAAAAAAATTGTCATTAAAGAGGTATGTATAATATATACCTACATAATACATAATTTTAATAAAAACTATATTATTACTACAAACAACCAAAATTTAGAAACACTTACTTAAAAAAATAAAAATGAAGAATTCAAGTGATTTGTTTTTTGTTTTTTTTATATTTTTTATTTTAGATGTATGTATTTGTTTTTTTGTTTTTATTTGACATATGGCTAAGTCTACATATATTCCAAGTCATGACACTGCAGAAAGGATTCTCATTTCGCCCCTTATTTATAGGAAAAAGCATAGGAAAAATAAGGATCAGATTTTTTAAGTCTAATAACTGAAAAAATATAATTTTTTTCGAGTTTTGTTCTAAAACGAAATTAAAAAAAAAAGAATCGAATAGTAAAAAAAAATATTATATACTTTAATGTTTTATTATAGAAAAATTGATTAAAAAAAGACCTTCCCATTAAAGTATGATTTACACCTTTTTTAACAAAAAAATATATTTACACCTTTCAAAAAAGAGTAAAACACATAACAAATTATTTCTAATCATCACAATTTTTTTTTCACCATTTTTCTTTAACCAACAATTTTTTAAATTTTAAAATATATTTTATGTAATATTTTTTTATATAATTAAAGTACAAATTCTAAACTTTGTTTTGATATTAAATTTATATTCGTTTATTTATATTAAATGCTCCAAAACTTTGTTTGAACATAAAAATATTTGCCAAATTTATAAAATTACTTCACAGCGCGCTCCAATTGGTTGAAAAGAAATACAAAAAAAAAAAAAAAAATTGAATAATTTGGGCAAATACATAGTCAAATGTCATTTTTCATTCTCATTTATTTGGAAGGCTTGTTTTGTTATGTACTAACGAATATTATCTTATTTTTGTCTCTTTTTTCATGCATACAGCCTCTGTAAGCGAATGTCATGACCTTGAATAAATAAACTTAACATATGTACAATGAACATTCTATTCACTGCAAGTAATTATAATAACTTATTTGTTTGTTTCTGTTTTTTATTTTAATAAGAACTCACTATACATAATGTATTTGCTGAATAATAAAATCATATGAGTAAAAAATTTTCAACTATGTGCGCATTATTGTTTTATATACAACTTATTTATAAATTAGGAATTCATTAAAGAGAAGCGAAATAAAATGAAAAGGTGTCTACTGCGCAGGTCTTGTCAATTATAATTATAGATATTGTAAAAGAAGCAAGTAGTAAATAAGAAAGTTCAAATGCTACATATTTTTTTTTTTTTTATATAATTCCAAGTCTATGGGATGTAGATCCTAACTAACTGCTTTTACACAGAGACTTAGAATACACAATCACATGTAATAGCTTTTCTATAGGATTTTTATGGTTATATCTACTAATTTAAATGTGGAAAACTATATCTTTTGTGGAGTACTTTGCCTTCATAATATCATAGTTCCATTTTATTTTTAGTGATAACCAAAACTAAAGCATAAAATAAAAACGAAATCTTAAAACTTGTTAACAGAACAAGATAGCAGAACAAGATAAACTGTCAGAAGAACAAGACAAACTGTCAGAAGAACAAGATTATCAATTGTATTTAAACAACTAGCCAAATAGCTAATTTCAATAATTATCAAAGAAGCTGTTTCGTTCATCTAATATTACTTGAACTCGGCAGTAGTTATTTATAGCTCACAGATGTACTAATGACATCTTCTTATAATAAGTTATGAAATCAATAAAAATAAAAATCAGGAGTTGTATAGGTAGTCTAACATTATATATACCTACTGATGTGTTCTAGTAGTGTTATGATGACCGAAACAATTCCTAAAAATAATTTTTTTATTATAAACTCTTAGAAGCAATGGTTCATACCTACAAATGTATTACTGGTGATGATCAACAAACGTGGAACGTGGTACATCCAGAGCTAGTTCAGGTACTCCAGAAGGATAATACGCTTTCGATAGCATTATCCGATTACTGCTTGCCAAGAAGTAATTTTGAAAAACCTTTTAATATGTTCATGCCAAGCAGAGAGACGTGGGAAACCTGCCCACCCTCTTTTGACAAAGAATCCTTAGTATGGTATACTGACGGTTCCAAGAAAATAAATGGAGTGGGATCGGGAGCATATGGAAAAAGCCTCAAGGCCTATATTCATTCAAGCCTAGATTCAACAAACACAGTTTTACAAGCTGAGGTTTATGCTATAGAACTCTGTGTGCCAGAGAATTTAAGAAGAAATTACAAGAAATATAAAATCTACACTCTCTCGGATAGTAAAGCAGTCATACTAGCTATTATGGTATATGCATCACATCAAAGCTAGTATGGGATTGCTTAGAAATACTCAAAACCCTGGCAAACCCTAATAAAGTCACATTAAAGTGGGTATCAGGGCATTCCGGCATTGCAGGAAATGAAGCTGCATATTATCTAGCTCGAAAAACATCGGACACCCCTTTCATAGGTCCAAATTCGTTCTGTGGAATTCCCCTAATTACAGCTAAGATGCAATTAAGAGTTTGGGTAGTGCAAAAAGCTAAAGATTTCTGGGCCAACGTTCCAGGAAATCTTCAAGCAAAAATGCTCATGCCTGAACGCTCGCTCAAAAAAACTTAAGCACTTCTCAGTTTCAACAGGAAACAGGTACGTATCTTGACAGGGATAATAACAAGCGATTGCCTACCAAAGAAACACCTCTATAAAATGGGTCTAATTGAAAATAACCTATGCAGAATTTGTGAAATAGAGGAAGAATTTATTGAACATCTGCTCTGTGAATGCGAGTGGCTCACCCGTAGCAGACTTCGCCACTTGGGAACAGCGTTCCCCGAACAATGAGAGTTATCCAGCATACCATTGAAGAATATCTTGAGTGTAATCACAAAATCAGGTATTCTTAATGACTCAGAGCCTTAAAAACCGGGTTATCACAATAGGCCCATTTGTGGCTGCGGTGAAGTAAAGACTGGATCCCTCTCGGAATAAATTAAATCTAATCTAATTTATTATAAACTCTTACTATAAGTAAGTAATATTTATAGATACAATGGTGATACAAATTTATATCTATGTATCAATGTCCAAATATTGAATATTAATAAATCGAACTTGTTCTCTTTATTAAAAGTAAAATGCTATGGAAATTTTTATAATTTCTAATTAAATTTATAATTACATAAATTTATTTTATAGTTTAGTATATTTATACACAATAAGCCCATTTGCAGCTGCGGTGATATAATCAATATCCGTAGTAACTTAATTACCTATAGTTTTTATAACTGACAAAATGTACTTATAATAACATCTTGTAATAAGTAATAATTGTTATCAATCTGGGAATAGATCTGGATTTCGTCTGATTTCCTGAGTTCTGAAAGGCTCCATATGCCATCAACTCGGCTCCGACTAAACGCGATTTGAAGTCTAAAGTTACTTAAAAAAAAAAATGTACGATATGATTTTTTGTAATTTTCACAATAAGTAAATACTTATTTTGTTATTTTAATTACAAAATTTCAAGTGCCTACGCCTTTTAGTTTATAAGTTATAGACATTTTTTTTCGAAATCGATTTTCAAACAAGTTGATTTTAGTATATGCACGTTGGTCAAATTTACCTGGATATGGGTCGTTTTATCACTAAACTTTACAAATAAATATATGGTCCACTACATACTAAAAAATATTTATGGTACATATTAAAAAAATCAGTTTATTTCATAAAATTAAAAATCAGTTTATTTCATTGACATCAAATTCTCTTATAACAATATCATAATCTAAAACAAAAACAATATAACATAAAACAATAATTCAATTACTAAAAAAATAAAGAACTTAAAATTATTTATTATATACCTTACATAGGTGTACCTTAACTTATAACCATTAAAGAAGTACGGTTCTATTATGGCGAGATTAACCATAAGTTTTAGACATCAATGGTTATTCCCCGCATAATAAAAGTTCATACGTTTTAGACATCAATAGTTATTCCCTGCATAATAGAAATTTCAATCACAATTATTTTATTTTTAATGATGCTTTTAGATAGTTTTGATCATTTGTTGGGCATATGTGTCAAGCATATGGATATGGGGCATTTCAGACATAAGTAAATCTTGACGTCAAACTTCATACAAAAATGACCCATATTCAAAAAATTGGCGTATTAACAAAGTATATGACAAAGGTGGATATGGATCATTCCGGAACTAAATATCTCCATTATGGTAAAAATAGCAAATACGGGTCGGGCCAAAAGAAAGAGCGTATCGCAAAACCGAAGAATCTATTCCTAAGTCAAAAAAAGTGAAAATGGCTTATGGAGCCATACTCAGTCGACGATTTGTATAGGTATTAGTAAAACACTATAAATACCTACTGATGAAATCAAGTAGCGGTAGGTGAACGAATTTAATCCTGGCTGTGTTTAATTTTCAATAAACCTCTCGTATGACAATATGAATGTTTGAATCCGCTAAGCTGAAATCAATTTAAACTTATTATTTAGCTAGTTCAATCGCTCCTTCATAAGCCTGTGTATTATTCTGGTCTATGGAATATTCTTTAACCAAGCAATATTTTACAAAATACAGTCAAAATAATAATTCCTAACTTTAGACAATTATTGAACAAACTATGTGTTCATTTTTGATCACTAGAAATGCTTATATAGATTTTCGAACTGCAAATTAATATTCTGATAAATCGTAACCAGGCTCATTGATCTTCAATAGAGATTTTTAAAAAGATAAATGAATTGTTGCCTAAACACTCTGTCGAAAATAAATATAGCCGCAATAATAACTAGGACATTCTGGCATCGAAGAAAATGAAAATGTAGATAATCTAGCAAAAATAGGATCAGCTGTGCCATTCAAACAATTCAACCCGTAAGAAAAATTTGGCTAAGCAATCATTTCTATTCTGGCAATCATCAAACAAAAATATTCGTGCTAAAACATTCGATCAAAAATAAAATAAAAGCTTTTCTAATTTTCATCCAGAAAAAAATGAACATTCTGGCAAGGATAATAAGTGATGACCACTGCCTAATAAAGAGGCATATTTATAAAATCTGCATAAGCAAACAAAATTTAATTGTATTTTAATTAATATATGAAATGTAATACTAAATTTTAAACTATTTGACCTAAATAGTATGAATAAATGAATAACTGAAAATGACCTGCGCAGTATTATGTTAAATAGAGGAAAAACTTATTGAATATTATTGCTCTGTTAATGTTAAGGATTCACTCGCAGGCATGACATTTGGGCAAATAGCGATTGCCGAACAATGGAATCTACCCAGCATACATAATATCCTGATCATCAAATCAGGCATCCTTAATGACTCAGATGTTTAATTGAAATAATACTGATAATCGTATTTGCAGCTGCAGTAATAGATGGGCCTAGAGCTATTAATCTAATCTATTTATCGAATATGCTGTAGTTTATTGATAATACATTTTTAAATATTAAAAATTAGAGTCTAAGCTGATTAGTAGATACTCTGATAATGGTGTAGCAACCGAAATAAATCAAGATATTAATTATAAATATCTAGAATTTCCAATTCACAGTGAAATTCATACATTTTGAAATTAAAGAGATAAAAACAATAGTATCAAACTTTTAAAAAAATCGAATTAAAAAAATATGTATATATAGTATTTTAATTATTTTTCTACTTTATATAACAACTTTTTGCAAGTTTAAGTCTATTTCGGACATAGGAATTTAATTTTTCCAAATAATAAAGTCTGAAAATAAAAAAAAAAATAAAACCGATAGATAATCTCAACTTTTAAATCCCTTTCACAATCTTAATTGAAACTAAAATATAATCCTTTATAGATACATAATGGCCATCTTGTATAAAAATTATAATATTCGAATTTTCTCAGGAGATAAAAGAAAATTGTGAAAATGTGAAAATATCTTAAATACCAAGGTGTTTTAATTTAAGATAGGGATATAAAATAATATAAAAAATAATGGTGTAGTTAAATTCGAAACTAGAATAACGGGATCGTAATTTATTAGTTTTATCGGTAAAGTCAATAAGTTAAAAAATTCAAAAAAATATTAATAATAATAATTAAAATTCTAACACTCATATTCCATTTTATTAGTTTTTATTCTGTTTGCTAATTTTTATAAGAAGGTGGAAATTCCGAAAGGAACTCTTAAAAATGTTAATTTAATAGATTCATAAAAATAAAAATGTTAAAGATTTCCGTTTTTTTGTTTTTTTTTTTTTCATTTTTATCAGTACCATAAATCAAGCACACTTAAACTATTTTAAAATATATATATATATGTATATATACATAATATAAACTACTTGTCTTGTCCTGGAAAATTCCACGTTTTTTTTTTTTTGTTTTTGTTTTTTGTTTTTTTTTTTGCGACAGAATATTTACCTGATTTTATTACAGAGAGTTATCCTTACGTTTTCCACATCATTTATTATGTAAGAGCAAGTAAAACAAGATACTATGAGTATTATAAATTATATCTAATGTTTATAATTCAGTATAGATTGTTATTGTGCTAAGGTGACATACGATGCTTTAGTTAACTTGAATTATTATAGTCAAGTCATTATTGTACAGACAAATTCTTTATAGCCCTGTTAAAACTAAATACAAAATCATTATTTATCCTGTTGCTTTGGAATATAGAGCATAACCGTAGTACCACAGATATACCGGTTCTGAGATTGTGCTTCACTTTCGGTGTAATTGTTATTTTCACTAAGGGAATGATTATAGTATACAGTTTTTATTTTATCTACTGTTTCTATTTACTTGTATTTACTTTACTTATATATATATACTTGGTCTGTCTATATTCATCGATTATTGAATACTCTTGTAACTCATCATCGTCATCTATTGGTACTTAGACCCTGTGAGCCTTAATTTTGTATATGATTTGCCTCTAATCATATCTTTTGTTTTCCATATTTTTTCAGTTCCAAATCACTATTCTTTTTAAATTTTCCTTCTACCATGCCACTTATACTTCTTTGGTATAGCCTCGTCTAAAATATGGATTTCAATCTCTTTTGTGCAATCTCTTTTGTGGCGTTCTAATAACGTGTCTGGTTCATTTTTTTCTATGGTGCCATAACATGTCCTTTTAATATGACTACGAAGTTTTTCTTTTTGTTTTTGCAATTCGAATATACCATCATCTAGCATCTTTGGGCCATATTATTTATATAAACTTTCAAAGATTTATATAAAACTAGATTATATAATATTTTGCGGTTTTGCATGTTTCAGGACTGCATATTACAAATGGACCTACTAAAATTTTGTACATTTACAATTTATTAAGAAGCTTGAATTTGAACAGTTTTTGTAAGTATAATAGCATCCTGCTTGGGTTCGACTTTGTATGCAGTAAGCTGTTCATACCGGTTTCATCATTCATATATTGACCTAGATTACAGATGAGAAGTTATTAACACTTTAAAAGTTTATTTTTCGCCTATATTTACGTTTTTGGATGTTCTATTCGGCTATTCTTCGGCTATTCTTTGGCTATTCTTGTTCGGCTATTTAATCTATTTTCATATATTTATATAGTTTATACAAATACTTATAATTACTGCTTATAAATTGATATACCTTCAATACTCAAAAATAACAAATCAGATTAAGAGCCTAATTTTAATTTGCAAATTGGGCTCTTCATCTGGATCAACAAAAGTATAAAAATTGGTAAGGATAGAGATTATGTTTATGCAGGTACTTTGGATCTTATCAATGGTTTAGAATTAAAAACAAATATCTCTAGAAGCAACAGCAACAATATTTTAATTGGATGTTAATTAAAAAAATACTGAGATTCATTAAATCTAGTAAATTTACGTTTATTAACCAGTAATTATTAATTAAAGAAAATTTATATAATCGGTAAGCTTTTCTTAATGAGCCCATTTAATTGAAATTTAAGCAGTACGATTGCTACTCATATACTCCTAAACCACTTATCAAGTCATTCATTCATTATTATTGAGTCTGTTTTATTTAAATTTAATCTTGAGAGTTTTGTTTAGCTTGCATAATCCTAGGCCACTTGATGTCACTCCATTCATTCATTCTTGGTGAGCCTATTTCATTGAAATTTAAACTGTAGAGTAATTTTATTAGTACTCATATTTCTAAACCACTTTTCATTTCATTTATTCATCTAAACAAATTGAGTTTTTCCATACAGTAGATATTCAGTATCCAAACTACATTTATTTGATAAACAATTAATGTGGGACATTTAATTTTTAATACTAAAGAATAAAAACTTAAGGCACGTTTCATTAATTTTAATTAATTTCTTGATCAATTTCGGTGATTACACCGTAAATTAGAAGAACTTATCATTAAAACTGTTTCATCTACCCACTACAGCATATTTTCTAAGATTTATTTAAATTTTATTAACTCAATTTACAATGGCTACTTTTGCAGATGGCACTGTGGCTCTTGCAGTAAACATATCCATCGACATTTTCACAGTAAAACTTCAAAATGCAGTGAATAAAATAAGATTAAGGATCCAACGATGATGAAAGTAAATCAACTTATATTGGGTGTTCTAGAGCAGAAAAAAGTTTGTAAACTAAATTAAGGGTGCTCTATCGATTGGTGGTATTTTCAACTTTCGGAAAGGACCGCAAATCGGTTTTTTAAGATCAAAAATCGCCGAAATTGGCAGAAATCGAGATTTTCAAATGGGATGGGGTACTTTTTAATGCAAATTCGGATTCTACATCAAAAAATAAGAGATTTTTGTAAAGTAAATTTTTTTTTTTTGTTCTGTTTAAACTTTGTAGGAACCCAAAACTGAGATAAAAATATGATAACATGAAAAATAAATTAATTTATAAAAATGATCATTAATTTTAGTTTACCAACGGAAAATATTGAGCATTTTTGTTTTATTGTTATTAATTTTGAAGAAAAAAAAATCATTTAACATAATTTTCATGTTTTTAGTCGAAGAATCTGAATTTGCTTTAAAAAATACCCCTTCCCGTTTAAAAATCTTGATTTCGGCCAATTTCGGCGATTTTTGGTCTTAAAAAACCGGTTTTTGGCCCTTTTCGGAAGTTGAAAACATCACCAATCCTCAGCTCCTTCCCCTCTTAAAAAGCTGATACGCATGGGGTGGACCACCCGGTATAAATTTCACATAATATAAGAAAATTGCAACCATTCCTGTCTCAATCAAGAATAAAATAGTACAATATGCCAATACACTAAAGTATTTGAGAATGACGCTCTGTGCTAAGCTAAGATGGTTTTCCTGATTTAAGAAAATTTTTCTGATCCTGATCTAATATCCTGATCCTAATCTAAGATGAACGTATAAGAAGAGCTATCAGAGATCAGACATAAACATTTTTACTGGTTTATTCGGCGTAGTTCTAAGTTATCAATACAAAATAAATTACCAAATAATAAGAAGATAATATTAAAACCTACATGGACTTACGGTATACAATTCCATAACTGGTCAAAGAAAATCAAAATACAAATGCTGCAAAAATTTCAAAATAAAGTGCTCGGTGTTCTAGTAAATATTTCATACATAAACAAAAATCTGACTTGACTTGACTCACATTGAAACGGTCCCGGATGAGATCAACAAACATGAAGTAAAACACTAGCAGCAACTGCTCATCAAACTCCTCTTCAATAAATATATTTTTTTATTCTTATATAAAAAATACGTCCTGTTATATTGCACTGATGCTTCTTTATAGATAAACTTCTTCCTATAATTCACAACTCCAACATCGATATAACCATATTTTTTTTTCAATGGAGATATCTAAGTAGACACGACCTCTTCAAATCTATTGTATATTTATATAACCACTTAGTGCGGCTACATAAACTATTTTTGAAAACGAAAAAAAAAAAAAAAAAACCAATTCCAAGAAATGGAACACGAAGTCAAGAATATTTTTGAACTTAAAAAAATATTTAGCAGTAACAACTAAAAAGGAAACAATACAATATAAATTATGATATCCTTTTTATGATGTTTCTAATGGCAAACTTTAGAAAATATTTTTCTTATACAGCAAAAACTCCTGGTAATAGGAAAAGAAAAACTAACAAAAAAAAAATATTTATGTATGTAGGGATGTATATAGGTATATATTATGTTAAAATCGCCATTTTATATTACTTAAGAGAATTTAGATTATCTTTTTTGTACACCCACTTTTGGATGTGAATTCAAATCACTTCGTGTTTTTAACACTTTTTATATCTTGCAAACAGCAAAGTATGTTTTTTTTTGGTTTTTTCATTTTGGTTTCCCTTAATTTTTTTTTTTTTTATCTGTAGTTTTATGTTTGCTTTATGTTTTTTTTTTCATTTTATATAAAAAATGGAATTAGAAAGTATGGATGTTTTTTTTTTTTTTTTTTTGTAATAATATTATTTTTTATGATAAAAATTTTCATACGAACCCACCAGCTTGACTAAAGTTTTTAAAAAACTTTACAGGCGTTTTATACTTTTTTTATTTATTTTTTAGCTTTATTAATTTGTTGTCTCTTTCATTGCTAATAGAATGGTTTTACATTGACGTTATTTTTTTTTTTTATTCTAATTCACGTTCGTTTGGTTATGTCACAAATTTTGAAAATATAATATTTAAATTTTTATAAGATTATTTTATTTTAATATTTTTTAATAACAATTGGAAATTCGATTTAGTTGTTTACTCTTTTTGTTTTCAATTTAAAAATTATAGTATTTTGGATTGGTCAGTTGTTGAGAAAGGAGACAAAATATTTTAAAATATTTAAAAGCGTGTTTAAATTTTTTTTGTACTACAACAGTTCAGTTTAATTAAATTTTAGATGAAGTTGACACTAATTTTGTTCTGAAAGGAGATTTTTATTTCTTTGCATACAAAAATTTGTTTTATCTTGTTATAATTATGACAACAGATTTTTAATTATGAGTTATAAATGGTACTGTATAATGTGATTTTAATGTCTGTCTATATAATGTGATTGTAATGTCTATCTGTATAATTTGATTGTAATAGTTCTGTATAATGTGATTGTAATGTGATTGTAATGTCTGAAATGTTCTGTATAATGTGATTTTAATGTCTGTCTGTACAATGTGATTGTAATAGTTCTGTATAATGTGATTGTAATGTGATTGTAATGTCTGTAATGTTCTGTATAATGTGATTGTAATGCCCAATTTTAACCATTCAAATATTATTTAGTATCTCTATAGTAATTAAGAGATTTTGAGTCCCGGTGTATCACCGGTGCACATCAGTCAACCGTAGGTACTTAAACTTCAGTGTTCACCGGTGAATATAAAAATAAACTTGCGATAAGTCCTTGCGATGTATCACCAATGAACATTGCTTAGTTGTCTACTTGTTGGTTCTGTTGAGTTAAAAATTTGAATTTTTTATATTTGCTTGGAAAAAAAGTAAAAATAAAATTACTGCATAAATTGTTTTTTTTTTAGCTTCTTTTACCTTCCTTACAGATGCAGGTTCTTAAAAACCTTCAGAAAAGCTCGCCGGTGATACATAAGGACTTAATGTAAGTTTATTTTTATGTTTAGATGATACATTGGGAGCGTGATGCGAATCAATGTGTTAAGTTAAAAAAAAAATATGATATTATACAAATATAGCTGTACTACTACTACCTACTAAAATGAATGCTCACAAATGCAACGTGATATTATAATAGTTTTTTTTTTTTTTGATGTGATAAATACTATTTAGACTAATTTATTTATTTTTATTTATTTATTTTATTCACTATTTTATCATTACAATTCATAAATTCATTTTTGAAAAAGACCAGTAACACAATTCAAAAATTAATTTTTATAAATAGTATAGACTAGAAACTTAAAACAAATATATGTAATTCAAATAACTAGATAAATACTATAATAAGTAGGTATAATAACTATTGTTAAAGCAGTAGGCGTTTTCAACAATTTGAGTGGACCAAATTTTTCAATAGGAAATAACACAAAGTATATAATTAAGTTGATTTCAATTTCGTATACAAGACGTTTATAATTTCCCTCTAAATTATTACAGAATTGAAAAATGCTTAAAATATATTTACAAAAGGCTTACTTTTAGTATAACTTACATTTTAATATTAATTCTATATTTTTTACTAAAGCTATACAATACTTTCAGTACTACGATTACTAATACTACTACTACTATTAGTACAAGTACTTCTAGTACTACTATTGTACAACTATTTTTTTTTTTTTTTTTTATTTCAAGAAAAAAATATGAATATCCAAAATTTATACAAAAAAATTTTTTAAAAGAAGTAATTATAACAAAATTATGTACAAAAATAACGAAAATTCAATTAGAGTTTGAAATAAAAATTAATTATTTTGATGCAAATTTTGTGATAATACAATTTTGTTGTAAGTAGATATATATAATTTGTTCTTCTTGAGTTAAGAGTAAGTTGTAGTGCAACAATAGTTAACTCATGATAGATTTAAAGTCAAGCTTTTGTACATCTATCTATTTTCAAAAATCGGATTAACATTTCTGATAGCTTTGAAGTCTAACAAATTTTAACTAATAGGAAAAAATATAACACGCTTTGATTTTATCCATAAGGCCGAGAAAGGATAAATGCAAATTAATATTACTACTAATTTTTCTACTACTGTATAGTAATCAATAGTACTATTACTACTACTACTACTACTATTGCTACTACTACTTCTACTACTACTTCTACTACTACTACTTTATGATCTGTTATTTTAATTTTTTTTTTTGTTTTTACTAGATTTTTAATTTTTAATTTGAAATATTGCATTTATGTAATTTCTATTTACTTTTTTTTTGCTGCACTTATTAATTTTACTTTATTTGTAATTTTCTCTATATTTTATAAACTGTTTATATTTTTGTTAATATAGCCTTATCTTGAGACTTGTCTCTTTAGGCATTTTAAGTTGAATAAAATAAATACTACTACTACTACTACTACTACTACCTTTAGTACTATTGCTACTACTACTAGGTACTACTACTACTGCTACTATTACTAGGTACTGTTACTACCACTACTACTATACTAATATCACTACTACTATAACTACTCCTACTACTACTATTACTACCCCTATTACTTCTCCTACTACTACAACTACTATTACTACTACTAATACTACTCCTACGACACTACTACTATTACACTACTACAAAAATATATTGTTTATTTCAAAATTAAAAAAAAAAAACATTTTTCAACCCTGTCTTATTACAACCCTGACTTTTCATTCATTTTTGTCAACTCACATTTAGACCATCTAAAATTTGAAATGAATTACAATTTTTCTTTCACTATTACATATATCTATATATACATATTTAAAAATCCCTATAAGACAAATATTGTTATAATATACATATATATACATATTATGTACTGATATATAAGAAAATTTTCAATTTTGTTTTCATTATATATGTTTTCGACAGTTTTGAAATTACCTCTTTCCATTTCTACCCCAAATCTTTTAATTTATTGACCACAATAATATAAAATATTATATTTTAACTTAAAGCGCTTCATTACTATACGGAAATATAAAAAAGACAATAATATAATAAATAGAAAAAACAAACAAATAAATTTAGGTATATCTAAGTATATATATAGTGAAATTATTTCTATACAACACAATGTAATCCTACAAAAATCATACAAATGACAAAAAATGTTGGAACATTTATCATCAAAATTAACTGAAATTAATTTTGTAATTCTTTATGTCATTTCATTATGAAATTGTTTTTCTTCCCTATATGTATACATATAATGTTTGTGTTTTTTTTTCTACCTTAACAATTAAAATGAGCTTAATCTATAGTTAATATTGGCTGTCTTTTGTTAATAGTTAATATTGACTTGTCTGAATCAATAAATATTAACATTATTATTAATAACATCATCTTTTAGGTATATTATAATGTTCGTTACACTACTGACAGACTTGTAATATCGAAATTATGATACCAATATTGTAATATTCGCTATATCATACTACAGACACAAAAATGAAGTATTCATATTTTATATTATGACAAAATAAAATGGTAGATAAAATCAAAAAAAAATAAATAAATTTTTAAAATGGAAATTAAAATTTGACTCTTTTTTTATTTTGATTTAAATTTTTTATTTTAAATTAAAAATGAAATTTGATATGACAATGTTTTTTTTTATTTTTTATTTTTAATATATGTCAACTGTTTTTTAGTGGTGAAAATTAAAAAAACTAATTAGTCTACTTGCCACCAGACCGCTCTGATAAACAACATTGCCGTGTTGAATCGTAATATTATGCCTTTGTTGACACACATTTCATGTCAGTACAGTACTGTCGGTAGCGATTTCATGTCAGTATTAATTAGTTCAATATCATTTCAATATTAGCATTAATACAATTATAAACATTACTTGCCAGTCTATAATATGTAATTTATTATTTACATTTATACTAAATAATAACTATAATTACTAAATATTTACAAATTAGTGTATATAGTTAGTCTGTTTCAAAAACAATGTTTGTAATGTAAAGGATTACTGGTTTGAATAATCGGCCGGGATGTTCAAATGCGAGGGATAGCTATTCTACAACAGCAACCAACCCATACAACACCAACCAAACCATAAAATACGAACCAACCTATACAAAAACAGTCAGCCAACTAATATGACATAGCTTTGTGAAATTTTTTTAATATATTGATTTGTTAGAATTGTTAGATCGCTAGATATACAAAATAAAAAATTAATTTCAATTTTAGGCAACTCATTTTACGAAATTATTATTTCCCTTATCTTTTCTTTCATCCCTATGCATCATTTCTCATTTTCTTAATTTGTTTTTTTTTTTATATTTTTGTTTTTTGTTTCATTGTTTAAATAATGGCCACAGCCACAGTAATTGTAAGAGTGACATAGTTTAGCAATGTCCAATTCATTCATCAGATTTGCTTAATTTATTAAAATGTCTTTAATTTATTGTGATTTCCTTCTCTTTATTTGTTTGTTGGTGTTGTTGTCGTTGTATTTTTCAAACCTAAAGTTTTTTATATAAATGTTTTTTTATTTGTTTTTATTTATTTGTTTTTAATTTTTTTTTTTTTTACTTTCCTGACACTATATGCCATGCCAACTTAGTTAATTACAAAAAAATATTATTATCCTATATGTAGGTATACAAAAAAAATATTAAAATGTTTAAAAACTGTGTAGTGAACGGATGGAAAATATGATATAATGGATATTATTAGGTGTAGAACAAAAAATTATATTCATTCTATTCTAAAATTCTATATATTTGAATAGAGAGAATACACACGTACATTTGGTTGAGTGAAGAGTAATAATTAATGCCACCGAAAAACCTTTGGTAATGCACAGTAAATCACAGTGTGATAATTTTTCGGTTATTTTTCTCCATTCTAATTTTTATGAAGATAAGAAAAGGATTTGTTTGGATTAAAATTATAAAAAAAAAAAAACAAAAAAAATTATTAATTGCTTGGTAAAAATAAAAAATAAAAAAAAACAACAACAACAAATAAATAATGAGGAAGTTTTATAATGATGAGAAAAATAGATAAGAATAAAAGTAGATATAGTGAGGTAGTGTGGGTATAGAATGAAAAACAATATGTTTAATAATGAAAAAGAATTATTAAGTGAAGGGAGAGAAAACTGTTGGAAATAATTTATTTACTTCCGAGTTTTGTTGCAAATAAATTTTGTGGTACTTTTTAAAGGTAAATCGTAGACGAATTTTTACTTTAGTTTGTGATAGGTCAAATTCTTGATAATACTTACTACACTTTAGAATGAAATATTAAAATAAATCATCAAGAAGAACTGATCTTATAATAATATTCTCTATTTTATTTAAAATTTATTTTTGAAAGTTAACCAACATTTTTGACCAACTAAAGCAATTTTTCAAGGCTCATATTATATAAAATAAATGTGGTATAATTAATTACAAAAAAGGAAAATATATTGTCCTATAATTGAATACGACTTAAATTCATTCATAGTATATTTTCTTTATTATTTCTATATATTATATAGTGTATAAAATATACATAGTATATTTTTCTATATATTGGCCAAATTTGTAGTGTGTTTTACTAAACCCACTGGATGATGATATATTTTACAAAAATTTTAGCAAGCTTTCCTTTCTAACAGACGTCTGAAATGCTTGTTCTATTTGATATTAAAACAAAATACATACATATCGTATTATAGATTTTTTCTTATATCCTTGAGAATTTTCCTTAATTATTCTATAGACAAAATTTGAATAAAAATAAAGAATTTTTCTCTTTCAAAAAATCATTCTGATAATAGTATGACATTTTTATATAGGAATATAGTAAATTGATTTGATTTGTTCAATCATTTTAATTATCATTATCATTAATTTAATATAATAAAATGTCTTATAAAAATAGAGTAGTACGATTAATAAAATATTGTTTATACGATTAATTAATAAAAAGACAAATGTATCCAAGTATAATAAAAAAAAAAAACATTGAACAATTTTTTATAATTTTGTTATTAATTTTATATTTTGTAAATACAGTTAATTGGGAGCGTGTCCTGTTACCTGTAGTAACATTTACCTGTATTTTCATTTGACTAGTACGCTTGATAGTGGATATGATAAAAATATTATACATATTAGCTAGATTTATATATGTAATGGATATAATATGATTGTGAGTTAGACAGGAATTTAGAGTTGGATTTGAAATCAAAATTCAACGTTTTTTTCCAGAATATTTACATAATGCACAAAATGATTGAATCCAAAACACTGGTGTGAATTAAATTCGGATTTTGGTATTTTGGGATTTCGAATTTACAGATTTTATTATTTTGGGAGTTTCATGGTCAACCCATTAATTGATAATATAAATATTTACCAACCAATGAAATACAGGCAAATGAAAATACAGACAAATTATATACAGGCAAATGTAATACAGGCAATTACTATAAGTAAGTTTTATTTATAGACACAATGGTGATATAAATTTATATCTATATGTATCAATGTTCAAATATTGAATATTAATAAATCGAACTTGTTCTTTTTATTAAAAGTAAAATGCTATGGAAATTTTAATAATTTCTAATTAAAAATTTTTATAGACATGTGGATTACTTACCATCACATTTTTATAGACATGTGACAGTAAGTAACCTCATTCAAATATATTTTGATGCTAAAACTTTCCATTAAACTCTGGCAAAAGGTAGGCCCATCAAGTTTTGACATAAATTGTTGTCATCAGAAATCAATGTATATATACAAAATTTGAATCAAATTTGACTAGTATTTTCTCAGATATGAACTCTAGTCTAATTAAGGACTTTGGCATTGACCGGATCCCGCAAAATTTTAAAAAATTTGTTATCATCACAAACCAAGATAAGATGTAATTGGAAATGTCAAACTAAGATCAAATGTAAAAACATTTTGACGACCAAGCAACAATGATTTTGAAAAATTTGACAATGTTAATGAAAATGCTTTTGTATCAATTGCATTGCAAGTGATTTGTGTAGTTTGACTTTTGACATTATTGATGTTTGTCGATCGAAATTTTTTTTGCAGAAATTGTTTAACAAGAATTTTTTACTATAATACGAACAAAAAAATTAGAAACAAATTAAAATTCAAAAATTGTATTTAGATTCTTCACATATGAATAATGTTCTGATTCCAATAGTTTCCAACTACATTAATGTGTTCAGTGAGTTTGATAATAAAATATTCACATCATTTACGAATGAGTAAAAATATATTCAGGATAATTTATGTCCTTACTTATTATTATGTTTTTAAGAACTTGTGATTAAAACATTTTATTAAAACACAGAAATTAATAAATCAAATACAACTATTTGAAGTTAAACATGAAAGAGGTAGGCGTAGGCTATATCAGATCAGATTAGACATATTCACAGATCCGTACAAAAATGAAAGAAAATTATATTCTAAATATTATTTGATTTTTGGACTACTAATTTTTCTAGCATGGCAAATTTCTTCATTTTAATATCCAATTTTAAACTCTCCATTTCCAAGTATAATTCTGGTGAAGTTTTTATTCCATTTTTTCTATATCGTTCAGAAAACTTAACTATTCTTCACTCGAATCTTTTCCTTTTGTTTTCGTGGTGTTGTTTTTGAATTTTCAGAATTAAAGGATGTACCTATATGATCTTGGTTGACGTAAACTGATTGATATGATTTCTGACGAATCATTTTCCAATTTTAACGCATCTAAAAAAAAATATTGACTATATTGCAATTATTCATAACTTGCAAGTGACCTGCATATGACATTTTCGATTGGATGATATTTATCTCACTACATTATCGATTGCACTTCAAAAGCAGTCATCTAAGTTTGGCATTAAAAACAATATGACTAAAATCAAACTACATAATCGATTAAACTGCAAATGTATTTAATCTTAGTTTGACATTTTCGATTACACCTATATATACACAAGATTTGAATCAAATTAACCTGGTATAGTTTCTGAGATACGAATGTTGGTCCAATTAAGACATTTAACGGAGACCAAGTCCTCCAAAATTTTTACAAAATTTATTTAAGCTGTTCCCAAGTTCAAGTATCAAGCTCAGTCTTATAATTATATATCAGTTTTTTGATGATGGTGTAACTACCAAAATAGATCAGAAGATTTCAAATGAACTTAATGAAACATACTTAAAGTTTAATTAATTAAAATAAAAAATAATAAACTTATAGTTAAATAATTGTTTAATAAAATAATTTCAATATTTTTTAATTTAATTAATTATTTTTCTCTTATTCTTTGCAAAAACATTGTTTCCTGAAACTACTTAAAACAAAGTTTTCTACAATGTTCTACATTCTACATACGTTCCAAAAAACATTTTGGTTTTAAATTTTCCAAATCCAGATTTTATTTAAAACAATAAAAAAAAAAATAAAAAAAAAATATCAATCTATCTTATTTTATAAAATTTACATTATTATAACAAGTATATTAAAATTGAAATTCAAGACAAAGTTTTACCTATATAAATTCATAAAAGCAAATTCTATTTTACTATTTATATTATATTCTATCCATCAATCAATTAGATTTTATGCCATTGAATTTAACGAAAAAATTATTGTGGAAAATAAAATTAAAATACTAAAAGAATAAAAAAAAAAAAAACAATTTAATTTTCTAAATTTGATTACAGATTCAAATGTAAATTTACTAAAAACAAAAAAACTCCTGTCTTGCATACCTAATTTAGTATAGTAATTTTCAAGAAGTAAAAATTTTGTTTTTTTTTTAATTTTCTTTATTAAAAATAAAAATACACAATACTACAACATTTATTTAATTTTCATGTTTTGTACAGCTTTAAATCAAAATGTATTCATTTTTATAACTTTACCACACACAAAAATTCAAACATAAATTGTGACAACTGTTTATAAAATGTAACCAACAACAATTTTATGTTAAATTTTTTTTTTTTTTATCTAGGTACTAACGAAAATTACTTTAAGTAGATAAAAAAAAAAAATATTGAAGTTTTTATTTTTTTTCTTTTTTGTAATTTTGTCATTTTTATTATGATTCTAGTTACAGGATCAAAATGTTCATTTTCCAAATAATAATAAAAAAAAAAAACACAAAAAAATAGAAAGAAAAAATCACAAACAAATAAAAAATATTTACAATAATCGCATAGAAATACAATAATTTAAAACTCAGGAACAGAACAATGTTAAAATTAAAAATGTTGTGAATGTGTGACACTGATGTATTTTGGGTGGGCAGTGAACACTTATTATTAGTAGTACAAAGTAGAATTCATAAAACAAATTTTGTATTGTTATTACGAAACTATTATATATAATAATATATAGTTCTCAGTATAAATCTAGATGTTTGACGGAACGCTCCAATACATATTATACAAATTTCTTTGGTCTATTTTTTTGAACATAAAACAAATATATTTTGGTATCTAGAATGGAGTCCGTTAAATATTAAAAAAAAAATTTGCGAACATAGAAAGTACCACCGTCATGAAATGGTGAATTAACTATTTCAGACGATTGTGGGTAGGTTAGGGAATAGAAAATTTTGCACCTTACAAATAATTTTTTAGCAAATAATTTTGGTGGGTAATTTTCAAACTGATATAATTTACATTGACCTTTGCAAAGCTTCTGGTCTTCTGCTATTTAGTGTACTTTTTTGATCAAATTGACGTAGCTAATGATATTGATGGGTTCGTTGATATTAAAGTTATTTTTGTTTCATATAATATCTAATGTGTTCCGACAAACATATTTAGAAGTTTTCAAGAAACGGGTGAATTAAATCTTATCAAAAGCATAATAAAAGAAATCTGTAAATTTTATCTACCGGGTGTTCCAGAGCGTGCGTATCAGCTTTTTAAGAGGTCATGGATCCGTTATTTTAAAATTTTAAAAAAGTTTGTTACCTTAATGGAGGGTGATATCGATTGGTGGTATTTTCAACTTCCGGAAAGGACAGTAAATCAGTTTTTTAAGATCAAAAATCGCTGAAATTATCGCCGAATCGCCATTTTATTTTATTTTATTTTATTTTATTTTATTTTATTTTATTTTATTTTATTTTATTTTATTTTATTTTATTTTATTTTATTTTATTTTATTTTATTTTATTTTATTTTATTTTATTTTATTTTATTTTATTTTATTTTATTTTATTCTATTATATTCTATTCTATTCTATTCTATTCTATTCTATTCTATTCTATTCTATTCTATTCTTATCTATTCTATTCTATTCTATTCTATTCTATTCTAATCTATTTTATTCTATTCTATTCTATTCTATTCTATTTTTTTATATTCTCTTAAGTAATAACAATTTTGTTTATTTCGTTACTATCTCTATCTTTATTCTTGATTCTTTAAATGGTTTAAATTCTGCAAAGGCAGTTGGGAGCTTATCCTATTATTTATTAAAATAAAATAATGTATATATACATATATTCCCTATTAAATGATAATCATATTTTCTTAATAATTATAGTCAGGTTGGTTTTACATACTAAATTCACATCCATATGATGCTTTAATATATAATATCTATTATGTATGTAATATACTTTCCTAAATATTTATAGTAAATATTAGTTTAAGCCATTTTTATTTTATTTTATTTACCAAAATCATTCCTGTGTTAAGAATAAATAAATAAATAAATTAATAAATATTTATAAATTCAAAATTATTGTAGCAAAATAATAATAAACGCTGTGTTACAATAGATGGAGCACCTGTATTTCAAGCGAAAGTTCTCAGATTCGATTCCCGATGAAATCAACTTGCTGTATAGGTTTTTGGACCTGTTCATTACACATAGCCATTGGAATAAAATAAATGATAAAAAATAATTGACATTATTACCTGGTAACAAATTAAATAAAAAATTCAACTATTCTATTGAAGAAAAATTAATAAAAATACCGTACTTAATGTACGATATAATAATTATCCAATATCTCTCTTCATTTAAGCCTAACATATTTATTATGTTTCATTACAAGTAGTAAACCTAAACATTTAATTTAAAAAAATTAATAGTTATAATTTCGTGGTGATGGGACGTAACAAATTATAAAATTTGGTATTGTACTAAACAATTAAAATTTTAACAATTAAGGCTTACTTGTAAGACCTGAAATAGGATATACAGTCACAACTAGCTTATTCAGGTGCTTAATAACCCCTTTTGAAGTTGTATATTTGTTTAAAATGCATATTTTCCGCCTTTTGATGTGAACTAAAATCGTAATTCTACCGAACTATAAATTTGACAAAACAATTTTAGTAATCAGTAATGTTAATTCAAAATTAACACTACACCTACCTAACTTATTTAATATAACTACAAATAATTGACAGCATTTTTTATTTAATATTAATTTTTATTTTCTAGCCATTCTTCTAATCCTTTAATACTCCCATCAGGTACAATAATTGCAAACAATATTATTTTCCTAAGATAATTAATCAAGTCAATTGCCATTTTTTCCATAGTATTTCAAAATTTGTACTGATGATTACAAATTCTTATCTCAAGAGCTTATCACTAAGTAATTTTCATCTTATATAATGCCATAACAATGTAATATCTAATATTGCGTGAAGCAATCGATTATTTTGAATTCCAATAATTTATGTTGTGATGCGCGAAATCTTTTAATTCATTACTTTTTACAATACTTTATTACCTCAGTTTAAAATATTATGTTACTTTACTGTTTTGTAAGTTTACCTAGGAACACTTTTTACTTTATTGTTAATACAATTTAAAAACAAATACAAATTTCACCATAAATTTTCGATGAAAAGCTTTATTAAATAACAAAAACGAAAAAAAAAAATAAAATTAGACAAAAGAAAAGGACATTTTGATCATCAGATCGAAAATTTTGTACAACAAAAAAAAAAAATTAAAAAAAAATATAGAAACAGATAATGAAAGAGAGAAATGATGTAAAATAGCAAATTATACTATCAAAAATATTGAATGTAATATAATGTATATGATGTATATATAATAATATAAGGAAGGTGAGATAGTACAAAAAAATATTTATTCTAGTGTTTAATGTTTAGGTGCAATCATAGTTTAGGTTAATTCTGCTAATATTTTTATTAATAATTCACTTAAATTATCTTTAACATATACAACAAAACCAATATACTAATACAGAAATGATCAAATTGTTGCGAGAGCGTTGCTATTGTTACTAATTTAATAGTAAAACACGAACTGATCTCAATAGCAAAATATCAAAATTAAGTAAATCACATTTATATACGGGTAAATTAGATCACCAGACACAGAACAAAAACTGTTTTTTTACCTATACTAATTTTCAGTCTCTGAACAATGTTTCCATTTTTTTACCATTTTCAACCTACTTACTTTTTTAACAAAGTTTTTACTGATGTTAATTTTATTTTAATTTTCTGTTATTAATTGTATTTGTAGTAGATTTTCGGTTGATTCAACTTTTGTTCTGAACCAACAACTGAATCAGTCATTGTCAGTTATAATTCTTATAATTTACTTAACTTAACTTATAATTTACTATAGTCTTTAAGTTTAATAATTTAAAAATCGTACAAATTTAACAATCAAAAATCTCATGTACAATTTAATGATATTTAAATAATGGTATTTCCAATTACATTACCAATTACCTAAATTTTAAAAATGTATGTACTTTGACGTCATGTAAATCTAACATAGTGAATGTGATCGATATTGTAATGAAGACATTATAATTTAGAACCATTAACACTTTGCAGAGAATTTTTCAAACCTCCCAGAAGAACAGAAAGATGAATATATATAGACCGATCAAATAGATAGATAGATAAAATAACAACATTTTATGTATAAAAAATAAAATTGAAACAAATTTTGGTTTTTCTAATTTTCCAAAATAAAAATAGTCAGTAAAATTAATTATTAACAAAAGCATAATAAAAGAAAGACGTAAACTAAAATAATTAAAACATAGTTAGTAATATTAGAATGAAGATTAGTTTTGTAAGCTTTTGTTTTCTAATTGTAAATTGAAATAAAAAAAAATAAATAAGAAATAAAAGTAAATAATAAAAAAAAAAAATAAAATAACAACAGAACATGAAGTAAAATTAAACACCTAGAGCAGAACAAAGTCAGATGGAAGAGCTTTATGGAAGACCTAGGAAAAAACCACCCAAACTAGCATACTTAATTTTGTGTTTCACAATGAATTATACTATAACGTTTTTAAATATATTGCATATCCTGTTTTCGAGCATTTTGACCCTTTTGATAAGTGAAATTAATATAAAAAAATAAATAATAGTATTAAATCTGAAACAAGCGCTTATCAGTACGACTTCACTTACCCAACTGGAAATATTAATATTATAGTGTATTTTATTTTTTTATTTATTCATTTAATTTCTCAAGAAGAGCTGACGAAGCTCGTATAGAGTGTTTACAATTGGTTTTAAAGTGTTTAGTCAAGTTTATATAAATTCAAATAATATAAAATAATATATAATGCAAAAAATAATAAGAAAGAAAGAAAAAATAAATATTAAAATATGTAGGAACACCCTGTACATATATATCGTTATATTTTACAACAAAAGTATCTTTCAATTCAATTCTAGACTTAGAAAAACAATATGCGAACAAAATAAAATATACTATAAGATAAAAATGAAAATTTACAAACAGACATAAGTAACAAAAAAATTTGTTTCTAAATAAATAAAAGAGAAAACATGAAAATGTATTATATTATATATAATATATATATATATATATATATATATACAGTTCCTTTTCATTCGATAACACAACAATGAAAATTTTCTTAATCAATTGATTGGAAAATTAAACTTTGAGCAAAAATTTTCTTTTACTATGATGAATTTCAATGAAAAACACTTTTTTGCCCCCCCCCCTCTTTTATTTTTTTATTTTTGTGCTGAGTAATTTTTATGTTTACTAATTTTTTTTTTTTTTTTTCTCATTACTAAAGGACAAACGACTTCTACAACCAAAGTGGACGACGATGATGATGATGATGGGTCAGGATAATAATAGTAATAATAATATTAGTAAAATTCGCCCAAAATGAAAAAAATATATATGTATATAATAGAATCGAAATAAATACAGCAAATATAATATAATATCTTTTGGGAATACTTTAAGAGTTAACCAAAAGGCAAATAGAAATTTTATCTTATGCTCATAATCCGTAAAATTAACTGTGAGAATAATTTTTGTTAGACAAAAACAAAAATGAAAAATAGGAAAGAAATAGAGAATAGAGAAACCTAATAATGAATCCATGTCTATTCTACACCTACACATAATATTATTATGTGACATAAATATTATATATTTTCAACTGTATATTAGAAGTTGATTAAATAAGATAATGTTAGAAAATAAAATATTTTCTCAACAATACAAAATGGTAAAAATATTGTGAATTTTAGAAAATTAATTAACAAAAATTTTAATTTTGAAAAAACTTTGATGAAATTTCATAAACCTAATGGGAAATTTTATTGAAGACTTAAAATTAATAAAATATCAATATATTAATTTTTAATTGTATTAAAATTTTTATTTTAGTTCTAATGTATAAAACTGATTCTAATGTGTATTTAAAAAATGATTTCCCAGAGGGATATTCAAATTAAAAATAATTTCAGGATATGTATTCTAGGATTGAGTAATTTTGCATATGTTGACATACTATTGGTTGACATACTATTGTAGTTATAAAATCAAAAATGTTTGAAATGTTTTCGTTTAGTTTTTTTTGTGTATCGAAATTGTGATTTTATGAGATAAAATAATAAAATTTAATTTATTAAAAAAATTCTACAGAAGCCCGAATCAAATATTTCTATATAATTTAATGAAATCTTCAACATTTTGCACGTCAAAATTTATACTAGTACTGGAAGAAAGCCCCGGGTACATACCCGGCCGAGCAAAAGAAAGCAATTTTTCTGTGAAACGGCACAATAAAATAATTTTTCATAAAATTAAACATTTGACATGTTAAAAGTATTTGACAACAATATATAGAATAGTAATATTAAGGAGATATTAAAGAGATTTTTTTTAGCAAACTGAAGTACGGGGGCATCCATATTTTTTGTCCGATTTTGATGAGACTTTATATTCTAATATAATATAATAATAATTAATAACCATATAAAACAAATACAAAATAACATAATATATTATATTGTTGCAAATAATTAATATATAAAACAGGCCCACATTTCGAAAGCGAAAAAGACATGTAGTTGGACTGCAGATTTATCTGCAAATCCCACTGTAATAAATAATTAAATTACATAATTATATACTTATGTTGTCAATTAATTATAACAAATTTGTAGGAAATGAAGACAGTAGGGCTCATAAAAGATTATTTATTATCATAGCTTGGGCTTTGCTTCTACGAAAATATTATTGTTAGTAAAGTTGGATGTAAAAATCATTTATACAGAAACTTTAAACTAAACTAACATCTATAAATTCAAATACAAAATTTCAAATACAATATGGCAAAAAATTGTCTCAAAACATAGATCGAATGATTTTTGAAACTAAATGTTCAGTGAATCATTGGAGAACTAGCGCACTATCCTACTATATTAAAATCTTGCCAAAGACATATCAAATGCGACATATCACAAATTTGATCATCATGAAAATTGTGACAAGTATTTTTGTAGGCGGCGTGAAGAAGAAAACTTTGTAACTTTGATGATATTAAATCTATTCCTTGAAGAAATTACTACTGTGCTGTGTAACGCTTAGTCCAAAACTCAGACAGTTTGTTACTTAATATGGACTCAAATATTTGCGAAATAATAGTAAAATTAATAGTAAAATTTGTCAATACGTAGGACGGAACCGTATAAATTTTTCTCCAGGGCAGTCTCCAACTAGATGTGCAGCTGCTGTTGACCAATTCAATACTGGACAGGCTTTTACAGAGTTTTTCAAAGAAATAAATGGGAGTGAGAGAAATACAAACATGCTTCTTCCAAACGCAGAAGAGAAAACAATTAAAAGAAATATACCAGATAAGAAATATACAATAATCAGAAAAAAGAAGCAACATAAGCAAAATAAAAGATTAAGAAAAGCTAAACATCACTCATTTGATAAAAATTATAGAGCAGACACATGTGAAAAACTAGATTTGATGAAAATAGGGCGAACATTGATGAAATTAATAGACGCGACCAATCTGGTTGTAATTATTGGTACGAATTAAGAAATATAATACCTCAGATTTTGGAAGCACTGCCTCAGATTTCAAATTTATAAAGTTCGAAGTAATTCGAGCTATCATAAGATTATCAAATACAAGCTCTACTCAGTTGTATGCACAAACACCATGATTTATAGAATGTAAAATAAAAAAAATACAATATCAGAACTTGAAAAGCAGACTAATTTAAACATTTAAAACTGTGGGATTTTTATTGACAACAACTATTACATTTTCTTGGAGCTATTCCAAATGGTCTAGTTGGAAATAATGGCATTTATTAAATAAAACGCCTTCAGTCAGCAAAAGATGATTTTTGACGAAAAGAAGCTATTGGCCCAAAAAAGATAAAGTATTTAAAATACAATTGCACTATAAAAATCACATAATTATTTTTATCAAGTTTAACAAAACAGTGGTAATTAAACATAACAAAAATAAATTTTGAGATATGGAATTTAAAAGACTTCAAGTATGTACGAATTGAAAGGACGATCAATTTTTTACTAATAAAATGAAACCAAAATTGGAATATTTTTACAACAACTTCTTATTGCCAGAATTATATGATCCACGGATTCCCAGAAACATGCGAATAAGAAATACATAAGCTACTTTACTTGCAAAATAATAAAATTTAAAATTGAATATTTTTTCTAACATTAAAATATATATATAAATGTAATATAGCCAAAAAATAATTTTCGTTTTTTTCCTTCGAACAATTTTTTTTCCTTTATACAAAAAAATATCAAATTAAAAATTTTAGGGTGATCTTTCGTTTTCACAAAGAATAATTTTTTACATGATTCTAAATTTATATTTTGAAAATACATTCAAGTACGGATGTTTATTTGTATTGATTATTTTTATTCACATTTAAATTTTTACTATAGTAGTATATAACTTCAAGTAAACTAATCATCCAGATAGTGTAAAAATTAAAAGTAGCTTTATAGCTTTCAAATTTACATGCACTAATATTTAAACAAATTTTTACAAGAGGTTTGAGCTTTCAATTCTGTTTAACCCAGCCAAAAATATAAAAAATGTACAAAGTTAAGCTTTATAAAATAAACTATTTTATTTATAAAATAAAATATTAAAACTATCAGATATTATTAAACTTTTTTTATAAGATTTAATTTGCTTTTATTATTTTTATTTTTTGAGGAAAGGTGAAAGCCTCGAAAAATACTAAACAGACCGCGTACGTAGCCACTTAGCAATGTGAGACTCTAACCCATTAAAGCCACCGAAACACTTTACCATAACTGATGTTATTGACCGATTAATTGATTTTTCGCGTTATATGGGAAATTGTACTGTGTTGGAATATTATTAAAAAATAGTTTACGAAAATTTTATTAAACCATTAATCATAACTATAGCTTAGGCATAAACCACTAACATGACCAATTATTATGAGCGATTTTTAAAATCGATTATATAGAAAAAATTGGATAAAATGAAATATTCTAGCAAACCTCCTGGTATGCAACATTTTCAATTACACTGTCCTTGTCAGTAGTTTTCCACTGTCTTTGTCCTGCTAGAATTTTAAATTTTAGAGCAGTGGATTTTGTTGCTTTTGACATTGCTGTTTAGAGCTGACCATGGGTGAAGGTAGGTTCAGGGAGAAGAATTCCGACTCTTTGAAATATTTGACCTTGTGATTTATTGATTGATATTGCATATGCAAGACTTACTGAAATTTGATGTCTAATAAAGCCTTATAAAAAAAGTTTCATTCTATCTGATATTTATTTTTTATTTTCTAAATAAAAGAGTTAATTTTATAAAGATTAACTTAAAACTTTGAACAATTTTTATTTTTTTGTGCTTTGCTATTAATAATACTATTCTATACATTGTTTTCACATAGTTCAAACATATCAAATGTTCAAATTTATTAAAAATAGTTTTATTGTGCCGTTTGGTTTTTTTTTGACTGACCGGAATTTTTTTTTTGGCTCACCGGAAGCTTACCAGGGGGTTCTTTTTAGTATGTATATACCAGTGACGAATGAGATGTTCACGACATTCAGATTAGGGAATCAGTTTATTAAAAAGTCGAAAAGTATGAACTAAGGAGAACTAGGCAGGTTTAACTACTTTACATTGTATTAAATTAATAATTTTCTGGAAATAATAGTTTACTATTAAGCACAAATTTTTTTTTTTTTCTCTTTGAAGGTGAAAATCTTTGAAAAGAGCCTAAAAGGCCGTATCACAGCTTAATAGGACTGTGAGATTTTTAAATTATTAAATTCACCTACAACGTGATATCTTAAGATTAATTATTATAGCTAGTCACTATATGGACTAAAAAATTTTTCTTTAAACTTTGAATTAATAAATAAACTTATTATGATAGGAAAAATAAAATTCAGTAAATGCAAATGATATATTGCAAATTTGTTAGATTACCATTGTTTCGTAGGAGTAATACCCAAAACAATTTATGTCATAAAGGTCTTCAAATATTTAATCACTTAACAGTGGAAGTCAGAAACGCAGAAGATTTTTTCTAAAAAATCTTGATAACTTTTGTAGAGTATAGAAACGAATAATTAAATTTGTATTTTGCCTATTGAATATTCATAAATTTTTATCTTATTTTATTTTAAATTTTGTAGTTTAAATATTTTATGCATTATTTTGGTAAATTATTGTTTATAAATTTTAACAAAATTGAACTAATTTTGTTTTATGTAATTTGAAGGTAAATAGATTTAAAACTTTAAAAAAGTATTAATTACTAAAAAATGAAATGAAAAAAAAAAAAAAAACTTACGTTTGAAATACACTAGAAATTAATTCTATCACCGATTATCAGACAATAATTAATATTTATATTGAAGATTAATGCTCCATTCCTTTTACATTATCATAAAAATTCTCTGATGATTTAATTGATTTCAGTAAATCTTTTTCAATTGAAATAATAGAAAGAGAACTTAATCTTTCCGATCCCATTCTATTTCGCATGAAACTTTTGACTCGTTTTAAGCATGAAAAGACCCGTTCTGCTGTTGC
This sequence comes from Argyra leucocephala, assembly GCA_963942445.1. Lineage (NCBI taxonomy): Eukaryota > Metazoa > Arthropoda > Insecta > Diptera > Dolichopodidae > Argyra > Argyra leucocephala. Next base: position 128,452,600 of record OZ012680.1, on the reverse strand, counting down.
TGTTATTGGAGGAATAGTAAGAATCAATTGACAAAGTTTTGTAAATTCCGCAAAACATCGGTCTAATCCGCACTCCTTCAAAAAGTGTAGAATCTCTAAAGCATTTTTCTTACTTTGAAAATCTGAATCACTGAATGTCACTTTTCTCTTTCCAACTTGAATATCTCAAAATATTCCTAAGAATTTTCTTGCAAATTGCTTACAAGATCACTAGGGTATTTTTCTTCGAAATCCTTATATCGACTTATGTCTGTTAATCACTAAATTTAATTTTTTTGAGTGATTCAAAACGGTACTTAATTTCTGAAATGAGTTTTTGGCCAATATCTGTTATTAATGTTTTATAGTACTTTGGAATATTTTTACCACAAAGTTCCCTTTTTCTAGATGCTAATTCTAGAATGTCAAATTCCTCAATACTTTTGGAAAAGTTTTCTTCAAAATTCTGGATCATCAATTTTGATCAATGAATTTTTCGAATTCACAGATTTTTCGAATACAATAGGATATATCAAACATTTTTTATTATAAGATTTCATAAATTCATGAGTAAAAAAAATAAAAAATAATAACATATTAACCGCTTTTTTCTCTATTATTCTCTTATTTATTTATGATTAATTTTATATATAGAGTAGGAGATATAGCTAATAAGCTACATATAAGTTTTCATATTCATATTATTATAAATATTATTTTATTATAAAAGTTATCTTTTTTCTACAGCCAAAAAAATAGTAAATACAAAACTCTATATCTATATAATTTTTAATTTACAATTCTGTATGCATATTGATTTGCATGCATTTATTGTTCTCTTCTGTATCATCTTTTTCTGTTTATTTCTCCTCATTATCTCATCAATCAATCATCATTCACCTATAATACTTTATAATTATTATAAATCAATATTAATATTATATATAGGTATGTAGATATATATATATATAAACAAATACAATATTCCTTATAAAATAATTAATATGGCAAAATACAATACAATTACGCATACACAATCAAAATAAAATTTGAGAGTTAACATTGCCTATTCCTCTAAAAATGTTAAATTTCTTCTTATGCGTAATTTACTATTCACTATTATATTATATTATAAGCTGTTAGCTGTGGAAGCGATTTTAAAATTGGTTCCCTTTGAGTTTATTTTTGTATGGTATGCTAAAAAAAATTCTTATAAAGAAAAAGGATATATAATATTTTTTCATAGCATTTGTAAGGTTACTGGAAGCGATGTTAAAATTGGTTCCCTTCATATATGTATACCTACAGTGTTAGACTGTTACGATTTTATTTTGTAATGTAAGTTTTTTTCTTTTAATGAGTTTTATTTTATATAATGTTATGTTAAATATTTTTTGAAAAATTAAATAGTAGTAGGCTAGTAGTAAACAACATTTTTTCTTTCTAGAATTTCAATGTATGTATGTGAAGTAATTTTAAAATTGATTCCTTTTCAATATTATTTTATAAGATATGTATGGCGAGTTTTATATGGTTTTATTCAGTGGCCTACTATGACAATTTAAATTTATTTTATTTAAAATAAATTTTATTTTCCATAATAAGAGAATGAGTTGAAATGAAAAAATTCTGAAATTTATTTTTATAAAATGTGAAGTGAAATTTTGTAATGAACTGTAGAAGAAATATTTTTATTTTGTAACAAAAAAAAAAAATCGTTTATGAATTCAGTAATGAAAATGTAAAAAGAAATAATGTTAATTATAAAATCAAAGGGAACCAATGGTTCCGTTGGTTCCATGGACCCTTCGTCGTTGGTATATACATATAATCATCAAATTAAATATCCTAAATAAATTCATCAAAATCCTTTTTATTAAAATTAGATATTATACAATCTGTAAATTTGAACAATAGAATTTTAATATAGGTTCAATAAACATAATAATGTATCACATCATTTCACTTATCTCTTTTTTGTATTGGCAAATATACGTTTCTTTAAAATGTGCTAATCTGTAAAATTATATAAATTCCTATAAATTTCGCGTATCTGAAAAGGAACTCCTTACTTTTAATAAATTTTTCTTCAAAAGTTATATTAATGTTATCGTTCAAATTAATTTTTTTTTCTTACTAAAAGTGCAAAAAACCAAATGCGATAATTCAAAAACAATACAAAATAATAAATTTGACTCAAAAGAGAATTGAATTCACAAAAATTTTTTATATTAATATGACGCTTCAACTAACTGAACTAAAATAAAAATTTATTTCGATCCCCACGGCCTACATCATTGATTGATTGAATAAAGAAAAAAACGAAGGCACACGAAAAACCACGAAAAGTGTGTCTTCACTAATCGTGCTCTTGTGTATTATAATATAGATATACAGGACATACTAGTATATTTTAATATATTATACAGGATATAAACAACGTAAATTTCGTAGTGCTTTTTGCTGCATCCCATTAAAATTATTTTACCCATACATACATGTATTCTATAACATAAAACTAACTTAAAAATTGAATTGGAAATCAATAATTTATTCCTCTGCTGGTATTTTGGTATCTAATAAATCTAATCTTATTTCTTTCCAGATAAAACTGCTATACAAATTTCAATTCAATTTAATTTGGTTTTTAATTAGAATTTTCCTGTTTATAACAGTATTATTGTATATTAAAATTTCACTTCGTATACAATCAGAAAAATAAAATAGAAATGAATTTTTCAAAATTATAATAATTTAATTTATTTTAATCAACAATACATTTTTGCACTTATGTATATGAGTATAGCTATATATGTTGAAAATTAGACTTTTCTTATTTTCTAAAATTATTCGAAAAAACCAGAATTAGAATAAAATTGAATATAATTAAAAATCAAATTAATAAGATTTTATCAAAGTTTCACTATAACAACAAAAATATTTTAATTTAATTCTCTTCTTATACCATTAACTTAAAGCTCTTCATTATACCATTAACTCATTTTTAATTCCAGGTATTTCTATTTTAGATTGTCCTAAGTATTTCTATTTTGAAATAATACAGGGTATACTGGTAGAGATCATATAAGTGATTGTGAAAAGATGAAGTGAAAAATTTGTCCTTCTATTGATTTATTTAAAACCACGTGGCTACAGTGCAACAGGCAGAATTCGTGAAAATTGAATTCCAGCAAGTTATCTAAGTGAACACAAAAACCAAATAGAATAAGGCAAGAGGTTTTTGTGAATCAGTACAAATAAAAGAGTCAAATATTAATTGCATTTAATTAGAAAACATTATGTTAAACTCAAAACTAATATAATAGATAATAGGTTAGTTTCACATTCTGCATATCCAGAAAATATATATATTGAAGACTCATTAACTTCAGGTTTCATTTACCCAGAAGCATTTCTCTTTCTTGATCGCAATAGATATATTCAATCCAATTATAGCAATATCCCAATTATTTATCACGCTTTTAGATGTAGCACCCAAAAACAGATCACTTTCGAGCCAAATGTTAACCCCAATACCCCACTAGTAATTTGGAGATATAACATGAGCCTTTCACCAAAAAACGTAAACTATATATTATAAATATTAATAAATTCTGGTGGTACAAAAACATTTTATTTTTAACTTGTATACAAAATTTTAAATTCAACTAAACATTACAGTTCTGGTTTAGTAATAGTAGGTTAATTAGTTGTAAGTTAGTTTTTAAATAGTTTGTAAGGTTTTATTAAAAATATGTAAAATTAAAGTCGGTTTTTTCTAGCCTTTTCCGACTTTTGTTAAAATTAATAATGATATTGTAACTCAAGAAAGTGATGGTCAGGTAATACGTATGTCAAAAATACTAAGATAATTTTAAGTGTAATGTAATAATTTAGAGTAATCGTAATGGGTTCAATGAGTTAGTTTATAAGTCATAATGTGAATCATTTTCTTTGTTAATTTTTTGTATGATTTGAGTTAGAAATATGTTGACTATTACAAATAAATATATATAAAAAAAGGCAAATATTAATTTAGTAAAGGCGGTCGCAACAATTTTGTTGTTTGTGCTGCATCCAACTACCTGTTTCGGTGTATTCCAAATCATCGCAAAAAATAAAATAAATATTTTTCGACCATGTGCTATCACCAAATACAACAATTATTATGTGTGGTGTAGATCGTTTCGATCAAAATATGTCTCTTTATCGCATTGCATTTAAAGGTAATTCAAATCAAAGAGGCAAATATTAAATTAGTAAAGGCGGTCACGATAATTTTGTTGTTTGTGCTGCATAAACCTGTTTTGGTGTATTCGAAAGCATTGCACAAAAAAACAAAAATATTTTTCAACCATGTGCTACCACCAAATACAACAATAAATTATTATATATGGTTAGGATCGTTTCGATCAAAATGTGTCTCTTTATCGCAATGCATTCAAAGGCCAAAAATGGTGGACCTGTATATTCACATGGTTGGTAGATGCATGTTGCGTTCAAAATGCTACACGACTTAATGATGACTCACCGGTGGAAAATACTCTTCGGTGAGATGAAAAATAATATTCTGTTCGAAAATATAATGCGAGAAAACGTTGTGCTTTTCCAACATGTACTTCGACAATTTGAACTGAATGTGTAAAGTGTAATGTTGGTCTTTATATAGATTGTTTTGTACCTTACCATGTAAAAAATTTTTACTTCAAGAATTATTTTTATACTTTAATTTCTTAATAAATAAAATTCTTCTATCTTTATAAATATAATAATTTTTTAATAAAATTAAAAAATACTGAATGCAAACCTATTTTTATTGATAAATTATAATGAAAAAAATCCCATATAAAAAATTAGTGCCCTAGCAAGCCAAGCTAAGGAATATAAAAGTTGGTGTAAGTCGTCTTTACAACTAAATACATTATAAACCATTGATGGTTCATAGATTTTGTTGATGCCATTAATTATAGTATCTAGAGTCTATTACTATTAAATTTTTATATGCAAAATATCAGTTACAGTTTGTTTAATGAAATATATGTACTACTCTATTCTTCTACAAAAATATAATCAAATATTATTCCTTTTTTTTTTTGTTGTCTGTACATTTTCAGTAATAATATGACTCTTGTAGAAAAAAATATCGATTAAATAGACTTAGAGTAATGTAATATGGAATTATGTATTAGAATATGATTTAATTCGACTTTAAGAAATCTTATCTACTGATTTTGTATGCAAAACCTAAACCAAATACGTATTTCCTACTATATCGTTTTTATTAACATTTTTCAGACATTGAAACTCCTAATTAACTTAGAATACACTATTCGGTTTTTTCATACACTTCTTTATTTATTTATCTGCGTAATATCGTAATCACCTCTCACAAAATAAACTAATGGAAAACAAAGTCAATATTTATTTCGCAATATTAGTATAAACTGTTAATGTATACAAATCTACCATATAGTTAGTTTTATGATGTGCAAAAGTAAGAATATTAACGGATCGAAGTCGAGAATTGGTGTTAATAACAATTTTAATTCAATTTGTATTTCGAGAAATAACGGAAGCTTTTTTTAGAGTGATAGAACTTTAAATTGAAATAAAACCCATTTAAATAAAGATTGAAGACACATTTTTTTTATTTGAAAGATAATTTTATGACATTTAGGTTTTGAAAATAATTTCCGGCATATGTCCACCATGACTAGCTTTGAGGAACCGCATTCGATCCGACCAATTTTGGACCACTTTTTCGAATAATTCAGGCCTTATTTCATCAATAACACGGGTTTTGTTGACTTCCAAAGCATCTATTGTTTCTGGTTTATCAGCATAAACCAATGACTTCACATAACCCAAAAGGAAAATAATCCAGAGCTGTTATGTCGCATGATCTTGGAGGCCAATTAATTGGACCATTTCTCGAAATAATGTTATCACCAAATCTTTCTTTCAATAAACCAATTGTTGCCGTAGCAGTATGAGGTGTAGCATCTTGTTGAAACCATAACACTTCCGGGTTGATACCATTCAAATTTCGAAAAAGAAAATCATTGATCATTTATCTGTAACGAGCACCATTCACTGTAACATTTGCTCCAGTATCGTTTTTAAAGAAATATGGACCGATGATACCTGCAGCGTGTAAACCATACCATACGTTGCATTTTTCAGGATGCAATGAAACCTGCAGAATTTCTTGAGGATTGTTTTCGCTCCATATACGGCAATTTTGCTTGTTTACGTAGCCGTTCAACCAAAATTTAGCTCCATCACTAAACACAATTGTTCGATAAAAAAGTGGATCCACTTGAAGATGTTCTAGGGCTCAATCACGAAGTGCTGTATCAGTTTGGCGAATAGAACACTGATTTTGAAAATAAATTTCAACAATTTGTAAACGTTGTTGCGGCATGAGTGTTTCCATGATAATTTGTCAATGCTTACTGAACAGAAATATCAAAACTACATGGCGTCTATCTTCTGTCAAATCACAGTTATCCCTATCGAAAGTTATATCATTCTAAAAAAAACACCCGTTAGTATTGCGTTTATCAATTTGAACTATCTCATCCCAACCAAGCGACTCGTAAGTGATAAAAGTATATTCCTAACTAAGGATTTATCTGTTTATAAAACAAAAAAAATAAAAATAAAAACAAAACAATAAAAGTTACATTAGGAATTCCCCTCGTTTTCTGTGGGGTATCCAAATGAATTAGGTTTAATTGATGCTCATGTGACAGTAGGTATGGCGCAATACAGGTGTACTTGGGAATAGCCCAATAAAAAGAATTAACGTTAAGTATAGAAGAAAAAAATTAACTGTCACTGCCACCCCTCATAACGATAAAAAAAAAATAATCCATCCCTTGATGGTTCTATGATGATCTGATGACCTCTTTTTCAAACACTCTGTATATAAATTTTCAAGTATATTTATAAATTTCAATAAAATGAAAATAATAAAATGGCAATGAAACTTGGTTGTATGTATAGGAAATTTTCAAAGCCATTAAAATTAGCATATTAATTTATTGCCGAAAATTCATTTAGATAATAATGTAAATTCGATTTTGTCACAAAGTGAAATTTAACTTTGATTTAAAGGTAGGTAATAAATTTTTCCTTTTAATTTTTATTATTATACTGGTATTTATTTAATGGATTTTTAAAATTTGCTAAAAATAAAAGAAATTTTGTATAAGTAAGTATATATATATATATATATATATATATATATAAAAATAGTGTCAGTCAAATATTTAACTCTTATTATATATTTTAATATATATAGGTATATGTACACATAAATAAAAAAATGTATAATTAAATAAATGAAATAGCTATATGTATATAGAAGAAAATGTTATTTAAAAAACGAGTTAAAGGAAATGTGAAAGTCAATTATTTTTGTAATAAAAAAAAACATTTTTTAATCAGATTTTCATTTCTTAAAACATTAACGTTTTTGTTGTGAATTACGTCAATTTGATTTTCGATAATAAACAGTTTATAATATATAAAGGTATATGCATATATACATAGATTTAATCAAATTTTTAATTGAAATTTTTCTTTCTTTCATTATTTATAGAAGCAATTAAAATTCAAGTTTGTTGAAAGTATAAATTTATAATAGTTTAAATAAAATTGAACTATACGCTATTTTGTAGAAAAGCCTAATCCTAATTTTTGATAATAGTTACCGAAAAAAAAATATATATAGACAAATATATGCACTTAAGCGAATTATCATTGAATTTGCATTGTCTTGTCATTAAAAAGTGCAATTCTAATGAAAAAAATATTGTATTAATTTTAAATGTTTAAATTGCTAATACAATAAAATATTGCATTGATTTAATATTTTCAACGATAAATGATACAATTTATCTCAAAAATGGTAAAGTAAAATTGTTGACAGTTAATATGTGTACTTTACTTGCAGCAAGTAGCTTGCATGACGAGACAGTATGTTTTTTGTTTTCTTTATTATTTCAAACGAGTAAAATACAAATTATGTTATAATTATAATCTTATTCAATTATTTATAAGATAAAGTTCAATTTTATTATTAAATCTATTATTAAATCTAATAGTAACATGATCTTAAGTATAGAGAATATTTATATTTGATTTAATAAAAAGATAAAAAAAATAAAAGAAAGTAGTTTAGATTAAGATTAATATTATATACTAATTAATTTAAAATGTAAAAATATATGTTTAAGACCTAGCCTAAGCTGTCTGGTCGAATTGTGTATTATAAATCAATTTTTATTTTCCTAATACGTGTTAGAACGATCACATGAATATACAATGTAAAATGTAGTATTCAAAAATGCATTTTAATTAAGTTCATACTTTTTAATATAATTTTATTACTTTATTACTAATTCATATTAATTTTGCATTGCTATTTTTATCATTTTAATTACATTTTATATTTTTGTTTTTTTTTATATTTTGGTTTTTTTTATTACCAAAAACTATATAGTATGACTGACACAATTAGAGTACTACTCACTTTAGTTTACCAAATATCGATGTAATTTAGATATATACGGGAGACACTCTAAGTCCGCAAAATCAAAATTCCCAAGACACAAAATCCAAAGACTTTTAAAAAGCCACAAACCCAAAACTACAAAAAAAAGTCCCAAAAAAAATCACAAAAAAAAAATATTTTAATTTATATCGACAAAATTACAAATTGATAACGTAAATCGAGACAATGTAAAAATTGTATTATATTTAAAAAAAATTTCGTCTTGTCATCTATTTCTTTCTGCCGTCCGGAAAATTAGGTGCCTATTACGTATTTCGATCGACTTTCATCGAATCTTTCATCGTTATCGTTAGAGTTACTCGATTGTAATCGTTAGTGTCATTATGTATTCCAATGAAAATTTGATCGAAAGAGTTTAAAAATGCTGCCATTGTAAAATTCAAATTTACGATGAAAATGACGTATGTTTGTTTGATTCTTTAACTGTCAAATTCAAATTATTATACGAAAAAAAAAAACAAAACAATAGTGTTATAACTATTTGAAATTTTTAAGTTGAAAATAAGTTGAAAGTATTTAAATAAAATATAATTACAAAATTATAAATTTTTATAAATAAAATGATTTGAGCAGAGATAAATTTTTCAATGTCAGATAGTGCTGAAAAACGCTATCAAATTGCAGAATTAAAAAACAAGCGAACATATATTCGAGATTATTCTAATCCACTAGATTTGGAAGTTTTGGCAGTTTATTTGTTACTGGCTTTTCATTATTTCAATTAAAATTTAAATAATGCCTATTAAAATTTATTTCAATCAAAAATTATTATGAAGAATAAAGTAAAATACCTACTTTCATTTCAACTTTTAAATTTATTTTTATTTCAAAAAATATCATAAATATAAAACATAACACCAAGTGTCCAAGCGCTCTCTTTTATTTTATCTTTTCAATTCAAAATTGAAATAATTTGTAAAAAATCTCTCTTTCGATGTCTCTTTCGTGGTAAAATTTTACATCGATAAACTTTATCGATTTCGTCGACAATTTCTGAACGATATCGAAATACATAATGGCAATTTTGCATTTTGACATTTCGTTCGACCAAATCGTAATCGTTATCGAAATACATAATAGGCAACTTAAACTTTCAATAACATGGAGCAAAGTTTGATCTTGAAAATAAAAAAATTTTTTTTATATTTTTTACTAAAGCTATGCCTTATGCGTTTACCTGACGTCGGCAGAAACAGAGTTCCAATAAATGAGTAGCAAGGGTTTGGACTTTTTGGGTGTTGGGGACTAAATCCACAAACAGAAATCCGGCCTGAAAAAAAAAATCCAAAAGCCAAACTCAAAATCCACAAAATTGTGGTAAAACTAGTCCTTTGAAAAAGAAAGGAGATATTCACGAAAAGGAAATATCCTCGCTGTATTCAACAGCAGCTATGCATAAAAATAATTTATATAAATATTCTGTAAAAGGCATAGAACTTTGAGTTTGAATCCAAAACTAAAATCTTTCTTACCTCAGAATTTCGCTAGAGTGCCGTACATAATAAAATGTGTAAAAGCACTAACAAGGATCGTTTTTAGTGGATTTTTTTTTTTTTGTGGTAAAACCCATTATGGATTTTATTTTTTGTGGATTTAAGGACTAACCCTCTTTTTTCAATATTTTATTTCGGGACTTCGTGTTTGCATATTTTATATTTGGGAATTTTTTGTTTGAGGATTTAGTGTTTGAATCTTTTGTTTTGGGGACTTAGACCAAATCATCGAATTAACTGGGATCCTCTACGATCTATTCAGTTTTAATAAAATTTTGCTCAAGTTTTTATTAATTTAGTTTGTTATATTTTTTATTATAAAATAATCGTCTCAATGTATAATTAAATGCAAACCAAAGAAGTAGAAGAATATAGCTACAAGATGTAATAAACAATATTTTTTTATTTTTATAGCTGTCTAAATTATATATTTTATTTTACTGGTATCAGATGTAAATATATCTGTTTTTTGCTAGGATTCCTAAATTGAAATACTTAACATTATTTTTTTAGTTTTTATTATATGTCCTTTTTATTACTGTCAGATATTGATTTGAGCAAGCATATCAAATGTCTATTGTAAGTGAAGGCTTTAATTGACGACAAAATTAATAAAATATATTCTAGAAAGTTTATATCAATGTTCAATTGTGAAAATAAAATGAAAAGTAATACTAATTAGTACATATCATGTTTAAAATATATAACTTATAAATTATATCATTATAAACTTTCTAGAATATATTTTATTAACTGTGTCGTCAAGTAAAGCCTTCGTTTCCAATAGATATCATGTATTAATTTGTATTTTTTTTTATTTTATTTTCACAATTGGAAATTGTAATAAACTTTTCGATATCAAGTTTTTGTATCTATCTATTATTCTATATGCATCTAATTTTATACCTATGCGTATCTAGTGTTTAATAATTAACACTATCATATACTTAATTTTTTTTGTCATTTTGACAGCGTACATAAAAAAGAAAATTTGAATTTTCATTTCAACTTCATGATCATTTTCAACCAATGTACATAATATAAGATAGGTCACTAAGAGTTAACTGTAATAAAATGCTTAATTTTTAATAAACAAAACAATTTTAGAATAAAATTTATCAAAAATTGTCTAACCGTTAATAAATAGTCTATAAACTGTCTTTATGTAACTATCAAATGTACCTTAAATATTAAAATAAACTTAACTAATATAATTTCAAAACTAAAATATTTCTTTATAATTTTATAATTATTTAGTATCCTTCAATTAATTTAAACCCATTTTTATCTCAATATATTGAAAATTAATTCACCATTGTACAATAATAATTTTTATTCTATAGATTCAAATCTACAATATTTTTCAATTAATATAGAAATACTGTTTGGTCCATTTTCATTAATGCCTAAATTTATTTAGACAACACTATAAAATATTTTCTAATTTCTGCAACATAATTTTGTATAACAAACGTAAAAGATGAAAATATAAAATGAGAAGCGAATATTTCAACATAGTTTCTCCTTCATATAAAATCTTATATTGTAGAAAAACTGTCAGTGAAAAAAACCGATTATGAAGTAATAGAATCGCTATAAGAGATAAAATCACTTTGATAACAATAATTATTATTTTTCTGAATAATGAAACTTAATATTGGTGTTATTTTCAATTTACTTTGGACATTACTTTGACCATTAAATAATATTACCATAGAAATAAAAAAAAAAAAGAAAGATACTAGAATTTAAATTAAATATATAATGTATGTATATATGTAGTAATTTGAGATAGTAGAACTTTTACATTTAGTAAAGTAGAAACATTTTTGCCAATGGCAATATTAATAATGATAAACACAATAAACACAAAAATAAAAAAAAAATACCAGAAACCAAAAACATAAATGGTGACATCGTTCAAGTAACAAAGTATAGAGGCAAGTAACCAGTATCATAAAATATAAAAACAATTAATTGTGTAAGGATAAAACTGTGTCATGAAATTTATCAGCTTAAAATATTTTATGCACCTACGGGTTCATTTGTAATCAAAAAAAAAATAAAGAAAATTTTTATGATTTCTAAAAAGAAGTGGGTATAATAATTAAAAATGTGTATATTAATGTATGTAATGTTAATGTACTGATGTGGTTGTAATATTTTATGAAGATTTAGAAATTATTATATAAAATCAAGAATTTACTTTAAAAAGTACATAATTATGTATAACTTCAAGGTTATATACTTCATGCTATATTAATAATTACTATTAGAATATACAGGGTTTGTAATTAGAGTATTATTAGAATATACAGGGTCCTGTTTTGTTTCAGATTACTTTGACATTTCATGTATAAATATTGAGTTATTAAATTTTTTAGTGTCGAGCGACTATCATTATCATTATGATCATTATCCTGTAATACTTTTCGTGAGGCATAGGGTGGAATTGAGGGATTATGGAATTGAGATATACTTTATTTAATATACAATATTATGAATCTTAATCATTACATATAATTAAATAACGATTTTTTTAACTTTAAAAAATAACATTTAAAAATTTAAATAAAAAAAAATATAAATGAAATATTTTTAAAGTAAATTTAAATATCCAATGAAAATGTGAAAATATAAGCAAACTGAAGGTTTTCATGACTTTTGATTTAATTAACTATTACAAACAAAATTGTTTGTCAACATTTATCGTCTGAATATTGTTTTGCCCCATACGCCAAATTGTTGTTTCGAGATAATCGCAACTTAAAGTTTAGCATCCTATTACTGGAAAAGTAACCAATCAATTTTTTTGAAATCCTTACAGGATATTACTTGAAATATATATTTTAGAATTTAGTTATTTTTTGTAACTGTACAGAATATATTCCTAGAACAAATTAAAGAAAACAAGTTCCATTTTGCACGTGGAGCAAAGCAATATTAACGAAGTTGCATTATTTTGTGTCACATATAGAGCAAACGATTATTGAAAAAAAAGAACAAATAAATTAGAAATTTATATTAAATTTTATTAATTAATAAAAAAAAACATAACTATTAACTTTGGTGGGGACCAGGCCCTCCAAATTTTTACAAAAGATATTATCATCATAGAGCAAGATATGTACCAAATTTAAATCAAATTAGCCCTGAGATATGAATTTTGGTGCAAAGAAGACCTTTGGCGGGACCCATATGCCCTCCAAATTTTTATAAAAAAATGTTATCAGAGACGATGTGTGCACCAAATTTGAATAAAATTAGCCCAGTAGTTTCTGAAATATAAATTTTGGTCCAAATAAGAGCTTTAGTTGGAACCAGGCCCTCCAAATTTTTACAAAACGTGTTGTCATCAGAGACCAATACGTGTACCAAATTTAAATCAAATAAGCGTAATAGATTTAGAGATGAGAATTTTGGTCTAAATAAAGGCTTCGGCATAGACCAGGTCCCCCAAATTTTGATAAAGAGTGTTGTCACCGGGATCCAAGCCGGTTTTAAAACTTCAAGTATCTAGCTAATCGACAAGTTGGTCTAAAGTCGATAGCAAAATTTGTACCGAACAAATAAACAAACAAACTACCAAAGACAAGTGTTAAAAACGTATTAAATAAAAAAACCCGAAATTTTAAAATAAAATTTAAAGCAATGATATAAACCTAAAATAACGAAACGAATATATGAATAAATTTACCTTATAATACTATCCAACAAACTTGGTGGCGGTGACGACATGACACTTTCAAAGTTCACAAACACACAAATAAAACTGGATATCCATAGAGCATACAGTATTTATGTAGGTTCATATTTTCATTGTATATGTACACGTTGTATATGCTCTAAGCCCTATACACCAAAATTTTGTTGTATAGAGCAAAACAATACAAAAAGAAACAAAATTTTAAAACTACGTAACGCAAAACAATACGAATAAAATTGTAACCAATGATTTGTATGAATATTTTGTCCTATACGCCAAAAATTGTCGTATAGGGCAAAACAAAACTTACATTTTGATAAAAAATTAGATATGGAGCGAAAGTCTATCTGGATATCTCTGAATGTACTACAGCTAGGAGAAAGACGATAAGTGCAATGGACGCAGCACCCTTTAAAACCCCAGAAACAACTTCTAACTCCAAATCGACGATTTAGCGTATGGAGCAAACCAATATTCAGACGACGAATTGTAGTTCATGGTTGTTAACAAAAATTATTTGTAAAGCAATTTACACTTTTTTCATCTGTAGATCGACACAAATAATTTGTGATTTTATTCAACTACTGACATTAATTTTTTTGGTTAAAAGTGATATTTACCTAACCGCAGTATTCATCGTCCATTGTAGAAGTGTCTGTACTCGGTAATTTTTGGGCTTACAGACATAAATGATTATGATTTTTCCTGGAGAAACTTAATGATAAAATTTTCCATTGTCTTTCTCATATTGGACAGTTGAGAAATCAATAATAAATCGAATTACAAAATTCAAGGATAACAGAGTGTTATGCTAGATAAACAATGTTAAATATATTTTATTCCGACATCTGCTCGGTCCCCTGTATCTACTTTATAACCATGTTGACATTGTTTCATTAGATTATATAGAATTTTCCTAATTTTCAAGTACAACACTAAAAACTAAGTGTACCAGAGAGATTAATAGTAAATTAGAAATTAAAATGCTTAATTCTATTTTCAAGTAAAGTAAAATCATCAATTTTAGTATAAGTTATGAGAATTATCAAATATGAGTATGAGTATGAGAATGAATGATATAAAATATCATCTTTGTTTTCTTAAGCATGCTTGGCACAAAAATACAGCTAGCGTAAAGTCTAAATTTTCCAGAACTGGTTTTTTACTTTTTATTGTTGCAATAGAATTTAAATGCTTATAACAGTATTTATTTTTATTTTCAAAGTCAAAAAAAGGTATATTGTTTTTGCATCACTAATTTGCTATTAAATATTCACAATAGATAAAACACAAATAATCAAAATTGGACAAATAAAGCATACCTATAATAAAAACTATTTAAAAATAAAAAAAAAATTTATATAGAAAACTAATTTTAAACAAATTAATTGATATTGATAAAACTTTAATTCTTACATAGTAAATATGTATAATATTTAATTAATGCTCATTAAAAATTTTCATTTTAATTTTATGCAATTTTGTAAACATAATTTCATATAAATTAAAAAATGCATTGACCTGAAAAAATGTATTACAGATTATTTTTTTGTTTTGATTTTGTTTCTTCATATTTTTTTTTTTTTTGTTGTAATTACTAATTTGCCGATTTATATTTTAATCCATATTTTTTTTATTTATTAGGATAATATTAATTAATTATACTATTGAAATGAAAAATTATGTGTTTATGAAATCATTTACCTATTATTTTTCATTATATCATACTGATACTCATACTGATACTCTCATACTCATACTCGTATTTGTGCATAATTGTAAATTTGATATAAAATACTTGTGAAATTAAAATACTTGTGATGAGATATAATAATATAAGAGAATTTCTATACCATTACAATATATTTTCACGTTCAATAATAAAATTAATTATGATGATGTTTCTGATTACAATATATTAATACTAGGTGCCCCTGTTGAATAATTATAATTCAAGTTGAAGTCAAATTTAAAGTTTTTAAAAAAACAGTAATTTACGTATTGACATAGACTTCGCACGATATAGCAGAAACCACTCGTGTTTAATAAAAAGTTTTGTGGTTAGTAAGTTTTATTTAGGACACATAAATACACGTCCCTCATATACTGTTTAAAAAATTACTAAAAATACTGGATATACTGGATAAAATTACTAAAAATAAAAATTTTGTCATTAAAGAGGTATGTATATATATACCTACATAATACATAATTTTAATAAAAACTATATTATTACTACAAATATCCAAAATTTAGAGACAGTTACTTAAAAAGATAAAAATGAAGAATTCAAGTGATTTGTTTTTTTCTTGTTTTTATATTTTTTATTTTAGATGAATTTGTTTTTTTGTTTTTTTTTTGGCATATGTACATAGATTCATTTGCAAGTACATATGTAAATTATAATAACTGATTTGTTTGCTTTATTTTCATAAGATCTCACATATGCATAATGTATTTGCTGAATAATAAAACCATATGAGTACAAAATTTTCAAATGTGTGCGCATTTTTGTTTTATATACAATCTTATATATTATATATATTAGAAGTTCATTAAGGAGTAGGAGAATCGAAATAAAATAAAAAAATGTCTACTGCGCAGGACCTTAAATGCTTGTAAATTATAATTATAGATGATCGTTAGTGTGTAGGTGAAGTCTTATTAAATAATGCTTGTTATTGCGTTTAAGTGCTGTTGCCAATAGCTTAGGAGGTAAAACTAAGCATATTTTATTAAATCACTCAATCATCATTACCGACATATAATCAACTCGTAATTACTTATAGAAAAAGCGTTGTTACTTATAGAAAAAGCGTACAATTTTACCTTTCTATCTAGAAAAATTTATACCGTAATGAATAAATATATATATATTTATATAAACCTGAATATTTTTAATCATCTTATTCAGAGGATATTTTTCGATAACAAAACTATGTATGTTTAGTTAAATATTCCGTGAGTCGAAAATTTATTTGATTGTCATCCAATAATAACATTGGGAAATTTTTTTGTTTCTGGAGGGTTAAAATCGATTACATAAATCACTTTAATTAGGCCTTACACGAATTTTTCTGCATTTAAACTTAAACTTTCGTACCTGTTTTCACTTCTTCCACATACACTTTATCAACCAATCAGTTTTTATTTTTTGTTTTGTTTGTTTGGATTCTATTTTATCTTTGACAACAAAAAAACAAGCCACAAAGGTTTGCCTTTGAAAAATTGTGTCTAAATTGGCTCAAGAATTGAATCCAAACAAATCTCTAAAACAAAACACAATAACTATAATGGTTTACTAAAGTCGTGGTATCAAAATTGTAAAACCTAAAAACTAGCGGCTTTATTGAGAATGCACCTAAACAGATTAAATTGCCTTATTGAAATATTAAAGTCAGTTATTATTGCTTTATTTTAGGTATAGCTATATATAATCCGCTTACTATTTTTATTTTTAGTTTTATCTTACATAAAATTTATACACTCTATAAGTATACCAGAAATTTTTTATCTTTAATGCTTACTTCCGCTTGGCCAACAATAACTCAACTATAGTTTATTTATTTATTTATTGTTAAGTAGACCAACCTCAGGTATTTTTCCCTTTCGAGATGTTGGCATTTCTCAATTATTTTTAGTGATAATAATTTTTGCTTACACTTGCTAATAAGATCTGTGTGTGTGTGTGTGTGTGTGTTGTGCTATATTAAAATAATTTTCAGTTAAATTTGTCCCTTATAACAACCACAGACTCTTTTTCAATGTAAATTATTTTTTGTTGTACAACCCATTGTCTTATAGTTACTCCTTAAGCTACGATAGGTTTTGAAACACCCATCACATGTTGAATTTGACAATTTTTACTTTAGAGAGTTCATACTATTTAAATTTAAATGACTTATCACTGGTATCTTACATAATAATCTGATGAAAAAGTCTAATTTTAGTCTATAATAAATATTTCATTTACTGATACAGTATTGACATTGAATGATACTATATACTCATCAGTTAAAATATTATTATTAAAAAAATTGTATATATACATTTTGCCTTCATATCTATTAATTTAATAACCATATTTTCTGTATAAAATATAAAAATTACAAAAAAAAATTCCAGTGTGTTTGAATATATAAAAAAAATAAATATTTTTATGTTTCAAATTTTTCTTTAAATATTCATATAATATATATATATATATATCATATTATATGTATGTATTAAATATATATGTATAATATGAAGAAAATAATTATTCTTACCTCACTATCATTGCTCTGCAATTCAAGATCGAAACCGGGTAATATATTTGGAGAACGATTAACATCAACCAATGCCATTTCTGCAGCTGGCATACACGCTTGTCCACCCTGCCATCCTCCTTTACCATTAATTGGAAATATTCCACCAATATGTAATTGATTTGGTTTGCCAATTGTCACAGCTGATTTTAATATGAAAACTAAAAAGAATAATAATTTCCAAAATGTCACTACACCATCACATGTCATATCCTGGTAAAGTAAAAGCAAAAAATAATTAAGAATTAATATTTTTTATTTTTTTATGATTTTTATTTTAATATAGTTTTGTTTTATGAGTAAAAAAATAATAAAAAAAAAAAATATATTTTAATAAAAATGATATTAAATAAAAAATTATACCAACGGTAATAAATAAAAATATTGAAAAAATATTGATTTTATAAAAATTTAAATTATATCGAAATTTATTTCCTTTGGCAAATATTAATTAAATACATAAATAAATAAATATGTGGATTTTATATACTTCGTTCGGCGGATGTACCACTATATAAAATCCTGTCATTCAAAATTTCATCTTATTTTTATTTTTTTATATTAAAAAAAGAGTACATAAGATTTTCAGGATTTCAATTAGAAAATAAAAAAGTGGTTTTGCTTCTTATTAGACGGTTTTGCTTCTTATTTTAGAGGCTTTATTATTACAACTAAAAACTAGATTTAGATTATAAAAAGTACAAACAATATAAAATGTTATAATTATGAAATCCACACATTAACAACTAATATACATTATATATAACAAATAATGCATTAACAGTTAACAGTATAGATAGACTTGTAATTGTATTCCACTCCTAAAAGCGGTTTTATGTGGCATAATTATTATATATGAGATAATTTTGATCATATACGTTACATTAAAAATGTTTTGCATGTATTTACATCATCATGATGATAACATTTTTTACATTACATTACGATTTCGATTCTTCATTTTTCTAATGGCTCACAGTTTTTGGCATTTATCACTTAAACTACCAATCATATATGACAGTGAACACACATCACGGGTAATCTAAGTGGCTGGATATGTTCGAAAAAATACCATTGGACACCGTTGCTTTCATTTACATCCACAGTAATACTCTTTAGTTCATCCATTACTATTGAAAATAATATGGGTGATAAAATGCAGTTCTATCTTATTCCCTGACACACCACAAAGTAATTTATTATCTGTACTTGATGTAAGATGAATCTAGCATCTTTATAGGATTATTTAATTATGTCTTACAACTTTTTCTGGTTTGCCTTTCATACTAACTATACAATTAAAGGTTTTTATAAAATCAACAAAAACTAGAGTTGAAAATATTTTTTTTTATATTTATTTATTTAACATTTCATCTCAAGAGAGCACATTCGCTCGTACAGAGTATTTTTGATTCCACTATTACTAAAAATTAAAAGTAAAGTAACAACAAAATAATTCAATAATACAATAATTCAGCACAAATTTTCTTTTCTTTTTTTTTTTTTTTTTAAGTATAATAAATTACTAAATGCTAAGTTTAGATCTTAACATAATTTAAACTATATAATATAAAACAATTAAATTTGGCTTAAGAGGTATTCATTTAATTTCCTTTTAAATTTACCTATGTTATTTTCTTCTTTGAATTCATTTGGCAAACTATTGTGTCTCCTGTCTATTAAACCTAATTCTAGATGAAACTAACATTGCCTAATCCTAATATTGCCTGCACCCCTAGTAGAATAACTGTGAACAAAATTGTTTGAACTATGCTGGACATTGGTATTAATATTCTCAGTAACCATCAAGTGTGTTTTAGTTACTAATTTATTTTTAATGAACAGATCAATTGGTAGAATTTTAATGTTTTTTATGTATGAATTGACTCGACGTGCTTTGATTATAGCCATATAGATTCTTAATAGCTTCGTTTTGGATTTTTTGTATACGCCTAATGTTTTTGTCGAACGTGTTTCCCCATATTTGTATTGAATACAATAACAGTACTGTGAAACATGCTATAAAACAGTGACCTTTTAATTTTAAATGGCACTCTTCTATTAATAATTCGAAAAATTCCAGCTATACTTCTTCACTTTTGCAGTTGATCCTCTATTTGGTTGTTCCAATTCAAATTGTCATCAACAGTTACTCCCAAATACTTGTAGGCTTTTACTTTTTCAATAGTACATGAATCATATGTTATATTGATTGTGTCAACAATTGACTTATTTTTAAATATCATATATTTCATTTTCTTATTATTGATTGCAAGTTTGTGTTTGCTCATCCACTTATTAATAATTTCCATATTATTTTGTATTATTTCTTGTAGGATTACTACAGAATCCTTCATATATACAATAACAAGATCATCAGCAAACATGTACGGCTTACCATGCAAATTCAGATTTAGCAAACTACTAACATAGAGTGAGAATAGCGTTGGTCCCAGAGAACTACCTTGTATTACCCCACACTTATTATTTCGTAGATTGCTTGTTACACCAACGCACTCAGTAAATTGCATTCTGTCGGAGAGGTAGTTTTTAAACCAATTGAGTTCCTTTCCCATGACACCACATTCGTATAGGATTCTTAACATTATGTTCCTGTCTACAGATCAAAGGCTTTAGATACATCAAAAATACAGCAGCAACTTTACATTGTTTATCAACTTCATATTGAACTGTTGACACAAAGTCGAATAGAGTAGCTTGAGTACCTGAATTCTCCTTAAACCAATATTGGCATCTATTGGCTATATTAGCAATTTTTAAGAATTCAGTGTGTTGAGTGCAAACGAACATTTCAATTAATTTACTGAAATTAGCTGAAATTGATATTGGTCTAAAATTGTTGATGTCATTTAGATCTCCTGCATTCTTGTATATAGGAATAACTTTAATTAATTTTGCATATATCAGGAGGAGTTTATTAATTTTTACATCCAGAAGTTGTTCCTTACATAATTGTACTGTCGACGCTGAAATTTTGTCAGCACCATGTGAATTAGAGTTATTTAGTTTATCTATCAGCCGTGAAGTTTCATATTTGTCAATCAGTTTAAAATCAAATTTTTTCGTGATTCTAAATCTAGGATAATATATTCTAGGTTTAAATTGTTTAGCCATGTTCAACCTTACGTCGCAATAAAATTCTTTAAATTTTTCCACTTTGTAATATTTGTCTTTTGCAGTTAAGTCATCATTTTGAAAAAATGGATTGTTTCTTTTGTTCGTACTATCCATTAATTTTTTCACACAATTCCAATTTTTCTTTGAATCATTCCCTGTATTAGTAAATTGTTTGTTATCATATTCTTCCCAGTTTTTTCTTTTCAATGATGTAACTCTATTTAACCAGTACTAATAAGTAGATTTAAGATATTCAAAGCTTCTATTTTTTATGAGTTTCTTATACCAATAGTTTTTTAGATTTAACATCTCAATACATTCTTGGTCAATCCACGGTGAAGCGTATTTTTGATGTATTTTATTTATTTTTTTTCACAACGGTAGTCCTGTTAATGATCTCTTGAAACCTAGATGTCAGTTCAGTAGCTATTTTATTTACATCTGTTTCAATTACATTTAAGTTACTTAGCTGCTGTTTGACAATTGAGGAATTAATTTTTTTGTTATTGTTTACTAATTTTTGATATTTTTTTATTATGTTCACACTTTCCAATTCAACAACTATACCAAGATGATCCGATAAATCATGATGGAAAATTGAGATGTGCATTTCTAATTGAGTATCACTTGATATCACATGATCTCAGCAGCTGTTGGATTCAGGTCTGGTTATTTCTTTGTGACAAAAATAATAGCCATTTGCCTCAACTATGGTTCTATAATTTTCAATATTAACATCATTGTGATTATTAGTGTTAAAATTGAAATCACCAATAATTAGTGCTTTTTTATTTTTTAGGTTTTCTAGATGGTCGTTTAAGAAAAACATAAATTATTTTTTCTTTTTTATTTTATTAATGTTAATGTAACTTTAAAATCATGTTAAAAAACAAAAAAATTATTTTAGGCTTTATAAACCTCAATACGATGATAAGCCCTTTAAAAAATAAATTATGAACAAAAAAAAAACAAAATTAGATCTCATGTGGCAGTTATATTGTTGTAATCTATTTAATTTGTGCTATTATTAAGCCTTAAATTTGAATTGCGAATCTCTGTATATTTTGTCTCTATAGTTATGAGCTCATTTGAAATTTCTGATTGAAAAAGAAAATATTACTAAAAAAATATACTCTTATAAATTTAAGTCAATTTTTGCTTCTTAATTATTTTCAAGATTCAAGAAATTTTTGTTTAAAAGTACTGATTTAAAAACAACATTCAAATTGTCAAAATTGAAATTAAGTCAAAGATAACGATGTCAAAAATTTCATTATTTTGATTAATAAATTAGATCGTAAGACATGGTCATGGTCAATATCAGATAACAACGTCATTCCATATATTATATCAACTTTCAAATACCATATATCCTTTATCTTTAGATCCTGAAATTTTTTAATTTTATATCTTTTTTTGTCTATATAAATTGTAATAATAAGATTTATTTCACATTCCAACTATTTGCCTTTTAAAATTAAATTGTTTTGTGAACGATGTAGGAAAATTTAATTAACATAATTTTTTTTATAGATTTCTAATATCTAAAATAAATTTAATTTTATTTCAATTTATTTTTTTTTCCAAATTTAATAAAAACAATTTTTTTTTTTTATTTAGAAATAAATTAAATTAATACCGAATATATCCAATTATTAATCCTAGAATAGTTTCAAAGAAAACTGAACTGGCACGTATAATCACACATGTCATCCTTGTAATGAAATTTATTATTTCTAAAATTTTCATCTAAGACATGGATGAAGCACACAGCATCAAAATCTTTATCAGTTTTTGATTTTTTTTTTTGTTTTTGGTTTTCTAATTAGGTATGTTATGAAAATTAAATTGACAATTTGTCATAGTATAAGCCCTGAAAAACCGAAAACTAATTTTTAATGTCATTCAAAATAATTGAACTGAATCGTTCTTAGTTTCACTAAATTGTATTTTGAAATCCAGATTTTAATCTTTATTCTGCCATAATGAAATGTAATATTTTTTTAGTATCAAATAAATTTTATTTTTGTTAACATAAAATTGTAATTTAATATTTGTAAATGACAGTGCAATATGTTGACATTAATTATGGTATATAGTTGTAGGTAAATTTAACTAAAAAGGATCAAACAAATTTTCATTCAATAAATTTTTTTTATATGTAATTTGAAATTTATTCATTGTATATGTATTAAAATTTTATTTAACTATTATTGTTTGTTGTTATTTTCATTTTAAAGAAATGTAAGTCAAATATAAATGTCACTGGATAATATATTTATGCTTCAATAAAAGTAGGTACACGGATATAATTGGCAACTTGTAAGACAGCAATTACCGAGTTTTATACTCTGTATAAAAATTGTATTGATAACCTGCATGCAGGTTGTGGGAATTAGAGCTTAGGCAATGGTTTGTTTGACTGTTAAAGCAATGCATGAATGTATTTGGCGGTATATAACGCATGAATGTATTTGACTATGTATTCCACTATCGAGCAAAATTACACATTCCAATTTATGTAGGAAAAAACTGCCTTAACCGAAATATGTTTTTCACAAATTGTTTATTAGAAAATAAACTATTATAACTTGTTTAGTATTAATAAAAATATTAATAATGTTGATTTTGATGCTGATTAAACAAAAAAAAATGTTATTTTCCGCGATGTTAAGAAAATCTGGAAAATTGATAACAGTAATTGATAATTGTCTGTTGTGCATTTTTCATCATATTTTGGGTAGATTTCTAGTATTAATGATGCCCTCTAGTAGGTGAACAAATATTATAGTATGCATTTAGACTATATCAATAGGTCTATGATTTCTTTATTGGCATGATTAGTTTATTATTATTTCTATTTTTTATTCATCTCTTTCTAAAATTATTTGTAATAAACGATTAACCTAATAAGAAATAATATATATATTACTATCTTCCTATTATACATAACTTTAACATAAAATTAATAAAAACAATTAAAACTCTCAACAATTTATAATAAAAATTATAAGTTTATAGAAATATTGTCATTAGGAAAATTTCTTTAAGTACAAAAAATAAAAAATGAAAATTACAGAAAATCTCTTGAAATAATAAAAACAAAAATTAAAATTTTCATTGAATATATAACTAAACTTTGCCTTATCTGGCCCTATATCCTTGACGTGACAATTTAAAAAAAAAAGAAAAACCAAAAACAAAAAAAAAATAATATTTTTTCCACATAGAATTTTTCCCACCAGCACTTTTATTTCAATGATCCTTATACACACAATATAGATAGGTATCTAATTCTCAAAAAAAAAAAAGATTTCCTTTATATATACTCATCATCAATGCACATACAATATATATCTACATGTTATAATATGTATATTAAAAATGTTACGTATATGTATTTAAAAATATCAATAGAAAAAAAAATATCTACAAAAAAATAATCTATACAATAATGGTATCAGTAACCTATTGAAACTGACTTAAAAATGAATACTATACTAGATTTCATCAGTTATATATACATATATGTATATATATATATATATATAAAGTTAGAATCATGATGGCTACTTGATAATAATAAGATAAAAATCAATACTAAAATAATACACAAAAGAAGATAAAAATTTATGTAAAGATTTAAATAAAATTGGATGGGGTGGCAGAAAGAGGCAGTGGGTGGTTATGGTGGAATAAAAATATTGAAGCTAAAGAAAAAATAATAAAAATAGTAAACAATATTAGAAGAAAAACAGCAGTAGCTAATAGTTATATATATATATATATATATATATATATTATAAAATTGTTATAATGGAAATAACTGTAGTTATAACAGTTTTCCCTCTTCATAGAATGCTTAAAGACACTTGAAAATATTACAAACAATAATACTGTTAGGGTAATAATAATACAAAACACAAAATGATGCTGGTTAGTTTAGTTTGTTTGTTTTTTATAATCAATTTGCGGCCAAAAGAAAAATTTCATAAAAATTCTGAAAATATTGTAATTTGCCTTTTTGAGTTTTTCTTTTTTCTCATTGTTTTTTTTTTATTGTTTTTTTTTTTTTTTATTGTTTTGCTATATTTTAATATTTGTTTTTATTTATTTTTTTTTATGCACTCTAAAAATATCCTATCAAAGTAGAAACATCAATGTAAATGTATTATTTGAAAGTATATATATTCATATATATATATATATATATATATATATATATAGATATATATATATATATATATATATAGCGACATATACATTATAATAACAACAAGATAATAAAAAGGATACTGTTCAAGTAAAACAGAATATTATAAAAATATAAAATTTAGTTTAAAGTAAATATAGCTGAAAATTTATATGTACATAATATATAAATTCAGAAATATGAAAAGTGAGGAAGAGAGAATAAAATAAAAACTAAAGAGCATAAGAGTATTTCAATACTTTGACCGAAGCTAATATATAATAAAAACTTTTTAATTTCAGATAGAAAATTTTTGCTATGAAAACTTACTGTAACAAACATAAAGGATATTTTTGTTTGAATTTTTTGTTGTTTTTTTTTTTTAAGTATTATTATTATACCCATCATCTCCTTTACAGGATAAAGAAAAATGGTAAAGCAAAGCAAGTAAAAGTAAATCTTACTGAAATAGTTGACTTGCTATTGTCCTTTTTTATTGCAATTCCGGAAAAATAAATAAAAACGGATAGAAGAAAGAAAAAAAATTGAAAAATTAAAATTTTATATTTTAACAACTAACAATAATAGGGTATTTTGAACTAATATAGATTTTGAAAGGAATAAAAATTGTTTAAAAAATTAATTATATAAAATTGAATAAATAAGAAAAAATTATAATATAATGTTGTATTACACAATTATTCCCCCCCATTCTATTTAATTTGCGTCTACCAAAATTACGAAAGTGTTAATTGTGGCTTGTTGTAAACCAATAATGAATAATCAAATTTTTATGCTCATAATTATTGTATATTTTTATTTTATTTATATTTTCTTTTTTAATAATATATCTTTTTTTATTTATTTATTTCAAATTTAATTTTTTTAAACTTTGATAGATTAGCTTCAGCTAACTAATATACATTGCATTGCATTACTTCGTATATGTATAAATTGAACATAGCTAGGTGCATTATTCACTTGAGACAATGTTTTGCAACTTCATCAATTTAACTAACTATTAAAATTAAATTTAAATTATTTCCTTAACATTGTCTCAATGATACAAATAAATATATTTTTTTTTATTATCATATTTTCACGTATAAATAATTTTAAGTACCAGATAAAACAAACTAATTGACTAGATATAAATAAAAAATATTCTAATTAGATTGATAATTGAAAAAATTAAATTATTATGGTTCTTTTGAAACGAGATGTTTAAAAATTCAGATTTTATTATAACTGTCTATAACAGTTTTAACAATATTCCATAATATTCAAGGACATTTCGTAATTATTCTATATAGTTTAAAATTTTGTTATAAATAATTACATGTCAGACAAATATTAGTTTAAATAAGGTTTGTATAAATGTAATGTTATCTGTTATGTTAAATGTAATGTTATTTGTTATGTTAAATGTAATGTTATCTGTTATGTTAAATTTAATGTTATATGTTATGTTAAATGTAATGTTATCTGTTATGTTAAATGTAATGTTATCTGTTATGTTAAATGTAATGTTATATGTTATGTTAAATGTAATGTTATCTGTTATGTTAAATGTTATGTTATCTGTTATGTTATATGTTATTTTAAATGTAATATTATTTTTGTAGAACCAGTGATATGTTATTACATGTATAAATAATAATATATATTGATATAATAGACTTTCAGTTAAAATAACTATAATAACCATGGTCATTATAGACATTTTCTAGAATAAAAATTTTGACTATCAATAGCATGTAAAATTTTGAATTATTTTTAGTATTGTATACGTGAGTCAATAAGAGAAGATCCGAAACAAATGATGGTACTGTATGCTATTGTTCTCGGTGTGATAAATAAATAATTGGCTGAGCTACAATTTATTGAGTATTATTCAACTTATAATACGCAACAATAACTAATAGAGTAAAGCAAGTAAAATTTATGTCATATTGTCATTTATTATTATTATTATTATTTTTTTTAGCACAGAATACACGCAATAAGATATATCATTACACTAGATTCCTGCAAAATTAATTAATTTACTACAAAATATGAACTAAATTTAATTTCAAGGCAATTGGGTATCTAAATCAGATTAATTGCAATTTTTGGCTCCTGCTTTTATTTATTTTTTCGATCTCTAATTAAATTTACGCTATTAATTTATTATTATTTTACTTTTTATTAATTTTGGTTTAAATTTTATGTTGTTTTAGTATATTTAAGCCCTACAATTTTGTATTCAAATATTTTTAATTATAATATTATTTACATTATAATAATATGAATTTTTATAAAATCAATATTATAATCGTATATTAAATTTCATTATACTATTACAAATACATACATATACCCCTATTTTGCTTTGATCTATAAAAATTATTATACTCAATAATCCAATAGAAGCTATAAAAATTCCAATCAATACCTTCAGGATATTAAAATAGCATACCAAATATTATTTTTAGGTGATATTTTATCACTTGAACTTGTCGTACTCGATTTAAATCTACTATAGTATAGGCATATTATATGAATCTGTATATAGTCTCATAATAAGTACCACATTTACTTAAAACCAAAGATTCTGGTTGAATTTTTATAAAATATGGTTTTTTTTCAGTATATACGATTTTTAAAAGCGAGGGTAAAATTGTTTTTCATACATAAAAATATTACATAAATATAGTACATAAATAGTTGAACGAAAATAATAAAAATAAAAAAACAAAACCAATATATATATTCTCATAAAAATTGAATAGCATAAGGACAGTAAAAGGACATAATTTTCTTGTTTTTAGTTTTTTTTTTTCTTCTTTCATGTATCCTATAATGTAATTTACACATATTCATACATTTTTATGCATTATGAATATACGTACAAACAATTGTATAACTTTTAGGTCATAGAAAATAATATCATACTCATCAAAACTTGGTATATATTCATTTATACCATTGTATTATTTTTAGTATAGTAATTGAATCTAGTGTAAGGATACATCTTATTGCGTGTATTCTGTGGTAGAAAAAAAAATAATAATAATAATGAATGAAAATGTGACATATTTATTAAGAATTTGTATATACTTTTTAAGTATATATAGATTTAGAAATTTACATAGAATCATAACTTTGATATAATATGATTTTCATTTTTTTGTTTTGTGCTTGTTTTTGTTTTGTTAGAGTTTTAGTTAAAATTTATTTATTACAACGTTATACGATTAAATTTCATGGTATTTAAGGAAATATCGAATTACGATACATATTTTATATATATATATATATATATATATACATATTATGAATATATATATATATATATATACATATTATGAATATAGATAATACATAAAAATATCATAATTACATAAATGAAAATCTATTGATAAAATTATATTTCTGATGATACCACTTTGTGATTGTATAGCTTAAATATTATGAGGAAATCGTTTTAATTTACATTATAAAGAGTAGATATAAGAGTTATAATTGAATTATATTGATTACATTAAATGTTATACATAATTGAATTATATTATTTGAAATGTAAAATATCAATTAATGTATTTTTATTCATCAAAATTACTATTGGACAGTTGTTATGTAATTTTTAGATTTTTTTGTGTAATAAATATAAGCTCGAAAAATGATTAATTAGAGAAATTGTTTAATTATTTCAAAAGAATAAATAATGTAATATTGAAAGAATAAGATGCAGAATAATTAGATAATTATAAATTAAAACTTAAATTAACAATTTTACAAAACAAAATTGGTAATATTAATTTTGAATTATTATTTGGCAATATGAGGTTTAAAATAATATTAATTTGATTACTATATAGAGTTTTAAATATTAAAAACCAATTTTACAGCTAATTGTAATTGATTCTTACATAGCAAGATATATATATATATATATGTATAACATATTTTTTACATATATATATATATATATATATTGCTATCTACATACTCTATATGTAGACAAATATCGTAATAATAAGCTTTTCCTCCTCTCTCTTACAAAACGAAAATTATTACAATAATAATTATGTCCTATTATTTTGAATTAATTAATTTTAACTATTTATATTATTTCAATTTGTACTATTTTACTATGACTACTTTGAATTTTCTTATTTTTTTTATTCGGCTCAAATGTACGAACAAACAAAATTAAAAATATTGGTAACACAGAATTCACATCATAACGGTTATAATGGATATAATAATTAAAAAGAGAGACAAAATCAAAATTATATGGATACTGTGACAAGCAGGGATAGAGGGTAATGAACTAGCCGATCTGATTATTTATTTCGTTGACATCTTCATTTTTAGTACCAAGAATGGCCCTATCTTGCAATCAGCAAACTTCCGAATAAACTGCATTTGTTAGCTCTGCGACAGACGACACCAAATTACAAACATCGAATAACAATTTGATCTTGCCCAGATAATTCGACTGATATTCTACTTTCTCCGACTTCGAATTTTTTTAATCTACTGATAAGATCAACGCTATTAAAGTTGAAATTTTCTGTATTGCCATAATTTTGTATTTTAATTTTGTGGTTGTTGATGAAAAGAAGCTTTATTAAAATAAGTAATTGATAACCGGCAACCGATTAAAGTAAGTAAAATGTTTTTTAATTGCATTATCCCCATATATAAAGCCTCTATTTTTTAATATATTCTTGGGGAGGGGTAAGAGGTGTATGAGAGCTATTTGTATCAGTTCCATTTTATTTTCTATAGTGTACCAGGATAAAAATTTTCTGATCTGTTACACTTTTGGATTTTAAAATATTCATGGCGGATGCGAGGAGTTGTATGCCAGGTGACGGAACCAGCTCAAATTTAGAAAAACAGTAAAAAATATATTTATTTATTTTCGATGGAATAACAGAATACAAAATAGTGAGATCTGATAAGCTTTTGGTCTTTGAAATATTCTTCGCGGATATTGGAAGTTGTATGAGAGCTGCCCGAGCCAGTTCATTTTCGGTGTAGTACTAGATTTCAAATTTTCAGGTTTGTAACACCTTGGGTTTTGGAAATATTTTTTCGGCACGTTTAAGAGTTGTGTGACAGGTACTGAACACATTATCAACTTTGGTTATCGGTAAACGACATACATGATTAATTTCGATATAGTTACATAGTTTTAGGTCTGTAACATTTGCGGTTTTCGAAACACTCTTTTGGCATGTTCGGACTTGTATGGCAACTACCCCAACCAGTCCGAGTTTTAGAACAGGGTGAAAGACATATTTATTTGTTTTTATAAGAGTACGAGAATGCAAATGTTCAGGTCTGTAACACCTTTGGTTTTCGAAATATGGTTGATGAGTGCCAGAAGTTGTATGGCAGAATTTTGGAACTCGATAAAGTTAGGTTTAAATAGCTTAATGCGTTTGAAAGGCAATCTGGAACAAACATACATACATACATCCAAACATTCATCTTTATATATAAGATAGATTATATATGTATTCTGAGAAAAATATTTACTCTGTACTTACTTCTTATTTCGTTCCTACACATAAAATTAGCCCTAGCTCTAAGTTTCGTTTATACATATTTGTGTATATACATTCTGGATACACAACCTTTTTAACTTAACTATAAAATCCATCCTGATTCATTTCAAAGTCTCGGATGTACACATAAATATATTTTCTAGAAAGGTAGGTCTGACCATGATTTTATAACCAACTATAAAATTCCTAAACATCCATTCCATTGTTTCCATTGAAAGTTTTCGGATCAACTTTGCTTTTTGTTGAATTTAATTTTTGTGTAAATTTTTGATACAAAAAATTTTCCAATTAAAATTTTAATTATTCGTAGAAGCAACAATACATTATTAAAATAAATAAATTTTATTTCAAATTAAAGACATCTGGTAACCCAATCAAAATAAATTTTCCTTACATCCAACTACGTAAATAAATTTATTCAAAAAATGAGAAAATATTTTTTTTTTTTTATACAATTTATTTCCATTCATAGTAGTTGTACCTGTGCATCTGTGAGTGAACAAAGCTATTTAAAAAACTATACACAGTATTGTATATCTGTATATTAACATTATCCAAACAATATATTTATATATATATAAAATAATCGTTTTCTTCAATTATGTAGTTTAAATTTTATATAAACGGTTAGCAACCTACTTACATTATTTCTCAAATTTATAATAATGTTTAAAAAAAAACAAAAACACAAAATAACTTACATCGAAAACCAAAACATCTGAAATTTTCTAGAAAATATTTCTATTAATAGTTTAAGTAGGAGAAAAAAAATATGGGGAAATAATATGTGGGATGTGTATCTCCCTTACACTTTAAAGTTTATCTGTAGAATTATTTTTTTTTTTCGTAAAATGATGTATGAAGTTTTATGTATGTGTGTTAGTTTGTTACATACAAAATCCTGTAAGTAGACATTTTTGCTAACGATTTAGCTCCCTATTAGCAGAATTCGATGTAGATTAATATTGGGGGAGGATATGTAATTAAGTTAGATTTTTAATCCAAATCAGAATTTTAATGTTCGAAATTTATTTTTAATTTAAAAAAAAATATTTAACAATTATTTTTTTATTTTTAAATACCTTGAAATATGTTGTTTTGTGTAGTTTAGTGACAAATTATTTACTATGTTAACTACAGAATTGAAATAAAAATTTTGTATAGTAATTTGTTACAAATTTGTTACTTGGGTATAAAATTTTCTATACAAAATCTTGCGTATAAAAATATGACATAAATTGGTAGAACTTTGTGATAGAACTTTGACTGTATTTTTGGGTAAACAAATTTTATTCAGAAAAAGTAGAAAAAAAACAAAAATTTTTACATAAAGGACTGAACGAAAATATTTTTGTGAAATTTTTGAGAATATGACATTTTCAGAATCACTAAATGAAACCCCATCAACGGGGTGTATATAAAGAAATAAAATCCATCCGTCGTCTTCTATTTGCGAATAATATCTTGAGTTACGGATTCGTTCTTTGGTAGATGCTTGCTTCAGCTAAAACTATTGTTTTTGGAGTTTTTATCGGCCTTTCGACGTTATATGGACCCTGAGGATTCCGTAAGAGGATTTCTTCTGAGAGGGTCTTTTTTTGATAGGCGTCTGCTTCGTCTAAAATAGTTTTCCATTTATCGAACATTCGACGTTACGTGTATCATGTAGATTTTCCAGGAGTATGTCCAAGGTTATATCTTCTCATATCTTCTCAGAATCAGATTTCCATTTTACATTTGTTTTTTTGCTACAATGTTCGGTTGAAAATGGTTTGTAGCCTTGAATGTACCGAGGCATTCATTGATGTACGCTTGATATTAACTGAAACTTCAATGTTTCACAAGCGTACAAGAGAACTGATTTCAAATTTGAATTGATTTCACATTCTGAACTGATTTCGCATTTGAACATTACAAATCTTATTGTAGTAAAGATGTAATGCTTTTGGACTGCGAAAGCAGTCTGGCTTCAATATCTACCTTCAATGTCTAATTCGGCAAACAAAAAAAATTTTTTGTAATAACTTTGGCGGCTTCTAAAAGCCTGTAATATCTTGCAATTGTGAGCGCCATAATCGTTTTCTACTGTTTTGGTGATCGTTTGATGTCCCCAGCTATATTTGTTTTCTACAAGTTTCTAAAATTTTTCTTTCGTACACAAATCTTTGCGAATTTATTGTAATCCATTCTATTCAAATTAACTCAAAAATATGTTTTCCTACTACTTCTTCGTTTATTGCATTATGTCCGTTACATAGTACTTTATTACTTCTTATGTGATTTTTGAGAGTTTTCCCCAGAAATGCGATTTTTATTTATTAAAATATTTCAGTAGATTTTAATAGTATGTTTTATTGTTTGGGAAATGTCTATTCTATGTGACTTTGATTCAAAATTAATTGACAATTTTTTTTTTATGCTTTTGACGGTATAACTTAGGTAGAATCACCTTTTCGTGCTTAATTAAGTACGGTACTGCAAGTTCATATCTACAATATTTCGAGCATTTATTTATCAAACTACTGACTTATCAACTCATTAAATGTGGTAAACCACTACCTTAAAAAGAATAACCAATGAAGCATTTTTTTGCTTCATCGGGGATCGAACCTGTGATATTTTGATTGAAAGGCAGGCGTTTTACCTACTGCACCACCCACCGTGCGCCTCTAAACGTAGAATTAAATTACTCGTTCGATCAGTTTATTGTGGATTTCGTGTTTATTACTCTGCAGTTATATAAATTTTGTTGTCATTTTGTTTGATAGCAATTTGCATTTTGTATTATTGTTTGGGGACTGTTGTGAAAGTGAACAGAAAATTTTTATCATCATTTATTTTATTCCCGCCGAAAATAACACTTGGATATTATTGTCATTCTTGGTTCGCTCTACATTTACCTCTTTTATTTTCTGGGTATTAGGTTAATTAGAGTGACACTCACATCGTCTTCCTGAGACTGTATTTAACTTACATGTATTTTACAATGCAAAAAATCAAATAAAATTACGTTTTCAGTTTTGCACACTTGCCCACAACTTTTGAGCTTTTTTTTCACAGAACTATTTTTTTGGGAATAATCAATTAGATCGAATATTCGAATAAGAAATAGTTTTTTTTACTATCTTATAATCTTTATTAACATCAGCGCGGGAATGAATTACTATCTTATTTTTTTTATTAAACATTCATCAACTGAAACAAAAATTATAACAACCATTTGATAGCTTAATCAAAAATTAAAAAATTACTATAAATGTGCAAACTTTGTTTTTTATTTCTACCCGAAAAATGACAAAACAAAATTTATTATATTGTGTAAGATGAAAGAAACAACAAAGTAAATATTTCCAGAAAAAGAACAAAGTAAAAAATAAATAAAAAACATTTTTACATACTTAGCTATTTTTCTTGAAAATATTTTACAGAATTTCTACTGCGTAAAAAATGTTAAAATGTTTTTCTCAAATAATGTTATTTTAGACAGTCTTTGTATTCAAAATTTTAATATATAAAATTTTGCAGTATGGAATTTATATTATTTTCATTTTAACTACATTTATCTTTGACGAATATTTAAAATTAGTTAATATAGATTTCAACGAAAATGTCAATGGTAATTATTTTATATCGAATTCATTATTTTGAAATATGAATACAGTATACCTCATACAGCATTATAATATATACAGTTATTCAATAATAGTACCTAGTATCCAATTTGTAAAATTTCTGTGTAAATTCAACTTTAACCCTCATATTATCCTCAAAAAGAGTTACAAAAACACTTCTCCGGTGAATTTTTACCCAGTATGTAAATTTTCTTTGGGTGATATTTTACTCAATATGAAAATATCATTCCTGTAAATTTAAGAAGATAGTTTATAAGAAAAAAACTTTTATTTCTGCACTCCATTGGTAAAAAACATTTAAATTTATTGGACAGTAATTGATTATTTGACGATTATTGTGACACGCAACACAAAAAAAAATAGATATTTATGTTCTGCACACAATTTTTTTACACACTTCGCACTCCGCGTTTGGTTTTGTATCCATTTTAATACAAATTTGACAATGAATACCTGATGAAATTTTTCTGTTTTTTACCTTTTCAACAGATGTTTTTCCAGAAGTTATCGTTAATTCGACCCCGGAAAGCAACAAGTTGCTCATCAACCTTAACATTTACATAAGGAGTACATAAATATAAAGCATTGTTTACCCATTTATCCCATACCTCTGTAATTGAAGCAATTTTGTCCTAAGCTCGGCGTTGTGCTCGATCATGTTTGTCGTCAAATCGAATTACCCGACTTTAAGAAAGATTTACCCGACATTACTGCACGAAATATTGGTTAACCAAATTTATCATTCCATAAATTCATAATATATTTATTTCTTGATTTAGATACACCTATAGAAAAAAGTTCATAGTTCAACAGCTTTGGGAAAGTATAAAAAGCAGTTTGATCATACCCGGCAAAATGAGTAATCCAATAAAGTTTTCTATAGTTACATCATCAATTTTATTCCACTTTTTTCCATACACTCGTTTTCCCTCCAAGTTTGTATTATACAGCATAGTTTTTATCATAGCCGAATTAAAACACAAGTCAAATGAATTTTTGATACTGTGAACTCTGGAAGCAACATAAGAAGTAATTCCAAGTCGATCTTTGATTATATTTTCTATTGGAAAAATGGAAAAACATTTAATACTGGAGGTTGTGCAGATCATTCAACGGATTTGTCTTTTGAAATTGTGTTTAAATTTTGGTCAATTTATGCATTAAAACGTATGAAAATTTAAATGGGTAAAATTTCACCGGAAAACAATTTACATATTGGGTGAATTTTTACCCGAGGATCGCTCACGTTGTAAGTTGCATAGGTCCTACATTTTTTTAGAATTTTCCAAAAAGTGTTATAGTTTATAAAGAAGTAACCATTTTTGACAAAAAAAGTTAAAGAATGAGAAAAAGGTTTGAAATTATGGAATATAAAGGTGCACCAAATTGAAAATGGGCGAAATTTTACACGAGGATAATATTAGGGTTAATAATGTTTCTTATTTGAAATTATAGAAATAATTCATGAGCAAATTTTAAAGCGTAGAACTAAATTTTTATCAATCATACAACTACGAAAAACAAAAAATATAGGTAACTAAAATATAGGTCCATTTTTTTTTTAATTTATCAAAATTTATTTAATTAAGAAAATATTTCAGAAATAAGTTTTAAAAACAATTCTGCTAGTTTCTTCTACTTGTTTTTTTATATCTACAAAATTTAAAGCCAAAAAACATTCGAATCAATTAATTTATTGCTTTAAGTATATTTCAAACTAATCGATTTTTAAAAAAAATATATTAAATATTGCAAATATATGCTAATAAATAAAACAAAATACCTAAAGGACTAACCATAATTTAATAACATTAACCTTTATTCAGCTGGAAAGGTACACTTGTACCTTTCGCATTTTACTTTTTGAATATTTTCGATTCAAATTGACTTAGAGACTTGAACCTTTGTGAGAATTAATTTTTTGTCAAAATTTATATTTTCAAACTTTTTTGAAGTAAAAAAAAGTAAAAGGGGGGAGGGTAAGCCAGCCATTTTTTTTTTGTCCACGTGGTCAGCTGGAAAGGTGCACCTTTACCTATAGTGCATTTTATATGAATTTTTGTGTAACAGAAATAATTTATTATAACAAATTTTTTTTTATATTTATTCATTATTTTACATTTTTCATTTACATAAAGTTTATATAATAAATAACGGTACTTGGGTACCCAAAGGACAGTTCATCATCAAAACATGAGACAAGAACAGTTCGGTAGCTAATAATAATTTTGTTATAAAAATGAAATAAAATTGAAAAAAATAAAAATTCTAACGGTACTTGGGTACCCAAAAGATGTCTTATCATCAAGACATAAAAAAAAATAATAGTTCGGTAGGTACCGAACGGTTCGGTTATGATAATATTGTTATAGAAATGAAATAAAATTGAAAAAAATAAAATTTCTAACGGTACTTGGGTACCCAAAAAATGTCTTATTATCAAGATATAAAAAAAGAATAGTTCGGTACCTAATAATAATTTTGTTATAGAAATGAAATAAAATTGAAAAAAATAAAATTTCTAACGGTACTTGGGTACCCAAAAAATGTCTTATTATCAAGATATAAAAAAAGAATAGTTCAGTACCTAATGATAATTTTGTTATAAAATGTTGTATTGTAAAAAAAAAAATAAATAAATAAAAATAATAATTGTAATGAAGTTTGAGCTAAACTAAATAAATAAATAAATAAATAAATAAAAATGAAATAAAATTGCAAAAAATAAAAATTCTAATAATGGAACTTGGGTACCCAGAAAATGTCTTAACATCAAGATATAAAAAAACAATAGTTCGGTACCTAATGAAAATTTTGTTATAGAAATATTAAAATACTATAATTTTAATATGCAGCATTAGGTACCGAATTTTTCTATGTTTGGATGATAAGAAATCTTCTGGGTATCTAAGTACCGTTAGAATTTTTATTTTTTTTCGTGTACCTATTGAAGATGGTATACGTTTCAGGCCGAGAAAAATTTTATTTCATTTCTATGATAAACATGTGTATTTTGTACCGTTTTATCTCTAAACTATTTTTATTTTAATATTTTTTGTTTTTTTTTTTTATTTTTTGTATTTTTTTTAGTAAATTTCCATGACAAAAAAAAACGGCACTTTTTTTGTAATTCAATGTATTTGAAGACTTTTGCTTAAATTTGTAGAAATTAAATAATATTTACAATAAAATATCTAAAAGTTAAAAAATAGGTTTTTTGATGAAAAAAGTACATTTTTTACGTGTTTTGTATATAATTGACTTTCCTTGCTACCTAAGCGGCAAATAAAATTTGTCGATTTAGTTACAGAACTTTATAGTATGATCAAATACCTTTCTAGAACAATTTTTTTTTTTTATATAATATTTTTTGAATTAAATGCAGTTTTGCTGTTTCAAGTCCAAACTTCATACAAAATACTTTGCCACAAACAGAAATGCTTAATAGGCATTTTGTTCTTAAAATAGCGTTACTTTCAAGCAAAATATTTTAGAAAATAGATTTCCACAAATAATTAAACTAAATTTAAGAGTAAAAGTAAAACAAATCCAAAAATAATCACAATAATATAACAAAAATAGTAAAAATCATACAAATTGTTTGAAAATGCAGGTGTACCTTTGCAGCTGAAGTAAGGGTTTTGAAGTGTCAGCTGAATAAAGGTTAAGATAGCTTAAGCTAATGTCAAAACTAAACAAAAAGTTACAATATTTTTTCAAGAGCCTGCCTCTTGCATTGTTTGGCTTTCGTATAATTCCATTCTGCCTCTTTTAATTATTATTACACTTTTCGTTTGATTATCTCAATCTATTTTTCAATGCACAATTTTTTAAATAAATTTCAATTTCGCATACGATAATATTTTTATCATAAATTTTAAAATATGAAAATTTTGTATATCATAATTTATAAATGACTGATGAAAATTTTTCCAAATTTTCATTTATTTTCCTTTTATAAAAAACAAAAAATTATTACATACGCCTATTCATAAATATCACACTACTAGCACAGATAACTAAATATATACATATATTTTAAATAATTTGTTCTATATTCTGTCACTTCTTCGAAGAAGTTATTAGGGGTATCTTTTTGTTTTTTTTTGTCTTCTATATGCCAAAAAGTCATAATATTATGCTTGAATTCTATTTTCTCATACCACATAACTAATTTATTTTTGTGCTGTCTGTGTACTGGCTCCCTGACATCGTTATGTTCAAAATAGTTACATTGTTCCACTTCTAGATATTTTTAATGATTGTTTGTTCTTGTTCGTGTTATTCTGTTTGCTTTTGCTTTTTTTATTATTTTTTATATTTTTTTGTCATTCTAGATTTTCACCATTACTGAAACATTGTCATTGTTATTTTTCATCATCTTTTCGTTATGTTCTGCTCGTGGTGTTTTTTTTTTCATAATATTATAACTACTACAATAATATAGATTGCTGCTAATACTGATGATGATGATGATGATGATGATGATGATAATAATAATGAATGAAATACTATGAAAAATCACAATTTATAGCAGTCAGTGTGTATAAAAAATGAGTATTATGGCAATATTATATAATATAGATAATAAAAAACCAGAATATTCAACTAAAGTCGCGCTATTAAAATTTTTATAAAGAAAATCAACAATCAAAAGAAAAAGAAAAAAAAATAACTGAAAATTTAACGAAGAATTAACGAACGATTCTGTAACAAAAAAAGTTTTGTATTAAATAAAGAGTGGTAATCAAGAAATTTTAAATTTATTTTTCTATGTATTATAAAAAAAGAAAAAAAAAAATAAAAAAAAAAAAAGTTTGTAGAGAGATTTTCCATTTAATTTTTCAAATTTGGTTTTTCCATCGTTGTTTGGTAACGAGTAAAAATTTCTTAAATCATTGAAAAACAAAAATTTTTACAGAGCAAATTACAACAATAGAAAAGATGTCGAACTCACTTCTCTCCTATTTTTTTTTTAGTACAAATAATAAATAAATAAATAGATCAACATTTTGTATCAAGGACTGGAGTCCTTAAAAATAAAAAAAAATATATATAAATTTATGATATAACAATTAAATTTGTTATTTTGTTTTGTATTTATAACATCTTAGCATAATAATTCGATACTCGATACTGTACGGTTGTTATAGAAATATCTTTAGTAACTATATTTTTAGATATTGTGTAATTTAAATTGAAATAAAATTTTTTTCGGTATTGTTTTTAAATTAATGAATTCAAAGAGTTTTACAATTATTGAAATAATAATTAATATTTTACATTAAAAAATAATTGTGACTTAATTTAATTAAAAAAAAAACTGGTTAGATTGTTGAGTATAATCAAATGGTTGAGTATAACAAGTTAATTCCGAAATAGTGTAAATTACGAACGTAATTTTGATTAAATACACTTTAAAAAGAAAATTGATTAATAATTTTTAACATTTTTTGTAAATAAGCTTCTTCCTAAAAATTGACTCGCTTTGAGGGCTAAACTAAGAACAAGTAATAGTAAAGTAGTTTGATAAAATCAGATTTTTTGATTCGTGAGATTGAATTCAGCAGATAATGTGTAGGACCGTAGGAATATCTAGATGGCAGAAAATAAGTTGAGGGAATTGGTTTATAACCAGAACATTCTGAATGTGGAATCAAATTTCATCTTATATGCCTTATATAAATTCAAACTGAACATTGTCACAAATGTAGAACCAAATTTTATCTTATATGTTCCTCGAATATGATAATTTTTTCATTTATTCCCTACATAAATTCAAACTGAACATTGCCGAACCAAATGAGACAAAATGTGGAACCAAATTTTATCTTATACATAATATGTCCCTTCGACATGCATCTTTCAATACTATTGTGATCTATTCATATATTCAAAACGAACATTAACACCTTTATTTGTAATTCTCCTGCTTCCGTTGCACCTTCCTTCTTAATCAACTTTCCTATATCCTTAATTTTAAAAAATGGTGTAATCGGTATAAAAGATCTACTTCATCTAATGTTTGGCTGCTTATATACAACAAAATGTCTATGTAAAATGTGGTATCGGATTCTGCTCTTGTACTGTTGCTTTCCCGAAATAATAATGGAGAATCAGAAATTTTTCACTTTCATCAGAAATTGAACTACCAACGTGTCATGAATCAGAAATTGAACTACCAACGTGCCACGAATCAGAAATTGAACTAGCAACGTGTCATATAAAATTTACAAAAGTATTTATGTTCTGCAAGTGTTCTGGATCCCATGTTAACATCGAGTAATCCCTGACTGCGAATAGTGATTCTGAATTCAAGAAGAATTATACCAGCAGAATTTTCAGTATTGAAGTAAATTTGTGATTTATTTTAAACAATTACGAATTGTTAAACGATCGCGATGTGATGAGCCAAAAACTAAACTGGGGAGCTCGTCATATGCCTGCATTTAATTTGCCAGTAGTATCATTTGCCTGCTTTTTTGTAATTTGCCTGTTTTTTTCATTTGCCTGCATTTTCATTTGCCTGTATTTCATTTGCCTGCATTTCATTTGCCTGTATTTTATTTGCCTACATTTCATTTGCCTGGATATATTCATAATAAAAATTTCATATAACAAGCCTTTATCAATCAACGAATACCAGAATTACATATTCAAGGTGGTGACTGGTGGAAAGTGCAAAATCCAAGAAATTGAGAAACCTCCAGCAAAAATAGGTCCGGGTCCCGTTTCACAAAGCCCTCGATTTTTTTTTTTTTTTTAACTTTTCTTTAGTACAATGGCGATAGTTAGTACGATGCAAACAACAGTTCCATCGGTCAGAATCGAATACCTTGATTTTTTTTTTTTCCTTTATTTTTTGGCAACAGTACAATAGCCCTTAAATATGATGAAGACAATAGGTCTGGGGTCTCAGGATTTGGGGTCGGAACATAATATTCCATGTTTAAATTATATTTTTCTGAAAAAAGGTTCTGAATAAGTATGAAATTCAGTCAAATGAAATACAGGCATATGATAGTAACCCACTAAACTGTTCTTGAAAGCCAAACTGTTTCACTGAGGGAAGATGTATTAAGCCATTCTATTGATTGAAATAATTTTTCCTTTCTATTTATTCTTTTATAGAATAGTATATGTAAAATGCCCTTTTTTTATCTTATTGCCAAAAACTTAGGTCAAATATGTTTTTCTATATATTAAGTACGGTACTTGAATTTATTACATGAAGTGAAACGAACAAGTAATAATAATATGTTACAAGTACTTATTTTTTTATTTATTAATTTTCTGACATGTCAACTATACATTTAAGAATGTGCAAAACTACAACTTTTGCCAAGAATGAGGACTTCCTAAATAACGTAGTCAACAATTGTTGTTTTCAAATACATTTATTTATAAACAATTAGGGAAAAATGCAATTTTACACCCATATACACACTCTAAAAAATTTTGTTGAATTTCACTACAATTAATGTAGGCAACCTAACCACCTACATTAATTGTAGTGAAATTCAACAGACCATAATTTTGTTAACTTTCACACTAAAAATGTGTAAAAATTTTACTATCTTAAACGTGAGAATTTCCCTTCAAAAAAGTGTAATTTACTATCACATTTTGAGTGATTTTCAACAAAAATGTGTGTTTTCAACAAAAAAAGGGTAATTTCGCTACAAAAAGTGTAATTTATTATCACATTTTGAGTGATTTTCAACAAAAATGTGTGTTTTCAACAAAAAAAGGGTAATTTCGCTACAAAAAGTGTAATTTATTATCACATTTTGA
Source organism: Argyra leucocephala (assembly GCA_963942445.1). NCBI lineage: Eukaryota > Metazoa > Arthropoda > Insecta > Diptera > Dolichopodidae > Argyra > Argyra leucocephala. The sequence goes on along the minus strand of OZ012680.1, from coordinate 128,410,214 downwards.
GTGATTTTTAACAAAAACGTGTGATTTTCAACAAAAAAAGTGTGATTTCTCTACAAAAGAAATGTGGTTTACAATCCCATTTTCAACTATTTCAACGATGCTGTATTTCCCTGCAAAAAAAGTGTAATTCGAAAACAAATTAATTTTTGAATTATAATATATATTTTTCAGCTTAACAATAATAATTTACACAATTACTTAAAACTAATTCACAAATATTACATTTATACATAATTTATTTTATAATTTATTTCTTAAATAATAATTTTTTTATAAATGATCACTAATTAATTGCTTAATTCAATATAATGATTTCAATTACATATTTCTTAAACTTAGTATCTTATTTAATAATAATTATAATAATAATTACATACAACCTCAATTAAGCTTATAATTATATTTAGATATTACTAATTTTATTGAATTCTAAATTATAAAGAATGATTTTAAATTTAATATTTTACTGAAAAATTATACTTTATTCAATATAATTATATTTTTTTGTATCACACAAACAATTATATTACATATATAATTAACACCATACGTTTGAAATTTGACTGACTTACGAAATATGAATGCTGACGGTTATTCAACGTAAAGTAACAAGTATGGTACAGTGGACAACCTTGCCATATTTTCAAATTTATTTGATTACCATATTTTTGGACAATAATCAAAGTTTCAGTTTTCTTCCTAAAAATGCCACGTCTTTTAATATTTTTACAGATTTTACAAACTTTTCTGAATTTATTATTAAGAAATTATATTATAATATATTTGAATCATATCCATTTATATATTTTTGATTTCGATGTTTCAAGTTTTTGTAAAAACGATATGGTAATACTATTAGTACACTTATTAAACTACATTACTTTTGTGTATTTCCACGCATAATTTGACATAATTCCAGCAAACAAAACGAAACTTGTACATTTTCAATAGATGGCGTGGAATACAACATTAAATGCGTAAATACCAACAGCAAAATGTGGTATATTTCAATCGTGTAGTGCTAATTCACACATAAAATGTTTGATCAAAAGAATAATGTGAAATTACACATTTTTGTAGTGAAATAACACATTTTATGTTGAAAATTAAACATTATCGTCTAACTTAACTATAGTAAAGTGATTTCACGCGTTTTTTTTTTTTGAGTTATTTTAAAAAATACACTTCGAAAGCGTGTTTTCACTCGTTTGATCAGAATTCTCTACAAAAAACGTTGTAAAAAACTACATTGATTATAGCTAAATCCACACCATTTTTTAGAGTGCAGAGCGAGGGAGAGTGGTTAAGTGACATACATATTCAACTATTTATTTATTTATTTTCAAGCATTAAATTGTTGTGGTTAGTTACATAACATCTACAACTATTTATTTATTTATTTTCAACCGTTAAATGATTAAACAGATTTCTCTCATGGGTGCTGAACTATACTATAATGTAAATTGGCTACAATATTTAGTTCTGCTACAATATATAAGTCGGTACAATAATATGTAGTTCGACTATACTAATATTGGTCGGTTTGGCTTATCAAACTTATTGATCTGCACTAGTATAAAAAATACAATTTTAAATCAATCAATAAAATTAAATGTTGAGTCTATTTTGAAAAATGATTGAAATCAATAGAAAACTATTATTAGGAAGAAAAAATTAATTGCGATCTGTTTCGAATTCGAAATTTAATTTTCTATATCAATTTTTGTATATTTTCCAAGTACATACAGATCAATAAATTTGTCCTCCATATACGCACAATAATTTCATATTAATTTATTTGCCACAAAATATGTATGCAAATATACTTGAAGGTTAAAGACCTTATTTAACATATCAAATGTAAGCCATAACAAATAATATAAACAAATAAAAGAAAGTCATCGCGTGTGTTATTAATATAGATACTACTTATACATATTAAGAATTATTTTTTTAAGTATAATTTTCTATTTAAAAAAAAAAAAACAAATATTTTAATTTATGAGATCTGAACCATCATCCTTTCAGTTGGTAATCACCATCATGATTGATTATTAAAAATATAAATACAAAAAAAAAAAAAAAATGCTTCGAATAAAATAGGTATACCTATACATGTTAAAAAAAAATTGTATGTTGCTCACATTTTTAAAACGTACCTAAATTTTATTTTTTTCTTTTAATATTCTTAAAATAAAATTTATATAATATATATATATTTTTTTTGTAATATTTTTGATTCCATCAATAAATACGGTATTATGTTGGCTACATTTTACTAACTTTGCTTTTATTACTATTGTGACCTACGGAATAAAAATGTCTACTTAAAGATAACGATTGTCTGCTGTCATAGTAATATTGATTAAGGAATATATAAATAAATAAGAAATAAATGTTTTGAAGAAGGCAATTTATATATATATATATATATATATACTTTATTTTAAATTTTCATGAAAAATTACGTTATATAATTTTGTGCTTTAGATTCAAAATCACTCAAACGCAACTTCAATTGTTTTGAGTAAAATTCCGTATCAAAAAACCTATGAATTCTAAAATATAAAATATAATATTTAATATAAAAATAAAAGTATATTGTCCTTACAGTTTTGAATAGAAGGTTGTCTTGAACTGACACAGAAAACATTAGATCTTTCGAATCTTGTTGTTTCGAATTTTCATAATATAAAATTATGCTCGATTGAGTATTTTTAATTTTGATTATGAATAATTTTTCCACATTTTCTTTGAAAATACGAAACAAAAATATAAATTGAAAATTTAAGTGATAAACAAATGGATTTTGGCACAAAAAATAATTTTTTTATTATTATAATTTTGTTTCATGTGACAAATAGTTTACATTTAAATTCTAATAGACTTATCTTCCAATTGGTGTTCATGTATAAAATCATACAAATTTTAATTTTAATTTTTCATTTTTACTTTATTTTCAATTATTATTATTTACAAAGTTACTTTATTAATCTAATAAAGTGTAGGTTTTAATAATTTTGTTTTTTTTACTAATAGCCCTTCACCTAGAGCTCTGTAGATACATTTTTTTAACCATTTTATACATTTTATATTTGCTTTTTATATCTATTCTTATCATTTTTATTTAATTCTTATTAATTTATTAAATTTTTGTTTTATTTTATTTATTTATTATTCTTTTTTCATTATCATACAATTTTCTACATAGATTTCTTAGTTTAAATTTACTTCTACAATGTTTCGATTAAAATTTAAATTTCCAAAACTTTACCAAACTTTACTTGTACTCTTTTTTTACTTGCTTTTCTTTAGCTTGCATTGTTATTTATTTTATTGGGCGATGTAGGGGTCAAAATAAATTTTTATTTTATATTTGTATTTTGGAGAAATAATTTTAACCGATTGTTAGCTCAGTTTGTTATGGCGTCATGTTAGTATCACAAGGTTTGTGAGTTCGATTCTCCTTTGAGTCAAATTATTATTTTAAAAAATATTTTTTTTTTGTTATTATATTATAAAATTTATAATATTAATTTTTATAATATAATATAATAACAAAATAAAGACTAGTTTTTTATTGTTATTCTCTCCTCAATTATTTCAACACACACGAAAACTTTAGTTTAGAATAAATCTAAGCAACTCTTCTAAATATTTATTTATTTATTTCAAAAGCAATAATCTAAAGAGAGTTATCTCATTACAGACTATATAAGTTTACATTTAGGTTTTTAATATAACAATAAGATAATTAAAATTATAAAAATATTATTACAAAAAATATATAATTATAAAACTATAAAACTATAAAAATAAAAAATAAAAATTTAAAAAATTAATGTAACAGGCATAATGAAAAAATTGCAAAAAATTTGCGGAAATTGAAATTTGTTTAGTGCAAGAATAAAAAATGAAAAGCGAAGAAGAAAAATTTTGCACAATAATTGCTATGTCTTAAGTCTATCCTATACATTTAGAATAAAAAAATTTATTATTGAGAAATTAAATATTGATGATTACTATAGCTATTTATAAATGATTCTATTAATTTTTTTTTGTTGAATTTTCTTGTTTTAATTTGTATATCTAGTTTATTGTATAACTTGGTACCAGTGTATAGAGTTGTGGAAGATTCAAATTGTTAAGTTCTTATTTTATTCAGATGGAAAAAATGTTTACTTCTGGTGTTGGCACTATGTATATCCTTCCTATGCGTAAGAACAGACATTGTATGGATATTATCATTAGTAATATCATGTATATGCATAATTAGTTTCATTTCAATAAAGTCCCTGACTTTTAGAAGTCTATTATCTTTGTGTATAAAATCTGTTCTTTCTCTCCATTTATAATTATATAAATTTTTTATAGCTTTGTTTTGTATTACTTGAATATTTTCAATATAATTTTTTGAATTAGTACCCCACAGTTTAACACCGTAACTAAGATGACTATGAAATGAAGCATAATAAACAGACTGTTTGATTTCACTGTGTAAGAGTTTAGAAATTTTATAAAATATTCCTGCAGTTGATGATAATTTTCCACTTAGTACTTCTATATGTGTATTCCATTTCAAACTTACTTATATTTTCCTACTTTTTCTAACTTATCATTAGAAATGCAGACATTGAATTCGGGTGTATTACTAGCAATTATAATATATTTACTTTTCATTGTATTAATAGTTAGTTTATGTGTTTGCATCCATTTTTGTATCTTTTTAATCTCTGTATTCATTTTATTTTGTAATAATACATAGTTTATATCTTCAAATACTATGCATATATCATCTGCAAATAAAAATATTTTAGCATCTAAATTAATTTCTTGAAGACTATCCATATATAGCGTGAGGTCTAAGAATGCTACCTTGTGATACCCCATAATTTATACTTTCTTTGTTACTTTGATTAACTTTGATTTGTACAAATTGTGTGCGATTGCTCAAGTATGACAAAAACCACTTATAGGCCGATCCTCTGATTCCAAAACTGTGTAATTTTTTAAATAGTATATTATGATCAACAGTATCAAATGCTTTTAACAAATCAAGAAACATTAATGATACCATTTTTTTATTTTCTTTAAGTTTTTGAACATGTGTAACCATATATCAATAATTGTAGTTTCAGTACTTGACTTGGTTCTGAAACCATATTGTCTATCGCTTAATACATACATTATTTTTGGACTTGTTGATAAATTACTTTTTCAATAATTTTGGCCAAAATAGGTTCCAGACATATTGGTCTGTAATTATTGTAATTTGATTTATCTCCACCTTTGTAGATAGGGATTAGCTTTCCGACTTTAAGTAAATTTGGAATAGTACCTTCACTAATGGATTTATTAACAATTATTGAGATTGCCATGTATACAAATTATAAGTATACAAATTATAAGTATATTAAGTATATTAATTGTATACGTCTTGTTGTTTATACATGTATTGACAGTTGACAATGCAGTTGACACTATATATAATATAGATATGTATCATGTTGATGTATGGATATTATCGTCGGCTTTATACCTTGAACAGAATTAGCGCAGCCATCATGCAGTCAACGCGCAGAAATACTACTTTGAAAGTTGAAACATATGAAAACATATGCAAATGCACAGAATGAAAAGTTGTCAACACAGCCATCGCGCAGAAGTTGAAAAAGTTTTAAATTCAATGCAGGAATTCTACTTTGACAACTAATAAAAATATTTTTTATTTGAATGTGTATGCAAAAGTGAAATTATTGTTTGACTGTAGTACAACACATTAATACAGATTGAATTGTTTTGTTTATATTCATTTCCATATCATGTAATCAAATCATAAAATCAATTTTAAAAAAAAAAAAAATTTTAAAATAAAAAAAGGTGCAGAGCTCAGATATAATATAATAAAATTAATTTATAAGTTTATAACATATATTTAACATTTATTAATTTTCTTGAAAGTTTATTTAATAAGAAAAAGTGAGCAAAACAATGTCAGTTAACGCTTTCAACGTTTTGCATTCTGTGCACAAAGTTAGATTGCTGCGTTTTTTTACATTTAGAAACTTTGTTGGTTGCGTGATGGCTGCGTTCATTCTGTTCAAGAGGTTATAAAATGTTATATGATATTAAATTAATATAAGAGATTTTGTGTTAGTTCGATTCGATTCTCTTTTGAGTACAATTTTTTTTTGTATTATTTATGGATTATTGCTTTTGATTTTTGTGTACTTTTAGTACGAAAAAAAATTAATTAGTAGGATAACATTAATATAGGTATTAAAGATAAGTATTTCCTTTTCAGATACACGAAATTCATAGGAATTTATACAACTTCACAGATTAACCCATTTTAAAGAAACATGAACACCAATGCAACAAAGAAATAACTGAAATGATGTTATACTTTATTGTGTGTATCGATTAAAATTTTATTGTGAAAATTTATTTTACAGATTTTTTAATAGTAAATTTTAATAAGAGATGATAGCAGAAAAAATTTATTATATTTATAAGAGTTACACAATTTTGGTAGCAACATTAAATACACTAAAAAGGAGAAAATATATTAAGTAGTTCAAGGTCTGTTAAAAAATGCTATGTGTGTAATTCTAACATTTGACTTCATGTTGGAAAAAATAATGTTAGATAAAATGTTTGTACGAAAAAAGCAAATAATATATGAATTTGTCATGAAAAAAACCAAGGAGCGTAAATATAAAATATGTGCTGATATTTTAAACAGTTATCAGGATTGACTTCCTTTTATTCATGACAAGTTCATATATTTGCTTTTTCGTACAAACATTTTATCTAACATAATTTTTTCCTACATTTTCTCTTTTTTAGTGCTTTTAATGCTGCTACCAAAATTGTGTTACTCTTCGAAAAAGCAAGTTTTTAAAAAGATTTTTTTTTTCTTATTTCAGAAAATTTTCTTTATTGTTATCTTTATTATTTTCTTTTTCTTTTTTACAGCTATGCCTGGCTGAATAGTATTGAGAGTGGAAGTGGATGCTAATTCTAATGCTAATTACATACCAATTTGACCATTTTTTTTGACAATTTTTAACTCTATTTATACTCTATATGTATTTTTCAATTGTAAATGAATTGGGATTAATTAGTAAAATTTTGAATTTGCTCATTCCAAGACGCAAACCCAGCAAAATATCAAATTCTATAATTCAAATTCAAACTGAAATTTGGTTAAATAATATCAATCAGAAAATTAGTTATCTCATTAGGAACATACCCAGAGACACTATCGCCGACTTAACGTTAATACAATTGCTGAACTGATTTAAAATCATTCTTTAGAAATTTATTTTTAATTTTAATAGAGTTTTCCAAATGATTTTTTTTTTTTTACTTAAATGATTTTCCTTTTTGTAACAGATTTTGAAGTTTCAATAACTGAATAATATAGAATGGTCCTGCACAGACACTCACAGTTCTAGTAAATATTATAATTAAATTGGATTTAACAAAAAACATTACACATTTTACTGGAAGTACACTATGTTTTAAAAACTGAATCTCTTTTGATTTAAAAACTATTTTACGATCAATCCGGGATGAAAAATTTCTTCACAATTATAACCTAATATTTTTTTTGTCTGTATAGGAGGTCAAAAAATCAAACATTTTTTTTTTTTTTTTTTTATATTATAGCCAAAACTTAGGTTATGAACCTTTAAGTACTTGCGGTACCGTTGACTATTTGAAAAAGGAAAGGATAGTTAGAGGAAAGGAAAGAAAAAGGAAGAAGAAAAGTTTTGTGGGAAAGAGCGAACAATGTTGTTAATATTCGTCTTAAACCTCTGTAAGTCATAAATAAAAAATCCTTCTCTCATTGGGAATGCTTCGATTGGGACGCGGTTCCACAATCGGAATGTTCTTACTATAAAAGAATTTCCATAACCGGACTTAAACTATCTCGGAATTTCCACTGTGAAAGGGTGGGCACTTGATGCCTCTCGTCTTGTGCGATGGAATTGCTTAAGAGGAGGAAGTAGTGATTTTAATTCCTCGGAACAAGTGCCAACACCAAGCAGATATCTATAAAATAGAGTAAGTGCTCCAACAATACGATCATGACGAAGTGGTATAAGGGATGAGGTCACATTTATGTCGCCTATAAGACGAATAAGCGCGGTTTTGAACTTTGTCCAAGAAATTTAAAGCAGTTTTTGGTGCACCTGCCCATAAATGTGAGGTATACTTGAGCTTGGGTCGTATATATGCTTTATAGATTTTTAAGAGGTCTCGAGATGAAAAATAACATTTTGCAGCGACTCAAAAAGCCTAAACATTTTGCGGCGCTTCTCGCAATATCGAAAATATGTTCATTCCAGTGCATATGATTTGATTCACTCGCATTCCGAGAATGTTCAGATGTTTAAGTCGCTGGATACCTTCATTTTGAAACCGGATAGCAGGTTCGAATGCTGTTAGCTTGTTACCAACAACACATATTTGAGTTTTTGAACTGTTAAACTCGACTCTGTTAGTTTTACCCCAGTCGACAATTTTTGCAAGGTCGTGATTGAGCGCGCCTGCCATCATTGTTCTTTTGGAGGTGACTGCGGAAGCTGTACATAATAGTAAAATATTGAATGATTGATTCCCATTTATGAGTTTTTCATGAATGAGATTTTTGTGTTCAAATCTAAGAAGTATGTATATAGCTGGATAATATTCTAGTTGATGTTTTTTTTTTTTTTTTTTTTTTTTTTACACTCTTGACAGTATCATAGGTAGAATCACATTTTTGTGCTTAATTAAGTACGGTACTGCAATTTTACACTACAATATCTACAATAATTTGAGTATTTAGTTTTTAACAAATTACTGGCTTATCTACTCATTAAATGTGGAAGAACTACTACCATTGTCAGGAAGTAAGCCTTCTTAAATAGAATAGTTTCATTTTATTTAATTTGTTACCAGATTATAATATATACTCTCAAAATATCTTTTGTCATTTATTATATCCCAATGACAAAGGGTACTAGACCAGCTCGAAAAACCAATGAAGCATATTTTTTTTTTTTTGCTTCATCGGGATTCGAACCCGGGACCTTTCGGTTGAAAGGCAGGCGCTCTACCTACTGCACCACCCAGCGTTTAGTTGTTGTATAGATTTCAGAAATCGAATCGAATTTTTCCGAATTTATTGTTTTGTATTGGTGGGTTTACTTATTTCAATTTTCCAGCGAAATATACGTCCTAATTCAAAATTCAGCTATTTTGATGTCAATTACGCAGGTAAATCAAATACATAATATTTTAAATCTGTTTTATTTTTCTAATACAGTTTTTTTTTTTTATTTTTAATTAATTACGATTACATTTTTTAAATACAAAATACTTATAATTTCATTTTGTTTAATTATTTTATCATAAATGTTGAAAAACGAAAATATTTATAATTTATTACTTCACGTTCAATAACTCCATTCCATTTTTTTTTTTAATTTAAAATTTAAATATTTTTTTTTGTTTTTTCAGTATATAATTTATATTTATTTTTTGAATTTTCAAATTACAGACCTTATAAAACAAAACAGAAATTTAAAAAATCATTTATAAAAAATGTATAAGAACTATTCTAGACCCTTTAGTTAGATAATAATTATTTGTGAATTGAATACAAATGTGTAAACACTTGATTAATATATATTATGTTAAAATTGGTTTAATAATTAATTTTAAAGACTAGAATAGTTCTTGTGGTTATTTATATTTATTAAATTATGTTATAATTTTACATTAATTATAAAAAGAAAATTAATTTTAATTTTATTTAAAAAATACTTCAAATAGAAATACATTTTTTGAGTAAATTATTAAATTTAAACATTTAAAAAAAAAAAAATAATATTTATAAATATATTTTATTGTATGTATGTATATATATCAGGCACGAAGCGTCCATAGATTGAGTTGAATGAGTGCTTCCCCAAATAAAATATTATTTATTATTTTTTACAACTTAATATAAAATATAAATTTAATTTAATATAAAAATTACTTAACTACAAAAATTCAAATCGAATGAAAAAAATTTTCAAGCAAAAATTATATGCATAGAATGATATTAACTACATTATGTATGTTTAGAAAATAATGCCTTATATAAACATCATTATTTTCTATTATTCTTTCAATCATACAAGACAACAAGAGATACTCAACAACCACAAATTTAAAATATTTGAAAAAAATGCCTATTAAAAATCATTATTCTGTTACCAATGTAGCTATAATAATTATACATTGCATACAATAATATAATGACAAATTAAATATACATACACTCAAACACACTGTCTCTATTTATCAACAGCAACAAAATAATAAAAGAAGTGACAATAAAAAAAATCAAAAGGAAAAAAAATTGATTGAGTTGCTGATATTAATTCCAAATGTACCTGATATAATTAGAAAATATCTGATAGAAAATAGATTATCTAGGGAAAACACAACAACAAAATATCGCATGACACAAAATGAATTTACAAACAAAAAAAGTAGCAAGGAATGAATTAATTTTGTGAATTATTGTGGTTGTTGACTTAAATGAAATTTAATATTTATATAAGTAATGTATGTAGTTTTGGGTTTTTTTAGAGAGTGGTATTGATTTGTGATAAGTAATTCTGTAGTTTTTTATTATTGAATGCTACATTGTTTATTTTCAGCCATAATTTTGTTTTATGCAGTTTTGAAACAATTAATTTGTTAACAAATTTAAAAATTTAAAACATTTTTTTTTTTATTATTTATAAAAATTTATAATAAAAAATTGTAATTGTGTTATTGAAAGCTTAAGAAAACATAATTTTCGGTTAGAAGTTTTGATGAAAAATTATTAATTGTTAAAGATGGTAAACCAATGCTTGATCTACTAATAACAACAACAATAAAACGGTGTAATCAGCATTTTTCAATAAAATCTTATAATTCGTATACGTTGTATTTTCCAACGTTAATATGGAAAATTCATATTCACACTTTTTTTACATTGTTTTCTTAAAATCAGAACTTAAATTAAAGTTATATTTTCAGATCAAAATTTTAATCAAAAACAGTATTTACGAAATATTAACATTTTTAATTGAAACAGAATTACACAACTCTTTTAATGAATAGTTCAAGCTTTGTTAATTGATAATAACACTTCCTCTATAACAACTATTTCAGTTGACCGATCGTTTTTCTGCCTAAACAGAATTAAAAATACTTTGAGAAATAGTTCTAAACAATTTTAAATGTCGAATTTAGCAAAAATTTCAATAGAAAAGGAAAGCCAAAGCAAACTGATTTTTCCATTTATAGTACTTCCCCAGTTGAAAATTCCACGCCCCGTCACTGATATATATACTGTTTAATTAAAGTTCACCACATTCTAAATTTTTTTCACTTCTTTTGATACTAACTTACATGAATTGAAAATTTGTTTTTTTTAAAAAAAAATTTAAAAAAAACAAAAAACAAAATTGTGAATTAAAAATTTAAAATTGAAAACAATTTATGATGATAAAGTTTTATCAAATAAGAATTCTCCAATTTCACCATATCTCATCATTTTACTTAATGTTGACAATAGACCAGCTAATTCACGTTGTCGCCTGTATTGTTCTTCTAAGTAAACATTGGTTAAGTAATCAACAAGATGATAGTCATTGGCTTCAGTTTTCTTGTTATAAATCTCTGGATCAGGTACAACATCAGATTCACATTTTTCAATAACTCTTCTAATGCTCTTTGTTAATTGTGCTTCTAATGTCAATGCATGAGTTAATGCGTCAACACCATTACTCCATTTAGTTTTAAGGGTATTCGGAATTTTAATTAAAGATCTAATTTCACCAGTTAATTGACCACGCATTGTCAAATAATCAATTAAATGTTGTGCATGTTCACGTTCTTCTTTAGCTGAATTAAAGAAGAAATCAGCGAAACCTGGACGATTAATTGTATCACGAGCAAAATGTGCACCCATTGCTAAATATTGGAATGAAGCTTCAATTTCATTTTGAATTTGTTTTCTTGTAGCTTGAACACATCCTGATGACATATCAATCCATGTATTTGGTAGACCTGGATTTCTAGACTCACAATGTAACTGTCCATAAACCGCTGTTGTGATAGATAATAAAACTATTCCGAATAGAAATTTCATTTTTATTTAATTATTTTTTTTCGTTTTTTTAATTATTGATTTTAAGTTAATTTACCGAAAGAAACGAAAAAAATTTCAATTAGTTCTGACTTTGTTAATTTATGCAACAAATTTTTATCCTGTTTTTTTTGTATACTGTTTTTATTTTGAATTTAATTGACTCTAAATATATTTTTCTGAAAAATTAAAAATTTTTTTTTTTGTATAACGAACTGTTCAATATGATGAAATAAATACAATGCACCTTTATACCACGGGCACAGAAGGTGACCAAGTAAAAAAATTATAAAAGAAATAAAAATTTATAAAACTTTACTTTATAAAATCAATTTAGAAACTGTCCCTAAAAATTTCCTGAGACTGAACAAATACGACTAAATTTCAATTTTTTAATATGTTATATTTTATTTAATATAATTGATAACAGGTCTTTTACTCAAATCGATTTCAAAAGAAATAAAAGTTTTGTCCATTTAATTTTTAATTTCCAAGATAAGAATCTTTTATTATTGGTTTTTTATTTCTTTGTTTATTAATTAAAACTTCACACTTTGTTAATAAATCAAATATTATGTACACACAATTTTATTATTGAGTAAATTGAAAAATTTATTATTGAGTAAATTGACATAATACGTTTTGAACTAAATTGTAAACATTTTATGTACATACAAATTATTAAATCATTATCTACTTTATTTAAATTTTTTTATACAATTTATTTATTTAATATTAAAAAAAAGAACAAAATTATTACTATATTTTATGTGATTACGCTATTGGTTGTTAATCAAGACTAACTTTTATTTTTATATATCAAATTTTATTTCTCTAAAGATATTTTTGCGAATTCCAATTGGTAGACGCTAGGTCAGCATTTTTTGTTGCAATAATAATTTTTTACTGTTTCCACGATTTCATCATTATGTTTTATAATTAGGTTATAGTGAAATTTGATACGCCTACTATAATTAATTATGTTGAGTGCCGTTACTTAACACGCCGATAACTTACATATTATAATGGGATATAACGGATTTTGAAATAATTTATAATAAAAAATTCAAATGTATTTTGATAGTAAATATTTTTGAATACAATCGATTTTCAATATAGCAACCTTAACTTTGAATACGATTTTTTCGATATAAAAAGCATCTTAAAAAATGTGTGCTGCATTTGAATGTGAAAAATGTGAACTAAATTATAAACATTTTCTATCGGATATTACATATTTTTCCATAATTTATAATAAAAAATTCAAATGGAATATTTTTTGGAACAAAATTGATTTAGAATACAAATCCTGATTTTGAATTCGATTTTCACTAGATATAATACGTTTTTAAATGTAGTGGATAATATCATTGCCTGCGTTTCAACATTTTATACAACAATAACAATGGTCTGCCAAATTTTGTTATTAAATAGATAAATTTCATCACATTTGAAACTAAAAGACATATTATATTATAGCAATAGATAAATAATTAATATCAAATCAAATAATATTATTGTTATGGATGTCTAAGCAAAACCAAATTTTCGTTGTTGAGATCGACGGACATTAAACACATTCGTATTTTTGAACTGAAGAAATGCCGCTGGTAATATGCAAAAATGCAGCACGCTGATGTAACAGATCCAGGACCTACATAAATTGTTGGTCATCTAAAGCAAACAATAAGTATAATAATTTACCATAGAAATACAATTTGTGATAATTATTCAAATATTGAACCTTAAATTTTATTTTGTTTTTGTTTGAATGTGTTTTTATTTTTTTGTCTTTATACAAAAAACACGAAATATTGTTTTTGGATTTAAAACTTTTAATGTTTTAGTACAATGATACAATTTTCATCCTAAAACAGTTTATTTTACTTAAATAATCAAATTTTATAAAGAAAAGCATTTATATAATATTCATACAATATATATACATATACATATATACATAATATACATATAATATTATATACATATTCATAATATATATATAATATAATATTATAACCATTTTCAAGTTAAGACTCATGTTAAATACATACAAGCAAAACAAAAACACATTTTCAAGAAAATCTCTAAATTTTATTTTGAAGTTTTCAATTTTGAAAAAAAAAAACAAAAACAAAAAACAAAAATGATAAATAAAAAAAATTTATTATTTCGTTTTAAATTTTCAATTTAATATTTTTGTTTCGTATTTTCAAAGAAAATGTGGAAAATTTACTTAAATTTTCATAATGCAAATTAAAAATACACAACTGAGCATAATTTTGTATTATGAAAATTACTACAACAAGACTTGCATAGTAACCTATATTGTTTAACCATCATGGGAATATTTATAGGTAAGTTTATAGTTCCATTACAGTTCTCCTCTCTTTACGAAAAAACATAATGAAATAAAAATTTAATGTTTATTAATTTGGAATCATTCTATATAATATATAGATAGACTATAATTGGTGTCTAAACTTTAACTTTTTTGGGACCATATTGAAAACAAAGAAAAATTTAGGTACTGTCACACCACGCACACAAAATTTATCATTTAATTGTTTCGTGCCGCTTGGCTCGGATATGTTACATATGTAAACGTAGTTTAAGTAGATTACTATATGTAAACGTAGTTTAAGTATATTACTACATGTAAGCATAGTTTAAAATATTGCTATATGTAACAGTAGTTTTAAGTTTGACAGTTGAAATAAAGAAGAACGTGATATAACAGGATAGTATAGCAAAGGGAAGAAGGAAAGTATGATGCAGTTATGATGTCCTGTTTGTAACTGTTTTACATTAATTAGGATGTACTCGTATTTTGTGAGATAATCTGATGTTATCTCACCAGCGAAGTCTGTTAAGTTACCAAACTTCGCCATTCAGAAACAATGAGAGCTATACCCGGTATGCCATTGTAGAATATCCTGGATATTATTACAAAATCAGACACTGGCTATCATAATAACTAATAAGCACGGGTTATCACAATAAGACCATTTTTGGCTGAGGTGATATAGGGAACAGATTCCGTTCTGAAATTCAAAATCTAATCTAATCTATTTGGTTGTTGAGGATTAATGTTAAATTAGAGATTATACTATTTTTTATGATCTTATAAATATACTGAATTTGTGCTTTGGATTGTAGTAAAATGGATTTTAGTGTATTAATTTCCAATTCAATTTTTAAAACATTTTCGTGCAATCTGTTAGACTGTACGAACGGGTTTGTATCGGGTGCAGAATAGCATAGTATCATCAGTAAAAGTAGCCGCAATATAATATTTGGTCTGTTGATGACATAAGCTGTATAGGTGACTGTATATATAGCTGTATAGATATAGCTGTATAGATGACATCTGACTGTATAGGTGACATAAAGCACAGGCTCTTGAACAATCCCCTGTGGTACACCTGGCTTTATTTGTCTAATACCTGTAGTATTGCTGTTGTATATTACTAAAAAATTTCAGTTACTTAGATATATGATGATATGATGACAAATTGATGATAATGGAGAGGTAGCAGCTTCTTCATTTTAAATAATAATGCTTCGAAGGCCTGTCCCAACTAGCATTTAAGCTGACACAATACTTTTATTTTTAGATTGGATGGATAAAAAGTCATCTAATTACGTTTTTGGTACCAAAGAAAATAACTACGATGTTTTAGTTACGATATAATAACTCTAAAAGTAACTGTTTCATAGCAATTACTATACTTATTAGGTTATTGTGACGAATATTATAAAAAAAATTTCAAATTATAAAAACATACCGAAAACTACTGAAATACCACTAACGAGTTGTAGTGTTTACATTGTAAATATTATATGATATAGAGGAATGCTGCAGAATAGTATTTTTTAAACTCGAGAACTTCGTTTATATGTTGCATCACTCTGCATCACGTTGCATCACATTGCGTCATTATTGCATTACTCTGCATCACGTTACATCACTATTGCATCGCTCTGTGAATTTGTTTTATGGCTGAATATTTTCGTGAAAACCGAATTGATAGGTCGGCATGGTTATGAGATTAATCACTATTTAATTTAATCTTAAATTTTTGACATAGTTGACAGCATGATCATTCAAATAGAACATCACTCTGCTTGTTCTATGGCTGAATGTTTTTGCGAAAGCCGAATTGATAGTTCGTCGGTATGTTGATAATATTAGTGAGTCTTTAATTTTGTCTTAAGTTTTTGACATGGTAGACAGCAAGCTAATAAGTCTATAAGATTTGACATGGTAGGAAAGCCTTGTTTGGCTGGCATTATTATTTGGGCTATTTTCCATTTGTCTGGGAAATAGCACAGTCTTAAAATTGCGTTGAATAATTGGATGATATGCTTCAATTCTTTAATCATCCTTCATGTTAGCTCGTCGAGGCCTGGTGAATTTTTGACAGGTATCTGTTGCAAATTTAATGATAGCATTATGAACAAAATTTAATTTGAAGTCAAACAAATAAAAAAGTTTTTGAACTAGGTAAAAACTATTACAAAAATATTTTACTTTTAAATTCATATAAAATTTTTTTATTAAAAATGATATTTTGAAGAAAAATTCATATTTTTGAACTTTTTCGTGATATCGGATTTTATTTCATTTAAAAACAAATTTGGCCCGTGGGCAGCACTTTAAACATGTCTGAATATAGACAACAATATTGTGATATTATATTATTTTTCCTGCTTTTTTTAGGATCAATTTGTTTTTTTTTTTTGTATTTTTTTGTATACCACTAAAAACACTAACAAAAAAAAAAAACAAGAGAGTCAAATTTATGTGAAATTAATAAAATAATAATAAAAAAAATGTAAAAAAAAAACGAAAAAAAAATATTTAAAACTTTTATTTTATCACAGACACAAACCAACCCAAAAAAAAAACTTTTCTTTGGGTCTTATCTCCAGAGAGCAGTCCTTGTTATAATTTTTTTTCTTTTTTTTCCCCCTCTTTTTTGTCTCAATTGTTCATTTTGGAAGTGTAGTGTTTATAAAAATTAACAGTTATTGTAAAAAGATGGTGTAAGATTACAGTATTACGAATAATACATATTATTATACATTATACTCTCATGCACATGTCAATTATTGTATATAATTTTTATAATATATATATTTATGATGAGTATAAATTTAACAGATGTTGTTGGAGGAGTGTAAAAATTAAGATTGACTTAATATTAAGTTTCGTTTTTATTTCATTTTTTTTTTATTATTTTTTTTTTTTTTTTTTTTGAATATGTCATGTAAAAAAGCAATCTGATTATATATGTACAGTATGTGATACAACAAACAGAAATTAAGAAGGATATTTGGAAAATATAGCGGCTCAAAGAGTATTAAAGTAATAATATGCTTCTTTATCCTTATATTATTCCGTTTTTATTTTTTTTTATTTTTGGTTAAAAAATTATCATTTCTTTTCTTACCCTCATCTTATTTATTTTTTTGATATTATTTTTTTTATTTGTTTTTTGTTTTGGAAATTTGAAGAAAAAAATTGTATATTCATATTTGAAAGTAAGTACATATAAGAACAATGAAACAGATTCAAAATTTTTTAATCGAATGTGATAGTGATGGGCATTCCGGGTTATATTTTTTAAAGTTATATGACAACAAGCTTCTTCTACCCGGATTTTTAAAAATTAGTGTCCTGTAATATAGTTCAACTGGCAGAAGTATGTACGAATTTTTATTTTGTTGCAGTTTTATTTTGTAACATGTAAAGCGTAATTATGACACAATATAAAACATTAGCTATGGTGAAGATGAGTGCAAGGGCCTTCAGGTAGCATTTGAAGCTTTATTGAGAGTTCATAATAATTTTTAAGATCATACTGTTATAAACACAAACATTTTCACAACAGAATTAGATAAATTGACGGATTGTGAAAAATTTTATGATCAAAATCTTTTGGAAAACGAATTGCCAAGAGATATTTAAGGTGCAATAGAAGTGAAAATTTTGGACGAAAATGATCAAATCGAGGATAATAATGATAAAGATAAAGATATTTGTTATCCATACTTGATAAGCAGTTTGTTAAATGCTTGGATAAAAGTGTTTTTGCAATAATGCTAACTAATTTTGACTTTATAGGCCGTATACATTCAGAAAAATGTTGAAACAGAGATTTTTACAAATTTCTTAATTTATTACAATGAAATAACTGCTTCGAATTTGAAAAATGTATTTCCGGATCAAAACCTTAAGCGATAAACACAATTGCGACCATCGACCACCGACTACCAATGAAATTCACTTCGCTCAACTATTTTTCGTTAAATGAAACACAATTGTAGCGAAACGAAAAATAAAATTAAACAAAAAAAAAACAGAAAAGCAAATGGCGGAATTTCAAAATGAAAAAATTATTTTGAATAATATTTATTAATTTATTTGTAGCATCATCAGATCCAAATACAACGCCAATAAATCCAAATTTATATGTATATGTATCTAAATAAAAAATAAACAAGTATAAATTGTAGAACATTAAAAAACTTAAAAAAAAAAAAAACAGAACACTAATATTCTAATACCAGATTTCAGAATAAATGTTTTGTTTTTATTTTTGATGTTTAAAAAGTTATACATAAATAGAAAATAGCCTTATTTCGATGACAACGAAAATGTGGTTGAGCGATTGTAGTTGGAATTGTGAGCATATACATAAGAGCGTATGTATTTTAATTTTGTCGTCGCGAATTTTTCGTCGATAGTTCCAATTGTGTTTACTGCTTTATATTCAAATTAATATTATTAATTTTAAATCTATTATAATCTACTAAATCAAATATTTCTACAACTACTAAGTTGTTTTGTTCCCTTTTTATTATACCGAATATCATTGAGTGTTGATATAATGTGTACCGATTCGACTCAATTGCACCCAAATATAGCTAATATATTCTAGAGTGAATTCAACTGCATATCATCTAGGTTGTCTTTAATAAAACAAAATTTTCGCTTGTAGTTAGCATCATTAATTTGAAAATTAAAACCTCCAAATTTCAGTAAATTAGCGCTATTTTGTGGATCGCCACACTCATTATATTAAATTGTGTAAATTTCTAATAAATTTAAGTTTTCTCCAATAGATCCAATATTCAATTCTTTTATATAATGTTGATATAATGTGTACCAATAATTGTCACTGTAATAATAATAGATGGTAAACTAAGTGAAAGATTAGGTACTGAATCAGACCTAGCACTTGAAAGACTTGCTACCAGGTTTCTTGTTTAAATGCTTATAATTTCTATCTCAAAAATACAAATTATGTTTTATTTTTATTTATTTCAGAAAACAAACTGTGAAATTTAAATCAAAGAATAAAAAATTCCCATGGGATAAAGTAGAAATCTTATAGGTAATCCGTTTTATAACATTTGTCATAGGAAATGTGAAGTAGAAAATTTGATTAAATTTAATAGAGAAAATCAATCAAGATAAGCAAATCAGAAAAGTAATCTGCAACACAAATGAAAAATTCATAAAAAAACATTATAATCCACTTCCCTAACATATCTTACTTAATATTTAGGTAACTCGTGGCTATACTATCCTAAGAAATATTTCCACCAAATCTAATTTGAAATTTAAATAAATGGATGTAAGTCAATGATGTGGACACACACACCAAATTACCCAATATTTTCATTTTAGGTTATACAATAGGGCATGGGTATAGAAGATGAATGATTCATTTTTACAGGTCATCATTCAAAATCATGTTACGAAAGTTCAACCCTTCGGATATGCTTCATAATAGTACAATGTAGCATTATAGCCACTACAATATTGTTAATATGTGTAACCCTTTTAACGTTAGTATTTCATGGGAATGTTTCAGGTTTGATATATGCCATTATATAGTTATATTACACTCAGTTTTATTAGACTATCTGGAATTGGAATCTCTTGATTGATTTTTGTGACGCAATTGATTGTATGAAACCTACGGAAGAATCCCTAATATTATACCATCACTGAAAAATTTCTCTGTTTATAAAATTTACCAAATTCTTGAAATCTTGCTATAAAACGGCAACCAATATAAATGAATATTGAATTGATTCGTCGTCTTCTCTCATTGAAAAAATTACGTTTGTTAATAGAAAAAAAATTGGTATACTAATTTTTATAGAAAAATTATGGACATCATTGTCTTTATGCTTTTTGTGTAACTGCAATTCTTTTGTAATGGTTATAAGGTAATGCGACAACACTTCACCAGCATATTCAACATGAGGGTGAATAAGAGTCGCAAAAAGTGATTTAAGGACGTATGCATTGTTGCATTCTTTACAAAATGTTTTGATTTAGTTTTGACGTAGGATGAAGTTAACATTATTAATTTTGACATTTAAATGTTGTTTGAAACACAATTTTTTTTTTTTTTTTTTTAGCCATTTCTGGCTATCAAAAATTGCCGCAGCGAACGATATTTCCCGTTCACATGGCGAGGCATTACTTAAAGTTTTCAACTAGCAATAATCGCACCTCAGTAAACCCTCATTGCTTACGATATCGCCTCTGCGCCAAGATTGACACCTACATCTATATAGTGTTAGACTCGTTTAATCGATTTATTTTCAAGAGTATATAATCAAGCATTACTGATGCAGAACAGTGGTAGAAAGTCATTAAAGCACATTTGTTATAATATTTAAGGTCAGATTGTTAATTTTACACTTTTACAGTTTTTGTTGGGGAAGGGAGGTTTCGCTTACTGATGTAATTTTTTTTATACATTTTCATGACATTTGCAGAAATGGTGATTTTACTATTAAATAATTTAATTGTTGTCAGGTTTCTTTTCACTAATAATTTTTTAATATTTGATTGCAAATATCGATATTTCGAAAACAATATACTTCCTTCATCAGGGCTTGTGACTAACTGTACATATTAATTCATTTTTTTCCTTTTTATTTTCATTTTACTATGTTTAATGACAGAAGTTGCATCTGTACCTTTTAGAACGCCTGAGTTAAAAGGCTTAGAAGCAGCATTAGTACCCATCAATTAAACATAAAATTAATCCAATTGACCAAAGAAGGAGCGAATCCCATTTTTTTAAATTTCAGAATATCAAAGGCCTTACTTATATTCGTGTATATGACATCTGTCTGTCTGGGACCCAGCTTCCATATAGTAGCTATGACGTTGGAACAGCATTCTATTAAATTTGTTACTGTGGGTCTTTTTTCACAAAACTATACTGGTTAGGATACAGCAAGTTTGTACAATCATCGAGGCAAATTCTACCTACTAATTCAAAGATTTTAGAAATAGTTGAAAATTTTGCAATTGGCCAGTTTTTTATATAATTCTTATAGAATGTTTTTTATGAATTGCTCTAATACACGATTTTTTCCAAAAATCAGGATAGTTTTCTTGACATATAATTAAAGCTTAAATAAAATTGCTAAAAGAGTACAGAGACATTCAGAACACTTTTTTTAGAACAAATTTAGATACATTATCTGGGCCAAGAAATGGACCATCGTTTGATTTTTTCTAAGTATTTTTTTCAGTTTAACTGCTTCAAAGTTTATCGTCGTGGTGGGGTTCTAGTAAAAGCTTCTGGACGCTATAAAATATACTACATTAGTATTTTGGAAAACTGAAACACAATATTACTGTTATTCTTGTAAAATTTTACAAAAAAATATTTTCATGTTAATATGTAGATTGTAACAATGTAGTATGTACATAGTTACAAGATATTTTTTTGTAAAATTCCTCTTATTTCTTAAAATTCCTCTCCCATGTTTGTTTTTTTCCTTTTCGTTACATCCTACTTCTTTATTCAAATATATATATATTTTTTTGACTACTTCTTAAAACAAATAAAACATTTGAAGAATTTTTAAGTCATTTCGAAATAGTTTCCGCTACTATAAAATTTCTAAAGCATTTTTCAAATACAAAACTATTTTTCAAAAAAAACAAAAATAAATAAACGAAAAAAAAATGCTTGAATCTGCAAGTTGACAAATTATGCCTAAAGTCATAAATTTCTCAATACCTACTTTAAGTGAATAATAAAAATGTATCCTTATGCCGTAGGACGAATGATAAGTACATATATATATATATATATATATATATATATATATATATATTTTATTTACATCAAAAATTATTTTCAATCTCATACTGTGACAACAATTTCATCTCCATGTGTATACAATGATTGCGTAGAATGGATCATGAATAAATAAGTTTTTATTATGTTTAGTGTGTAGGTTTATTGAATGTTTTCGTGAAATAAACAGTATGAATTTATATTTTAGTTAAAATATTAAATATGAAAAACGTTTGAAGGATTTATATTCTAATCCTTAAAGAAATAACTTCATTAATAATTTCTGTAATTTAATTTAAAATAATTTAGAAAATATAATTTTGAATTCATCTCTTCAGCTTTTTCAAACATAGAATAAATAATATTTTTTAATAAAATTTAATATTTAGTATTTACGAAAAATGAAATTTTAATTAAATTGCTTTGAGCTTGTGAGCAGTTGTTTTTTTTTTAAATATTTTTGATTCTTTAAGTATAATTTTCATAAAAAAAATTAGAGAAAATATTAAATTATTGAGTGGAATATGAATTGAAGTTTTAAGACAAGTCGAATATCGAAAACTAGTTTTAATGAAAAACATATTTTATACCTAAATATAATGAAAATCATTCTCTTTTGGTAATTAAAATTTAAATAAATAAATCTATATTATAATACACAAGAGCACGATTTTGAAGGCACACTTTCGTGGTTTTTCGTGTGCTTCGTTTTCTTTTCATTCATCAATCAGTGATGATGCAGCTCGTGGCGATCAAAAGCAATTTTTATTTGATGTGGATGAATCAAGGCTGTAGACCGTGGTGATCAAAATCAATTTTTATTTTATATGTATATTTTGGGTACACAATTTTTATAAGATATTAGCTAAGTTATATATTAATATTTTTGTCGACTCTCTTTTGAGTCAAATTTTTTTTTATTAATTTTGGGTTACCGCATTTGGTTTTTTGCACTAAATGCGGTAACTAATTTTTCTTTTTTTGGTGATTAAAAATGCAAGAATAAATGAATAGTAAATTACACCACAAAAATATTCAAATTTTAGCAAGTTCTTGGTACTGAATACGTAAAACATTTCATCAAACGTAAAACCAAAACTGTTACACCAAATAAATGACTGTTATTTCCAAGTTGAGCGAATACTCTATACTCTAAATTTCAATCTTATTTTAACTTATAAGAAAAGTACAAAAACGAAAACACAAACAAAAATTTAAAACAAAAATCAGATCATACTCTTCAAAAATGATATAATGAATGTTAGTTCATTTGCTTCTTATGGTATTTGAAAAAAAATATATACAGTAAAACACGGTTATAGTCAGTCGCTAAATTTCAGTAATATTGCTGACTACTTATAACCATTTTGTGGCTATAGGCATAGTCAAAAAAAAAATTGCATCTTTGTAAACAAAATCAAATTGAATAAAATATCTTTCATATAACAATTTTAAACTTTATTTTATTCGTAAATAGCAATTCTGTTATGTAATCACAAAATATACATATTTTTAATAAAGAACAGAAAAAAACTATATATAAAACAGTCAAAAGTGAATTATAGCGGTTATATTTTGATGTGACTTATAAACGCCATCGATTGTATGAACTTAATTACTTTCTTTCAAAAAAATAGTTGACTATAACAGAATTGTAACTACAAAAGTTTTTGACTATAAACGAATGAAAATACATCGATCTACTACGTTGAGTGCAATGTGATTTTATTGTGTTAAGTTATATTGAAATTAATATTAATTTCGTCATTTAATATTAGGTATTATACTTTAATTTCATTATACATATGTATTCAAGAATCAAGCGATTCAGAAAACAACTACAATTATACCAAAACAACATTTTTTTTTTATATAAAATCGTACCTGAAAGAACTGCTTCTGTGAAATTGCACAGGGGATTCACTAGTAAATAAATAAATTTACTCCATACTATGTTTGATATATATGAATCAATAAGGTGATCTGCAACTTATAAATCTAAATATTTATTAAATAGTAAAACTTCATATTTCAAGTAAATTTCTACTAAACTACTAAATATAAAATAATCAACTAAACTCATTTCTAACCTAAACTAGTTCTGTTTCAAATTAGAATTTTTGTTTTCAAAATTTACAATAAGACTAATTTTAATTGGCAATCCCTCGATTAGGCTATACTCGATAAACGATAACAAAAATGCAGAAAAAAACAATATAACGATGGGGCAAGGACGAATTTAAGTCCCTGACAGTTTGAGACATTTCTTTAAATTTACAAAATGATTTGCTAACCAACCTTTTTGATATAAACCAAGCAAAAATAGAATTTAATGCTATTAAAGATGTCTTATTTACTCTGAAAATATTTGGTTTTAACATGAAAATTAATCTTTTATTGATATAATTGAATTTTATTGTTAGGTATGTACATTTATTAAATAAAAGTATATGTGTTTCTAGGATATATATTTTCACATCTTATATATATTAAACAAAGAACACACAAACTTATAGAAAAAAGTACAAATACAAAAACACAAACAAAAATTGAAAACAAAACAGAAAAACAAAAATCAGATCATACTCTTCAAAAATGATATAATAAATGTTAGTTAATTTACTTCTGCTTTGATTAAAAAAAATATATACAGTAAAACACGGTTATAGTCTGTCGCTAAATTTCAGTAATATTTCTGACTATAACCGTTTTGTGACTATAGGCGTAGTAAAAAAATATAGCATCTTTATAAACAAAATCAAATTCAATAAAATATAACAGAATTGTGACTACAACCGTTTTTGACTATAAATAAATTAAAATATATCGATCTACTACGTTGAGAGAAATGATATTTTGTTGTGTTAAGTTATATTGAAATTAATGTTATTTTCGTCATGAAGTATTAGGTATTATACTTTAATTTCATTATATATATATTCAATAATCAAGCGATTCAGAAAACAACTACAATTATACCAAAACAAATATTTCTTTTTGCATAAAATTGTGTTTGAAAGAACTACTTCTGTGCAATTGCACAGGGGATCCACTAGTATATTTATATTCCGTAAGTAACATGTACCTCCTTCATCGCAAGTTCTAACTAATTAGTTTTATATTAGCACTGAAACAAAATAGTCCTTGAAAGATTTCAGAAAAATCAGTCTTTGAAAATCTCTTAGTTCCGGAAAATATCTTAAAATATCCTTAAAAAGTCCTTAAAAAGTCCTAAAAAATCTATTGTGAAACAAAAAAAAATTAACTTTTATTTTTATTTTATTTATTTACTAATTTATATAACAGTGTGGATCTGCAAATAAATCTGAGCCATTAGTCGGAGATATGAATATCTGAGCGGAATGTAGGCTTTATATATTATTTATTACATATATATATTAATTATATATCAATCATTTGGTCAACAAAAAGATTTAACAAACATGACACAATATATAATACAGCATACAAAACGCATATAATTAATTACCAGTTGCGATCAAAGAAACTACTCGAATATCTATAAATTTAAAAGTAAAATTAGTGATTATTTTCATCAATTAAATAATAGTAATAATACTTAATATATATATATATATATATATCGAAAAAATCAAATTTAAATACCTTCTATAAAAAACAAAAAAAAAATCATTATTTTAAAATTAAAAATTGCACTGAATTTAAACTTAATTAGTTATAAGAAAAATTGTAAAAACTAAAAACACTCTGTACGAGCAATTGAGCTCATTTGAGTAAATAAATGAATAAAATTTTAAAAAAAATATACTTTATACATATATTGTATATTATATTATGTTATATATATTGTATACAGATGTGGTTGTATTGAAAACTACTTTCAGATATTTTCATTATTTGAAAATAAATTATTTAGATGCAAAATTACTTACTTTAACTCAATCAATGTTTGACCTAATATTGCACTTCCATCTACCATTTTTTAACTACAAAAAGTACCTACAAAAAAATTTTTTAACAAATATAAATTATATGTAAATACCCTTAATTTAATTCCCAAATAATACCCATGTATCGTATCTATAAATACCTAAACCTAAATATCTATTTATAGTTATTGCGGCAATGATACAAAAAAAATAAACCAAAATAGTTCAGAATAGAAATAGTTGAAAAAGGTTTCAACTAGTAATATACTCCAAGAAGCATGAGTAACATTATCTAAGAGATAAAAACAAATATACAAACAATGAAATAAATATGAAAATTGTTCACAAGAAAATATATACTCCCAATGGAATCTATGAAATTCCACGTTTGTTATGTAGCAAGTACACGAACTTAAATTGGTAAATTAAATGTGTTTACTTTTTTCTTAATTTTACAAAACTCTTAAAAATTCTCTTTGAATATTCTTAATCGTAAATAAATAACTTAATCTAAACATAGATAATATATACATGAGTATAGCATATCCTGACTATTATAATATGATATCCTTGAAACAATTTCTTCTATAATATACCTATGTATATATATAAATATATATATGTATTTCCAGAAATTGAGAGAATAACATAATCTTATATAAAAACAAAAAATTTAATTCAGTATCGAATATTTATCATTTTACCTACATTTGTTACTTACTTCCGCCTAAAACAAAAACACAAAATGATAAAAAAAAAAAAATGCAAAAAATTAAATATGAAAAAAAAAACGAAAAATAAAAAAAAAATATTTCTTTTAATAAACATAAATTCCTTATTCATACGTACATATATACACAGTCTTAAAAAAAATACATGCATACATATTAGTAGGAATACAAAAATAGAGCTAACATCAGGACAAAAAAAATTATTGGGGAATCAAATATCTTTAAGAGTCACAATTCGACACGTTTGTCATTTATTTTCTGATGTAGTTTTTCTGCGATATTTTTGCTTTTTTTTTTTTTATTATTATTTTGTCATTTTATTTTTAATTTTTTTTTTTTTTTTTTGTTGAAAAACGAGCAGGTTGAAAAAATATATTAATAAAAGAAAACATATTGTTTCTTACTTTTTGTATATTCTGATAATTTTTTATTTTATTAAAAAAAAACAGCCTTCCTTTTTTGTTTTTGGGTAATCCTTGCATAGTGCTTAGCAAAAATTTATTTTTGAATATTAAATAAATTTTAACTGATATCTGAGCTGATATATTTTTTAGCAGTTAAAAAATCAATTTTAATTCAGTATAGCGTAATTTTGTTTATATAATGTGGTGGTCAGCCAAAGCGTTAGAATATTACCGTTAGTAGCTACGTACTGCTTCGATAGGATATTTTTGGATAGAATTTGCCTATCTATTTGTCTATCGATTTGAATAGAACCATATCCTGTAATCGTGTGGTAATACAGATTAAATTTTCGCTGTGCGTTTGTCTACGATATATCTATACCTATCCCTATACATAACCCACTATCCTGCTCTATTCAAATCGTTGTATGTAGAATAATAGATTACTAGGAAATTGAATACCAAAAATATTGATATTTTCCTTAAATTTCTGCAAATTGTATGTTAATAAATATGAAAGTATAATATCAGAGGAAATATGAGTCTACCATAAATAACATAATCTGTTTTGTACCATCTGAGAAGCTTAGCAGTGTCGGTTAGTCAATTAGTCGTCAGTTGGAGTCGGTCAGTTGCAGTCATTTGTGGTTCTTTCTTTTTGACAATGGACTTGTTTAAGAGGTGGAAATAGTGCTTTTATTTCTACTGACCATGTGTTCATACTTGTAAAGTATTTATCAAAACAGAGAAAGCTCTTCTTAGGGGCATTTAAGTTACAATTGTGGATTTTTTTAATAGAACAGTTTAATTTATTTTAAGTTATTATCAAATTATGTACTTTCAACAATTATTTTTAATCAATTTTATGAGTTTTTTAATAATTATAAGAAAAATTAAATAAATTAATTAAACGTAGATATACGGCCTAAGAAGATTTCACAGATGGGATTTTACGGATAATTTTTTTTTTGTTTTTCTTATAAAGTGGAGTGCTCTGGGTAAATTTTTTCAAGTCTATTTTACTTCCACGATTGATTGTTCAAAATTTTAAGCCTATGTCCTTGGCGAGAACTAAATTAAAAATAATTGGTTCCCGCTTAAATAGTTTTATTACTGTAGTTATACCAGTTTCCGTATTAAGATACCGGAATCAATATATATTTATATTTGACGAACTAAACAGCATCACATTTAAATTGAAGATGAAAGTAGCATTATTTTTCCTATAAGCAGAATGTGTATTTGTTGGACTTAACAATCTTGAAAAAATAAATCATGTCAGTGTTCTTACATTAAATTTACTCTCTGATTAACAGGTTAATATTTAATTCGAAAAATGTTTTAGCCTACAACAGTTGTGACCAAGTACCCCATACTATATTAGATCTATAATTTACATACTAATACTTAATAACTAACCGTTACTTATAAAATATGATTTCATATATATATATATAGGGTGACCATTATATCAAAATATAATGTAAACAACTAATAATATTAATAATATGCATAATCATAATAAACATATGTCGGGACGCCACAGATCCTTTAATTTGTTAATTAAACACAATTTTAAAATTTATATTTAATTTTACAATTCAAATCTAGCGTATAGCAGCTAGCGTATAGTAATCAGCAGCTAGCGTATTAGATCAGCAAATAGCGTATAGTAATATTTGCGCGTAATAATCAAATAACATAATCACTACACCATACAAAAGAAGAAATTATGATTGTTTTAATAATTGTGAAAAAGCATAAACAAGAATATTTAAAAGAAATATATAGATATGTACATCTCCGTCTCCTGATACGAAAACTGATGCAACTATAATAATAAAGGACATATACTTAAAATTTTGAACAATCAATTGTTAAAGTATTGAAAAACCAAAATATATTACATTTCGTGTGTTCTATAGATTATTTTCAAAATTAGTGTATTTTTTGTTAAACATAATTGCAAAATAAATTTATTTAAAAAAAAGAAACACAAAGAAAAACGTGATAGGTTGCGCGGTATAGTAAAAACAAACTTCCCCTAATTATTATGAGCCCAAACTTGAAAGTAAGCACATAATCCAATATGCACGATATTATGTAGTACTCATAATTTTATTGCATACCTGTAATACCTATGTAGTACCTATATATTTAATTAGTTCTTTTAAAAGTCACATCACAAATTTGATAAAACACAACAATGATAAAATGTAAATATTTCACGACCTTTCATACTTACAATACTTTCCTCAGGACTATCTGTAGTATTAGACTAGATATATTAAAAAAAAAAGTTATTTTTTAATAAACTTCGAGGTCGAATTTTGATTTTAAAATTATTTTTAACCCCAAACTAATTTCGTACAACCATTTTTTTATGCTAAAATTACATCATTCTCATTCCGGTGACCATATTTTGGTTAAAAATGCAGATAATATTTTCCCAAAATAAATTTGCAATTGAAAAATAACTAACATTTTTTCGTACAGTTTTTGTTTACTATTATTTTCCGAATTTCTAGTATCAAATTTTTATTACATTTTAGTATAATTATAACATAAATAAAATTTTTAATCAAGCAAAATTCATTTATTATAAAAATCATGATTGCCCAATTATATAAGACAAAAACAATACATTTATTTCTTTTATCTCGTGCTAATATTAATTTTCTTCTGCTCTTTCGCTTTCTATTTTTTTTTTTTTCAGTTTATTTTTGTTTTTATTTTTATTATTTTTAATTTTGTTTTTACTTTTCCATATTTTTAACCCAGAATATTATGAGCCCTGTAAATGGAATTGGGTCCCAATTCAGAGTTAAAATGAAAATCTAAACAAATAGAATGAACGAAAAAAAAAAACAATAAATATTTATATATTCGTAATAAAATATATATATAATATATATATATATATATATATATATATATATATATATATACGAATTTCTTTATATATCCATACATATATATATTTTGTTTTTCCTTTAAAGAATGGCGCATGTGTATGAATGATTTACCCAGGAGATAAAATTATCAGCGATACAAAAAACAAAAAAAAAAACAAAAAAAAAACAACAAAAATGTTTTCTCTGTCTTCCTGTGTTGTTTTCTTCATCCTTTTATACTTTCCTTTTTCTCCTCATCAGGTTTATTTTTCTTTTACTTTTCCAATTTTTTTTTTCTCTTTTTAGTTGTCTATTAGAATTCAATGATTCGATGATTTAATAATTTTCCGATCACCTCACTCACCTAATATAACTAATAAAAGTGGTACTCAATATAATTAAGTGAAAGAAAAATAAAATTTTATTTACTAATATAAATTTTTATATATATATATATAGGTATGCTAGAGATACACAAAATGTAAATACGTTTTGACATACCAAAATTGTATCCTTAGAGAAATTAATTAAATATAATTATAGTCTTTTCTCTTGTTTAACATTTTCCCTATTTTGAGTAATCAAATCATTTAAAACTTGTCATGATTTTGATGGGGTTTACTTATCACAACAACATCTATAATATGTAAACGATTAAAAAGCTTAAAAGTCAGTTACATAAACAAAATTATTCGTGGAACCAGTGCAAACCAGTGCGAACCAGGTTATTAGAGCAAAATTTTATTGAGAAAATTGAAATAACAGTAATAAAAAAAATATATATTATATAATATAAGTAATAATATACTTAATACTACTGTAAATTAATTTTAAAGATTAAATTTAATAAATAACAGTAAATTTAAATAAAAAATTAACAAAATCCATTTTCATTGCTTTTTGAGTAAATAGCAGAGGAAATTGTTTATTCATTATTTTTTATATTTTCTACTAGACTTGAATTACATTATATCTTATATAAATTGTTTTTGTTTTGTTAATTATTATTTTTCTTACCTTTTGCTAATTCTTTGAAACTATGTAAATTGAAAACTATGACAAAGAGAAATTGAATTTACTTAAAATTGGCCATTAATGTCCAATATATTTTATCAAAATATATGCAAGGGTATCGTGTTCAATAGATAATGTTCAAAATCAGGCCTTTAAGCAGAATATAATATTTATTTAGTATTTATATCACGATAGTAGACTATTGTACTACTTGTACCATTTATAGATAATATACTTTACTAGTATTTACTATGACGAACATTACAATGCATTGAAAATTACAGTGAAGTACTCCGGAATACTTGTAGTTATACTTGTAAATATTATTTATAGTTATTGGATTATAATGCTATTGATTAAAAATACTATATAGATATATATTTTAGAATAAAACATTTTTGGACAAAATTCATGGTTCTTTTGAAAAATTTCTAAATTCTATTGAATGTATTAGTGAATGTCTCAGTTTTATAAAATTTAATATTTTTAATTTCTTATTTATAGCTATTTTTTATAATTATGTATTTGAAAGTTGAATATTCATATTACTATAATATTATCATTATTACATATCATATAATATTCTGTGCAAAAAAGTTTACTATTTAAAATATTACTAGTTAATCCCCTGTGCAATTGCACAGAAGCAGTTCTTTCAGGTACGATTTTATATAAAAAGAAATATTTGTTGGTAAAATTGTAATTGTTTTCTGAATCGCTTGATTTTTAAATATTTATTTATTTTACATATGTTGTACGATTAAATTTCAGTAAATATGTTTAGAAATGAAACGAGCCTAACTAAATCGTCTTTGGCTCGTTAATTATGATAAACAGCTAAAATATTAATAGAGTAAATTATTTACATTTGTTTTTTTCTTTTTATAATGTTGGTTGAATATTTATACTTTATAATGAAACTATTTATAATAATTTTATTTTTATTAATTAATATATATGTATATATATACATATCTATATATTATATATAATATATATATATTTTTTTTTATTTTATTCTTTCAATAATTAATTAGCTATATTATTCATTATATTTAATCTGTAAATTAAATACGGTTCAAATATCTGAACCATTTTCCAAATATTTGAACCATTTTTATTCTCTCACATAAAAGGAGACGTGGCTAATTCAAATATTTTTTCAAATATTAGATATTTTAATTTAAAATTTCACCCCATATTTATGATGTATAATCCAGTGATTATGATATATAATCCAGCACCTACATGGTCTGTTGGCCACCTAAGTAATCCAGTGATTAACAATATCAATTACATCACCCGAACCTACACTACTAAGGAGCTTCTCTTTAATCTGCTCAGTCACGATATTTCTCAAAAATTGGGTGCTAAATGATTTAACAATCGACTAATATAATTTTTTGTTAATATTTGAAGTTCATCTATGACCCAAGTATATATTTAGATCATTCTTTTGCAATATTTTACGTACAAAAGAGCTTTGATTATTTTGATTTTAATATTTTGTATAATTTCCACATTTTCACTTTTATGTGGATGCTTTTCAATAATTGACAGCCATATGATCAGATTGATTAATTAACAAATTTATTTAATCCAATGAAGTTAATTTATGCTGACTGTTCATAAGTTATTCTTGCATATAAAAGTTTGTTAAAATTATGACTCTGTATGATAAGCATATCAGTAAAATTAAAAGCAAAATATTCGACTATTTTCGACAATTATACAAAAAGTTTATATTTTTATAGATATAAAATATTTTATTCTTGCTATTATTAAAATATTCTATTCTTGATTTTATATTTTGCTAGAAAACAAGTTTTTATAAAAACTAGTCTCATCACGATTAACAACTGAGCTTGATGGCTCATTTTTAAAAACTGTTTTTCATATACATTTTTTGTTTATTAACACAGTGATGATAAACAGGTTTCGTTAAGTTCTTATTGTCTTTGTAGAAAGAGGAAAAACAGTTTTAACGGTTCCATTCACAAACTTTATATTTATTTATTTTATTAGTTCCTCTCAAGTGAGCTTATAAGCTCTTATAGTATAAGAACACCAAACTATCAATACAAATACCAAATTATCTAATTTACCTATTAACTCAAATGTATTTAATATACAATCAAATTCAAAAAATCAATACTATTATTAAATCAATACAATCATTAAATCAAATCAATCAAATTCAAAAAATCAATACAATTATTAAATACAATTAAAATTAAACTATACCATAGGGGAATGAGAGACATTCTTGATTCTATTAATACTTTTGTCCACTTCTGGTAGTATGTAAGTCTCCCACTTTTGTATCGGGAAAGCAAGGTAATACAATTTTATTAGTATAAACCAGTTTTTATATTTGATGAATTTACAAGTTAGCTGTAATGCAGGATAAATTTCCAATAAATAGCATTTAAATATTTTTGTTAACGGTACAACAGTAGTGCAAGATAGAATTCTTACCAAAAATAAATGGTATTACATCGAAGCCATCATTCATTTCTGATTGAATTTATTCTTGAACATTTCCTCATCCTTGAGAAATATATTTATCAGCAATTGCAATTGCAATGTTTTAGAGAATATATTTTCATCTTTTAGCATAAAATGATTAATTAAAGATTTTTACTTGCCATTTTGGCCTTTGCAAATTAAATTTATTCTAAATAATTACAAATCAAAGGTGTAAATATTCTAGTAATATAAGCTTTTGAAATATAAAATTAAAATATATGAAAATAACATATTGTACCTTATTAAGGCAATAAATAAAATAATAATAATAATAATAATAATAATAATATTTTCATCTTTTTATTATTGTTGACAAAATTTTACTTGAAAAAATCGACACTGTTGTTTTTCTACTATGAAAAGACGATTTAGTCCTACCGAGTCAGCTATAATGAAATACCAATACTATGGTCATATTTTAAGAATCAATGATAATATTTATTTTCTCACAGAAGATTCAGATTTTGTTAAGTTGTTAGAGTTATTCAATAATAATATATACGTTAAGAATCATTGATAATTTATACTACTCCCTTTATTTATTTATTAATTTATTTATTTATTTAATTAAATGTACAGAAAAGGCCTTATAAAGTTGTAAAAATTATTGAAAAATTACTTAAACCTAATATACACAATTAATTCAATACTACAAAAATCTAAAATTTATATAAACAGAAATATAGAGAAGGAAAAAAAAATAATAATAAGTAAGAACAGTACGAGCTAACGTGAAACATACATAAATTTTAAACGTGTCCACCCAAACAAAAAAATAAAAATGGAAAAATAATTAAACTAAAATTAAAATGAGTACTGAAAGCAAATAAACAATGTTTAAGACCAATATCAATTATTGAAGTTTAAAAAGAGTTTACAGTGACGAATAAACTGAGTTAATAAATTGCATGTTCTAGCTGCCATGGGTAGCGAATTCCATAGTCTTATAACTCTTACGGTAAAAGAATGATCAATGGAATTAGAATTAAAACGAACAAAGGTAATTTGACTCCTTCTTGTTGAATGGGGAAAAATAAACTGGGAATATAGGTAGGCAGGATGAGTTGAATTCAATACTTTAAAAAGTAAAATCAAACAACCGAGACCCGAGAAAAAAAATTCAATGCAATTAATTTTACACAAGCAAAAATCAATATGCAAAAGCTATAGAACAATGCGATTAAATAGAAATGTCAGTTTTTACGAAGTACAAAAGAAGCAATTAATCACATCTTACTATCACTTAAAATTGTGGGTATGAAAGGTTAGCAATCATAAAACCTATTGAAAAACTGTACTGTACTTCAATTTTCATTTTAATTCATAAAACACAATAAATATACTTAAATATTAAATATTTTATTATGCCAAATATGTACCTATCTCTATTTTCTACAATAAATTTTATTAATAATTTTATCTTTAGATTTTCATCAACCCTTATTTAGAAAATACGAAATGAATTTGATGTTTTTTTGGTTTGTTAGAATAATTCGAATTAATCCACTATTTATGTTTTCAGTTTATCTTCTTAGATAAAAAAAAAAAAAAAAAAAAAATCAAAATGTTTATTCTTAATATTAAGTTAAAGTTTAATTTTCTTTTTTTTTGGTTTCTTTTTATGAAATCTTAAAAGTTTGTCACTTTGGTCTAATTTCTAATTCCTTTTTGGTAAAGTTATTTTTAGTTCAAGTTTATTCAAAGTTGAGAAAAAAGTTAAATGTCACATTTAGTTTTCATTATGTTTATTAATAATTTTAGTACATTATTATTGTATATGTATTATTATGTATTAAATAATTTTTGTTACAAAATCAGACATTTTAATGTAAAAAAAAAAAATTCGTACTCATAAATTTGTAACAAAAGTTTTTGGGTAGAGTCTGAATATTATTTTATTATAAAATCTTTAATTCTGTCATTTTACTTAAGAAACTTAAATGCTCTTAAATTATTTTTATTTCAAGTTTTGATCAATTTTGATTTTAGTTTTTAATGCCAAGAAATAGGAGAGATATCCTAATTACTTTACGCACAAATGAATTTTGTTATAAAAACCAGTTTTGATGTGTAAAGCTACATCACTATTGTAAATAAGATTCAGCTTCATTATAACATAGTTAAATTTTATTTCTGATAACCAAATTGTATTTCAAATCAATTTCAGTGACTAAAATTGTTAACATACTAATTATAACATCAACACCCTGCTGAGTAAGATTCGATCTTGGAACCTCTCGGATTAGTAGCCAGATTCAGATGACAACAATAACTAGCTTATATTATATATATATTATTCTGCATTTACCTGGATGTTTGTAAGTTCGACGGAACGCTCAAACACATATACAAATTGCATATGTATACAAATGCATATATATACAAATTACTTTGGTGCTTTTTTTTAACCCCTGTCTACCATGCTGAACCTTTGCAGGAAAAATTTATTGCATGAACTATATTTTTTTAATTTAATGTTAGTCTTCTTCGCAAATAATAAGGAAAAATAATAAATAATAATAATAATATAAATAAAACAAACAATTTTTTTGATTTATAATAATAAGGACTAATAGAAATTTAATCAATAGTTTAATATGGTATAATAACCAAAAGGCAAACAGCATTTAACACAAAAAAAAAACATAATTCACTCAAAGGTTATTCTTATTACTTAAAATTATACACAATAATATACATGTGTATCAGCATATTTGTATTGTATAATATTATACATTATACTACTTTATTGCTTCTACCTTTTATTTTTGGAATTATTGTGTGCGTAACTCACTTCACTCAAAAAAAATTATTTTTGTTTTTTTTTTGTTTTTTTTTGTTTTTTTTTTATTATTTGCTGTATCTGTATTCTGTATGTTCTGTATGCTCCATTCCAAAAATATTATTTTATTTTCAGTGTTAAGTGTTCACTGTTCATTTCACTGTTCAGGTTCACTGTTCAATCAATAGAACTTGATAGAAGTAGAGTAGGATAATAAACTCTACTTCTACGTCGGATAATATAACATTGTTTTTTTTAAATTGAAAATTATTGATGAAAATGTTTTTGTATTTTTTGTAAATTTAGATACAAAATTTTGAATATTTTTTTAAAAATAACACAATACCATAATAACAGTTTATTCATATAGCAAAATAAGATCCCTATACATTATACAAAAGACAAAATTTATATGAAAATAAGATCCCATTTTTAAATTTGCTCTCCCAGAGGCCACAATAACGCTAATACTGTATAATTTATACTAAATGGAACCCAACTAACGAATTATAACTAAATGGAAGTGAGTACGAGTATACCATACAAAAATACAAACATTTTATACAAATTTATTGGTATGGTACTTCTTTTTCTGTTATATAAAAAAAAAAGGTTAGTGTTAGGCCAATATAAACATAAATAAAAATAAATAAAAAGTGATATAAACATAAATACTGTAATTTCGGAATAAAGAATCTAATGAAAGAAAAAAAGAAACTAGGATTTATTTTGCTTCCGTCATTTATGACTTGTAACCCGTCAGCTAGTACAAAATAGTTAAAATAAAAAAAATTAAATTACGAAATCAAACAAAGAAAAGAACAGAAAACAAATGTAAAATAAATAAAGTTGGTTATAGTTAAGGTTATAAATAACGGTTAATATAAAGGTTATGATAAGATTATTAATAAAACTAACTATTAATTATCTAATGTTAATAGCATGTTACCCTTACGAAATATATAATATAATTTATTTCCTCCTCCTCGGTATCTTCTCTGAGAATATTCAAACACCATATCATATCATTTATTCATCGTATATTTCTGTAGTGTATAGTGTAGTGTAGGTCTCAAATGTGTGTTGAATACTAATTGACGTGTGAACATCACAGGAATATTAGCTTCGAGTCGAACATATAGGACCATATATTGCTACTGATCGGTTAGTCAAATACGTACTTCAGTGACAGGGCGTGAAATTAAAAATGTTAATATTTCGCAAATACTGTTTTTGTTATCAAAATTTTCATCTGAAAATATAACTTTAATTTAAGTTCTGATTTTAAGAAAACAATGCAAAAAAGTGTGAATATGAATTTTCTATATTAGTGTTGGAAAATACCTCGTATACGAATTATAAGATTTTATTGAAAAATGCTGATTACACCGTTTTATTGTTATTGTTATTAGTAGATCAAGCATTGATTACCATCTTTAACAATTAATAATTTTTTCCCAAAAGTTGTAGCAGAAAATGATTTTTTCTTAAGCTTGCAACAACACAGTTACAAATTTCTATTTTAATTATTTATAAATAATAAAAAAAAAAATGTTTTAAATTTTTACATTCTGTTAACAAATTAATTGTTTCAAAACTGCATAAAACAAAATTATGGCTGAAAATAAACAATGTAGCATTCAGTAACAAAAAACTACAGAATTACTTAACACAAATCAAAACTACTCTCTAAAATAAACCCAAAACTACATACATTATTTATATAAATATTAAATTTCATTTAAGTCAACAACCACAATAATGCACAAAATTAATTCATTCCTTGCTACTTTTTTTGTTTGTAAATTCATTTTGTGTCATGCGATATTTTGTTGTTGTGCTTTCCCTAGATAATCTATTTTCTATCAGATATTTTCTAATTATATCAGGTAGATTTGGAATGAATATCAGCGACTCATTCAATTTTTTTTCCTTTTAAGATTTTATTTTATTGTCGCTTCATTTATTATTTTGTTCTTGTTGCTAGGAGACTAAATAGAGACAGTGTGTTTGAGTGTATGTTGTATATTGTAAATGAGGAGAATGATATTTAATTTGTCATTATATTATTGTATGCAATGTATAATTGTTATAGCTATATTGGTAAGAGAATAATGATTTTTAATAGGCATTATTTTCAAATATTTTAAATTTGTGGTTGTTGAATATCACTTGTTGGCTTGTATGATTGAAAGAATAATAGAAAATAATGATGTTTATATAAGGCATTATTTTCTAAACATACATAATGTAGTTAATGCACATAATTTTTGCTTGAAATTTTTGTCCATTCGCTTTGAGTTTTTGTAGTTAAGTAATTTTTATATTAAATTAAATCTATATTTTATATTAAGTTGTAAAAAATAATAAATAATATTTTATTTGGGGAAGCACTCATTCAACTCAATATATGGAACTCAGACTTCATGCCTGGAACTTATGTCTATGTTGCTGGAAATGTCCTATTCTCAATATCTTGTAATTCTATAATCGGTTTTCAGGCTTACAGAATCAATACTATTTTTCCATCTTTCGTTTGATTTACTTTAGTGTTTTATTCGACGGTTGTAATCTAGTTGTGTGTACTATTTATTTCATATCGCATGTGTGTACTATTATATTATATAGATGTTATTTTGTATCGCATGTGCGCCCTATTTACTTTTATTCATCCTGTATGATATTCACTATAACCAAGAGCCACCGTGGATCAGTATTTATGTTCGTGGCAGTTTTTATCGTTATATAGTTAGCATATCTAATTGCTCGTTTCAATTTTCTTTACAAAAAAAGAAAATCTTGTTTTTTTTTCAATATCATGTGGAAATTTAGAAATAGTTTGGGGTAAGTGATAATACACGTAGCTAAAAAAAAACTACTTTTTAAAACGCATCTAATGAAAACCGTTAATAATTATATACACTCATAAACAACATTCCCTCTAAGCTGCGCACGTGCACATTCGCGCACGGATTTTTTTTTAATTGCGCATTAGAAATTACCTTGTTAATATTTAATACTTATTTATTCAGTTGTTACTATGACAAATAGTGTTTAGTTAGTTGTTCCAATTCTAATTAGTAAGTTTTATAAGGTTTATAATTTTGTAGTATATATTAATATATTTTTTTGTTTTAATAAAAATCTAGGACAGACATTCTCTAAAATAATGTCACAACGAAAAAAATTAAGCTACTGGTGAATTGAGCAAAAAAAGTGAAGCAATTAAAATCGGAGAGGCTTTCTCTATGTTGAAACAACAACTGGTAAAGATAACATCAAAATTTGAATAGATAATGTTGTTCTTGCCATTAAAATGAATGTTTAAATGAACTCAGTCCAAGAAATAAACAATCATTTTGCAAAATATGCAGAGATTCCAAAAAATTGGTGGAGTAAACATTATGCTTTTGAATTCGTCGAGTCTATCAACCACAAGAAATATTAAATTAAATAAGAGAACAATTCCATTGCTTAATAGTCGATAAAAGCACTGATATTTTCGTTCACAAAATGTTAACTATTTACACATATAAAATACCGCTTTAATTTTAATTACCAAAATGATTTTGGTATTTAACAATTAAATGTATGTGACGGAAAATATATTGTGGAGTCCACAAAATGTTTTTATAAAACTATTAATCTGGATATGCAAAAGATGGTAATGTTAACATCTGATGGAGCTGCAGTAATGCTGGGAGCCTATAATGGAGTTACAGTATAAAACACAATTTGTCACTTAATAGCTCAGCATTGTGTGGCACATAAAGAGGATTTGGGAATCGATGATGCCTGGAAGGGTATCCCTTTAATTTCTCAAGTAAAAACACGAAGATGTTCCATCGTTCATCTGTTAAAAAGCATAATTTTGAAGAAATGGCAAGTCTAATAGATTGTGAATTTATTTTTGATTGTGAAATTGTGCAATTATTCCGTTTATTCGGAATTATGATGTCTTAATAGAATATTTCAAAGAAAAGATTGATAGTTTCAATTTAGTTGATCCAATTGCAAAATATTGCTTAACAGCTTTAGAAAATAATGTAAATCGTATAACATTGATTGCATTAAATTATGAAAAATTATAATGTCATTTGGGATAATTTTATTTGTTGAAAACAAAGTTGTTGGCTACCATTTGGATAAAAAAAATTCCTGATGCTGACATGGACCTTTGAAATGCTTTTGATCAAAGCGCTATTGTTAACACATCTGACTTTAATTATGGCAATGAAAACTTAAAAAAAAGAATTTTAAATATGGAAATCTTATCATGGACATGGACATGGATAATAAAATAATAATGAGTGAGTATAAAGATTAAAATACTTATTAACAGATAAATCCAAAAACAATAGTCGTAATTTCAATGACCTACTTCAATTGGCTCTTCATGGCTGATAGTGAAAAAGGATTTACCTTGATGAATTTGATTAAAACAAAATTTAGAAATAGGTTGAAAGTAAATCATTTGGGCACACTTAATGGTGGAAAATATTATTGCCCTGGATAAAGTATACCATTACTGGAAGAAAAAGAAGGACAGGAAAGAAAAAAAAAATAATGTAATATGTAATTAATAAAAAAAATTCAAAAACAATAAAAAACTTAAATAAACATTTTTTTTTTAATAAAATATCTAATTTATCAAATTTTTGTTTAATTTTTTAAACATAGCGTAATTTATTTTTCTTTTGCTCAGCTAAAAAAAAATTAGAGGGAACGTTGCTCATAAATATTACAAATATTTTAATTTTTGATACGCAAAAAATTTTATGTCATCAAGA
The DNA here is from genome assembly GCA_963942445.1 of Argyra leucocephala. NCBI lineage: Eukaryota > Metazoa > Arthropoda > Insecta > Diptera > Dolichopodidae > Argyra > Argyra leucocephala. The sequence goes on along the minus strand of OZ012680.1, from coordinate 128,368,845 downwards.
TTAACCTTAAAGATGCCTTATTAAATAAATATATAAAAAATCTAGTTTAACTGGATGAAAACAAATTTTTAATATTTAAATCCATTTTTCGAAACAATTTTGTTATACGGTTTTTCCGTATGTTTATAAAATGATATGTAAATATGTTTACTTCTCCACTAGAACATTGTACTTACTAGCAAATACTAACACTATTGTAGAAAATACCATACAAAAAATAGTTACTAACTTTCATGAAAACTGTAGCAATTCCGAAAATTCGCTCTTATAAGAGTAATAGTAGAATAAGGTTTAGTATCATGATCATTATAGTAAGTAGACGTTAGTTATAAGCTTCAGATTACGGTTAAATTATTATTATTATTTTATTGAATTTACTTTAAATTATACACAATAGTAATCAACAAGCAGTAGCTACCACAGCTATCGGTTTTTTTTTACATATTTTCTCTTTTTTACATTTTAATTTTGAAATAACTAAATTAATTAATTACTTAATTATTTTTTGTTTATTCATTCCAAAATATAGTTAACAGTATATGTTAACATTATAGACTTATATTAATTTAGAAGTTAGATTAAATCATCTTATCAACTACAATTTACATTTTCTTAATTTCAGTTTTGACATAATTGTAAAAATTAATTAGATTTCATTTTCAAATCAGTACAAAGATTTTAATTAGGTTTTATATTAGCATGAAAATAATGAATTAAAGGTTTTTACTTGCCATATTTTCATTTACAAATTAAATTTAATCAAAATACATAAATCAGAATAGTCTAAATAACTGCAAATCAAAGGTATAAATATTCTAGTATATAAGCTCTTAAAATATAGAATTAAAATATAATATGAAATTAAACATGTTATACAAACATATTAAACCAATAAATAAATAATAAATAAATAAATAATTATAATAAAAAAAATTAACTAACCAACAGGTACGGCGGATAAGTATTTATATTTGAGGCAACATTTGCAAGCTTTTTCCACTCTGATGCCAGTGTGGCTTCTATAGAAGAAAACTATATACATATGGAGTGAAGAAATTATCAAACGAAGGACTATCGTTAATACATTTTTTTATTTGTAGTTCTGGATAGACAAAAATCTTGAAAATATATGGTAATGTTTAAAAAAATGAATAATTTTAAGATTTAACTAAAATATTTATGTCACATAATTTTGTTATGTATAAATTTAACAAGTGTTTTCATTTTTTAAAACACAATTTTTTAATATTTTATAACATTTTTTGATCCTAATAAAATAACTCAATATCATACGAAATATAATTACATTATTTTTCCATTATCAAGTTTCTATTTTTTACTTTCATTATGTAACAAACATAATTACATAATTTTTATAGTGATAAAAAATAATTCAAAACCGCCCACTATCATTAAGTGAGTGAAGTCTCAATAATAGATGTCTAACATTACTGTTTCTAAATCTAAATTATTTTCTCTTTTTCTTAAGTTGTATTATTTTTTTTTTTGTTTTTTTTTCGAAATTTAAAACACATTTAATTTTACAAAAGACGACATTTTTGAATAAGACAAAATAAAAATCTAAGATATTTCAAAATAATAAAAAAATAAAATAAATTGACATTGTACCCACTTTATCACAGGATATTTAATTTATTAAAAACAAAAATAAAAAATAATAACAACCAAAAATTAAGTACAAAGTTTATCCAATTTAGAAATCAAATACCAAATATAAAGACAGTCGTCATCCTTATGATTTTATTTATTATTAAATAATACACTGTTACCCAAAAAACAAAAAGAAAAGGAAATCTTAAGAAGCGATCAGTCAGTTTATTTAAATTGAAGCTGAAAATTATAGAAATAAAATTTTCACAATAATTTTAACAAAAAAATAATAAAAATGAATTTTTATTTTTATTATTTTCTTTTTCTGCATTACAAATTATGAATTGAAAACGTCATACCAACACAATACAATTCCCAAAATAATATTCAGTAACCTTCATTCGGATTCAGAACATTAAAATGGTGAATTTTTTTTTATTATTAATATACCTAAGAAAAATAAAAAACAAAAATTCAAATATTTAGGCTTCTATGTTATATTATTATGAAACACCAAAACATCATAATAAAATATATATGTACATATATATATATATATTTTGTATATATACAATACATTATTATGCGAATTTGATTTTCTTATTCTTCTTTAGTCTCGATTCTGTCGGGTCTACTTTGTTTCAGAAAAGAAGGTTTTTTTTTTTTTATTTTTTTTTTCTTTGTCATTCATTTCTACACATTCATTTATACCAATTTTATATAATATATTTTTTTTAATTCATTTTTTTTTAGTATTTTTCTCAGTTTTTTCTCATTCTTCTATTTTCTCTTTCTTATAAATTTTATTTTATTTTCCATCTATTTTGATCGATATAAAAGAGATTTTATTATTCTGTTTTATTTCATTTACGCCAAAAATTTGTATATAATTTGCAGATAAGAAGGATAATAAAAATTCGAACAAAAAAAAAAAAACAAAACAAAAAAAAAACAGAAACAAAAACGAAAAAGGATAATAGAAAGTGAAAATGTTTAGTTCAGCAAATAATAATAAAAAAAAAAAAATAAAAAAAAAAAAAAAACAAATTTGTTTCTATTGACCGGAATATAAAAACGTAATTTTGGGATGAGTAAAGACAGTAATTGACTTATTTTAGCTCGAGGTTATTCAAAAAAAAAAAAAAAAGAAAAATAAATATCTCTATTCACAATATTGTGAAATCAATCTCTAATGAAATTGTTTTAAATCATTCACTATGATTTTTAACTGAGACGAATATGTATGTATTATGAACAATAGTAAGTTTTAATAATAGTATATATTGTTCTTATTTTTCAAATATCATTACAGAGCTAAAAAAAGAAGAACAATTCTCTAAAATTATATTCTAATTTCTTCTTGACACTTATCAAAATATTATAAATTATATATAATCAGTATTCCGCTCATTGCAGCGATTATAGATTAAGTTAGGATAATTTTAATTAGTTATAGGTTAAATTTAAGTAAGTTTTATATAAAAATAAATTTAAGAAGGTTTTTGTTCTAGCCATTTTTTCCTTAAAACTAAATATTAAAAACAAAAAATAAAAGTATCGCAATTATGCTAAATAAAAAGAATCATAGGTGTCAATATATAGTATAAGCTCTAACTAAAATTAAACTTTCTAAAACAAAAAAACATATTATAATTAAGGCGAAATAAATAAATAAATATATAATCAGCATTTTGAAATCACCAATCATCGAAAGTAAATAAAAAAGTTAAACTAATGGCTTATAAATCAACAACAAAGTAAAAAATATATTTTGAAGGGTATGTATGAATGTGTATAAAATGGGTGACGTGTCATAACTCTGAATTGTCAAAATTTTCTTCAATTTATTTATTTATTTATGCTTAATACAAACATATTACAATATGCATAAGTGTACACAATTAAATAAACAAAATATAATTTTAAGCTTAATATTAAAATTGACATTTATACAATTTTGTAAATTATTAGCAAAGACTGTTAGAAAGTTATTACTCACAAATAATTTAGTGTGTTCTTACACACTTTTTAAGGTATAAGTCCCTAAGGTAGTTTTGGTCCTGGGAGTCATGACATATCACTATACAATATATATATATATATAAGTAGATTAAAAATTAATATAAAATTAGGCTTTGTTTGAAACTTTGCTTATCCTGTTCACCGACTCTTTACACAAGCTTTACCCACTTACTCAAAGTAGAAAGATCAGAAGCTATCCAGCTATGTCCTTAAATTCATTTCACGTATTGCTACATTTCTATTGTACTGTTGCATATATATTCATACATTTAATTTATCTACATATACATATGCATATTTGGGAAAGTTATATCACCCTGTACATAAACTTTTTCATTCGACTTTAAACTTAGACGAAAAATCATAGACGGAAAATAAAAAATGCAAAATATTTCCTAATTAAAATATAAATTTTTTTTTAAATTTCGAATTAAAGGGATTTTATTTGATTTATTTTAGGATAAATTCTTGTAGCTTTTTTAAAATAATAAACAAAAGAGTTCCTCAATGTTGTATTCTGGTACGAGATTTTTTCAAAATTTAATGACATAACAAAAATAAATCTTAGGGGTTATGTGCAGCTCTATGCAGATGATGTTGTAGTACTGAAATATGCCGTGAACGATGAAAATGAGTTGAAATCTTCAATTAAATAACATCTGCTGTCAAAAATCGTCTATCCCTAAATATCAAAAGCACAATGATCCTGATTTTTGAAAATAATTAAATTCATAATACTTCATTTATTATGAATGATACTCTTATTTATATAATTTAAACATTTAACTTCCCTAGTTCAGTGCTGGAAAACAAACCAAAAATGGAAATTAAATAAATATTAAAATTCTAGGTATGTTTCACAATTTTATTAAATATACTGACTCAATCTTCTGATGATGGTGTAATAACCGAAATCGATTAAGATATTTCATAAAATAGTGAAACATACCTACAGTTTTAATATTTATTTAATTTTATTAATGTTTCACCTAGAGCCTACATCATATTCTATAAATTATACTAAAAATGGAAATGTCACTTGACACTAGTCTGCGTGTCTGCAAAGTAATTAATTGTTGAACTAACAATAATAAAATATATTTTTATACTTAATAGATTTCGGAATTATTTTATACCTATAAGGTTGTATATTTTTTGTTCTTATTTATTAAATATTGTCTATCTGAATGTAATATGGAGCAGAGCACCACAAGCTACTTTAGAAAAATTAAATGTCGTTTGCAAGAAAGCAATCAAATTATTTCACAAATACACAGTTATGATCCCCAGCAATCAATTATTGTGCAACGAACGATCTGCAAAAAAGGATTGTATATGATTGCTTGTTAGCTTGTAAACATTGTGAATTTTGAAAAATAATTTAATTATAATTAGAATGTTTAGATATTCATAAACATTAATGTTTAAAATAAGGCAAACTATTATTTGTCATTATCTAAAATGAGTAAAGGTAAATTTTCATTGAGCAATATTTAAAATCTAAAAAAATTTATTGGCTGTAAAAAGGGAGATAGCTTATTGAATTTTTATGTAAGAAAAAAATAGACCGTTGCAAAGAATTCTCTAAATTTCTATTTGGGAAATTTGTTTTATACAAAAAAAAAACAATTCAACAGTCAAAACGATCTGTTGAAAAAAATTTATTTTTTTTTTTATATACATTTACTCAAAAAATTGTTAAAAAAATGTGTTGCCGGTATAAAGAATCCATCCCCGATATTTTAAAAATATACTTTATTAAAGTATAATATCCCAAATTTTTTGAAAATATCCCCGATAAATGATATTTTCTGTTCTTGTCGTATGCAGCGAGTTCTCATATAAAATAATGTCATTTCATGTTATCTCCCATTTTTAGAGCCAATCAAATTTTTAAGATTTTAAATATTTGTCAATGAAAATCCAGCAATATAATAAAACAGAATTTATTTCATCAAAACCAAAAGCTAATTTACATTAAATATTGAAGATTTATCTTAAAAATGTACAAATATAAAAAATATTAAATATAGTAAAATAAAATGTATTTCTTGGTTAAATAACACATATCTCCAAATCAGCATGGCTTTATGGATGGAAGATCTAAATCCACTAATTCAGCAGTTTTTCTTCACACAGTTTTCAATGCAATTGAAAAAGGCTATCAAGTAGATACGATATTCACGGATATTTCTAAAGCTTTTGACAAAGTAGACCACTCTTTACTACTCTCTAAACTTCAGGCTCTTGGTATTCATGGTACCTTCCTTCTATGGGTTCAATCTTATTTGATTGGTCGTAAACTCTGCGTTAAAATACAAAATTGCACGTCATATAATTTCGAGGCTACGTCTGGTTTTCCACAAGGAACTCATATGGGGCCACTATTATTTTTATTGTTTATGAACGATATCGACTACGATATTAAGTCTTTGATCTTATCATTTGCTGACGATACCAAACTTTTTGTTGTTATTAAGTCGGACGAAGATTGCCATCTCCTGCAGCAGGATCTTGACAAATTCTACTCTTGGTGTAACATTAATGGTCTTACCATTAATATTAATAAGTGCAGTTACATGTCATTTTCCAGGAAGCAAACTTTAATTGAATCTTATTATAATATCAACGGTTCTATTATTGAACATGTCCGTGAGACAAAAGACTTGGGTATCATTCTCGATAATAAATTAACTTTTAATGCTCACATAGATCGAATTATTTCTAAAGCTTTTTCCATGTTAGGTTTCATTAAGCGTAATTCACAGCAATTTTCTGATCCTTATACATTCAAAAATTTATATACTGCACTTGTTCGTCCTCACCTCGAATATGCTTGTCCGATCTGGATGCCTTATTATGATAAACATATTAAGAGAATAGAGTCTGTTCAAAAGAATATGATTAGGTTTTGCCTTCGTAAATTCAACTGGCAACCGTATATTACTGGATATTTAGCTAAATATCAACTTATTAAACTTTCTACTCTTGAGGCGAGGCGAAATACCGCATCCGTGATGTTTTCCTATGATATCTTATCTGGCAGAATAAAATATCCATCTATTCTTCGCCTTTATAATATCTATGCTTCAGTGCGCGATTTCAGAAGCCAAAGATTTTTATACCTTCAAAATCATAGAACGAACTATGATTTTTCCGTACCTATAGCAAACTCTCAGCGCTTATTTAATAACAGTTTTTCAGTAATTGACTTCAACTACAGTAGATTCGTTTTTAGGAGAAAAATCATCACATTTTTTGAAACATTACAATAATTCTTCTAATTTTAATTAATTATAATTTTATTCTACAAATTTATTAAAATTATTCTCTATTATCATTTGAATGTACTGCATACCTTTATAATTACTATTGCTATTACTATTAATATTTATTTATTACTTAAGTCTGAATTTTTCTTTTTTTTTTAACTTCTTTTCTTGAATTAATGTTATTTTTAACTTGAAATTGTTAATGCATCTTATTATTAATGTTATTTTATATCTGAAATTATTTTTATATTTACAATTTTTGTTTTCTATTTCTAGCTTTATTTTATTTTAGTTTTAAATATTTTATAAGCAAAATCTGTAAGGGACTACCCAGTAGATTGAAATAAATAAATAAATAAATAAATAAAAATTTAAAACTAGCCTAGGTAGTTGTTGAAAAAGTTCAATTTGTTAACGAAAGATAAGTGACGAAAGAACCTTTAAAAAAAATAACATATTTAATAAAGTGTGGAAAATTAAAAATAAAACAAAATAGAATAATTATAAAGAAAAAATAATGCTTATATAGTAAACTATAAATGAAAATGATGAAAAAATTCAACAATAAAACAAATTAATATAAAATATGTAAAAAAAAAAACAAATAAAAAAAACAAAAATTCAATTTGTTTTAAGAACTTTTGTAAAAATATAAATGTCTTAGAGGAAGTAAAACAATTTATTAACAAAAGTTGTTTCTAAACAATTTATTTATTCTATTATCAAATGCTTACTCTAAAATGTGGTTTAATAATTATTGTTAAATTATTCTTACTCATATTATATGTATACATATCATATTATACATCCTAAATTCTAAAATTCATCCTATTTAGGATGCCTTGATTACATACCTATTTACATACCAATTTACCTCTTAAAAATAAAAAAAAACCGGTTTATTTTCTTTGAACTTTATTAAATCAAAAAATATATCAACATACAAAAATAAAATCAAAATGTAGGTGAAGAATAGAAAAAAGCAAATAAAAAATATATAATTTAAATATACTTAAGTATATATTGAAAAGACTATATTATATTTTAAAATATATTTTAAATAGAAAAACAAATTTGTTTATGCTTAGATTAATAGAAAAAAAATAAAAAATATGAAGAGTTAAGATGTGAATGTTTAATTTAAAGTGTTTAATTTTCTTTGTTTAATGGATTTAGATGAATTTGATGTGACAAAATTTTTTTGATTAATTATTTTTATTTTTGCAATAATTATTCATCAATATATTGCACCAAGTTTTTATACATTTTTTAATAGAAATTTTTTTGTTTACATTTTCCTAAGGCCTTTAAAGCGTCTTCTTAACAAAAAAAAAGTACGAAGTGTCATGCCTGTATATTTAGGATGCCATGATTAATGTCAACATAAAATACATAACTTCAATATGACAAGTAAACCTAAATATATACAATATAATTTCACTATTTTATTTTAATTTCAATCTCAATTGTAAAAACAAATCAATTAAATATTTTCAATTAAACAATTTGTTTGCAAAATTTGATCTTACTAAATTTACCACTTTATATTTCAACTCTGTCGTAAATCTTTTTCATATTATATGTATATACATTTCCTTATAATTTAAAAAATTATTATTTTCTTCTTTTAAACAAAAAACTAAATAATTTTTATTTCAAGTTAAAAATACTAAATTTAAGTTTGCAATTTTTATTTAATGCAAACAAAAACTACTAAATTTAATATTAATTTTTTTCTTTTTCATTTGTATGGTACTATGGATTACAGTTATAAAATTGAAAAAAAAACTAAATATTGTTTTCTATAATACCAAAAACACAAAACTTTAATTCACAAATTTTAATTATATATTACTATGATTTTATTAATTTTAAAACTAAATATTTTTTATTATAAACACAAGAACACGAAATTTTAACTCACAATTTTTTTGTAAATTTATATTTTTTTACAATGCTTACTTGTAATGCTTAAGCTGGCCGCGTGTTGATATACTAAATTACAAATACTAATCTCAAAACTTCTTGTTCTTAGTTTGCTGATTGTTGTTTTATTTTTCTAATTTTTCTTATTCGATAACACGTTAATTACTACTGATAGTATACAAATTAATTAAAATACAGGGGCGACCAACATTTATTTTGATGAATCGTTCAAAAATAATTTAAATATTATTTACTTCAATATTCAGAGTTTGAGAAATAAATTAAATATTGATCACTGCTTAACAGATCTCATAAGATATAATCATTTCTTCCAAATATTAGATAATTCACTATCAAATGTTCTTTATCAGCATGAATTTAGAAAATGTGCATTAAAATGAAATGCGACAGAAGGCGGTAATAAATTATGATCGTATTCGACCAAACGCAATATGGACAAATCTTGAGTCGTATGAAAACTTTGATAATTTAGTGCAAGATCTGAGTCAGGTAGTTTAATACAACACTTAGTTGATCCAGATCAAAAAGATAAAGAAAAGGAAAGATGTGAGAACTGAAGTAGTATCAGGTAAAATGAAAATAAGAGATTCTTATTTAAAATTTTCTAAAAAATATAGGGGTAATCTAAGAATTCAAGATTAATATATGAAATATAAAAAAGAGGTGCAGGATTTAATAATCGAGGCAAAAAAAGTGTATTATTCTGACATAATTTATTCTTCTTCTATAATTAAATCACTAGAAACCTCATCGGTCACTGGATATGACCATATCTCGGCAAAATTTATAAAAAAAAATACTCTGAGCAACTCATCTGAGCATCTCCTCTGTTAGTAAAACTTATTAATAATTCCCTTAATAATTTAACTTTTCTTAACAGTAATCAAAAAAATTGTTTTTAAATCATAGCTTAAAAATAGAACATAAAAAGTTAGAATAGGAAATGCATACAGTAGGGAAGACAAAACAAAAAAGGAAGTTCCCCAAAGTTCAATTTTGGGACCTGATTTAGTTAAACTAAATATTAATGATATAGTCCGTTTGGGTCTAAAAGGGATTCTACAATTATATTGTGATGACGCAGCAATAAAATACGCTGGTAGAGATGAAAATGAAGTAAGAGAAGCTATTACACGTGACTTAAATATTATAAATGAATGGCTCGAAGCTCACAGGTTGCGAATAAATGCGAAAAAAAAACTAAAATTATATTTTCCTTGGGCAAAAATACTATACAAACAATAGCTTCATTTTCAATTCTGTAAACATAGAAATAGTTGATAAGATTAATTGTCTAGTTATAGATAAAAGAATGAAGTGAGTTGACCATACAAACTATATACGTAATCGGTAAAATATCCTCCTATATAGTATATGTAGGATTTTGAATAAATCCGTTTATAAATTTTATTTTATTTCAATTACAAGTTTTAATTAATTTACAATCCGAGCTTAACGGCTGCTGCAACAAAAAAGAACTCTCCTTTATTTTATTTTTTACAATTACCTCCTGCAAAGCTTTTATATAGAAGTGAGAACTTTTGGCTAGAAATTAACGAGTACAGTTTAAAACTTAATCCATTCACAATAGTTAAAGTAGAAAATTCATATTAGTTCAAGTAAAAGTGATTCAAGTTAAGGTTAAAAAATAAAGTTGATAATTCATATTATTTCAAGTTAGAATAAATCAAGTTAAGGTTTAATAATTATGACCACTTCTAGTGGTACGATTTCCCACATATATATTCATACTTAGCCGCGTACGCAGATATATTTCTAATAATGCGTCATTTACAATTTATTCGTCCTTTATTCTGTCCCACATTACGTATTTAAACCCAGTGTGGAACAGTGCACCACAAACTGCTATACATAAGCTAGATATCATATATAAAAAAGCAATAAAGTATTTTCATTTTTACCCGATCGGATAAGGCATCCTGATAGATATTTAAGTTTGAACAACGTATGCAAACGTGAGCTGTATCTACATGCATTTAAAATAACAAATAACCTAATAAAACATAATCTTATTTTAAATAGATATATAAATATACATACATGCAATACATGAAATAAAACAAATTTTTATTTATCACTATTAAGAACTAGTAATCAATATAACAATACATTGTACCAATGCTTAACGCTCTGTAACGAGTTACCAAGCGATTTGAAAGAGATTACGGATTTGTTGAAGTTTAAAATTATGATAAAATAAAATAATGAAAAAACAAAAAAAGTATGTACAACAACTATAATATATGTATATAGTATGGTATGTATATATATATGTATGCTTATATTGATTATTTTATGTTTAGAATACAATTAAAAAATAACAAATTGTAAAGCTTAGTAAAGTAATATTTAAAAATATCCGATTTGATAAAATTTATTGTTTGATCAAACAGTTAACGCTAAGATCACTAAGCAAAACTATTTTTGTAAAATTAATAAGCTTATCTAAATAAAGAAAAAAAAATTACCTAAATGCATGTAAACAACGGTAATTTTCGATATTTAAACAAAAAAAAAATCAGATTTAGAATACCCCATTAAATTTTTATACCAGCAATGTTAAACAGGCAGCAGAGATGGTAATTTTGAATTATAATTATAGTGCATTATTTTTCGTAATTTATTAAATAGATTATTAATTAATAAAAGTAATTCAATTAATTTGAATTATTTTTGGTAATGCATTATATTATGTAATGCATTACATATTAAAGAAATTAATGCAATATTTTAATTCATGTTAATTCATGTAAAAATAATGATAATGGAGACGTAATGCATTAAAAATGTAATACATTACTCCCATCTCTGATAGGCGGTATGAAATAATATCGAAATAAATAAGTACAAAATCAAAAATGAAATAACTGTGCAAAAATTTTCAATTTAATTTCATTTTTGGTTTTTATGTACTTTTTTTGGTTTTAACTACAAAAATTGAAACATGAAAATAAGACTAATAATTGAAAGAACTAATTTCCATTTTTACTTCTATGAACTTAATTCATTAGATCTTATTTCATATCACCATTATATAACAATATTAAATAAGACATTAAAATTATTCTATATTTTTATATCTGTAATATTTTCTAATAATATTCAAAAACGATAATGAATTCCAAGAAAGCAAAAAAAAAAAAAAAAACAAAATACAACAAAGTTATTCAAATATTAAAATGGTATTTTGTAAGTGTTTTTGTTGTCATATTTTTGTTATTATATATACATTTCAAGATAATGAATGTCAAATCAAAAGAAGAATTTTCTTAAAATTAAAATTAATTTTTATTGAAAATGTCTTTGTTGTTTAATTGTTGTATTTTAAAGTTTTTTATTAGTTAGAAACATTAAAATATAAATTTTAAATAAGAGTTGAGATTTAAAATTTTATTTTCAAATTTCTTTATTTTTGTTTTTTTTTTTTTTTTTTTTTATTTACATTTTAATGAAGTGAAAAGGGTCAGAACTACTTGATCCTTATCATAAAATTTAAGTATTAACTAGCTTACTTTTACTTGTTATTTCGAATTATTTAAAAGACAACTTTAATATTTACCAAAATTTGTATTAAAAAAATAAATATTCAGTTTTGACTCATAATAAGGGTCAATAAGGTTTTTCAAATTTAAATAGCTATATTCTTTAGAATTTTATATTTTAATGTATTTTTCTTATAAATATGTCAAAATTTGGTTTTATGGTTAGTGTGATATTTTACTATACCTTTACACGTCTTGTATTCTTCTTTCTTTTAACTCAGTCTTGCATATAATTTTTCACTTAGCATACTTTTGAATTTTATCAACTTTCCATTTGTGTTGAATGTTCCATTAAAGAAATATGTTCTTTGATGGAACATTCAACAACAACTTTGTGACAGAAAAACAAAACAACAACTTTATGACAGAATTCATTTAAACAAACTGTGGTATTGTATATATAATATTGATCTATAATTTTAGTGTCCTGGAGTATATTATATATAACTGCTGACTTTGTTATCGGATATGCAAAGTCTATTGCGTAAAAATTGATCAGAATTTGAACTTATTACAATAAAAAGTTAATATTAATATTATATATGAAATTATCACATTGTATATACCACATAGATCTGTCCTATGCCCACATGAATGACGTTGCAAGACAATGATGATGGTGATGATGATGATATGCAATTACTATCTACAATAGTTCTGATTTTATCTCTCATCGACTGAAATTTATTACTAAAATAAGTCTTACGGGTAAAATGAGACTTATACTATGAGATAAAAATTAGGCTTACGGGTAAAATAAGATTCATGGGTATAAGATTAAAAAAAAAAAAAACAATCTACATGTCAGTACTGAAATAAATTTAAAATACTAATTATAATGTGGACCAACTTTTTTGCAAACAAAATAATGCATAACTACTTTAATAGTAGTTAATTTTTCTGAAGCTCATCTGAAACTGAAATATATTTAATTCGAATATACTTTGTTGATCTAAAGTACTGCAATGGACAGTTGAACATGTTATTAAATTTAAATTGGAAAATATTTAATATCTTAAATTATTTTATTCCTTCCAATATTATACATTTTGCTAACGTAAACTATTATTGTATATAATTTTAAATTGTATCCAATAAAAAATAATAATAATAAATTTTGCTAATGAAACTTTAGTCTTGTGCTTCATATATTCATGCCTCAATTTGAATTTATTACTCGTATATACGCAAAAACAAACAAATTGTTTTGAGATTTACATTTTTTCAGGCTCTAAGTAAAACATTTTTAGTTGCAAAGCTTAAAATCTCTATATAGGTATGTTTCACCAATATTAACTAATAACTAGATTGTTTTTTGTTATTACACCATCATCAGAAGGTATGTAGTAACCAAATTGGATCAAAATATTAATTAAAATTAGTGAAACACATCTGTAAAGATTTTAATCTTTATTAAACTATTCTCATTTTGAAAATCGTATTTCAAAGCCAAGTCAAATAAATTTCAAAATCAAACACAATGAATGAAAATAACTACAGTTACATTCGATTTGAAATCATGTTAAAAATGACAAAACCACATTATATTCAAAAATATAGAACATAATATGAAAAATAAAACTGAGTACCAAACGTGATAATTGTGTAAAATATTAATTAAATTAATAAAAAAACAAAATTAAAACAACAATATTAAATTTCAAAACAAAAAAAAAGAATATTTAACAACATTTCACTGATTAATATTTAAATTATATTATTTTAATAATTTAAATAATTAATTACAGCTTAATTTAATATAATTAGGTTCTTAATAATTTACTATTGACAAATAATGAAATTAAAAAACCAAAAAAAAAACATTTATAAATCCACATATTATTCATTTCCGACATATATACAATATTTCAATATTCAAATTTATAATATAATAAAATTTGAACAGTTGTTATTAAAAAAAAAATAATAATAAAATAATTTTAAAAAAATTTATTCAATGAATATGTAAATATATTTTTCCATTCAAAATTCACATTGGATAATAACTAGCATGCCAGTTTGTCAATATAGATTATTGTACTTTATTTATTTACAATTATTGTAAAAGGATACTGAAACTAGTGGGTTATTTACTACTTTACATACTACCGTGCCTACTATCAAAAACCAAATAACAGTAAAGGAAAAAATCAAGTTTTTTATTATTATTAATTATTAAACCTAAGTATTTATTTTTATCCTTACCTATAGTGACTGGAGATGAAATTTATTTGGAGAACATATAGAAGTTGTCAACAAAAGCTTATTTTTATTTTATTCATTTATTTACTCAAATGAGCTCAATTGCTCGTACAGGAGTGTTTTTAGTTTATACAATTCAAAAAAAAGAATGTTTACTGATACATTTACTGGTACATAATTTGTTGTGGTACGTTTACTTGCATGAGAATTTGTAACAGCCTTCAAATAGGACATTTTTGGGTGTATAAAATTTGACTAATTCTGATTGTGACATATTTTCATATTAAATTTTTGAATTATAATTGACTAATTTGGGATTTAAAAAAAAATGTATTTACTTTTTAAAAATAATTTTAATAGAAATTATAATTAAAAAAGCCAGTAGGCTGAATTCAAGAGCCCTGTAATCATATATATTTTATACAAAATTTAATAAAGTATGAGAAAATACAATATAAAAATATATGAATGTATTTGCAATTTAAGCAAGTAACTTGCATGTCAGTGAACTACATAACAATTTATTTTTATTTATTTGAAAATATAATTTCAAATTTTTTTTCAGTTTTTGGCAATGTTTAAATTTCAAATAATGATTTTCACATAAATTTGGCAAATCATCAATTATATTTGCATTGTTCAATCTTCAATCACATCTCTGCTACTACTATAATTTTTTATAATACCTATTTTGAATAGTATAAATATTGAAATGAATGTATGAAACATTTTTTTACAAACCCATTAAAACCCCAGTCAACTAGTATCTTACTTACTATTCACTGTAAGTCTCGGACTAGTTTTCGCTGTAAAAAAAAATTTATTGACAATAAATATTAATATTTTTTTTTTCTTTAATTAATAAAATTCCTAATAGTCGGTTTTTTTTTTATTTTGATGCATTTTCATCTTATTATTATCACAATCAATCTTAGTGGCTATATGCTTTAATCATTTAATCAATTTTAGTGTTTTTCTATTCACATACATTTTTATATAAACAAAATATATAATATTTTTTTCTAAATTAATCCTTCTTTTCTATATTAGAAGCTATACCAGTGGTTCAATATTCAATATTTCGTACTCTACTAATTATTATTATACTTGTATTTTGTTTAGCATTTAATTTTAAATCATCTGATCTAATTCCCAGAATTTTAGTTATTAAAAATAAGTTTTACTTTCTTTTTCACCCATTTCAAATAATTAAAATTTAATTGTGGAATAACTTTTCCATATTATTTATAAGCTATGCAATTACTTTAAATTATATAAAAAAAATTTTTTTTAATAACTACCATTACTTTATTTTATATTTGAAATATTTTTTTTTAATTTCAATTTACTAATTAATTTTTTAAAGTTTAATTTTATTATTTTTTTGTCCACATTGATTTTGAAATTAACAACACAATAATATTGAATGTCTCCACTTATAATCAATTTTAATTGCAGTTCAATACACAAATATAATAACGCACAAGTAGTTAAATATAAATAATATTTATAATTATGTTACTGATAGAAACTGTCTTTAAAGCGTGCTTTTACTGAATTCATTTTAGACGGAATTTATTGTGTATAGGTTATAATTTTAAGAAACACAATGTATAGGCTTAGTTAAGTCTAATGACAGCTTTCATTGAATTCGTTGAGCCATAACGACCACTACATATCTATAAAACAATTACTATATTAAGTTAGATCACATCGATGGCTTACAACAAACTTATGCTAAGCCAAAAAATCATAATTTTGCAGAACAACAATTTGAAAGTTTGATAGCTTAAAAGCGTACTATTTGAGTTAGAAAACTAGAAAAACGTTTTTTTTTGGCATTTAACATTATTCTAAATAACATTAACATTATTCTAATGCATAATAATTATTCATTATTCATTAGCTCTAATATTCTATCTAAGCTATACTTTTGGCATATTTGTGTTAGACTAGAATGTAATTTTTTATATGGTTAATATTCTAAGTGAGCACTTAAGCATATTTGTGTTGGATTAGTGAACATTTTTTTTAGGTCTAATATTCAGAGTAAGCAGTTATACTAAAATGAATACTAATATTTTCACTTAAGCTATTTTAACACTCTATATCTCGGAAAATATGTATTGAATGTCTTAGATATTTACAAAATGGAAAACAGTCGCTTATAAAATAGCATATGTGACATAATCAGTGTAAAAATTGCACTTTGCATAAGTCTGCACTATAAAATCGATATATAAGTAATTCTATAAACTGTTTAAACTGTTTGTTTACAACAGATACTCACAGAAGATTTGCCTATGTATTTACATTCTATTCAAAAATTATGAATAGATCATATTTTTCTATTTACAGCAGCCTGCAAAATCAACGCTGCATAAAAAAATTGAATAACTTTAATTTTTAATTTTGTTTTTTATTTTTGTTATTTTGTCAAAGCTGTTTTTATTTGCAATGAAATAGTTGTCGCGCTTTTTTGGCAAATTAAGAGATGTGTACATTTCTTATCTGTGGTTAGATATTCAATTTGAGGTAGAAATATTTTCCCAACTAGTTTAGACCTAGTGGTTGAGCTTAAATATCATATTGGGGCTACCAGTGGAAACATATCTATATGAACCAATAATTCCAGACAAAACTAGTTCGTCCTTATGAGCTTAAACAGAACACTGGTTGACCCTTCGAACGGTTTCAACACTAAATATTTATAACACACCTGTAACATTAGCCTTTAAATTTTTTCAAACATACTTATTTAATTGTAATTATTATGACCTTAAATGGATTTTATTGAGTCATAAAACGGTTAGTGGTCTGATAACATATTATATAAGTATATTATATCTCATTTCTACCGTTAAACAATAATTTTTTCAGAAACAGTAGAACTAGTGCACTGCAACTGCTTCTACCGACAACATAGAGTATAATATCACATAAAAAAAATAACAAAAAATATGTATATTAAAATAAAAATACAAATAATGTCCTTTTTGTGTTCGGGAAAATAAAACAAAAACAAAAAAAGAGTTAATTTACACTTAATTTTAGATTTAACGATTACACTTCGTCATCCTTCTGTTAAAGTGTACTTGAAAGTTATACTTTTTATTTGTCTTTTGTTTTTAATACTTTTTATTTTCTATTTTTATTTTTTATTCTAAACAATAGCAGGAACCTTTTATTAAGTACTACTATACAGTTATAAATACACTAATAAATAAACACAGTTATTTTTATTATTTACTGATATACAACAGTAGTGGTAATAGTTACAAAAATTAAGTAAATAAAATGTTAAATCAATAAAATAGAAAATTAAAAAATAAAACTCATTAAAAATCAAATAACCATCAGGATCTTTTTCATTATAAATAAAAGCAAAAAATAAAAAAAAAAAAAAAAAAAAAAACCAACAAAAATAAATAAATGAGTTAAATCCAATTTTATTGCTGGACAGGACATAAAAACTACCAATAAAAATGAATATAAATTATCGAATTCAAGTTGAAAATAAACCAATTCAAGTCAAATATCAAGAAAATGTAAATATATTAGGACATACTACAAATATAAACAGGTAATGATTTAAAAAAAAAAAAAAAAAAACTGATTAACGGTAAAACCGAATTAAAGGTATATAAAAGTTAATTTGATTTTTTTATTTTGTTTTTTTTTTTTATCTTTCCTTTTTTATACATTTTTATACTAGTAAATACGGAAAAATTATATTTTTATTTGTTGGCTATTTTAATGATCACTACTTTATATTCTTTATTTTATTTTTGTCCTTTCAATTTTAAATAAAACACAATATATACATATAATATTGATGATATTTAATTTTAAAGGTGATACCTACACTAAATTGTGTTTTTTTTATTTGGATATGTAGGGTGTACACAGATTGATTCTAAAGATAGAATATGTGGGTATTCACAAATTGGTTAACGTCTTACTGAACAAAAATTATTTTTTTATTGATCCACTTTAATTCAAATACTTTATACAAGTACAATAGTCAACAGAAGTATGACAATGGTTACCTATAGCTGCTTAAGTCAGAAGCTGGGTGTTTAATTAAAGTTTTCTCTTTTATAAACTATTTTTTTAAATAAGTAAATTTTACTAGTTTTTTAATAACAAATTGAAGCTATGCTAATTAAAACAGTCCTATATTCTTATATTAGTTGTCCCTGTTTCACATTTAACAAGTTTATGTCCTAGAAAATTCATAAATAAAAAAAAAAATTACTGCTAAGGCATTACTCGATTATATATACAATAAATCAACATCTCGTCCATTTAATGTACAAGAGGGTAATTCTAAATAAGTTAGTGGCTATCACTAACTTGTATTTGGTAAACAATAAAAATAACCAATCAAAATAATATATTGTAAAATATAACACCACTGTGCAAAATCGCAAAATCGCAAAATCACACTGTATGTGTACTGTGTAGATAATGTCATTTATATCATTTGTCAGTCGCCTTTAAAACTATATACATACATAGGACAAATGTGATTATCAGCAATTACTACTCAATAGTGTCAGTTATATTATATATAAACATATAGTTGAGATAACCCTTATTATTATCCACCTTACAAAACATTTTCGTTCAATTTTGTTTTGCCAAATTTGCAGTTGAATTTGTATTTTTGCTTTAGTTTTACTTCTTTTATTATGTGTTTTTTTTTTGTTTAATATTTATAATAAAAATGCGTTATCAATGATAATGATATAATATTAAATTTATTGTTGTTATTAGTGTCAATAGCAACGCGGTCACAATAATTATAATGATAATGATGACGTTATTGATAACACACAGTTGAAAATTATAACGACAAATACAATAATATTATAATTGAAAAGACAGCATAATCTCCCGGTTTTTTTTTTCGATTAACAACTTTATTGTTAATTAAAACAAAAACTCAAAATCCTTAAATCCATAATAATAATAAAAAAACAAAACAATAAAAACAATAATGAATACCATTATAGGTAGTTTCGATTCGACATTATTATAAGAATAACTAAAAATGATAAAATCAATATAATTTAATTTTTTATTTGTTAACGGTATTTTGTTACGGAAACTGGTTTTGAAAAAAATCTTATTTTACAAAATGTCGAATTTTATTATTTTTTCATCTTAAAAAATTATATTTATATACACATTTTTCACAATATTAAATTTATTGTTATTATTTGTGTCAAATAGTGTTAATATCAAATTCTTGAATTATTATATTATAGTAACAACACACTTTACATAATAATTATATAATATACAGGGTGTTGTACTGATTCTATACACAAAAAATTTTTAATCTATAATTAGTTAAAATAAAATAAATAATTTAATATATGCCATTATTATAACACCGAAATATTAAAGAAGGAAAAACCCAAAGGTCCATACATTTTAAAAAATCTCAATATTAAAAAAAAAATTTAAAAATTTGATGTTATTTAAAAATAAAATTTCAAAATTAAAAAAAAAAAAAATGGTTTTGAATAGCATTATTATCTTCTTATTATTTTTTATTTAGTAAATTTATATTTTAAGAAATGTATTTTATTATGATATGAATAAATGAATTACAAATCAAATCAATCATAAAATGGCTTAGCACTAAAGACTATAGAATAACTGGAGGTTGTTTAAAAGCCTTACACCACTTTTTTAAAGCAAAACAACTGATTTTTCAGCTTTTTTGGTAGCCAAAGATATAAATAATATTGTTTGATAATACAAAAAATATTCCAGAGTCCTAAGACCGTTAGAGTACCAGTGATGATCCCGTGCAAAAACATTATTTGTAAATGTGGTTCTAGCCAATGGTGTACAAGCAGTTTTGCTCATGATAGTGAGATTGTATAATAAAAATGTAAAAATTTATTAATTTTGTTTATAATATAAACAAAAATGCATAAAAATAATTATTTTTTAGTTTTTTCTAATTCTGTGGCAACAAGTCATAACCGCTTATGTCTAAAGTTGATGTATCGAATAAAATCAATTTTAAAGTTTAAAATTATTGTAACAGAATTGCACCAGTTTTTTAGTTTCTTATAAATCGCTGAAATTATGTAAGCATTTGAAATCCAAAAAATGTACGTATAGTTGGCAGTAAAAAGTTATAAAAATTCAATTATCGCCATATTAAATTTTGAAATATTGTAAAAAACTACGCTTATCAACTTATAAGTTTTTATGGCTAATTAATTGTACGAATATATTTAAAATATTTGTAGTTAAATAAGCGATTTTGACAAAAACATTTAAGTCATATTGCGATAAACAATAATGTACTCTAGCAAAATGTGACTTATAATTGCCAGAATTAAACCAAATTTTTACAGGAAATACTTTCAAAAATCACCTCGGGTTTTATCTCGGGTTTTGCTTATGTTGATATAAGCGATTATGTTTTGTTTGCACAGAATTAATTAACTATTTTTTTCGTTTAAATAAATCTGGTTTTTCTCATTTGGCTTTATATTTGTTTAAATTATCTGAACCAGTTGTAGACAGATTTTAAAGTGAAACATTTTTTTTTTTAAATTAGGTTATACAAAAAATGAGATTTTAATTTACAAGATTTCGTTAAACGAAAATATATACCGGGGACTGTTTTTTTTACTTTTTATTTCCAAAAAAAACATTTTTTGTATTAAATTTTTATTTCGCGAAAGTTTATAAAAAAAATATTTTGGTAATTGTTCCGAAAAGTCCCCAATCCAATTTTTTTTATTTTATTTTTAATTTAATTCCATATTTCAATATTTACATTGTCTTAGTATTAAAATTTATGTTTTTATATATTATATAAACTAATATTTCTTTATTTACATTATGTTATAACTAAAATTTATTTTTTACAAACTCAATAATTATTCCCTTTTTAAATTTATTCAAATTTTTTCCAATATCAATTAATACGGTAATTCACTAAATAATTTTACGCCATTGTACATAACCATATTTTATGTTGTAGTTTTATTAAAAAAATGAAATCTGAAATTGTTATTATTTCTTAGTGAGTAATTATGACTAAACTAAACCACACAAAACTAAACTATTGTATCAAAATTTTATACACGAAAACCTTAGAATATTTCATGAGATACTGTGAACGTCGTGGTGACTGTAGATATTTGCTATTAATGCTTACAAGTCTTTTGAAAAGTATTATCCATCCAAGTACCATCTATTATTTTATTAATTTAAATAATTTCAACTGAATATAAACAGGTATCTCCTAAAGAAATTGTTATCTCCTAAACAAAGAAGTAAAAAGCCTTAAAATATCCTTTAAATAAATATTACCAAAAAATATTCTTCTACAGAGTGATTAAAAAGGAAAAACTGTTTTTTTATTATTGACTCACTTCGAATTTAGTGAAAATATTCAAAATAACGGTATTGTTTTCGATCAAAACTACTTAGCAGTATTTAAACATTCCAAAATTACTTTAACCGTTGTTATTATAACACGACTTTTCCACTTTTATTTTGTCGCTGTTCCGAACCGAAAAAATAAATAAAATTGCATATATAATGTATTTAAATGAAAGAAGTGAACATTACTGGAACTTATCAATAATCATAGTAAAGTTGGACTATACCTAGACAACTCATAGTTTGATTCTGATTAATTTCACAACTCATATATTGAATCAAAATAAATCTATACGTCAGTTATAAAATTTAAACAAAATTCAGACTTTATAAAAACAATTTTTTTTTAAAAACAGTATAGATGGATGCAAATCCGGTATTTCAAATCTTTTCACTACATACAACAATTAATAATTTCTAACGATAGTATTTAAAGCTCAATCGGTAATTTATACACTGAAAATTAATTATTATTCTATATAGGTACCTACACTTTTTTTTTAAATTGTTATCTTATTAAATAAATCAGTAACATTTCGGAACTGTTCCCTCCCATAGTTAGTTGTGTGTAATTTTTTTTAGTTATTTTTACAATGCAAACTGATTAGAATCAAGATTGACGTTAACACCAAAATACAAAATACAATCAACGAATAAATAAACTAATGAACGAACGAACGAACGAACGAATAAATACTAATAACAATAATAAAACACAACAACAACAAAAATAACAAAAACAAAAAAAAAAACGAAATTGAATTCAATATAATAGAAAATAGAAACAGTGAATAAAATGAAGTTAAATAAAAACAAAAAGAAATAAAAATGGTCATACAAACACACACACACATATCAACATTCAAAATCGTGTCTTAAACGGAATAAACCACTTGATAGGACAAAATGTAAGGATATCACGCGATTAGTTTTTCACTATCGTCATTTTTTGAATTTTTCTATTAGTTTTTCCTTTTGGTTTTGTTATTCTTTCCTCACTTTTCAATGTTAATATTAAAATGGTATATATACATTAAGAGTTTTCATTTATTCAGTGTATTTTGTTTTTTTTTTGATATTTGGGTTTGTTTTTTCTTTCGATTCATTTCACTTTCTCTTTCATTTCTTTTGTTATTTAAATTTAATATAAAGTGATTATCGTGTCGTTCAAATATTTTTTTTTTTGAATTTTTCAAACTTTTAATAAATTTGTTAATTTAATTTTTTTTAATTTGTTTTTATTGTTTTTTTTTTATTATTTTAAATTTTTTTTTTTTTTTTGGTTTAGAAAATGGTTTAACATTTATTTAACATAAAAGAATAAAATGGCAAATTGAAAAACGTATTTGAAAATAATTTTTTTTTTATTTAATGTATTTCGTATAAAGCGGTGTTTATAACTTTTGACATTTTATTCACAAAATTTTCTCTATTAGTACTTATAGTATGTTTTCACAGAAAATTTGAATTTTTAAACATTAAATAAAAAAATTTACTTAAATGGAATAAAGATTTATCTGTGTGTGTGAAGGTGTGTGTTGAAATTTGACTTTTGAAAAATTAACATTAAAATTAAATATTTTAAGTTGGAATGATTAGTTTAAAAATTAAAGCCAGGCCTAGTGGTACATAGTGTAATTGTTTGCCTCATTTGACTACTGATCAAAGAGTCCTGGGTCGGTATTATCGGTTAGGGTTTGATTGTAATTAAATTTTTCTTTTATTATTCATAAAATAATTAAATTTATTTGAAAATTTATTTAAAGTATAATTTGGTAGTAACTAAAAACAATTGGAACTGTACTCCATTTAACACAACCCAAGTAAAAAAAATATTTCTAGTAGATTTCATACTATGAATAATTTTTCCAACAAACAGATCTTACCAAGTCGGAATTATTTTTAATTTTTAATTCAACCTGTCCAGAAAAATCTGTAAAATCAATCAATCTGTCCAGTGAAACAAATTTCGATTATACGAATTAGTCCGACTATAATTGGACCGACTTATTTCAAAATAATTTTTATTTCAACCTGTCCAGCAAAATCTCTAAAACCAATTAACCTATCCAGCTAAATTTGTAAAACTATAATCAACCTGTCCAGCGAAACAAATTCCGATTATGCGAATTAGTCCTACTATTCGAGTTATTCAATTGAACCGAGTTATTTCAGAATAATTTTTATTTCAACCTGTCCAGAAAAATCTGTAAAATCAATCAACCTGTCCAGCGAAACAAATTCCGATTATACGAATTAGTCCGACTATTCAAGATATTCGATTGGGCCGACTTATTTCAGATAAAAATTTTATTTCAACCTTTCCAGAAAAATCTGTAAAATCAATCAACCTCTCCAGCAAGATTTGTAAAACTAATCAACCTGTCCAGTGAAACAAATTTCAATTATACCAATTAGTCCTACTATTCGAATTATTCAATTGGACCGACTTATATCACAATATATTTGAATTACTATGAAATTTACCTACATTATAAATAAAACGAAAATAACAGTGACGTGGAATAAAACATATTTCGCTGCTTTGCTAATAACAAAGAAAATATAAAACTGAATCTATACAATAACAATAATAAGACAAATACTTTGTTATTATTGCGAGAACTGAACTCTTACAAAGGTAATTTAAAAAAAAATTGACTCAAAAATTTTTTTGGTTTACGGTTTTTAACAAGAAGATGACAGATGGAGAGTCCAATATATGACAATCAATAAACTTTTATATCAAATCAATATGAAATAATCAAATTTAAACTGGCAGTTGTTTATATAGCTCAACCTTAGACAGCTTACTAACAGTAGAAAATATTTTGTAAAAAGCAATGAAGTAAAGGTTATAAAACATACAAATAATAGTTCAGGAGTAGATAGAATTAAAACCTCAACTGTTTTTAACTCTTTAATTAATGTTTCAATTGAAGAATGCGAAATGTCTGACAGCTTAAAAATGATTAAAGTTATATTATATTTACAAAAAGCCCGGAAATATTTCTGATTTAAATAACTTTGTACCTATATATATAGCGTCAGTATTTGGTAAACTAATCGAAACCTATATAAACAATCAGCTATCGTATATACTGGGTGAAATCGTCGAAATTGGCCAAAATCGAGATATTCAAATGGGAAGGGGTACTTTTTTATGAAAATTCGGATTCTACGTACCCCCAGTACGTCAATCCCGATATATCGATCAAATATAAGTAGTAGTAAATAATTTACGATGCAAATTGCCAGTCAAGTTTGGTTGAACAACATTTCTATGATATGTTCATATCAATAGAATTGAAGCAGTGAAGAGAGATTTTTTAAGATTTACTTCTCGAAGCTTCCAATGGCCAAATTCAATGATTTTGCATTCACAGAGGCTGAACTTAATTCAATTGAAAACTTTGAAATTATAATCAGAATTGGTTGACGTTATTTTTTTACTGAAAATATTAATGGAAATATTATATCTTTGCAGATTCGAAATAACATTAACATTTTAATTTAACCCTTTCAAGGCAGCATTTTCATTTGAAATATTTTTCAACTTGTTTTTGTTGTAGAGGTATACCTTAAAAGTCTTTAAATAAGTAAAATAATTTTGTTTTTTTTTTATTTGATTTTTATTTCAAAAGTAGAGTTTTAAGGTGGTTATCCTATGATACCACTAAGCAGAATAATCCAAAATATTATTTTAATTTTTTTATGATATTTTAAAAAAACAATTTATTTTATCAGATAGACAGAGACCAACTTGACACTTACATGACCAACATGCTCTATGTATTTTAACAGACAAAGTGCAAAGCCCACATCGCCTTGACGTTCCATAAGTGGGCATATGGGCTGATCGATCCCATATTTTACTCTAGCGAAACATATGGTTTGTAGTGATTAGGTGATTGCTCAGTTGAAGAACGTCCTCTTTTAGGAATGTTCAATCGAGCGCCTATTAAACCGGGTGAAATGGCGAGCCGGAAAGTCCTTAGGTTCATGGGTTTTTCTTTTATTCTAGCTTTGTAAATAATATAAGAAGTGACTACAGCAACATCAGTGAAATTCTAAAATATTCTAGGCCCCCATTGAGACCTTTTCTATCTATTCATATACTTTTTGGCTTTGAATACATAGCCCAATATATAATATTGCACTTAATATTTTTTTTTTTTAAATAATTTTAAATTTTTTAAAAGTTAATAATAAAAATTATATAAAAAAAAAAAAAAAAAAAATTGATTATAATATGGGCTAATATTTTTGTTAGGTACATTTGAATCTGCCTATAGTGGTATATCTGAGATATCACATACATTTCTTTCTTTTAAAATCACAAATATAATTTTTTTTATCTGATTTTTATAAAATATTAATAAACGATTCCAAAACACTAAAAAAATGTAATATTTTACGACCTGCCATTATTATACATATATTATTCTGCATTTAACTGGATGTTTGTAAGTTCGACGGAACGCTCCAACACATATACAAATTGTATATGTATACAAATGCATATATATACAAATTGCTTTGGTGCTTTTTTTTAACCCCTGTCTACCATGCTGAACCTTTGCAGGAAAAATTGATTGCATGAACTATATTTTTTTAATTTAATGTTAGTCTTCTTCGCAAATAATAAGGAAAAATAAAAAATAATAATAATAATATAAATAAAACAAAAATTTTTTTTTGATTTATAATAATAAGGACTAAGAGAAATTTAATCAATAGTTTAATATGGTATAATAACCAAAAGGCAAACAGCATTTAACACAAAAAAAAAACATATTTCACTCAAAGGTTATTCTTATTACTTAAAATTATACATAATAATGCACATGTGTATCAGCATATTTGTATCGTATAATATTATACATTATACTACTTTATTGCTTATACCTTTTATTTTTGTCATTATTGTGTGCGTAACTCACTTCACTCAAAAAAAATTATTTTTTTTTGTTTTTTTTTGTTTTTTTTTATTATTTGCTGTATCTGTATTCTGTATGTTCTATATGCTCCATTCCAAAAATATTATTTTATTTCAGTGTTAAGTGTTCACTGTTCACTT
This sequence comes from Argyra leucocephala, assembly GCA_963942445.1. Lineage (NCBI taxonomy): Eukaryota > Metazoa > Arthropoda > Insecta > Diptera > Dolichopodidae > Argyra > Argyra leucocephala. The sequence continues at coordinate 128,341,726 of OZ012680.1, read as the reverse complement.
CACTGTTCAGGTTCACTGTTCAATCAATAGAACTTGATAGAAATAGAGTAGGATAATTAACTCTACTTCTACGTCGGATAATAAAACATTGTTTTTTTTTAAATTGAAAATTATTGATGAAAATGTTTTTGTATTTTTTGTAAATTTTACCAATTTAGATACAAAATTTTGAATATTTTTTTAAAAATAACACAATACCATAATAACAGTTTATTCTTATAGCAAAATAAGATCCCTATACATTATACAAAAGACAAAATTTATATGAAAATAAGATCCTATTTTTAAATTTGCTCTCCCGGAGGCCTCAATAACGCTAATACGGTATAATTTATACTAAATGGAACCCAACTAACGAATTATAACTAAATGGAACTGAGTACGAGTATACCATACAAAAACACAAATATTTTATACAAATTTGTTGGTATGGTACTTCTTTTTCTGTTATATAAAAAAAAAAAAGATTAGTGTTAGGCCAATTAAAAACATAAATAAAAATAAATAAAAAGTGATATAAACATAGGTACTGTAATTTCGAAATAAAGAATCTAATGAAAGAAAAAAAGAAACTAGGATTTATTTTGCTTCCGTCATTTATGACGGGTTACAAAGCTAGTCTTTCAATAATAAGAAAACTCACAAGAAAAATTAAAAAAAAAATTATTGCAAATTTTGGCGGTAAATAAAAAAAATAAATCTTATATAAAATGTCCAATTAGAATTTTAGTACTCTTTAATTACTTTAAAATCCAACAATAAATTTTAAACTGTAGTATTTTCATGATACCAGTAAGTTTGAAAGGTTTTAAATGATCACCTATGTATAATTCAAAATTTAGTTACATTAAGTTTCCATACATAGGACCAATTACGGTAATTTGAACCAATTCATATAATGTAGCTAGTGAATGGGTAATAAACAGAAATTATATTAAATTTACACTTTATAAAAATACTGAGCTACTTAAATTAGAATAATTTGCTTGTTATTAAAAATATTGTGGAATTTATTTAATATATTTAAATTAGTTTTAAGTTTGTTGAAATTAAATTTAATTTGTAAATTGTAAACAATGTATTGAGCAAACAAATAAATATATAAATAACTAAATAAGTAAATTCTAAAAACCCATAGATGACGATTTTAAAAGTAAAAATTTTGACTGATTAGCTTAAAAAATATAACTGACCTACTCATACATAGTTTAATTGTTTTCTTCATTTAATTACTCATCAAAGGTTAATAAATTCCATAAAACCCATACATGAGAATTTTCTAACATCTCGATACAGCTCAAAACCAAAAATTAGCTATTCAGTCTAACACTACAATATCTAATAATTAATTCCAGTAGTTTAGGACAGACCCAACAGTCAATAATTATCCAATTACCATATTTTATTACGTTTACATTATTTCAACTCACTTCAACACTGCATCACAAAAACAAGGCCTTTTATAAAATTATTTAAAAAAATTTAAACTTGTTGAAAATTTCAGAATTTGCATATTTTTTAAAAGGTTAACTTTATTAAATAATTATGTAGTTATATACTATGAAGCTCATTGAATGAACTTAAATCACTTGTCAATGTAAGAGAATTATAATTATTAATTATATTATTGATTTTGTATATACGACACTATAGGTACTCTGAAAGTACCACTTCTCAATTAATTAACACATAATTAGATATCATTTTTTTTTATTGTACATAATATACAAGAGTATATATACGGGTGTTTAGTGTTTTATTTAATTGCATAATTTCAATTAGTACCTATACATATTTAGATAATTATATTTTTGATAAATTGCATTACATTACGAGCTTATTGGAATCTCTAACTTTTAAGTGATCTTTTACTTTTTATTTTTTTTTTTTCATATTGTATGAATTCGTGTTCAACTCAATTAAATACAAAGTAATTAAATTTTATAAAGTTTTAGAGTACCTTTTTTTATTTAAATTGAAAATTTTTGTTTTGGATGGCATTTAAAACTTACTCAATGATATATGTACTGGTTTTTATTTAGATATGTATATAACACAAGTATTGAGTGTTGTTATCATAACGGGAGTTTTTTTAGAATGATAGAACTTTAAATTGAAATAAAAGACATTTAAATTAAGATTGAAGCCAATTTTTTTTTAATTTCATTTCAATAAGCATTGACAATTTCTCATAGAAAGACTCACGTCACAACAACATTTACAATTTGTTAAAATTTATTTTCAAAATCAGTGTTCTATTCACCAAATTTATAGAGCATTTCGTTAAATTTATGGTTTACATAATCATCCATCAGAGCAGATTATTCGTCGAACTATCGATAGATTTTGGACATTTTCTCTATTTGATGCAACAACAACAATAAGTCAAAAAAATATATACGTACAGAAAAAAATGTCGCTGCTGTAAAACCTAGTGTTGATGAATATCCAAATTTCGTTAGCTGGTAAAAAAAATACTTATCGTATGCTAAGTGTGTTGAGAAAATGGAATATAAAGTTCAAGGTGCACAAAATTTTATGTCAAAACTGACAAAAAATAACATACGATAAGCATTTAACCAGCTGACGATTTGTCCGACCACCACATTAAAAATGAATTTACGACCCCCCACATGGAAAATTTTGCGTAAAAATTTTGGTTTACACATATTATACATACCATACATATTATAAAATTTAACTGATTTAAGAAGTAAAACCACTTGATCATAATAATCGTCGTTTGTTTGCTGATTGAGTCCTAGAACAGCTTGAAAAATTGAGTTTTTTTGATGAATTTCGTTTTCGTTTGAACGGCTACATAAACTAGTAATATTACCGTGTATGGAACGAAAACAATCATCAATAAATTCAGGACGTTTCATTGCATACTGACAAATGTACTGGTATGATGTGTTTTACTCATATTTCTTTAAAAACGATGCTGGCTAAGCTAATGTTCGAGTGAAAAGATCTCGTTACAGAAAGATGATCTCAATAATTTTTTGTTTCAAAATTTGAATGTTATTCACCCGGAAACTGTAATTCCTTCCAAAAAAATGGTGCTACAGCTACACCTCATAATGCTACCGCAAAAATTAATTTATTTAAAAAAATATTTGGTGATAACATTATTTTGAAATGGTCCAATTAATTATTGGAATCCAAAATGATGCGACCACTAGATGTAATGTTAAGTCCGGGGGTTATGTCAAATTAATGGGTATGTGCTGATAAACCCAGAAAGCACATACACTTTGGGAACCAACATATAACGCGTGTTATTGGTAAAATAAGGCCTGAATTTCTCGAAAAAGTGGTGTAAAATTAATCCGATCGAATGCCACTGCTCAGAGCTGGTTGTGGTTACTAAATTATGTCTCAACTAAACAAATTTAGCTTCCATTTTAATTTAAATGTGTTTTATTTCAATTTAAAGCTCAATCATTCTAAAATCAAATACCCTTTATTAATTCTTCACTATAACGTTTACGATTTGTCTTTTAAAAGGCTTGTAATAGTCACTTCTAACAAAATATACAATTTGAAAGGAGTTTAATCTAGTGCTTATTTTATGATGATTATACTGTTGATCCAGATTATCTCATCTCTCTTTTATTTATGTGCTATTGTCAGTAGCTTAGTTGGAATATCATTTTCTACATGTACAGTTATGCAATTGATTACATAAAATCGGACGGTTAATGCTTTTTAAGCTTACCAATTATAAGCCGAATTTCATTTCACTAAATCATTTTTTTTTTTCAAATTTAACGATGGCTTTTTAAATATTATACTGGTTTTTAAGTACTTATTTATTATAGCTTTTATGTCATCACTTGTACACTCTTGGTGAAATTTAATAAACACTTTTAAAAAATTAATGACTCTTGTTAATTTCACAAAATTATTTTATTTCGACACGTGTTTCGATCTTTCGGTCATAATCATGGATCATAAATGGATAATTGATATTGTATATCAACTATAGCTAAATGTGTAAATTTCCTACTATTATCAGGAACTAACCCTTCTTAAATAAACTGGTCCCAATTCATATCAAAATTTTAACTAGTTATTTATAATAAAATTAATAATAAATTAAAATCTCGTGAAATTTTATAATTTTATAATGAAAGAGAATTTCAATTAACATTCAAGTACTCAGCGTGATTCGAAGCCGTAATTTCCTGATTATAATTCAAATGACAAAACTCCGACACTCTATGTGGAGGTTAACAAATCTACTATACCATATAGCTATAGGCTATACCTTTTAGTAGGTTAAAAATTAGAATGAAAAAAAAAATGTGGTTGACATAACTGTTATACTATATGTAGGTCAAAAAATCTACTACCATGATAATGTCGGCGACAAAAATTTTATCAAAAATCAAAATTTGCCGTTGTTGCAGTGCGATATTTCATTTTGACAGTATTCTAAATCATTAAATTAAAAATGTTTTTTTTTGTTGTTTTTGAATTTTTGTTTAAAAACGAAAATGAAAATGTTGTCTTAAAAATTGTCTAAAATCGAATTTATCAATACAGAATCAAATTCTAATTTATAATCAGATACTACTTTAGAATGAACTGTACAAATTCAGCAAAATATAGTGAATAGTCCTTTGCATGTTACATAATATTAGACAAGGAACAGATAAAGCAGTATAATAATTTTCATAATAATTATGTAAATATTGTAGGTATTCTTACTTATTCACATTCAATGTTTATTTTTGATAATCAAATTTTGTTTTTGGTAGTATATTTAATTTATGTCGAATATTAGGTAGTATATTATGTAATTTATAAAGTCGAGTTTTATTTTATTAATAAATTATTAACCGTAACATAGAAATAGTAGTATTATAGTTTTAACTATAGTGTAGTATGTTCTATAACGTGCCATATAGAAGATATTATTATAATTAATTCCAACATGTTATCCATATTAAGTTTCGTGTAGTTAAAGCGATATGAACACATTTTGAATCTATTTACATTGTATATTATATACTTCGTTGATTCGAAGATTGTAGTTAAAACTGTAATATTAAATTTTCGATCTCATTCTATATATAATCTGCAAATGAACCATTTCATAACCGATTTTCATTATTATTCTTTTAAATGATACAACAGAAAATGTGCGGCGAAATCAAATATTTTTAACCTTTCTGTAGGCACGAAAAAAAACTTAAGTAATAGGGTACCTGTGGTACGCGGGTAACTACATTTTTTGTCATATATTTTGTACATAAAATCATTATTAGAAAAATTTGATAAAAATGTTCATCATGTTGAATGCAAATGTATGTGCAAACTACATTCCGTCTGATTGCGTTACAATTGATGAACAACTTTTTCCGTTTAGAGGGCGTACTAGATTTACCCAATATATACCTTCAAAACATGCAAAGTATGGAATAAAAGTATGGTGGGCCTGCGATTCAAAAACTGCATATCCTTTGCAAGGTCAAATTTATAAAAGTAAAGAAGGTGGAATCCGCGAAGTAAGCCAAGGCGAACGACTTGTAATGGACTTATGTGCCAAATATAAAAACACCGGTAGAAATATTACATGTGATAACTTTTGCACCAGTTTGCCTCTCGCTCGATTTTTGAAAGCTGCAAATTTGTCCATTGTAGGTATCTTAAAAAAATAAACCTTATATTCCTACCGAAATGAAAGCGAGTAAAACTCGTGAAATTTATTCATCGTTATTTGGGTTTACTGATGATAATATTATGATGTGCTCATATGCAACAAAGAAAGACAAAGCAGTTATATTGCTGTCTACTGTACATTCCAAACGAAAACCGGAGGTTATTCTGTACTATAACAGCACAAAAGGTGGGGTTGACACTATGGATAAAATGCTAAGTAGCTACACCACAAAACGTAGAACACTGAGGTGGTCAGTTGCATTTTTTTTTTTTCAATATATTTGATATAGCAGCTCTAGCAGCCTATTATTGTTTTCACGAAAATAATCCTACTTGGAATAAAACAACCAGAGCACGTCGAATGTTTTTGAAAGATCTCGGGAAGGAATTGGTTATGCCAGAAATAAATACACGAGCGAACACGACAACTGTATACCGAAATTTTACCATTAAACTGGCAATTGAATCTTTGCGAGACCATTCAGCATACCACCAATTTCTCATGTCAAACCTGCAAGAGATTCTACTGGTCGTATACCAATTGTTGGAAACTACAATGCTTGTCTTATTGCACCAAGCAAAAAACGACACAAAACAAGAAAATCTTGCGGAGATTGTAACGTTCCAGTATGCGATGAACATTCGCTTACTATTACCAAATGTTCAAATTGTAATTGAGAAAAATAAAAAATATGTTATTTAAAAATATATTTTCCTTTTTTTTATTTAGATACAGAAAACTATTTTTAAAAACAACCTCATATGCCTCATATTTTCCTTATTTTCATACTGATTTCTATGGGTACCTAGGTACCACGGGTGCCTCTAAGGAGATGTATTTTCTAAGACCCAAAATATATCTACGAAAACGCTACCCTAGTAAAAAAAACAATTAAATAATGTATGTCTAACAACTTGATAGAGGCATACCTAAAATGGCAAATAAAACAGGTTAGTTTAACAAAAAATAATTAAATAAATGATCCAAAAATTACCCGGGTACGCACCTGTGTTAAACACACAAAGGTTAAATAATTAGAAATTTTAATTTAAAATTTCACCCTATGTATTTAGTTTTAATATTCAAAAATTTATTTTTTTTTTTATTTTAATTTTAATTAAAAATTAAATAAATTATTACGTATGCGTTTGTTGTTAAAAAAAATTCAACTTTTAATTACCCAATACAATGTTTGGGCAGAACACTAAGAATAATATAAAAATGTACGTGCTTTTAAAGTATAATAGGAAAATTTAATTTTTCGTACATACTTGCAGTTAAACCATTTGTGATTAATCACAGAATTTACTAAAATTAAAAATTATATTATAATAGAATAATTTTTATTCTTTATGGTCTAGTAAATACTAATTTCAATGGGAAAATTCAATTTGTAGATGATTTTAGTGTAAAAAATTCACCTTTATTATTTAGTAGGGATTTTTGTGAATTTTTACCTTCACATAAAAAACAAAACCCATGTTTCTAGATACTCTTGACAGTAGTCCTCCACGGTAATGAGAATTCGAATCACCGACATTATTTTATTATTTTTCGTTTAACGAACTATATATACTTCTAGTAGATTCTTCTAATATAGTCTTATAGTATAGTAGGATAGTTCTAGTAGGATTAGTAGGATTTAGTAGGGATTAATTTAAGTAAAACACTTTCAAATCAATACAAATTTACAAAGCAATCAACAAAACAAACCATTTTATCTAAACCCAAAAATTAGAACAATTTCTTGTTCAATTCGTTCCACCTATGCAATAAATTTACCACTATAAATATTATTTAAAACATCATACATCAATACAAAAATACTTAATTATATATTCTTTAAATTAAAAAAAAAATATTATTTGTAGATATTTTAATGAATTAAATTAAAATAAATATTTTAATACAAAAGTAAATTAAAACCAAAAAAAAAATGTTTATATAATAAATAGCAAATTACAATTAACCTTTTAATTTATTCCAGCAACAAAAGGCTAAATATATTTAATTTATTATAAATATATTATAATTGAAGAATAACAAAAAACACAAACAAAAAAAAAACACAAAAGCCGTTATAGTATATTCCCGTAAATTCCGTCACTTGATTTGTTTTTAATAATTTTATTTGTTATATTGCAAATTTTTGTTTTTGTCTATATTTATACAAATTTGTATTCCTTTTGTGATTAATCCTAATTATATATTTTTAGTATATTTAAGTATTATTATTATTTTTTTTTTTTAATAATATTAATAATAATTCTTAGAAGTGATTTTCTTTTTTTTTTATATTTTTAATATTTATTTTATTTTACGATTTATCATCTAAATATTTAACATTTAAACTAATTTTTATTCATATAATTTTTCATTTATTTATATATATATATTTTTTTTTAAATTTAATATTAATTTCTATAATTGTTCTATTACTTTTTTTTTCTTTTTTTAATTGTAGAATTTTTCTTATAATTACTCACAACACTTTCTTTCATATATCATATATATATAAATATAATTAATATAATATACTTATTTATTTAACAAACAAATTTCTAATTTTATAAAATTTTATTTCAAAATTTTCATGTTATATAAAAGACGAAAACAAAACAAACAAAACAAATATTTTTTTTTTTCTATTATTATTAATTAATATCAACAGAAGAATTTTCTTTTGTAAAATATATTTATTTTTTTTTTTTAAGAAAACTTAATTCCCATTTCAAACATTATAATTTTCTATTATTTTATACACACACATTATTTTATATTAAAATTTAAACAAAAATATAATAATAATATTTTTTTATTTCAAATATTATTTTTATATATATATATATATGTATATGTATAACTATAATAATATGTATATATACATATGTATTTTAATATACAATATTATTTGAAATTTATTTGAATTGCTTTAAGGACATCATAGAAATTATTATTTTGTATTGAAAGGAATTCAAAATAATTCGTGTGGAAATACGAAATTATTGTTAATAATAGATTAATAGTACAGTGTTATAAAGCTATAAATATAGGTATATATATACATATATTATATATGTATTACTTTTTTAAATGGTATTTAAAATTAAAATTATGGTACATTTAACATTTGTTACACACTAGCACTATTTTTAATATATATATATATATAACTGATATAAATCTATATATATTTAATTTAAAATTTAAAAGGGTGGGATTTGCACTTTTATTTAATTATTTTTTTTTTTTTTTAATATTTACATTTATAAATCAATTAAAAAAAAAAACAAAAAAAAACAAAATTTCTTGTACATATAATTTTAAAATTTACTGATATTTAAAGAAATACAATAAAATAACATATAATATCAAAAAAATTACTTTTATTCTTTTATAATTGTAAATAATATCAATATTTAAATAAAATATATTAAATATTTATATTTTGTTAAGGTAAAAATATATCCTTTTCGATACAAATAAAATTAATTAATACAATATGTTTTTTTTTTTCTTCCTTATATATCCTTATAGATGTATTTTAATAATAATTATAGTATTTATAAATTTTCACACACGATATTCAAAAAAACAAAAAAAAAAAAATGTTGTTATAAACCGGTCGAGTATAATAATTATTTTTTTTATTCAATTCAATATTTTTTATTCTTTTATGCTTTTTTTATTTTTTCTTTACTGTTATATATATATATATATATTTTTTTTTATTAATATATTATTTCTTATTTTAATTTAAATAATTTTCAAAAAATCCGCACGACAGAGTCCCCACTGTACACCGAACAAAAGGAACTCCATGACTGAAGAGCAGAATTACTTATTTTTGAAACTAACTTGTATTGAAATTTTCTATTCTAATGTTTTTCTTTTTGTTTTTCGGCATATTTTGTTTGATTTTTCTCCCAGCTAGAATCTAAATCTACAAAATATCCTTTACTTTAAGTGATGTAGAAATTTTCACCATGATAAGGTGAATATTATTTAAAGGTATCTACATAAGTATACATTATATATATTTTCTGAATTTTAATATAGAGAAGTAGAACAAGAGAAAGAATGAGAAAATATTATATAGAGAATTCGAGAAAATATAGAAGAGATTAAATTATAGAAAAAAAATATCCTTTTCGTGCGCTTTAAACAGCTGATAAGCTTTGGATTTTTTTTTTTTTTTTGTATTAATTTATTAAATTTATGTGTATATGCGTGATATTCTCTATATATATTTTTTATATGCCTACCTATATATATATATATATACTATTTATTTCGATGTTATTTGAAAACAAAAAGTATACAATTTTTTTTTGAATAGAACTCTCATGACAATGGATTAGTAATGATGTCCTTCTTATTTGACCATTTTATAAGCATATACCTACTTTGTTTTTCATTTTTCTGTTGTTTTATTTAGTAATTTTTTTCTTTTGTTTTTGTTTCTCCAGAGTATTTTTCTTTTTCGTTTTAATATACATATATATATATGTATATATATATATATATATATATATAAATTTTCGATATTAATGAGAGTATTTGAATATATTATTATTATTATTCATATATGTATATAATTTTTTTTTTTTTTTATTATTCTGAAGTCAAACTAACAGATTATCCTTGTATAAGGATATAATATTATATTAAATATATATACATATATGAATATATTAAATACATAAATTTACTAATTGAGCAACATAGTAATATTTTTTCTTGTTATAATTTTTTGTATTTTTTTGTTAATAGTTCATGAGGTCAAGGATTTTGTAAAAAAAAAAAAAAAAAAAAACAAAAAAAAATACAAGAAAATTATAAAATATAAAATAGTTAGGTATAACGATTCATTAAATAGTTATTAGAAAAGATGAATATGATATGATTTTTTAAGGATATACGAGTACGTGAATAATGAGTATTGTTGTATAGATGATAATAATAATGTAGAAGAATATAAATAGACGAGAAAGAGAGAGTGAGAGATAAGAGTGTGAAAATCTTCTTTAAACTAAAATGTTTTTAGTATTTACTTTAGCACCTTGAATTGAATTGACTTGATTAAAAGTAATTGTTCGTTGAAAATATTTATGGTTTAATAATGAACTTTAAAGTATTATTATTTTGTAGTGTAGAAAATATTGATATATAAATATTGACAAATTTTTTTTTTTTAAATTTGTAAAAGGAAAAAAATAAAGAAAAATTTATATATATTTTTGTAAGAACAATGCGATAAAATGATAGGTTAAATTAGTAGAAGCGATCATGGAATATAACTACTACAGTTATATATAGTTGTTCTTTAAAGTTTTTATTAACGGAAGCATTCCAAGGCTCTTTTTTCATAAATCACGGAAACCAGATTAATACAGATTAATATCTTGTCTGTCATGTAAGGAAGAAAATACAATATTAGGATATTAGGCATACAGCGGTACATTTATGACTGAAACAATTATGAATAGTTTTGATAAAAACTTGTTTTCTAGCGTTAGAATAAAATTTTTGTATAATAATGAAAATATAATGTAATAAATAATTTCATTATCATTCGACTATTTTCACTATTACTGTATAATTATAAATAATAATTTTTTTTTAATCTTTATTATTATAACTTCTATTTACAGCATTCAACAGTTATTCACCACTTAAATATGGTAACCATATTGTATATCGAATTTCATTTTTAAAATAATTAAAAATTAATAAAATAATATAAATATTATAATATACAAAAATATATACCAAATAATTATATACAAAAAGTCTTAAAAACCTATATAAATACAACTGGCATAAGAGGTTTGAATATATTCACAGTATAAACAATATATTAATGATAAAGGACTTGCTCAACATAAAATTAACATTACTTATTCACAACATAGAAACAAGTACAATACACACAACAACGCATATAATCAAACGTAAAGACAAACATCAGATTAATACCAGGAACAAAAATTTAATTTACCTAAATAAGAAAAGAACATCACATTTTGGCACATCAACAACACTTTATGTAGCAGCTAAATTATACAATGAACTAAAAACATTAAATAATTATAAACTAAAAAAATAATTAACCAATAAAATCCTAATTAACTACGATAATAATCCTAAATTCATATAAAAACAAAATATAAAGTTTATTGCAACCTTATGTAATTTCAATTTCAAATATTCAATAGTATAAATATTAAACTATTTTTATTGTTCATACGTTAAATATAATTATAATTGTAAATTTTTTAATTTTTTAATTTTATACTTGTTAAATTTTCATTTGTTACACTACCAAAAAAAAAAAAAACAAAAAAATTTTGTATATAGCCTTATATAGAGAGAAATCTCGTTAGGCATTCATATAGTTGAAATAAATAAATAAAAATTAAATATATATAATTTAATAAAAAGGCCCACATTTCGAAAGGAAAAATGACCTATAAAGTTGGCCTGCAGATTTATCTGAACCAGGAACTCTAATTGGAAAATGTATATAGGTACCCAGGTACTCTAATTGGAAAATGCAAACATACTGAAAAAATATTAAATCTAATTGGTATACCCAGGTACTCTAATTGGATTTTTACACCCGGGTGCACTATTCGGAAAACAACATATAGATATGATCGTTAGCTAAACATACATATGATAGATTTTGCACAGACAGTAACATTAAAATAAAATCAATTAACACAATTGGTTTAGTAATAGATAATATGCAAACGATTTTAGTATTAGATAAAATCAAATATCGAAATAGTTAATTTTCGAAAAATATAAAATCAAATTACTGTACCCGGGTAAATGGAAAAATGTTTGGATTAGTTTATCCGGGGTACTTTATTGGGAGTGGTATTGTATTCAGAACTTTACGGTACCAGTTTTACTTGTATACTAATAATTTGACAACGAAATAAACACAATTTTTTTAATATACTAAAACAATTATTATTTCATACTTAATAGGACAATTCAAACAATTTATTATTATTGAATAAACCGAAAATGAAATTCTAGGGGTGTAAATGGAAAAAATTAAAATCTAATTTCTCTAGTAAAATAATTCGATACAATAACTGACATCTTAATTCTTGTGTCCGGGGTTTCGAATATTACTAATTTTTTAATACTCTATTGTGTGTGTATCTAAAATGATATGTTTTTAGCCTAAAAATGTAATAGATAACAAATATAATTAAAATTCAAAATATTTTTCTATTATATTTTCAATTTGTTATTATTATTATTTTTCTTTTTATAAATAATTAAATTCTAATAATCATTATCATGTTATAGCGTTACAGTTCTTGGTGAGCTATGGCCTTCATCACAACACTCCTTCAAATGATCGGTCTTGTACGTGTTTATCTCCAATTTGGGATTTGTAGGACTTGGGCACCATTTTGAATATTATCATTCCAATTAAATGCTAATAGATTATTATATTGATAACTTGCTTTCATATAAAATTCTTGTATGTGTGCAGTTTTCGAGGGAATTTACAATTGCACTCTCAATAATTATTATTGATATTCTATTTATCGCCTAAATGTATTTGTACAATATGTTATTTTCATATATTTTAATTCTACATTTCAAGAGCTTTTATTACTAGAATATTTGCACCTTTGATTTGTAATTATTTAGACATAAGAAAATTTAGAGCAGTAAATACTCAGATATTCAAAAATTTACAATTTTCATATTAGGCGGAAGCGAAATATAATATATTATATCATCTACTTGGACAGAAAATAGCAACTGATAATAAGTAACTATACACCATTATCAGATAAATACTTCGAAAAAATAGCACTTACAAAAACACGCCAGAAAAAATGGATATTATAAATTATTTTTCTTTTAGCTTTTATTCATTGTTTTCTATTCTATTTACAAAATCCAGAAAAAAAGTTTACAAAACTAGATTAATTACTTGTATAATGATTAACATGTAAAAAAACATATATTATGTATTTTTTTTTTTGTTAATGTTTCTGTAACTTTTGGTTACAGTTAAATTTATAATTTTTACAGTTAAGTTTCTTTTTCTATTTTATTTAATTGTAAAAAAAGGTTAGATAAAAAACATTTTATTTTCATTTAATTTTAATTTAAATCTTAAAGACTATAACTTAAACTATGGCTAATCCTATGTTGAAACAATGTTACTATATTTGAATTAATTGTTTAATCACCAATAATCTACATGATCTAACATATCCTTAAAAGGGATATATATGTCATATTTTATCCGGCTAACGTCAATACAATTAGGATCATACTATATTTTGTTAATGTTTCGAACAAAATTTAATTGAATAACAAAATTTGTTCTCGGATGTCCTCGGATTGGAAAAATCTTAAGAAAAACTATAGGAATAACACAAGGTACAACAGGGTAAAACAGAATTGAATAAAGAATAGTGTGAACAATTATGGGAAAATGTTTAGGAATAATACATGGAAAACAGGGTGAAATGATATTGGAAAATACGTAGGAAAAATTACAGGAAAAACCATATGAAAAATTTTAGAAATAATACAAGAAAAATAGGATGAAATAATATTCGAAGAAACGTAGGAAAAAAATAGGAAAAACCATATGAAAAAGTATAGGAACAATACAAGGAAAAGAGGGTGAAATAATATTGGAAAAACGTTGAAAAATTTATATGAAAAGCCATATGAAAAAGTATAGGAATAATATAAGAAAAAGGGGATGAAATGATATTGGAAAAAACGTTGGAACATTTAGGAATAATACTTGGTACAAAGTGTGGAAACATTGTTGGAAAAAAGGTTAGAATTCCATTAGGAATAATGATAGGAATTTATTACGGAAAAATAATAAGAAAACTATGACATCATTAATTTTTATGAGCTACATTTAAAGTACATGTTCAGATAAAAATTCCGACATTGGTAAATTTTAAAAAAGTGACCACTTTCATAGGGAAAAACATTGAAATTCCAATTAATTTTCATTCAGCTTTTCCGAAAATATGTACCATTCTGTACCATTGGTACGTGGTAAAATTTCGGAAAAAATATTTGGAAATCCAATTGGAATTTCAACCAATTTGATCAATTGGGATATTATAAAAGAAAAACAAAATTTGATTTATAGAACAATTTTACCCTAATTAAGATCACCATTTAAATTTAAAACAAAAATCATTGTGGTAAGCGATAACTAAATTTTAAATTAATCTTTTATCAATTTTTTATATTGTATATCATATTACATGCACGATATAGAAACCATAAAAAAATAATAGCTTTTAACTTTATTCAAACCTTCAAACATTTTTTTTTCTCTTTTTGTTTTATTAATTAGAAACATACTCTATTTTGGTGCATTGAGCCAGTCTACTGTTATGGAATAGTAGAATAGTAAAATACATTGATTTGGCTTTCGATAAAACCTTCTTCATCTATGTAGATAAAATGTTCGAGTTCTATAACCCTCGATTTCAATGTTATTTTTATATACACCCTGTTCTGGTTGAATAAACGGGTACTAACGGATCAAACGAACTTCAACCAATCACTACTTACGAAAAAAATGCACTATATAGCAGCCACGAAATAAATAGAAATTTAAAAAAAAAAACATATACCAAATGATGGAAGGAAATTGTAGTGTACGAAATTAAAATAAAAATAGTACAGGAAAGAAAATTCAGTTAACCACAAACATTGATTAAAGACGTCTTAAATATCAGTTTATGACCAAAAATAAAAGTATTGATGAAACTTGACGGCAATTATATAAAAATAATATTATATAAAATAATAATATATTATTATTTATTTTTCTACATTGTATTTTATATAGTTTTATATATGTACAAGACTGTTGTATGAAAAATACCTACCGCCAAAAAATTTCAATATTTTGTTTTTTGTTTCACTTTATTCAAACAAAAAACAATTTTTGCCTTCGTACATTATAAAATTTTTATTTCACATTCCTTTAAAATAATATACAAACAGAATTAGAACATCCTGTTTTTTCCCAGAAATTATTACTAAAATTTTTTCCATTTTATAAACATCTTAACATGTTTAACGAAATTTCTCTTCTAACTCTGTTACAATTAAAGAAACCCAATAAAGATAACTTGAAAAACAAAAACCAAAAATTAAATAAAATAAAAAAATTTCTTTCAAATTTATCCTTAATTTGTTCCAAAAAAACAAAGCTAACAAAATAAAAAGTCCGTAAAAATGTATTTTCCAAATTCCGATCCCAATTAAAGTGCAAATAAAAAATATCCTTTGACGTAACTGTGGTGAATTAAATTTTAAATAAAAAATATAATATGTACTTCCATTTTTCTCTCTATAATCACACAATACAGAGTGAATTCATCTCTTTCGGAGTACATGTACACTTTACTTTGTATTTTTAATTCTCGCAATAATTATTATAATTTACTATTCATATAATAATAGTGTTGCCACATTCTTAAAAAATTATATTGATTTGCAATTTATTTGTTGTTGTTGTTTTTTTTTTTTTGTTTATTACTGAAAACAAAACAAATATTATATTATATAAAAGGGAAATCGTTGGGAAAATTTCGATGTACCTATAAATACTTTATACGTCTACGATAATAAAATTTTCATTTATAATAATTTACTGTGTACTTTTGCATGTATGTGTTAAATATTCTAAAAATTAAATGTGCGCAAGTTTTTTAAATCTTTTGGAATTTCTTTGATAATAATTATTATATATTTATAGTGTTAACAACTTTACTATGTATTGGTTTAGAAGTCACATGGTTTTGCTGAAATGATATTGAAACAAGAATAAAAATTAGAAAAACATGAAAAAAAAGAGCTTTCCTTATCGGTAGATTTGGTGGCCGGCTTTCACAATTAATCAAGGATATGTATATATATTTTTTTTTATGAACTAAAATGTGCTTTTCTGAAGGTTTTTCAAGTCAAAAATTTATATTTTAGAAAATTTACTTTCTATAAAGGATATACAAATACATCTAAAAAAGATGAATTTTGTACATACATGGAAAAGAACAAAATTTATGAGTGAATTTTGAGTAGCTATATTTTGAAGAATTTTTTTTTTTTAATAAATATTCACTCTTAATGTTTTTGAGTATAATATGAGAAAGATTTAAGGACTCTATAGAAAGGATTGGATTATAATGAAATTTTTTTTGGTCTCTGATTAATATAACAAAATTATTTTGTATCAGAAATTTTAAAACACTATGAGCGGTTGTTGGTTAATATATAAATATTTTACAAGATTTTTTTAACATTACTATTAAAATAATATAATAATAATAATAATAATAAAGGGAGTTATTTAAAAAAAAAATATTAAAAATCGAAAGATAAAATGAGTACCTGCTGGAAATATAATTTTATACTGGTAGTATTAGAACTATTGTTCAAAAATTTATCCCGACCCACATACAATAAAAATACGAATCGTTAAAATGGTCTACATTTTGAAAGAAATAAAAAATATTTCTGTAAATTAAAAAAAAAATTGTTTTAACTAAAAATATATTTTTTATAGAATTCATTTCGTAAAATTTATATATAAAATTTATATATTTAAAATTTTATTAATTTCTTCACATTAAATACAATTTTTAAATGTAAATTCAAAAAAAAATATATATACGGGTATATAAAGCGTGACAAGAATTTTACATAACTAAATAATACCTAAATTAGATAATTCTACACTTGCAATATGAATCTGTAATGACAGGTAGTAAAATTCATTTATATGGAATAAATTTGAATTCGTATTAGTAGAAGTACTGAAACTGACTTAACCATAAATACAAATTTTACATAAGATCTCATATCATAGGGTACAGTACAGTTGCCAAGTTGCAAATGGACATTTAATCTCTGGACTTTTCACAAAACAAAAATTTATGCAAACATAGTTTGAGATTGCATCGTTGGTTCATGAAACGAAACTAACAGGAAAAACAAGCAAATCAATTCATAAAATTGAAAAAAAAAAATTTTTTACTGCCATTTTAAATTTCTTCATAAATTTATAATTCAATAGCGAAAGTGCTAAAATAATATTTTATATAATTAAAGAAAATTTAATTTCTTCTAAAAAAAAATCTTTGAAAGGCTATACCGCGATCGTTGCTTCAGAAGTTATGCGCTATTTTGACTCCACACTTCCTGTTTTGTTGAAGTAAATATTTTTATTTTTATTTATTTTTAATACACGAATTTTTATTTTATTCATAAAACAAATAAAAAACAAATTTTATTTAGTAGGTAGGTCATGTTATGTATATAGTTGTTTTTTATATTTTCTTTACTTTTGTCCTTCATTTATTTTTGATTTTTTGCAATGAACATACAAAATCGAAACTGATTTTTTTTTTTAAAACGAAGACCGGTTTTCATGAGGAATTTTTAGTTGATAAATTGGAGTAGAATATAGTATACCGTTAATATTATGTTTGAGGGAGTAAAAATATAATATTTCTATACCAATTTTTAATTTTTTTTTGCTACTCTTCGAAATAAATTTTTTAAATTGTTAAAATAGAAAATATTTTTTATTTTGAATATATTATGAAATTATTTCTTTACATATCTATATTTTTTTTTGTTTTTGACGTTTTAAGCATACAGATTGGATGATCCGATGATGAGCCGAGGATGAACCGATGACAAAATTGTAACGATAACATTTATCGTTCATTAGCAAATGTTTATTTTGTTAAAGATTTTTATTTTGTTAAGTGAAATAATCCGCTAACTAGGGTAACATACATCCTATAATCTGTTGTTTTATCTTTTGTGTACTAATGAAAATTAATTTATGAATGTAAAATATTTAAGATATCTAATTTTGATTTACAATTCTTGTTTAAAACTAGGTTATTTCCCGAATATATGGAAAGAAGCTCACATTATTCCGATTCTTAAGCCTGGAAAACCGATGGAGGAATTAAGTAGTTTTCGGCCTATCAGCTTACTTGCAGGTTCTCAAAAATATTTTAAAAACTCATAAAAACTAGACTGGAAAAGTTTATTTCAGCTAAAAAAATTCTTCCAAACGAGCAGTTTGGATTTAGGGTAAAGCATAGTACCAATCACCCTCTTCTACGTGTCAAAAATTACATTAAATCCAAGTTAGAAGAACGCAAATCTATTGGCCTAGTAGCGCTTGACATAAATTCCGCCTTTGACACTGTGTGGCACTCTGGCTTGCTTCATAAATTAGAAGTGTATAAATTTCCTATATATTTAATTAAAATCATACAAAACTTTCTTCATCAAAGAGTAGTTCGTGTGAAATTGAATAATACATGCTCCAATTTGTATGAAATTAAAGCAGGAGTTCCACAAGGCTCGGTACTTGGCCCAATTTTGTACAACACTTAGGCTAGAGTTTACAAAAATATCGGTATTTGCTGATGACACTGCAATTTACTCTGCTGGCACTAATCCCAATTACATATTAACAAACCTACAAAATTCACTCAATAAGCTCTCTAGTTATTATGCAAAATGGAGAGTAAAAATTAATGCTTCCAAAACAGTATCAATTTGTTTTACGAAAAAAAGGAAAGCCTCTCTTTTACCTTCTATACCATTAAAACTGCAAAATGACGAAATTAACTGGGCCGATGCTATTAAATACCTAGGCATTACCTTAGATAAAAGGCTAACCTTTCAAAAGCAAACTTCTATCACTATTGATAAAATTAACAAATGTACTCGCATGTTGTATCCCCTTATTAACAGAAAATCAATCTTATCCACAGAAAACAAATTGATACTTATTAAGGTAATTTTTCAACCAATAATGTTATATGCGGCACCAGTCTGGGGAGATTGTGCAGCTAGTCATACCAAAAAATTGCAAATTGCGCAAAATAAACTTTTGAAACTTGTATTCAATCTTCCCAGATGGTATTCAACCAAAAAGCTGCATGATAAAGCCAGCATGAATATAATTTTAGAAAAAATAAGTTATTTAACTGTAAAGTTCCACTCGGAACTGTTCATGTCCGAAAATCCTCTGATCAGAAATTTAAATTAAGTTAAAAAAATTAGGTTAGTTTAGTTCGTACGAATAGGTTTTACTGTAGGTAGGTTTTACTGTTTAAGTTAGCGTTAAGTTTTACAAAACAAAAATTCAAAAAGGTTTTTCATCTCCAATTTTCCTTTAAATTTATACTAGAAAACTCGAAAATTTATAAATAAAAATAAAAAATACCAAATCAACTGTATTAAAGATAATTATATATCTGTATCTAAGTAAATAGTTTTAAAAGAATTAATTGTACAATTTATGGAGCATGATAAATAAATAAAATAAAATAAATTAATTTGGTTAGAGTTAACATAAATGTTTTGTTGGATTATATTACCAAACGAAATAAATATATTTTATTAAAATTTATTAAACATTGGTGAAATGAATTTTTGGATTGCCCTATGTCTTAAGTCGTTGTACACTTGTCTTGTAGTAAGGTAAGAACGAATCTTGAATATGCAAGTCAAGTCTGGTCACCGTTTTATATGATACACATTGATGGGATTGAGGTAATACAAAATTTCTTAGAATCGCTTTACGTCACTTGTGATGGTCTAATCCTATTATCTTACCACCATAAAAAGACTAACTAATGTGTAGATTGAGCTTTAGGCGTGAGGGTTTCTCATGTTATTTTTATTACAGAGGCTGTGAGAGGCAATTTAAAATCAACTTTAATTTCAAGCAATACCGTTATTAGAATTTTGCACCATCTACGCTCATTCAATTTATTTAAGACATTGGCTATACACTATTAACCTTCGCTTGGCCGGCAAATGAAATATACGTAAGCGCGCAAGATTAACATATTAACAAAAATAACTGATTTTTATGTTTTTACTAGCAAAGTTACCCGACGTTGTCCGGGTCGACCACCAAATGAATCGAATTTATTTCAATGAAGTTTGGTTTAAGAATCGAATTGAAAAAAATTGGTTTATCAAAAATATTCTAATATTTTTTTTCACTACGATAAAAAAATATCAACAATGCTCCAACTTAAGCTATACTTATATTAAAATTATTTCTTTGTAAACAATATTTTGGTGATCTTTTCTGATGAAGTATAAGCAAATACGTTCCTTGCTGTTGAGGTATTCTTGAAATAAAGAAATGTCCGTTTTTTCCACAATCAATTGGAATTTGCACCATCGATAACTGTATATATCGATTTGTACACATGGACCCCCTGGAACACTCTGCAGTATTTTCTGATTAATAAAACGAATCGTCACATGTTTGTGGCTAATTTACATAGCCACTTCACATAGTCATGTAAAAATTTTATACTGATTCCTAAATTCGAAAATACTTTTTCAGAACAATACATGTTTTTTTATTTTTCATAGAATACCTATGAATAAATTTTCAAGTCTGTAACACAAATTTTTTTTTGAAACATTTCTGATAGAGTATGTAAGTGTAAATTTTCATGCCTGTAACACTATTGGTTTTTACTCCTGAGACATACATGCTAAGAGTTGTACGGCAGCAACCCGAACCAGTCCAAATTTTTGAAATCGGTAACAGTCGAATTTCTGTATTTGTGAAAGAGAATCTAAATGTAAATTTTCATATCTGTCACACACATGGTTTTTAAAATATTCCTGAATCTTGGTAAGAGTTGTACGGCAGCAACCCGAACCTCTCATCTGATGGCTTTGTAAAGTACCGCGTTATTTGCATACCGGTACCATGAATAACTGTGCAAAATTTCAGAACTCTATTTTTAAAACTGTGGGCGTGTATAGCGAACAAACAAACAAACAAACAAACAAACAAACTTTCCCTTTTATAAGTATAGATGATTATTTTTGTATGTGCATTACTGTTACTTTTATGTTTGCTTTTATTACCAGCAAATATCTATCCTCTATGATATTTTTTTGGAAATACCGGTATTTTAGAAAAAAGAAATGCTACTGGGGACTTCCGTTTGTTACAAGGTACTTATAGTAGAGTTAGTAGTTGCAACAACAACAGTGTGTCTATTTCAACGAAATAAAAAAAAATTAAATAAAATATATATATTTTGGAAAGATTATTTATTGAATATTTAATATTTGCAATAATATGGAAAAGTTTAAAATTTTATGTGCCGTTCAGGTAGACAGGTAAGTAAATTTTGTAATTTTTAGTAAAAGTGCAAAAAACACAAAAAATGAGTGTTTTTCTTCAAAAAACCCATTTTTGAACTATCCTATATTTTGATGTAAATATTAATAAATTTCTTCGGCATCAAGCAAAACTATTCAAAATATATGAAATTTAAAAAAAAATTACGTTACAGGTATGTGACACTTTTTTTTATTGAGAAACACAAAAAATCAAAAAAAAAAAATTCACCCAAAAATACAAAAAACTTATTTTTACAGGTTATCGTTTGAGAAAGAACAAGCATATTTCTCTAGATTGGTGAAACATGTGCTAGATGATGAACATGCTGATGTAGGACCACCGAAAGAAATAGTATTTGAACCAGTTGCCGGTCCCTTAAGAGTCGAAAGTGATGATAATTATGACAAAGATGAAAATTAAGATTTCGGAAAATGAAAATGAAAAGTCAGATGTTTAAAAAATGCATCTTAGACGTAAGTGATGGTCATGATTCTGAATGTTATATAAATCCTCCTTATGTAATATACCCAATATAGATTTTCAGCATTAGAGCTCGTCATATTTTGTATCTAGAATTCTCCTTATATAAGCACAGCTGAATTTGATTTTAGGCATTAAAGAGTTTCTAATTATTATCGGTAAATTTATTATATTACAAAGGATATATCTATCATGAGTAACTAGATGATGAATCAAAAGTACCTACAAGAAGAAAATAATCACATTGTTGATTCAAATCAATATTTTTTTGGAAAGGATGGCACAAAGTGGAATAAAGTTCCATCAACATATCAACGGGACAAAAAGACAACAAAATATTTTCCGACAAAAATCGATAGGTCCGATATCCATTAACAAAAAGTGTAACTGACTGTGAAACATTCGCCGCAATTTTCAATACATCAATGGTTGACATAAATTTTTAATTTAACTTCGTAACAGAATTTTTATTTTTTCTAACATACCAAAAATAAAAAACAAAACAAAATTTTTTTTCAAAAAACCTTTGGTGCTTTATTTACCTTATGTCTTAAAATATATTAATTCCTATTTCAATTTAAAATATTTCAGAATCTTTTATCTTATTTTTCAACTTTTATCGAAATAACTACAAAAATTTTATAGAGTACCATACATTTTGTATGAATAAAAAAAATTATAACATATGTTAATCTTGCCCAACAACGAAGAAAAAAGATTTAAATGCCGAAAAATTGATAATAGACACGTTTTTCTGAACTTTTTTTTATATATTCAATATCTACTCAAAAAATTAGGCACTAATCTCTGATTTCAATAAGATCGGCCAAATAATGAAGTTTTCTACAAAAGTAAAAAAGTAAATATTAACATACGTTAATCCTGCCCAAATGAAGGTTAAAACATTCACAAAAACAAAAATTATACAATCGCTATTTTTAGGATTTTGCTATTATTTTTTATTTTGTTGGTTTATTAAAATGTATGTTAATACATTGTTTATTAAATTTTAATTTTAGTTAAATTTTTAATTTTAATTCGATTTGTAGCAATTCTTATTTATTAATACGCTTAAACGTCTGTTAAACTTTTCACAAAGCTTTTACAACCCAAAGCTTTTTTCAACTAGATTAGACAACTTTATTAGAACCAAACTATTACGAATTACGATAGTGTGCAAAATTTAATTTAAAGACATAAACCACAAAACAATAAAACCAAATAAAACCAAAAACAAATTAAAATTAACCTAAAAACAATTCACCTATTGAGCAATAGCATTGATTATATCTGATTATATGAATTAATTTTAAAAAAAAAATAAAGTAGCAAAGACAAAAACCGAATTATCAGAATATAATTATTATATTGATAAAATAGCTTTGTTAAAATATTACGATATTACGATATTACAGCAAAAAAAACTTACCGGTAAAACAAATAGTAAATTTAGAAAATATATTTTTTACCTTATGCTCAGAAATTCCAATAATTGAAATTTATTTATTTTATTCACAAATAATTCAAAAGTATAAATTCAAATGCGCAGTAGCATTGAGTAAATATTATATTGTACATGGAGAATCATAAACCGAAATTTACGATCTGCTAAGAACAAGAAAAACAAAATATGTTATGACATTATTATCAAGTTCCAATTCAATACACGGCAAATTTAGTAAACATAAAAATTAAAAAAACTTTAAAAAGAAAAATCACAGACTACCCTTACCTACATCAGAGACCCTATCAGGATAACAAAAAAAAACTGAAGAATAAAGGAAAAAGCATAGTTATTGGCTTTACCCCTAACTATAATAGTCATAAGGCGTCAATAAAAACTGAACAACAAGAGAAAAAGCATAATTATTGGCTTTACTCCTAATTATAATAGTCATAAGGCGTCATATGATGTCATATGATACTTCGTTAAATGGCCTATATGATTCGATATGATTTAACAAAGTCATAACCAATCATAACCTTTACTATAATGGTCATACCTAATCATACCAAAACGTCAAAATCAAAATTTAAAAGAAGTAAAATAAAAATATAAATTCTATAAATAAATGTTTTGTTTTTTTATTTTTAGTTTTGAAATAGTTAGGGCTATTATGATAATAAAAAAAACACAAAAATCGTGTCTATGACAATTTTAATGTGTTTCTAATGTGAGTGTGGTATGTATTTAGTTTAAATGCATTTAAGTTCATATCTATAATGCCAGCGACATCTGTTCGCCACATTTTGTTGAAATGTACGTCTCTATTAATAGTATTTGTTAGGGAGCGTTTAGACATCAGATTTTGTTTCATGAAAGTTTTGTTTTACTTATTTTTATTACATTTACAAATTTTATTGCAATTACATCAAATTTTATTTGAAAAGTTTTAATTACATATCCCAAAGATAAACAAATATAGTTGCAAAGTATATTATATTTCTTCATGCTAAATCCATTTTCTAAACTTGCAAAATACGAAGATACGAATATGCCTGACGAGTACTAATAATAAATACTTATAAACAAATATAAATATTCAGTGTAATTTCAGAACATTTATGAAATATAAATATTTAAATAGTAAATCAATTGTTCTAAGTATTTGTATTGATAAATAATAATAATATTTAATATACACTTTTTTTTGTATTTTTTAATGTATATCTTTCAATATATTGGCATAACACAATTAGAAGTTTATAAATACCTTTTCTCGCAAAATTCACTTTTTCAACTTGCGAAATACAAAAATGCGTGTCGAGCACTATTATTTAAAAAAAAAAATAATGATATTCTATAATAAAGTCGGATGTCAAACTTTAATGAACATCATTTATACGTTATAAACAAAATTCAAAAACGTATAAACGCAGCCTTATATCAAAGTTTTCTTCAAAACTATTAGCGGTCAAAATTAATTTATAGTAAATAAAAAAATAGCTAAATAAAAATTTAAAAAAAAAATAGTTACAGATAGATCAAACAATATTGTAAATTACTAGCTATTCCCAGCGTAACATTCGCCGGTCTAGCATTAGCATTATAAATATTGATTTTCTTTATTTTCTTTATTTTCTTAAAAAAAATCAATGTTTTACAGTTATAGTTTTAAGTTTTTCAATTTAACTTATTTATTATGTAATAAAAAAATATGTAAAACATTGATTTTTTTTAAGAAAATAAAGAAAATCAATAAATAAAATAAATTGTTTCATTTATAGTGCTAATGCTAGACCGGCGAATGTTACGCCGGGAATAGCTAGTAGGTATATACTTTTGTTTTGTAAACGGTTTGTGCTAAGGAGTATAAATAAATAAATAAATAAATAAATCAAAATAAACAGAAACATAACCACAAAAAATTAAAACATATGTTTTTGACAACACTGTCAGTTAAGCTTCAAAAATTTTCGAAAATATTTTACTCACACGTTTTCAATCATATCAAAATGTAAAGAAGGTGATAGTGATGATCGTTTTCCGTTTCATTTTCAATCATAAGCCCCAATAACAATTTGTTACCACATAACATTATTCGTTTACGCGCTTCACTCTTGAAATTTGCAAAATTTTGTAAAACTTGAACTCAGACTCATTATTCTCTTTAATAAACAAACATATAAATGTTAATGTTTCGAACAAAATTTAATTCAATTACAAAATTTGTTCTCTGATGTCCTCATATTACAAACAGAAAAAAAAAAATGATTTATAAAAAAATGTTACCCTAATTAAATTCACCATTTAAATTTTACACAAAAATCATTGTGTTAAGCAATAACTAAATTTTAAATTAACCTTTTATCAATTTTTTAAATTGTATTTCATATTACATGCACGATATAGAAATCATAAAAAAATTATATCGAAAGAGTTTTTAACTTTATCCAAACCTTCAAACATTTTTTTTTTTTTCTCTTTTTGTTTTATTAATTTTCTATTTTGTTATTTAGGTATACTTAATATGTTAAAATTTTATGCCCATAACAACCTATCTATTTCTTTAATATTTTCAAAAACCAAAAACCAAAGGTTTTATGATTTGTATAACAATTTTCATAACCATACGCCACACAAAATACATCTAACAAAAAAAAATAAATCCAAAATGAAATATTACCAACCAAATAAATACAAGAAAAAAAAAAAATGTGTCGATAAAACTTAAAGAAAACATCACACGTTTCAACAATAAAAAGTTTCTCATCTATATAAGAAACAAACAAATTTTCAAGAAAAACCAAAGAAAAAATAAATCCTAATAAATTTTTGAAGATACATATTGTAACATATTAGATTTTTCTAAATAAAAAAAAAAAAAAAAAAAAAAAAAAACAAATTTAAGATAAACAAACAACACGATGACATTTCAACCTATAACAAAATCTAAATGTAATCAAAGAAACAAAAAAAAGAAAACAAAAATATTACCAAACATAACCTATATTTGTTTTTCAGGTTTTTCTGCCTCCATTCCCTTCCAAAAATATATTTTCCAAAGCCATGAATGATAACAAATATCAAAAACCGTTAAAAGCATTAAAAGCGACAAAAAAAAATATTTTTTATATACCTACCACTATTTATACTGTTATATATATGTGTGTAGTGTACCTATATGGAAAAAAGGACTTTTTGATTTTTTTTCTAGCATTAAAATTCACTCATTCAGCAGGAAACAAAATAAAAAAAACCAAATATACATAGATACATAGAAACTTATGTTACCGTTAGGGATTCTACCGTTATTACCATTGTTAATATATTTTCTATATTTTAAAAATAAACAATTCATTTTTGTTTTATTTTGATGTGTGTGTGTTTGTGTGTTTTAGCTATAAGGATATCTCAAGGTTCCCGACAACTATAAACATTGTACAAAATTACAAGTGCCTACCAAAATCACACACAAACCAAAAAGTGTAATAAAATATAAAATTTAATTACTAAAGTAAATTAAAACAAGGATTTTAAAACCTTAATACTAATAAACAATACAAAAATGTCCTTCTTGTTTTTATATATCGTCGGCTGGAAAAACGTTTGTTGAATGTGCATTTTTGGGCATATTGAGTTATTAATTGATACTTAGGTTTTAAAAGTTTCTCTTTCATTTGATCCAATCGGTTATTTAATAGCAGTTCTAGATCTCGAGATTTTGAGTCATGCTTTTGTCGAATGTAGCCAGTAATTATCAAAAAATAACAAACAAATGTCGTATGTGAAACATTCAACAAAGTTCTATGTTAAAAACTGATTTTTTCGTTTAGGAAAACGATTGTTGAATGTGATCAAATTCAATCACATTCAACAAAATCATTTCTTTTGTGTATAATTTTCAAATGTTGAATGTGTATAGCAGTATATATACACATTAAAATACAAAGGGCTATACTTCTAATTTTTACTATAAAAGAAAACTGACTGTATTTAATTTAACCGCTGTAATTTTAATTCCAAACAAACCAAAAATCACTTTTTGCGCAATGTGGAGTGAAGCAACTATGGGACGATCAGGTGATAATTTAGCTTGTGCCTTGATTAAGATCTTAAAACAAGTCTTACAAACAGAAACTGATATTGAAGAAATGGTTTTATGGAGCGATTCATGCGTGCCACAAAACAAAAACCAAATTATGGCTGTGGCACTAATGCAATTTTTACACGACCATGACATGCTGCAAAAAATAACACAGAAATTTTGCGAACCTGGACACTCGCAAATCCAGGAAGTCGACTGTGTTCATAGCGTCATTGAACGGCACTTAAAAAATTTAGAAATTCCCAGCCCTTTGAGTTTAATAAGATTGCTAAAAAATATAAACTACAAAAAACGTTAATTTGAATATCATTCAAATGCAACTTAAATATTTTCATTTGTATAGTCGAAAATCGCCAGAACTTTCTTTTCAAAAGGTTCCATTCAGCAAATTAAAATTAATTGAGTATTCTAGAGATTTTAGTATGATTAAATACAAATTACATCCTAAACATAATATGATAACTATTGTTTACATTAACCCTTAAATGCATGAATTTTTCTTTTCAATTGAAAAAAATATTTTTGAGTAGATTTCGACTACCTGAAACCCAAAACGTGTTTAAAAAATCGAATTGTAGTTTGGAAGGGCTTTGAAGCTAAAAAAAAAAGATATGATGCAGATCATAAAGGGCATTAAAGGGTATTAAATTTTGAAAATGTTTAGGCATAATACTTTTTTTATATGTTTGATTCCATTCTAATTTTGTAACGTCCAATTAAGTCATCTACTAAATCTGCTTCACCCATATGCCTTATAGCGTTGGGACATTTAATATCAATATTCGTTTTATTCGATCAAAGCGTTTTATAGAATCCATTGGATTACAGCTTAAAAATGTTGATTATACATTTACAGCTTTATTATTCTTCCAGGTTAACACACAAATATCTAGATTCTACAGAATCGACATTTGCAAAATTTTTTTTGGTAATTTACAAAAACTTACTCCTGCGTATGTTATGGCTTTACTGCGCAGTTTTTCTATACCCTTCATCAAAAATTAATCAATTGCACGAAGACTGTTATAGTAAGCCAGATTTTGAAAGTTGCATTCGACTAAAATATTCCAAAAAACAAAATAAGACTTTTAGAATGCATCGTGGAAGTTTTACCACGCAATTACAGAGAAGAAACGAACATGATGTAGACCTGCTACAGTATGCAGTTAAGGGTTAATAAAAAAAAACAACGATTTTCTCGAAATGCTGTTGATATTGAAAAGATATTATCTGCACCCTTGAGGCATTCTGAAGTAAAACCTATCAGCCGAGAAAAGAAAGATGATTTAAAATCTATGCTGCCATACTTGCCCGAAACGGACAAGGATTATTTAAAAATTTTACTTAAAATTTAACAAAACTGAATTAATTGTGATATTTTATTTATTTTATTAGTAATAAGCTTATTTAACTTAACATTAATAATATTACAGTAGTACAAAGAAGATTGATACTGGAATTTTTCGTTTATTTTTTATTTTCGAATTTTTTTTTTTATGAAGCAGAATAAGCTATTTAATTTTATAAACGTTATTGTTGAAATAAAGTACATTTTCTAAAAAACAAATTTATGTTTAAATTTAAATTTTTGATTGATATACAGGTAATAAAGTTTAATCCCTTCAAAAATTATTATTCCTTTTACGTTATATTTTAAGATTAAATACTAAACTTCCCAAGGGAAAAAACAAAGAAATCAATCATTAAAGGAAAGAAAAGTCAGAAACCCTCAAATCACACCTTTATTTAATCTTATATTCTTTTCAAATCTGCAGCTTACAAAGTCTTGTTATAAACTTCAGTTCAATCTGTTATACGACAGAATTTCAAAAATCAAACGTTAATGGAGCGAAATCCTTTCAAGGCTGGAGCCTACTGAGAAATATCTTTAATATTAATTTCATCTCTTTCACTCATTCTCGAGGAGCAAAAATTATAAAATATTTATGCTTTTTTACTGAATCTTTAAAAAACTATAAAATTTGTAGGTTTAAAATGGAAATTCATGGCACTACAACTATATAAACATGAGAAAATCACATACAACAAGAGAAAAACTTTTAAAAACAAAAAATTTTACACATACGACAAATCCATCCGGCACTTAACAGCTTTTAGGTCCGAAACTAAGCGTGGGCGGACCATTCGACAAGTATGAGTCGAAAGCTGATTTGATACGTTGTATGTTGTAAAAAAAAAATATTGAATTTTATCGTCCAGTTTTTGAATAACAGCAGCTCAAACCTTTAACATCGTTTTTCTGGAAACCATATTTCGTCACATTCAACAAACGTCTTTCCAGCCGACGATATGTATACATCAGCAATAGTATAGTTTTTAATTATATTTAAAAATAAATAATTGTCATATGTGAAAAAATATTAATTTTGCTTTTTGTTATTAATTAGTTAAAGAAAAATACAAATTGTTTTTTGCAAAATAAGGGAAATTTTAGTTGGTTGGTTTTATATTTTCTATTTCTATTTCTAAAAACTATTACTGTCTAATGGATGTGAAATCACAGTTTTTTTTTTTAAAAGTATGAAAATTATATCTAGGTTTGTGCGACATAAAGATGTTAAAAAAAGAAAATCCAGTCATGGGACTGGCGGTAGTAAGTGAAACAACATTTAAATGCAAATGATTGAGATTGAGGCCTGAGCGTCGATTAATTTTGACAATTTTAATTATATTCTAAAAAAGATACAACAGACTTATGGTAACTGAAGTAGAAAACAAAAATTTTTGATTGGAATCTATGTAAATATCATGTAAAAACCGCATCGATCATTGTTTTATAAACAATATAAAAAATATTTAAATATAATATATAATATGCATGTTATATAACAATGCAATATAAAAATTTAAAATAAGTAATTTTTAATTAAATTTTTTAATTAAAGCTTTAATTATTAACTAAAAATAAAATTAAAAGTATTTTAAAATATAAAATTTTAATAATCAATCACTTTTTTATTTCCAAAAATGATAACTTTTGCTAAATAGATATGCATACATATTATGTAGGTAACAATAATTTTTTTTTTTTATATAATATGGAGACTTAGATAGGAACCAATATTTTTTTTTATATAACTAAAATTATAATTATATAAATTTTTAAATGACTTAGCTCAATAACCAAAACAAGCAAAATATCATTAGAAGTTAAAAGAGTTAAAATTTACATTTACTTATCGTATACCAAATTTATTGTGAGAGAGAAAAGGTACAAAACAGATGTTTGCCTTTTGCTTTATACTGTGAAAATTTTGCCTTCCGATTATTCTTCTTTGGAATTGTTTGCGTTTTCATTATTTATATGAGACAAGGTGGCAAAAAATCTTTGTTCAAATTTAGTTTGTTCCCCCTCATACGATGTTGAATTCTAATTTTTTATTATTTCAATATTTTCGTTTTAAACATTATTATTTTCGTATATTAAATTATAATTACATTACAGTAAAACGTATAAAATATTATTAACAGTTTTCAGTTAGTAATAATTTGGAGTTATAGACATTATTATTTTTGATTAATTATATTAAATTATAGTACACCTACATATTTACTATATTTTTTCTTTTTCTTGCACGTTAAATTCTAATTATCATCTATTTCATGCAATTTTAGTAAATTTGCATATTTTGCATTTTTTTGCAAACATGAATACATACATGAGCGCATAGGCAGGCATACTGCATATTGTAATTTGGATGGATATTCTTTGATGAGAACTATGAGAAGAGAACAACTTCAAATATTGTTTTTTGTTTTGTTGTTTGTATTAAAGTGAGAAAAAAAAATTGTTTTTTATTTTATTTTATTCTGATCATTTTTTTTTTACTTATTATTCTTATTATTCTCTACTACGTATATTGTCTGTATGTAGCATGTAGGTATAAAAAAAAACAAAAGAAAAACAGCAAAAATTTTTTTTGTTTTTGTAGATATATTTAGAATGTATATGAATGTATATATTAATAACATTAGTGACTCACAAGTTAGCGTGACGCGAGTTTATAACATTTTTCTCTACCAAATCGATAAACGTGTTATAAGTAAGTTTCACTTACAAAAAACAGTTTTGAAAATATCTTTCACACAGAAAAGCAACGCAAAGGAAGCCAACCAGTGTTGTTCCTTTACACGTAATTTTTAATTGGCTACACTTTGAAGTACATTTTAAAACCAGCAATTTACTGTAGACAATGTAAAGTATACTGTATATAGAATAAAAACAATTCCAACTATGATGTAAACAATAATTATTTTTCCAGTAGATTCCCTTAATTTCAAGAACTTTATAAAAAAAAATCGGCCAGCGTATTTAAATAAAATTCCTAAAGTAGAAAAACATTGTCATCAACTTGGCTTGATAAACCATATAAA
The DNA here is from genome assembly GCA_963942445.1 of Argyra leucocephala. Classification (NCBI taxonomy): domain Eukaryota; kingdom Metazoa; phylum Arthropoda; class Insecta; order Diptera; family Dolichopodidae; genus Argyra; species Argyra leucocephala. The sequence goes on along the minus strand of OZ012680.1, from coordinate 128,309,406 downwards.
ATTGTATTACATCAGCTAAGGCTATTATGAGCTTCAAATCAGTTTTATTTATTGATGGATGGAAAAATTGTTGTTTCAATATTGCATATACACTGCTATCCGAGATCAAGCTTTTTTTCTCATGCTTAACTGGAGATGAGTTGTGAAACTGTCTGAAATTGATGTGAAACAGCTGTGAAATTGTCTGAAATCGTTGTGAAATCTGTTGTTTGTGCTATTTAATTCGACAGTAGCATAAACAGATGGGAAAATTGTCTCAGCACAGCACGTGGTAGTGGTATAGTAGCTGCAACAGGCAACGCCGGCAATCTATTTGCAAAAGATGTTTTAAATAAAAAAATAATGGATCACGTGATATCAATTTTAAAATAATTATTTTAGCAAGTTGATTTTGAAAATTTTTTAGTTGATTAAGGTAGAATTGGGATTAAACCATGTGATTTTGGAATGGTCGAATCAATATATAGAAAATTATATGATAAATTCGTACAACATATTAAAGAAAATATACAGCTAACAATTATGTGAATTTATTAATAATTTTTCAATTGTAGGAGTGTTTCAAGAAACAGAGGATCTGCATGACTCGGATTAAATTTATGTTACACATTTTATAATAAATATATAAAACTAGCTTTGTAACCCACCATAAATGACGAAAGCAAAATAGATTCTAGCATTTCTTTCCTTCATTAGAGTTTTCATTTCAAGTTTAAGAAAAATACGTATTTGTTTACTAATTTATCATACCTTTATTTTTGTATTAGAATGCTTTTAATTACCATATAAACAGAATATTTGTAGTAAGGTGCAAAATTTTCTATTTCCTAAGGGTCATTTACTCGATCATTTTAGCGACAACCATTTTGCCAACATTGAAAATTTATCGTATAATTCAGAATCAAGCTAATCCTGTTGACATTCAATAATATTCACTGCGTAAGTTTAGCGTCAAAGTTTACAGCGAACAAATAATATTTTATAATGAGCCACAACTTTGAACGAAAACAATTTTAAAAACAAAAATAAATTTGTAAATATAAAAAAACAATAATATTGTAGGTACACAAAATATTTATGTTGATGAATAAAATAAAAACTCGCGTTGAAGAAAAAATTAAAATAAAAAAATTTACTGCAAATAAATAGGTATTTACAAAACTATTCATAACTTGTGAACCATTGATCGGTTATTTAAAATTTCATTTCATTTCAAAAAGGTCATTCTCGAACTGTTCATGTTAAAATTCAAACATAACTAACATACATTAAAAAGAAGAACAACAATCAATATGGTTTAACCAATACCTATATATACCTACCTACTATATTAAAAAAAATTCATCACTCTCTACAACATACATTTCTACACACTTGAAGAAAACAAATATACCTAAAAATTATAAATTTACAAAGATAAGAAATAAAAAATAATAGTACAAAATTTCATTTAATTTTTTTAAAAATGTATAGGTTGTTATTGTTTTTATGTGTAAATCATCAGAACCAAAACCTAACCCCATAATACATACTAAATATTATATACGATCATAAATTTATATATCATATAGATATATATATATATATATATAAAAAAAAAACAATAAAAATAAATAACAATTTTAACTCTTCATCGCATCACATTTCTGGCTAGAGTAAATATATATATACCTATAGTACTATACAGGCTATGCATACCGTATGGCAAAACAATGATGCTATGATCATTATCATAACAACAAAAAACAAAACAAATAAAATAAAATGAAATAAAAATTTTAACTCTTCATCGCATCACATTTCTGGCTAGAGTATATATATACCCATAGTACTATACAGGCTATGCATACGGTATGGCAAAACTATGATGCTATGATCATTATCATAACAACAACAAAAAACAAAACAAAAAATATGTAGACACATATGCATATATTGTGTGTAATTTTAAGTAATAAGAATAACCTTTAAGTGCATTAAGCTTTTTTTTGTATTAAATGCTGTTTGCCTTTTGGTTATTATATCATATTAAACTATTGATAAAATTTCTATTAGTCCTTCTTATTATAAATCAAAAAAAATTTTTGTTTTATTTATATTATTATTATTATTTTTTATATTTAAATTTAGTTTTTTGTTTGTAGTAAAATTCTTAAATTAAAAAGAAAGAAAAACGCATAATTCCTTTTATTTTACTAAATTCTTTATTTGTCTACTTTACAAATATCGATATTTCGGCAATAATATGTTGCCTTCTTCAGTGTATTGGCGTAATTTCAATTTAGTAAAATAACAGGAATTATGAGTTTTTCTTTCTTTTTAATTTATTATGTTTTATTTGTTCTTATTATTTGCGAAGAAGACTAACATTAAATTAAAAAAATATATTTCATGCAATGGTATTTTTTTCTGCAAAGGTTCAGCATGGTAGACAGGGGTTAAAAAAGAGTATCAAAGCAATTTGTATACATATTGCAATTTGTATATGTGTTGGAGTATTCCGTCGGACTTACAAACATCCAGATAAATGCAGAATAATTATATATTAATTATATAAAAAAAAAATAACACTATTTCATTTGTTTTTAAACTGTCATTGAAACTATATTGATGCATAAATATTAGAAAATGATACATTTAATTATATATATATGTAAAATATATGATTATATATCATGTATATATGTAATTGTATTGTATACATATTATATTCATAATTCTACGTATCATAATGTAACAACTCAATTATTATTTTTAAATTTGCAGTAATACGTATACACAGACAGTAAAATACATTGATAAACGATCTCTATGTAAATATTTAAAATATATATATATATATATATATATATATATATTTATATATATATATAAATTAAAACAATTATGCCCAGATTAATTTGTCATTATTTGAACAACTACAAAACCTGTTATCTTGTGTACGACATTCAATATTATTTTTTATCATCATAAAAATTTAAATTGCCAAATAGAAGCATTAGCACAAATTGAATTTATTAAAATAACACCACTGATATGCATTATATTTTTATTTTAAACGGTAAAATAAGGACATTTTTTTCCTTACATAAATTACAAAATATCATCATCAGTACTTTTCGGAAATATCTATAATATTTAAATTATTAAATTGCCCAATTTAACAAATATAGCCACGTGATTCATATTAAAAATTTTCTTTTGTATTTTCTTTTCTTTTTTCTCTCTCTTCTTAATTTCAATTTAATAATAAAAATCACATTTATTCTTTTTTAAATCACGAATTCTTTATTATTAAATTGTTATTATATACAGCTTAACCTTAAAATTATTTTTCTTAATCTTTAGAATTTTAAAAAATACAACTGCCACAATATTTAGTATATAGAAGGACACGTTTTGTCCTTAAGATTAATAAAGATTGGCGTTTTTATGACAATGCGAATCCTCAGTTATGTAATAAAGTAATCAATTGTCAGAAAAAAAATGTTTAACAATAGAAAAGAAGCATTAAAATTAAAACAGATATAAAAATAAATTAAATTTTCTAAGCTGTTAAAAAAAAAAAAAAAAAAAAATACAAAAAAATTAAAATAAAATTGTAGGTACAAGTATATTATATTTATTATACATACTAAATGATGGAACAATATCAATGTTAAACTATTGTAATTTAAACAAGAAAATATTATTTCATTATCGTTTTGGATGTGCCCATAGGCTAGGACATTTTGTAAATTAAAAAAAAAAAAAAATAGATGAATAGATCCTAAGAACTCTTAGGCACTCTACACGAGCTTTTAAGCTCTTTTTCAGATTAATTTGAATAAAATAAATTTAAATAAGAGGAAAAACTTTAACATTTTTAGTATAAATTTTGACTAATGAATTTTTGCTGGAAAAAATCATAAAATACTTGTAATTTAACATAAATGTATGTTAAAAAAATCATATTGGTGTGTATATTTTTTCCTTACTCCTCTTAGGAGCATCGGGCTTCTACTTGACATTTCCATCGTACTCGTAATCGATTTCTAGCTAACGTTTCCGCGGTGTAATATCTAATTTAATTTGTTTTATTCTGTCCAAGAAGGATATTGGATTGCTATTGGTATTTCTGCTAGATGTGGCTGCGATTTGATCCTTCCCTGACGTTAAGATGCCTGAAAATACTATGTTTATACTACATGTCACTTTTTTGTCAGATATTGTTGAGAATTATTATGTAATTATTATTAGAGATTTGTCAATATTTATTTATTGTATTATTGGTTATTGTGTTGGATGAGATATATATAATATATATATACATATATATATATAATTTTGAATAATGTTTATTGCTTTATTTTTAGTTATAAAGTGTTGATTATAAATTAATATATTGATTTAATTTTATTCTATTTTATTGATTATAAATTTTACATATTATTATTTTAATATTTTATTTTCTACCCCCCCGGAAAACGCACCCATGACTACAAAATAATAATTAAAACACATTTATATGCTCCAACCAAAAATGGATATTATTATTATTGATGAGTATATCTTTTATATAATTTCTCTATAACATATAATATTTGTATTGCATAGCTATCTTCATTAGTGTTGTAAATTCTAAAGAAATCTTAGGAAGTTACCAAAAGAAATACTCTTAAATAATTTTTTTTATTTTTGATTTACCACGAAGACATCTAGATCAACCACACATCATACCTCAAGATAGTGTGGGAGCATAAACCAATACAGTTAGCCTTATCAGTTCTAAACAATGTTTACCATGTGGACTACAATCCTTTTCTTTTGTGATTTTTTTTAATAATGTGTTTAGGAAATGGTTTTAGCAGTAGTTTTCGCATAGGAAGTTTGTTTGTATAAAATAAATTAATTTTGCGTAGGCGAAAATTTTATTGAAGAAATCATTATCATTATTATTGATCCTGTCGCTCCTCGTGGGTACATAGAGCATAAGCAAGCTTTCTCCACCGAACTCGGTTTTGGGTAAGCGACAAATTTTTCAACATGTGCTTGCTTCATTCATTACTGTTCCGCACCACGTTGTTTTTGTCAAGATCTACTTTTGTAGAATCTCCTGTAGGTCGACGAAGCTTGTAGCCGATCCATTTCCATTTTTCTCACACCCGTATATTCTGAAAATTCATCTCCGACATTTGTTAACAAATATTTGGATACGCGAGATGATTCTTTCTGTACTTTTCCATGTTTCGCATCCATACAAAAGAACTGAAAGAATGTTAGACTTGAAGAATTAAAGTTTCAGGTTTTGTGAGATGTTTGGAGATCTCCAAAAGTTTTTCAAAACACCATATGATTAGCGTGCCTTTCGGATACGGCTTTCAACATCCAAGTCCGCGCCACCATCCACAGAAATAACATTGCCATTACACAGACTTTCTACATTTTCATCACCAATCTGTAAATTGTAAGGGAATACTGTGTTCCGTTCAGTTTTGTTTTGCTTACATTTATTAACTGCAGCTTGTTGGCCATATCGGTTTTGGTGTGTGTTAACAAGCAAATATCATCTGCAGAATTGAAGTCGTGAAGGTCTCTTGTAGAAGTCCATCTAATATGTTTTGCTCCGCAATTTATTTTTTTCAACACTTAATCTGAAATTGAAATGAAGAGGGATAAAATAAAGGGGATAAAATAAAACCTTGTTTTACCCCGGTGTGGACACTGAAAGTTTCCCCAGTTTTTCCTTTATGTAACACACTGTACTTAGCCTTCCTGCAAAACTCTTTTATGATGTTGGCTATTTTAATATGCACACCATATAGGTAGCAATAATGATTCACATAAAATCAGGCTGTAATCTATTAAGGGGTTGTTTGAAGTCGCAAACAGTATATATAATGGTGTCTGTCATTCCCCGGCCTTGGAAAAAATGAAAATGAAATGAAAAATTCTTAAGGTGTTGATGTAATCTATCGTTGGATGTCGTGGCCTGAAACATGCATGTTCATTCGTAAGTTACGGTTGAACCACTTTTGATAACCGCTTATAGACTATGATTGACATTATTTTATTGATGTCATTTAGCAGTGTGATACGACGCCAGTTTTGAGAGACATTGAGATATCCTTTTTTAGGTATTTTAACGACTAAATCATCTTTCCAGAATTGATACAAAAATTCACGTGAATTATACCATTATTGTAGAATTTTTTATAAATTGTAGTTATCAGCTCCTTATAATAATATGTATATAAATGGTAGTTATCAGCTCCTAAGAGTTTCGTTTTCTTGAGTCGATGGACTTTGTTATCGACATCAACAACTACTATCATTTCCGAGCTCACATGAATTTGCATTCGCTACTCGTGTTTTAGTGTAAATATTGTCTTAGTGTTGTCTCTAACTATTTCAATGTGCAAGTCACGATGTTTGTTATGTACGTACCTTGATGCATTAACCACATCACAGAGCACATTATTAAAATTGAATTTTTTTGTCGATGTTGGCTTTATTTGTAAGGCCTTTGGATACTGTACATTCATACAGGTTTTGTTTCAACTTAAATTTATATCAAAATTTTATTTTGTATCTACTGATGTACTCTGAAAAAATAGCAAAATATGCTGACTCAACTATACCTATAGTATAATTCAAATCAATTAAATTAATTCTTATTGAGAAAATTCATTTTCTCGACATGAATAATAATAGTTATCCTTTTCAAAATAAAAAATCACAATTTTCAATTCCTTAATTTACAAATCATCAACATTTTGATTGAATTCTTCTGAAATCGAATAATAAAAATTGATGAAATCTTTTGAATAAGTGTATATAATCTTCTAAGATTCAATCATGCAAAAAAATTAATTAAGAAAAAACAAAAATAGAAAATATAAAATAAAAACAAATAAACATGAATAAACATTATTACTTTCTAATCAAAATGTGCTACTCTAAGACGAAATTAACGGCTAGGATTTTATTTTATTTTTACTCGCATTTTCTTTGTAGGACTTATACTTAATTTAAATACCTATATCTATATTTTGTATATATGTATTAAAGCTTTGGAACTAAAATGACTCATGTCCATTTTTTTATATAAATGGAGTGGACTATGTTTAATAACAATAAGCTTTAGGAGTTTATTTTTCTATTTCAATACTAATTGAACTCTTCAGTACTTTTTTGTAATACAACTCCTGATTTTAGCTTTGGTTGATTTTATAAATTATTAAAAGATGTCACTAATATATCTGTGAGTTGTAAAACTCGATCAAAATTTTAACGGTTTTATTATTTTATTTTATTTAATTGAACTTGAATTTTTCAGCCTTCCCAATCACATATAACAGCATGGACATTTTTGTGTGTTATAGCAAGCTTATAAAATGTACTAATATTCCGTTATTAGTATATGCAATCCGTTATTCCGTTATTACAATAAACAATAACAACATGAGACTTACTTGAGACCTGGTTAGCTAGTCTCATTTCCTAAAATTAATCAATGACAATTTATTGTTATGAAATAAAAATGAAAAATCCGAGTCTCGAATCTAGGATTGTAGTATTACATACTAGGAAGAACTAGAAACAAAGAAAAGCTAAAATTTCCAATAATATCAAATTTACTTGAATGAAATGAAATACACATAACAGATTTTTAATAACTTGTCTCACAGTAAAGTACTGTCACAATACTGTCACAATAAGGCAGTAATTATCTGATAAGATTCACAACAAAATAAAAATTCGATTTTAATCGTTTTTATCAAAACCTATATTTTTTAGACTTTGATCCTATTAGTTTCAACTTCCAAATACATATACATACATATTTATCTCTTTGTCTCTATATTAAATCTTTTTTTTACAGTTTTTAATTTTTCTTTGAATTTAAGAAAACGTACATCCTATAAATTTACTTTCGCAATAGAAATTTCTTGTCAATAGAAATTTTTTATTCAAAATACCAGGTAATTTATACTTATATAATACAATATACAATATATTTGGGATAAATGTGAAAGGCGGATCAAAATAAAATTTTCTTAATTTAGGGTATATCTATATATACTTTTATATACATAACACACATATATACAAATCACAATTATCGATATATGTTTATACAAGCATAATAATGGATATAATATTACGACATAATCATTGAAAATTTAAGTTCTTCTTATATACTCTATTCATCTATATACGATTCATAGTTTTATATAACATATCACTTAAATTAACCTTGAGGTCACTGATATTATATATGAGATAATATGGTTCAATATATAAAATACATATTCGTTAACATTTTTAGAAACTATTCAACATTTTCTTTATCCACTTAAATAACATTAATTTAATGTTATAATATAAATCTTGATAAATTGGATTGATGAGCTAACGCCCAAATGAAGTAATGACCATTAAAAATATGTGTTTAAGCCGAAAAATTAGTATGAGCTAAATGCAGTATTTTTACATTATTTTTGATATTGTCGATGTTAATTTATTTTTCGGCGTTAGTTAGTAGGCTTTAGTTCAATTTTTAGTAAGGTTTATTTCATTTGTGCGCTCATTAATTAGGTATTAGTTATTTTTAACATTAAATAATATTTTTATTTTCATTTTTTACTTTAATAATTATTTTTAATCATTATGAAATGTTTATTTTTAAATCAAGTATGTATTTGTATTGAACTTTAGTTTCTAAGTAATATCTGTAAAGGTTAACTTCCCAGTAGATAAATAAATAAATTAATAAATTAAGGCCTCTAACCTATTTCATAATTTTTAATTTATTAATTTATCTTCACATAGACGCTGTTAAATACAACAAAAAACATCTTTTAATAAATTTGTAAAATTCAAAACTACTCTCACTAAATTGTAATCAACAGTCTTTACAATTTTTAAACATTCTAGAAAAAATAAATATTATTCTGTTTTCGCAATCCAGAACTGTATCAAACCAGCGTAAAAAAAATTAATATCGAATTCCATTTTATTTTATCAACCATTGGATGGACATGCAAAAGGAGATGTCTCTAGCATCTTTTTACAAAAACCAAAAAAAAATTAACTTAAGCTTGAAATAAGATTTTGGGGATTATAAGTGAGATATTGTATCGGCGTAGGATGAATGTCCGATGTACTGTAGGATGGATGTACCTAATGATCATATCCCAAGGATAGCTGGAATTGCTAGCCTTCCAAAAATATATATCTTTAGTGACGCATCTTATCCTTTAAGGACGAAAAGCACATTTGAAAGTATCCTTGTTGTTTTTGAAATTTTTGTATAAATACTGTTGTATCTTTTGATCTATTAGACACACATATATATATATATATATATATATATTCTAGAAAGATAACGGCTTGAACCATATTTTAATGAATTTATTTGATGATGAACGGTGCTGCCGTTATGGAGATATTGTAGTTCAAAGTAGAAAATTTGGGAAAAAAAATCAATCTTCCTCAAGATTTTACCATAAAAACCTTTCAATGTTTGTATACTGTGGAAAAGGTATATTTTTTTCTATAACTTATACATACATACTTTATGTCCACGTCGATGATGTTTTCAAAAAATGTTTTTTTTTACCCTTTTTCTATATAAAACTATGTATTTGCCTTTTACAATCTTCGGAAGTAAATGTTACACAAGCTTGTGACCAAATCATTGTATCTTGAAAATAATTGCCGTCTTTTAACAAATATGTCTTTAATAGTGCATTTAGCATTTTAAGTAAAAAAAGGACATTTGATAACATGGATGTTGTTTTATGGTTTTTGTAACTGTTGATTTGAGTTGTTTAGGTTCTACGCCGATACAACATCTCCCTCAGAAGAGCCAAAATTTTTAGCCTTAGACATTAGGTTCAAATTTTGTAGGTTATTTCTTTTATTTTGGGCCTCAATTCATATGAAATTGTTTTATAGTTTATTTAATTTTTCTGGTGAACGTTAGTTTATTTGAGCGTTAGTTCAATGGTTTCATTTTGGGCTTTATTTCATTGTTTTGGTGAAACTTAGATAATTAAGATGTTAGTTTATGGATAATAATATAGTGAAACTGAGTGAAAAGGATGTCAAAAATGCCGAATCAAATTAAGAAAGATTATTAAATAACAACAATAAAAAAAATAAAAGAAGAAAACAAAAGTATAACCACCCTCTATAAAATGATTTATTAAAATATATATATAAAATCATATATATATAATATCTCATAATATAAAAATTAAATTCAAAACACAAACAGTAAGTATTTTGTTTGATTTGATTTGATTTATTTATTTACATAAATGTAAGATTTTATTTTATTTTTAAGGCGCTACGCTACGTATTATGTGAACCAGCTAATATTTTGTTTTACATTAAATTTTATACTGAATTGTTAAATGCCAAAATTTTTTACCTAAAATTACAATTTTTTTTGACGCTGTAGGCTCACATTTTCTTACTATTATTATGATTGCTTTTATTACGATATAATCATAAATCAATAATTATTTTTAATAAAGATTAGTTATGCAAAACTCTTAAATTTTAAATGCTATTTTCGTGAGTTCATTTAAAAGCATAACAAAGTTCATACAATACTACAAAATAAAGCAGTTGAAAAATCATCGAAAGCGGTTCAAAAATGAAGATTTTGGAGTATTTTTACATTTTGTTAATTTTAAAAAATTTTTAACGATGCTAGCATCACAAAATAATAGGAAAATTTTAAATTTTCTCAAAATTGTTTTATTTTGTTACTATCTTTTTGAAATATTCATTATCAAAAGTAAAACAGTTAAAAAAACATTTGAATCGGTCTAAAAATGAAGATTTTAGAAAAACTAAAATTATTTTATTTTTTTCTCTCACTTTTCTTTTATTTTGTGTTTAAAACACCTCATTGCCACACAATTTTTTTTTTTGTCTTGCTTTCCATTTTTATTCACAATTTTTCTTTCTCTTTTTGTTCTCTTTTTTACAAATCATTATCTAAGAGAAAAATTTTTTCAAACAAAAAAAAATATATAAGAAATAGAATAACTAGAAATAATAAAAGTAATCAGAAAAAAAATATTAAAATTTTCATTTTTTTTGTTTTTGTTTTTATTCGTAATGTAAAAAATTCAGATAAAATTAGTACTACTTTGCTATTAGATAGTCTTAGATTTGCTATAGTCTTGGAAAACACAAAAAATAATTAAATAAAATTTATTCAAAGCTCCAAAAACCTGCTCTTAGACTTCTACCATCCTGTTACTTTGACGCCTAGGTCCTTAAAGCACATTATTTACTCTATACCTATCGTTACATACTCCATACCTATCGTTAAAAGTTTACTATAAATTTTATTTTATTTTTTGATGCTAAATTCCATATAATTTCCATAGGTCTTCAATAGTAATATAAACGAATGGAAAATTTTGAATATCAGGTTCATTTTCTCATTTACAATCACTGGTCAACATTCTGTTGACCAGTGATTGTAAATGAGAAAATTGACTCAATGCATTGAAAATTGAATTCAAAAAATTGACTAAATGCATGTTAATATCAGGAAATAAATTGATTGTTTGTCCCTCATCTTATAGCCAGCAAGCAAACTGCATAGTAATTAGCAACGGCACCATAGGAATTAGTATTTCAATACCTGTTATCTATTCCTTTTTTTTCTATGTAAATACAAATCCATTGAAAATATTTTCTGGAATAGAAAAATAAAATTCAGAAGAACATTTATGAATATTCTGCTGTAGGGATATACCTAACCATTATGGTGTTCTTTTTTTATCACTTGACCATTACTTTCTTTTTTTAATACAGTTTTATTTTATTTTTTTTTATTATTCTTTTTTTTTCTACGAAATTTTCACCCTATCAGAATACTTAGAATTTTCTATAAAAAATATTTATTTTATTACCAAAACAAAAATCCATCCTTTAACAATTTGTATTTTACTGTTAATTTTATATCGTTCATGCTATATATATATATATATATATATATATATATATATTGTATCCTTTAATACCTAATAGGGTGTCTAATATTTAATTTATTCGGTTGCATTCTTTTTTTATGGTACTGCTAAGAAATAAAAGCGTGTAAAAATTAAATCGTAATGAAAAAATGAAAAATTATGGAACTAAATTTAGGGTCGAGGTCGAATGAATGCATTTGTAATATTTGAGATTTGATTTTGAAAAAATTTCGTGTTCAATAATATGTAGAATACTTAGTTTTGCTGTTTTATTTGTTTGGTTAATTGCATGTATGAATATATTATTATACACGCTGAAGCTCTCTACACTAATTGGTTGAAATTTTCTGATATCGAAGTTAAATTTGATTTATTATATGCTCTAAATTTTTATCATATTTTCATATGATATTATTAAAATTCTGAAAGGGCTGAGTTTAAGACTTCTTCATTTATCTACTTCACCAGAATTTTAGAATACTGTTCAACATAGGTACAATATTCAGACAAAAACTTATTTAAAATGAATGTATAGGAACGTAGGACAATTGGTCAAAGGATTGTAATATAAACAAAAAATTCATATTAATTAATATTTTGCCTTATAACATAGTTTTGATTCTGATAATCAATTTTTTTTTATCTTTGATACTTCCTTAATAGCTTGTACTCAGGCTAATATACAAGATTATATTAATAATTCTAAGTCATCGTGATTTCTTAAAATATTTTTCAATTATCCTTTACAAAGCTTTAAATATAATGCCGCCACCAAATCTCTAATAAAAAAATTATTAAAATTCTGATTTTGTATCCAATTATAAAAACCTGCCTAAACTTCGCATAAATAATTCTGTAAAAGGTTTTTATCCATGATTTTGTTCTAAACTATAAGATGCCTAATAATTATTTTTGTACACCCACATATTCCACTATTTTGAATGCTGTTTCAATTACCCAGGACTATAACCACAAAAACACATTTAGATTTATGTCAATTAAGATTTTGTCCTGTTTGGATTATGTGCATTTTGGATTTTATGATTTTCTTAAAATAAAAATGTTGGGTTTCTTGTTTGGTTTGATTGATTATTAAATAAACTACATATTATATATTTTTCGTTCAAACCATAATTAAATATTTAGGCATTACATTTTTTTGTGTTTATGATAGGACATTCTATGTAATTGCAACATTTTCAGACCAAAAACAATATTTTCCCTTTTGATTGTTTAAAATTGCAGGTCTATGTCCTTGACGAATGCTATCATTGTAAATATTACATTAATATCAATTTCTGAATTAGCCACCGTGTATAGGACGTAATATTTAAATATGTTTTGCAAAGGCTGTCATTCTAAAATTAATTTTAATTCATAAAAATATTGTAGTATGTATATATATATAGTAGTTAGTCACTGATTAAGTAAATTCTGAGTAAAGTTAAATTAAAATGTTCCCAGTTGTAAAGGCCAACTTTAATCCATTCCCGCATGTTGGCCTATATATAGTACAGCAAACAATATGTCATACAAATACGTATAACTTCCATTAAAATTAACTTAGCTCGGTCAAAAGTACCTTATTTTGATGTTAAAAAGTAAAGCAACATTTTTCTATATAGTAAAACCAACTTTTCAGCTTATAAATAACATTTAGACTCAATTCAAAATGTAATTTTTTCAAAAAGTTACAAAATAGTAGAGGTGAATGTATAAAATGTTAAAAAATAAATACTGAAAAATATATTTTAATTGTGTTCAAACTACCAAAATTTATTTGTTTAATCTTTAAAGAAGCTTCGACAACTATTAAATATTGGATTTTAATTGAAAATGTTAATTATTTTTTTATTTAAAAATTGGTGTCCTATACTCCAACCGACATAAGTATGTAAGAATTTTTATTTCGTTGTAGTTTTATTTTGGAACATGTAAAGCGTAATTATGACACAAGTAAAAGCATTTGCATGGTAAAAGTGAGTTCAAGGGTCTTCAGGTAGCTATTGAAGCTTTATTGGGACATCAAAATAATTTTGCAGATAAACGTAAACATTTTCCCACCAGAATTGGATAAATTGACGAATTGTGAAAATTTTTATGATCAAAATCTCTTTGTAAATGAATTGCTCGAAGAGATGTTCAAAGTGTAATAGAAGTGAAAATTTGGGACGAAAATAATGATATCGAAGATGCTAATGATAATTCGTTTTTGTTGTTAACTCAAAATAAAGATATTTGTGATTGTATCTATACTTGGCATATTTAACAGTTTGTTAAATGTGTGGATAATAGTGTTTTTGCAATGCTAACTAATGTTGACTTTATAAATCCTATACATTCAGAAAAACGTTGAAATAGATAAACGCATATAGAAAAACGAGAATTTTGCAAATTTTAACACTGATATGAGTGGTGATAGAATTGATCAAAATAGCAATAAGTACAGAATCATGCTAAAAGGTAAGAATTGTAGTGGGTGATTTTTATTATTTTCCTAATTGGTTTAGCAGTTGTAAACGTTTGGAATTTATACTTTGTATCATCAGACGAATCATCTCAACACATCGCAGCTATCACTGTTCTATATTTTGTAAATATCTTCAAAAAGCAAGAATTTTTTAAAAGAAGAAAAAATAAATCCTTCCTCAACAGTAGACCCCGAAATAACAAATCGCGTTCTTCCCAAAATGAAAGAACAGCTTCGCTCATTATTCCATAACTTGCACAAAGACCTTATGAGTCAATATTGTATGATTCCATTTATTGTCACTGTAAATCTTTTTTAGTTCACAACCAACATGGATTTGTGGATCAAAAATCCACAGTTACTAATCTTGTTGAGTCAGTTTCAACGTTTACGAGAAATATAGAAGCAGGTTTTCATACGGATGTTATCTATACCGATTATAGTAAAGCCTTTGATGTTTTACCACTTGCAATAATTTTTCTAAAATTAAGGATACTTGGGTTAAATCATATCTAACTGATAGATCTTATAGTATTTTATTTAGGCAAAATACTTCTAAGTCTTTTTATGCTAATTCAGGAGTCCCACAAGGCAGTCATTTAGAACCGCTTTTTTTATAATCTCGGTTAATGATGTTTTTTCAGTAATTCTTAATAGTGAGCTGAAAATTTACGCGGATGACATGAAAATTTTTAAAAAACTTACTTCTTTAGAAGACGCTTTACTCCTACAAGGCGATTTAGATAACTTCTTTAAATGGTGTACAGCTAATAATCTTCTTTTGAATGTGAATAAATGTGCACTTATTCACGTTACACACGTCGACGTAATCCGCTTTGTTTTAATTATTCGTTAAATGGTATGAGCCTTTCCAAAACGAGCTCAATTAAAGACTTAGGGGTTTACTTTGACGAAAAGCTTAACTTTAAATCACATTTTTGTAATATTATCAATAAAGCTAATTCTATGCTAGGTTTTGTTAAACGTTGGTCAAAGGAATTTAACGATCCCTATATTCTCAAATCTTTGTATTCTAGTCTCGTTAGACCAAATTTGGAGTATGCTAGTC
This sequence comes from Argyra leucocephala, assembly GCA_963942445.1. Lineage (NCBI taxonomy): Eukaryota > Metazoa > Arthropoda > Insecta > Diptera > Dolichopodidae > Argyra > Argyra leucocephala. The sequence goes on along the minus strand of OZ012680.1, from coordinate 128,293,883 downwards.
AAGTTTGGTCACCTTTCTATGATGTTCATATTAACAGGATTGAAGCAGTGCAAAAAAAATTTTTAAGATTTGCTTTGCGTAATTTCCAATGGTCAAATCCATTAATTTTACCGCCATATGAGCATAGATTGAACTTAATTCATTTGAAAACTTTGAAATTAAGACGAGAAGTGGCGGATGTTATTTTTCTTACTGAAATTATTAAAGGAAACATTGCTTCTCCTCAGATTTTGAATAACATCAACATTAATTCAAATAACCGCCTACGAAACACAAACTTCTTTACATTAAGTTTTCATAGAACCAATTATGGCAATTATGAGCCAATTCATAGAATGTTACTAATTGGTAATAAACACATAAACTATATTGACTTCACACTTTCGAAACAGACTCAAAAACTTAAATTATATAAGTAATCTGTAGTATTTTAAAATATGTGTGCAATTTATTTCAATGTATTCTAACTAGTTCTAAGCTAGATATAATTTTAATTTGTAAATTGAATGTGTTATTTTGTATTGTAAAAAAAAAAAAAAAATAATAATAATAATTGTAATGAAGTTTGAGCTAAACTAAATAAATAAATAAATAACCTTAAATAAATACATTAGTCGTTTATTTATTTATTTAACAGTGGACCTGCAGATAAATCTACAGGCCAACTATAGACCTTTTTCCCTTTCGGGATGTGGGCCTTTAGAATATAAAGGTAAGGTAAAAACTTAGTATCTAAGGAATAATGTAAATGATTGAAATGAAAGAATTAACAATTCAGCAAATAAACAATTATTTAAAATTAAAATTTAAGTAAATTAACGATTTAGAAATTGAGTTCAAAAAATTTAAAATTTTGGTAAATTAACAAATTATCAATTGACAATTTAACATATTAAAAACAAAGATAAATGTAAATTTATAAAAAATAAAGTATATTCAAGTGTAAAGTCTTAAATAATGTAACAAGTAAAATCATGTAAAAGTATATATATACCTACCATTCGCTAGAATAATAAAAAATAATTTTAGCAAATAGTAGGTAAACAAAGTGTAAATTTGGAAAAGAAGTAAAAAAAATTGTATATATATATATTACCTACCATTCGCTAGAATAAAGATAATTTTAGCAAACAGTAGATAAACAAAATTATAAAAAAGAGTAAAAGGTTGATATTAGTAATTTCATTATGATATTAGTTTATTATCTAAAATGGTATAGATACGCTATATTTCATCCCAGATATTGTGATGTAGTAGGAGGTTTTTTATAAGTGTTAAGTGTGTATTGGTATGGAATTGTAGAGCTTGTAGTGGGGTGAAAGTGAATTGAGATGTAATTGTGTTATTTGAAGGGCATTCTGTTAGGATGTGTTTTATGGTTAGGAGTTCTGCACAGTGAATCCACGTCGGAGGATTGGATCTGTTAAATAAGTGTTTATGTGTAGGAAGGGTATTCCCTAGGCGTACTCTATTAAGTTTGACACCTAGGGCTCGTGATTTAGTTTTTATTGTTCCTGGAATGTTAGCGTTGGGATTAGTCGTTTATGTTATTTATTTTTAATTGTTTTTATTCCATTTCGGGAATATAATGTTTAATAATTAAAAAAGTTTCTAAAATTTAAATATTTTTATTTTGTCTTTATGTCTTTTATTTATAATATTTAGTTAGTTTGTTTCAATGTATTTATTTTTTTCATTCGAACTCTAAAAAATATAATAAACCAAAATAATATTTTTATTTGTTTAAACTTTTTTTTTTAAAATTATTCACCCATATTTGCCGGTTGGCCTATTTATAGGACGGTCCATAGATCGGAACCTACAAGTGTTAGAAGAACTTGACTTTTGGCTTATCTAGCCAAACATTACTCTGGTTTGAAAATTTTATTCGTTTTAGACAACGGGAGAGGGTTAACATATATTGCATTTCTTACTATTGAATTATACATAACTAAAGGCTTGAAGTATACATAAAGAATATATTAATATAGTTTTAGTATCGTTTGGTAATTATATACTAAATCTGTTTACTGTTATGAAAATTAGTTTACTGTTAATTCTGTACGTTATTTCCTACACTGTGAATCTGCCATTACTATTGTGAATACATTCTACTACAACATCGTTTTGTGTTTTTGATGCGAAAATATAACAATCACTTATTTTGTGTGTTCATGAAACATTTATTTTATGAACAAATATTTTAAAGTAATTTTGTTACTGAAAATCTACCAATTAATTGTATTATAAAAATTCATTCAAACAAAAGTTCTAACGGTAAAAATATTATCTTAATTTCTCTAACAATTATTATTTTAAAGCTCCTACGATTTAACTTATTAAATTAAATCTTGAAATCCAAAAATTTTAATTTCTCCAATCTAAAGTAACACAATATTTTTAAAGCTGAGAGTATTACCAACTCATTAGCAAAACATTTGCCATATCAAAATCTATCTTTCGATACAAATATCTACATTTCAACCCATTATGAAATAGAACCACATAACCTAAATTCATTGAAATAATTTTTTTTTTTATAAATCACAAAATTAAAATCAGGCTCGAAAATAAATAAAATATGATTTTTCAAAAATACTATACCTTACCCTTTAAAAACATTTTTTATGTATGTAATAATTTTTCCTTTTTACCTTTTCATCAAAAGAACAACAAAAAAACAAATTTAAGATTTAAAAAATATTATATTAAAAATTTTGTAAAAAATTTTAAATTTTAATATATAAAACGGAATAAATTGTAATCATAAAGAAATGAGCATTTTTTTTTATATGTTTTGAAAACAAAAAAAAAATCCCAGAATATAAACATAAGTTTGAGGTTGTAAAAATTTATGTTTTATTAATTTTTTTATTTCCAGGAGTTTTTAAAATAATAATAAAATTGTATAATAAGGAAATACATATACTAAAATTTTAACAAAAGAATTCTATGTTTAACCACATTTAACGTAGAATATATTTATGTGAATAATATTATATAGTTCTATATGTCGAATACATAGAATTTTTGATTGCAACAAAAATGCAATAGAATACTACTGTGATAAAATAGAATACATCCTGAGTTAATGTAAAAGATTTATGCAAATTTTTTTTTTATCATATTTTCAGTTACCTCTTATTTCAATTACCTTACTTACATAAAACGAAAGAGTAATATTTTATATTGCTTTGTATATAAACCTCTTAAGCGTAGCAAAGTTTCATTTTATTTAATTCAGTACCAAATTATAGTATCAGCTAATTTAATAAAATTACAGTCGGATGTACTGGCGAACTGTACTCGATACAAAATCATAGGTTTAATCCGAATATTTCTGCTACATATTAAATCTTTCTTATATTTATGCAAAATAATTTAGGTTGTTGGTTAATTATTAGGCATCTATAATTATATATAATTATAATTTATAATACTTTTATACTGAATAATTTCTTTAAGATTTGAATTTCGTATTGATATAGTATATATACAATATATACTTTCATATATATATATTAATATTTACTTTCATTTATATATTATTTCATATATTTTCATATATGTATATATTTCATAATATGAAAAACACTTTATTCCAGCCCAATACAAGCGTCAATGGATTGAAATTCAGCACAGTTAAATAGCTACCATTATTACAAAACTAAGCCCATTAAAAGGATCGTATTTCGAATTCATTTTAATGATTAAATAACGCAGGAACAACTTCGAACAACTCAAAATTTTACTATTAGATTATTTTTATATTATTTTACTATGGATGGATTTCTATGGAAATCTATGGAAAACTGTGAATTATTTAAATTAGCCTAAAAATATGCAATATATGCATTGCGTTGTTAAATTAAATTTTTTTTTTTATTTCTACGACACAATTTGTTTAAATTTATTGTAATCTAATAATAAAATATGAGGTTATTGTGGAAACTTAAGTTAAACGATATAAAATTTAATATAATAGAAAAATAAAGATATATCTCTGTCAATTAAAATAAACAAAATTGTTACAATATCGGAAAACATTGAATTATTATGCCAAATCCGATATAAAGGACATGTAAATAATTCAAAACTATCAAGTTTCAACAGAATAATCTTCACAAAATATTGCTATACGTATTTTATTTTCAGACAAACTTATAGCAGATTCTACTACCTATCTATTTTTCAATAAATAAGAAAGTATAAGTATTAAAGACAGTTTGAGCTTTAATGCACTTATAACAAATCTACAAACATATCATTGAACTACATATTATATTGCAATTGTTTCACAACTGGATTTTGAACAAAAAATTTTTTGGATTTTTTTTATTATTACAAACTCGTGCGTAATTTGTTGTTGCCATAATAATATCATGATTTGTTTTGGAATAATTTGTTTTTAGATTTGTTAAAGACACTAATAAATAATAATTGCCCATAATAAAGAATAGAGATGTATTCTACGTAACTTTAAAATTTTTCCAATTGGTTTGGCATATGCTATGATCATCAATAAAGCACAAGGTCAATCTATGCAAATCTGTGGCTTAGATTTGGAAAACGAATGCTTTTCACATGGACAATTATATGTCGCATGTTTACAGATTTGTTTCTATATGTACAAAATGGACAAACTACAAATATCTTACATACAGTTTTGTTAGAATAAAAAATTAATATTTTTTATAGTTTTAAGAAATTTTCTATGAAGAGAAAGACTGAATTTTTGTTATCATTTTGATTTGTTGATACAACAGTTGTTGAACAGTTAAATGTGATATTTTTTTTATAAAAAATTAAATAAAAATAATAAAAAATGGACTTATTTTTCAAAAACACTTTAAGACCTTTTAAGTGCTAAGAACAAAACAATATTTGCCGGGTCCGCTAGTTGAACTATCAAATTGTAAGTAATACAACCATTCAGCTTCGGCTAAGATCTAAATAAATCAATGATTATAAGCACTAACTATAATCTAAGCTAAAATTTAAATTGTAAAAAAAAAATACCATGATCTATGAAATCCCAAAAAATCCCAAATAAGACAATCTTACAATACTTTTGATGATGTCAATTGACAGAACAGCTCAAAATTACTATACAACTATCTATTCTAATGAATGAGCAAAACATATCTAAAATTAAAAAAACACCAAAAACACGCGTGTCCCAAATTTTTACTTTTCCACAATAATTTAACAATAGCCCCATTAGATAATATTAAAATCCTTGGTATTCACTTCAGCCGTAATTTAAAATTCAATTTGCATGTTAAAAATTTAACTTCCCAAATTAAACGTTCAAATCACTTGCTCATGTTTATCTGCAGGAAAAAGATGGGTCCACCGGTCGATGTAGCTACAAGAATAGCGAAAGCTATTCAATATGGTAAAGTTGATTATGGACTCACCTTATTCGGATACACTACACAAGGAAATATCCGGAGTCTACAGGCTGCCATTAACCAGGCGGCTAGGATTGCTTTGGGCGCATTGCCTAATACAGCTTTGGAAGTTTTAAGAGTAAAGGCAAATTTCCCCTCCATAGAGAAGAGAAGAAATGCTCTATCAGCAAAGCTAATAGCCAGGGAAAACTTTGATCCAAAGCAACCTCTTCACAAAATTTATTCCAACTTTTTACAAAACAATTCCATCCCAAATAAAACATCCTCAATAGATCAAATGATCCTTCTGGTTGAACCTTTGGAGCTTGACTTGTATGACTCCCCAGAGCTATATAGGCAAGAGCACCTTTGGAACAATTGGAAATCATACATACATGACCATTTATCTCTACACCCCAAAAACATAACACCTTCTGAAAAGTACATACAACTGTACATCCAACTCAAACATTCACTCCCATCACACTCAGAAATATATACAGATGAATCAAAGGGACCTCACGGCATAGCCTGGGCGATAGTCAGGAATGGCTCTCTCTGGAAGGCGGAAAACATGCCGGGGGAATGCTCTATTCTGACAGCTGAGCTTACTGCCATATACAGAGCAGTTCAAGCCGCTGAAACCCTGTATGAAAATACCATTATATTTACGGAGAGCCTCAGTTCAATTAGATCAATCAAAAACCCATTCAACAGCGAGTACATGTCATCATACATTGGAAACTCCATAGCACACAACAACGGCAAATTGCGGTTGGCATGCTTTCCAGGCCACGTTGGCATAGATGGAAACACCAGAGCAGACCTTGAAGCAAATATAGCGGCCAAAAGCCCTCTGACCAGAGGTTCAATTTATTCGTATGCCCATGCTAAAAGGACAATTGCAATACAAGCGGCGCACATCCGCCAAACAGCCTGGAACTCTTCCTATCGCTTTGCCAGATCACACAATCCCAACGCTAACATTCCAGGAACAATGAAAACTAAATCACGAGCCCTAGGTGTCAAACTTAATAGAGTACGCCTAGGGAATACCCTTCCTACACATAAACACTTATTTAACAGATCCAATCCTCCGACGTGGATTCACTGTGCAGAACTCCTAACCATAAAACACATCCTAACAGAATGCCCTTCAAATAACACAATTACATCTCAATTCACTTTCACCCCACTACAAGCTCTACAATTCCATACCAATACACACTTAACACTTATAAAAAACCTCCTACTACATCACAATATCTGGGATGAAATATAGCGTATCTATACCATTTTAGATAATAAACTAATATCATAATGAAATTACTAATATTACTTGGTAGGAATAGTTCCTATCAACCTTTTACTCTTTTTTATAATTTTGTTTATCTACTGTTTGCTAAAATTATCTTTATTCTAGCGAATGGTAGGTAATATATATATACAATTTTTTTTACTTCTTTTCCAAATTTACACTTTGTTTACCTACTATTTGCTAAAATTATTTTTTATTATTCTAGCGAATGGTAGGTATATATATACTTTTACATGATTTTACTTGTTACATTATTTAAGACTTTACACTTGAATATACTTTATTTTTTATAAATTTACATTTATCTTTGTTTTTAATATGTTAAATTGTCAATTGATAATTTGTTAATTTACCAAAATTTTAAATTTTTTGAACTCAATTTCTAAATCGTTAATTTACTTAAATGTTAATTTCTAAATTTTAATTTTAAATAATTGTTTATTTGCTGAATTGTTAATTCTTTCATTTCAATCATTTACATTATTCCTCAGATAATAAGTTTTTACTTTACCTTTATATTCTAAAGGCCCACATCCCGAAAGGGAAAAGGGTCTATAGTTGGCCTGTAGATTTATCTGCAGGTCCACTGTTAAATAAATAAATAACACGCAAAGGAATATTTTACAATAACCATCTTTTAGGCAGACCACCAAAACACTGAACAAACACTTTTACTTGTACATCACAAGAGTTTGAAATTAACAGGATTAAACCGAATACAATAAGAGAGAACAAGATGACTGAAAATTTGTATTACAAAAAAAAAAATTTAAAATTAATTGAAACAAAAAAATTAATAAAATGATTATATGACATTTATAGAATATTTAAGAAATAAAAGTGTTATACTTTTTATTATACTTAATTTAACATTTCTTTTTAATTTTCTTTTTTTTTTTGTTTAATATACAAAAAACAAAGGGTATAAACACCACACCACATATTAAAACAAATAAACGTTAACCCAATTAATTTGAAAATCTGTATTATTATTTTCTATATTATCATTTCTATATATTAATTCTTACACCCACCACCATCACCACAGGATACATGTTCAGAGTGAAAACAACACAATCAACTTCCTACATCTGATCAATTTAATCTATTAACAGTATATAAAAAAAATTTTCCACTTCGATATTGGTTTGTTCGATACAGTTTTTCTAGAATTTAATAAAAATTAAAATTAAAAAAATAAAACAATAATTTTTTTTTCTGCTTCCTGAATTTATATAACACACGTATATTATATATGCTACATTGTATAATAATTATGTAAGTATATGTGGGTATCTATTAATACAAAGTCAATTGTTAAATATATAGCTATACATATATACAAATTACTTTCGCTTTAAAAGATTTTTATAACTTTACATTTATGAACAATTTTTTTAATTTTCTATTTTTTTTTTTTTTTTTTTAAGACCTATTTCCCGTATTCCTTTCTTTTCTTTTTTTCTCTTCTACTTTTTTTTTTTTTTTTGTTAATTCAGTACACTTTCATTTCCGTTTCTGTATCCTTTTGTTTTTTTTGATTTTCTGTTTTTCTTTTTTTTTTCTTATTAATTTTTTTTTTTTTATCCTTTTCTCGTCTAGAAATTTATAGAATCCTTTTAAAGCTTAATATGAATTTTTTTAAATTCTATACGCATTTAAAAGAAACCAAAAACAAAACAACAAAACTGGAATGAGATTGTATTATTATAGAGAAAAGTAACATAATATAGAAGGACATTTATTTAAAAGTTGAAAGGACATCATCACGAATACAGAAAAAAAAAAAACAAAAAAAAAATGTCCATACAAGTACCGTACAACATAGAAAAAAACAAAAACAAAAAATAGGAAATGGTATTTAAAAAGTAAGTTAAATAGAAAAGTGGAATATTTTGTGAGTGGTAGTAGTGGTGATGGTGATGTTCAATGATATGTGTAGTTAGATATTTTATTCTAATGTTTAAGGTTGATTTGAATATACATTTTGTATATAAAGAGGAAAGAAAAATGGAGATGAAAAGGATAAAACCGGTGTAAAAGTTTTATTATACATTTTTATTTTTCTATATTTAAAATAATTACATGCATTTGACGAGGGTTATGTACCATATTCAAGTACTTAAAAATTATACCTACATTATTTTTTTTTTGTTTTGTTTTAAGGGATATTGCTGTTATTAGGATATATTACTGTTATTGTTGGAATGCGGGTGAGTTTTTTTTCTTCTTTTGTTTTTTCTTCAATTCTGTTTATTTTTTTTATTTTTATTTATTTTGTATAATATTGTGTATGTTTGTACTTACTATGTTGTATTTTCGGTTTCTAAATATTTAATCCTTAGCTGTAAGCAAAGATAAGAATGTAAAAGAGTAAAAAATTGAAAAAACAAAAACAATGGTAAAAATGGAAATATATATAGGCACATAGTTCAATTCGATTCATTTTTGTTTGTATTCTATAAGCTTTTTTGTTTTTATTGTTTTTTTTTTTGTCTTCTACTAGTTGAGGTTGTTTATTTATTTCTAGATTTTCGTTTATTTGTTTGTTTGAAAAAGGAAAGATTCGATTCGATTTGTGTGTCGTTGTTGATTGTTTGTGTGTTTTTTTTTTTGTTTGTCACCAAATCTTATTTGTGGAAAATTATTTTAGTGACATTAATTTTAAAATTTTAAACTGTATTATTTCAGTTTGAATACAGTGTAAATTTAATCGCTAATACAGAATCAAAGATTATAGAATAAATTTTTATGTAAGAGTTATATAAATCATATATTTTACACTGAAAAAAAAATGGTTAACAAATTTTCCTATTTTTATAAGAACCGATTTTTTTGTAAATTTTACAATTTTTTTGAGTCAAGTTCTTATTATTTTAAGATAATTATCTATTTTTTTAATAAGGTTTACAACCTTATATCTGTTGGGTATTTCACTAAAAAAATAATAAATTTTGATATTGTATCTTGTACTTATTCCAGTATAAATAATAAATTTTACAAAAAAAATAATACCAAGTTAATAGGAAAATTTACAATAATTTTGTTATAAAAATAATGGTAGTGGTAATTTATATAGGATTCTTTATGTTTTTTTATTGTGATATCTCCAATTTCATTTAGATAACTTATTATTTTATTGAGATATTTTCAAAACATAAAATGCATAAATATGTGAGATAAATTCCGAACAAATTATAGGAATTTTTACAAAATAAATACCAATATGTCATATTTTTTTATGAAAATGTAAAAACAATTATAATAACTATTATATTTTATATAAGGAAATCTACTACAAACTATTTGAGCTAAACTGATATTTTTACTTCAAATATTAAGAAAATCTATTTATCATAATAAGGAAAATTTTTCTCTCAAAAGTAAAATTTCTAATAAATATTGTAATAGGTCTTATATTTTGGACAAATAATGTTAAAAATATAATAAATAAGAAATTTGTTGCAGAAAATTTAGTTTCACGGAGCCTTATAGACTGGGCTTCGTTTTATTTGTGAAGTACATTTTATAGTGATTGATTTGGCATTACGTAAGTTATTTTTTTTTTAAATTAATTGAGTGGAACATGATCGAACTTTTCAAGGTAAGCAATTTAAAAAAATTATATTCATATAGGTTTCTAATTTTTAATCAGTGAAACTCTGCAATATTAACACAAGTTTATAAGAAATTTTATTTCAAATTTTATCCACTTTATTATTCTGTATGTTGAATCAACTTATTCGGATCAAAGAAATATTTTTTTGTCCATACTTGCGGGTTTTGCTGTTCTTCCATTTTTATTAGCTTCATCGGTATACAAAACCGTACAGGAAAAGCCAGAAAGTGCGAAGAGAAATCGTTATAAATTAAGCAAAACCGAAGTCTAAAAATCATTTTTTATGTTTAATAATGTAAGTATAAATAAACTAGTTGCTTAAAAAATATAATTTTATAATTTGAATAATTATAGCTTGACTATCTTGTGGAAAAGCACATACGGAAATTTACTGACAAGATATTTAATGAAAAAACAACTCTCCATCCACATCTGATTTTGCCGCACAAAATTTTTGTAAATGTTTTTAATATAATATAATAAATAACTTAGATGTAAAAAAAATTAAATACAAATATTTGAAAGTTACATCAACATGTTAGAAGGGAAAAGAAGAATTATGTTAAAGCAAAAATTAAAGAAAAAATTATAAATAATTATAAAAATATTGAATCATTTATATTATTAGTCCATTAGTATATGTATTTAAATAAAAAAAAATTAAATAACTAAAAAATCATAAAATAAATTTTTTTTCTTAAAAATGATATTTTTAGTGTTTTTATTTAGTACGTTCTTATTGAAAAGTTCCTATAAACATGAGATCAATAATGGCTTAAGGTATAGTAAAACTTCCTGAAATTATAGGAACTTCCATATTTTTTTCAGTCAATATTCCAATTTTTTAGGAAACATGGCTATAATTATAGTAACGTTTCCCATGTTTATGATCAGTTTTTCTCATTTTTTTCATTTCACTACAAAAATTTTGTAACAAATTAAAACAAGATGAAAAAAGACAGAAAAAAAAAACAATACAAATTGGAAAATAAAAATAAGTAAATATTTCTAATTATAATTCAAAATTAAAAAAAAAAAAGGAAAAAAAGATGAGAATAATGAAATTTTAACATAACTAAATAAAAATAATTTGAATCGTATTACATACTACTTAGTATTAGTTTATACATACATTTTTTTCATTTCATTTTTTATATTGAAGAATTGAGCTTAATTTTCATCGCTATAATTTACTTAAAAAGTTTTTGGTTAATTTTATATTTAATTTTTTGTCATCTAATAATTTTAAATCTTTATTAAGTTTATTATACAGATTAATACCCCTATAAATTGTTGTAGATGAACCAAATTGTGCAGTTCTTTTACGCTCCAAATGAAGTAAATGTTGATTCGTTGTGTTGATGTGGTGATGATCTTTACGCTTCGTTAATACAGTGGATGTGTGGATTGTTTCGTTAGTTAAATTATGAATATGGAGTATGAGTTTGATAGTAAATATAGTCCGTGATTAATAATATGTTATTTTTACTATGAATATATTCAGTTTTTTCTAGCCAGTTGTGTTGATATAAGTTTTTTATTGCCTTGTTTTGGATAATCTGTAATTCTTTAATTATTAGTTATTATAAAAACTTGTTTTCCAGCGTTAGAGTAAAATTTTGGTATAATAGTGAAAATAGTCGAATATGCAAAACACTGAAAAAGTCTGCAAGTAGTAGACGAAATACGCGTATCTGTATGATAAGCATATCAATAAAATTAAAAGGAAAATATTCGACTATTTTCACTATTATACTTTAATCATTGTTTTTGACGACGTGCCCCTCAGCTTTATGCCATAGCTCAAATGACTATGAAATAGTGCATAAAAAATTTGTCTTTTGATGCTATTTGGTAATATACTAGCTATTTTGTTGAAGATTCCAGCCATCGGAGCCAACTGTGTTTACTGAGATGGAATAATGTGTGAACATTTCATTTTAAATGTGGATCTATCCAAAAGACTAGATATTCAAATTCAAAAACTTGCTCTAAATACTCATTTGCAATTTTAATATGTAAACTGGGTGATGAATGCCCAACTGTCATATATATTTTTTTTTTTTTTAGTATTATATGTTAATTTATGGTTAATCATCCACTCATGAATTTTCTCAAGTTCAACATTAATTACGTCTTGTAATTTGTTATAATTATCCGCTTGAAACACTATACAAATATCATCAGCGAATAAATAGAATTCTGCTTCTAAACCAATATGTTGTATGCTATCAATGTATAATATAAGCAATATTGCGGTACCCCGTATTTTACTTTATTTATACTGCTTTTTTTATTTTCTATTTTAGGTATATATTGAGACCAATTGTTTAAATAATCCGCAAAACATTTGTAGGCTAATCCTTTAATACCATACATGTACAATTTTTTTAATAAAATATTTTGATCGACTTTAATTCCTCGGAGCAAGTGCCAACACCAAGTAGATATATTTAAAATAGAGAAAGTGCTCCAACAATCCGACCATGACCAAGTGGTATAAGGGTTAAGATCACATTTATGTCGCCTATAAGACGAATTTCGCGGTTTTGAACTTTGTCCAAAAAATTTAAAGCAGTTTTTGATGCACCTGCCCATAAATGTAAGTTATACTCCAGCTTGGGTCGTATATATGCTTTATAGATTTTTAAAAGGTCTCCAGATGAAAAATAAGCTTTGCAAACATTTGGCTGCGCTTTTCGCAATATCGAAAATATGCTCATTCCAGTGCATATTTTGATTCACTCGAATTCCGAAAATGTTTATGAGTCGCTGAATAACTTCATTTTGAAACCGGAGAATTGGTTCGAATGCTGTTAGCTTGTTACTAACAAGACAGCTTTAAGTTTTTGAAGTGTTTAACTCGACTCTGTTTGTTCTGCCCCAGTCGACAATTTTGACTGGTGTTGAGCTTCTGGCAGAGACAGGTCATGAGATCACCGGCGGAACGATGAGCTCGAAAGCCGTATTGACTATCATGAATTATACCTCTACTATCAAGATACTTCTTCAACTTTTGATTGATTAAGATTTCCATCGTTTTGGAAATAATGGAATTAATAGCTATGGACCTATAGTTATTAGAAAGTTTCTCCAAGAGATGTCAATGTTAGTAATATTCAAAATAATAATTATTCTTATAATCTTAGAATTAATAATCGAAATATAGTACAGATCCCTTTTACTTATAACACACATAATAATTGATTTTTTTGAGTTTTTGGCATCTTCTTATTTTAATTTATTATACCAATTACCGTTAGAACAGAAAGAAATTTAAAAAAATTCTTGAAACTCCTAAAAGTATGGCTCTTTCCATTTAATTTTTATATTCTTAAAACTAGGCCTTGATATTTATTAATTAATTAAAATTCTCCATTACAGTGACAGACAGATAAAAAGTGCTCAAGTTGCCGTCATATACAGTTCAAATTAGATAAAAGATATCTCTATACATGGTCAGTCTGCTATAGATATTAGAATAGATATAAATGGTAAAGGAGGGTCATTTACTTTTGTTCGGCATTATTTAGAATCAAGTTTCATTGTAAACTTTATAGAATACTAATTAAAGCAGATAAACTTCAAATTTCCTTTAAACGATTTGTGGAAATACCGCCTCTTTTAACTATAAGTCAGAAATGTTAAATTGAGTTATTAGTGATTTAAACTGGATAGTACTTTCAGAAATTAGCGACAATATAAATCAAACAAAGCTAAATATTCCCGACTACTTGGTCAAAAAAAATATAAAATGTAATTAAAATAATAGAAATAGCAATGCAAAAAATATATAAATTAGTAATAAAGTAATAAAATAAATAAAGTAATTAAAATGCACTTTTGCATACATTTTACATTAATTCTATATTATTATTGTATATTCATGTGATCGTTCTAACACGTATTAGGAAAATAAAAATTGACTTATAATACACAATTTGACCAGACAGCTTAGGCTAGATCTTAAACATATATTTTTACATTTTAAATTAATTAGTATATAATATTAATCTTAATCTAAACTACATTCTTTTATCTTTTTATTAAATCAAATATAAATATTCTCTATACTTAAAACCATGTTAATATTAGATTTAATAATAAAATTGAACTTTATATTATAAATAATTGAATAAGATTATAATTGTAACAAAAATTTGTATTTAACTCATTTGAAATAACAAAGAAAAAAAAAATGCATGTGAAAAGAATTAGTGCGAAGGAAAATCTACTAGATTTCAAGGAACGCATTGTGAAAATATATTTAACATATCTAACATATTTAACATATTATATAACAGTGACTATCGTGACTTCTACTTTAATATCGAAGGAAATATAGCATCATCTAGTATGTTCCATTCTTCCCAACTGCAAATGTTTTAAGTAAAAATATTAATCAGAATACCCCACACAGATTTACATATTTTTACAAATTTATAGACATTAAATTTAGAAATACTACTCGTCACTAGTGGTAAATTCCACTACGGTATAGTACAATTGTCCACACAATCACATTATAATAAAAACAATTATGTATAATACAAATAAACATTTAATTTATTTATTTATTTTAACAGTTGATCCTACAGAAAAATCTGTAGAACAACTTTATAGGCTTTTCTCTTTCGAAATGTGGGCCTTTTTTTAATTTTATTTATTATCTAATATATATTTTTGTTTATTATATATTTATATTATTTTTTTTTATATTTGCCTTAATTAACTTGCCTTGGACTTTATATGTTTGTTTCAATTTGCTTCAATTCAACAAAATACCCATTTCAATAACCATTTAACCAAAGTATATCCATAAAAAGAGTATGAACTCATGTATGTATTCATCTGTTTGCACACAAATTCATATGCAAATTTGATAAACATTGTCAGAAATAGATATAATAAGAATTTTACGTGTAAGAAAAAGAAAAAATATAGTAAACAAAAGAGAGTAACAAAAAAAGTTGGCTGAAATTAAATAAATAAAGTTTATAATTTTGAAAAATATTTTCGACAAAAATTTTCGTTGAAATATTTAACAATATTATTTTCTAAATTGTATCAACTATGCATAAGATTTTTAGGAGACCTAACTAAAACAGCGTTATCATATTCTTTAAATTCTGTGATTTGTAAATAGATGTTGTCCTCAGTATTATTTTATAATCGTATACCAATATAATAAATATTTAGGTTTACTAATATAATTAATAAAAAATAATAATGTTTGTGACTCCAAATTATTACTGACAAAAATATAAATAATATTTTATATTATTGTAATGTAATTATAATTTAATATTTTTAATAGGTATATACGAAAATAATAATGTTTAAAACGAAAATATTAAAATTATAAAAGATCAGAATTAATCATCGTATAAGGGAACAAACTAAATTAGAACTAACATTTTTTGCCACTTTGCCTCATATAAATAATGGGAGGGAACGTAAACAAATCCAAAGGAGAATAATGAGAACGCAAAAATATTTTACAGCATAAAGGAAAAGACAAACATCTGTTTTGTACCTTTTCTGTCTCATAATAAATTTGGTATACGATAAGTAAATGTAAATTTTAACTCTTTTAACTAATGATATTTTGCTCGGTTTGATATTTCTTAAAAATTAGGTTTGATTTTGCTTAAAAATGGGAGTGTATATTCTTGTTAATATAGAATATAGAAATTCTTTGCATTCAACTAAGGGGAAATTTACATATGTGTGTGTACTAATAATGGAATATGGATATTTGATAAAGTTAAAATTTGGTTTCTCTTTAAATTCACTATATTTATTGACATGTCTATGGTGTAAAGAAGCAAAAAAAAAAACAAAAAAGAATACAAAATAACTATGTGCAATACAAATCATTATATTTCAATCATTTTCTATTATTATTCAATTTCAATTATTTTCAATCATCATTTTCATTATATTTTTTTTGTGTTTATAATTTGGTTTCTTTTATTAATCTCTTTCTTTTATTATTTCGCTTTCTCTGACTAAGTATATGTAAATGTACGTACATGTGTCATATAGGGCTTGCATTTGTTACATACATAATCATATTACTTAGTTTAATTGAAAATAAAATGCAAACATTATTTATGGAAGAAAACAAAATTTGAACCAATCAAGTATCAGTTATCTATCACTCAGTTACAAATTACTCTTCTCGCATGTAAAAAAAGTTCAATTTCGATTTATACATGTATATATTATACTTTTATATGCCAATTTATGCTTAGGCAGCGTATACACCTCGGACAAAATCGAATTTTATCGTAGATAAAGTCGGATGAGTGTTTACATTTCAGACTTTTCCACAGATTTAAATCTACGATTTTACGTCAAATATTTTTTGGTATTTAACAGGGTTTCTTTTTATAAAGTGCGTAATTTTTTAATACGTAAATTAAAAAATTCAAAGGTATCTAATCAAAAATCTCCAAACATTTTTTAAAAATACACATATTTTTATAAAATTTGTTACAGTAATATAAAATATAATTACACATTTGAAGTATGAGCAATAATAACCAAATTGCGTTAGAGTGAATTTTAGTGCCATTTGATTATAATGTGTTGTTCTTTGAAAATATATTATTTTTCATTAAAAAAATATTTTCACTAAAAAGTCGAAAATAAAATAAGGAAAAAAAAAATTTTTTTTTTAGAAATATTTGCCTTCATTTTAAGCGTACTAAAACTACAAAAATAAACTTTAGAATCGCAGCTTGATATAATGTTTTCATAGCAAGTTATGATTGTAATTACGGAAAAAGCAAATTAGCCGAACTTTTTACCAAATCTCTTAATCTCATCTCAAGACTTCCTAGAATTTCGGCTAATTTGCTTTTTCCGTAATTACAATCATAACTTGCTATGAAAACATTATATCAAGCTGCGATTCTAAAGTTTATTTTTGTAGTTTTAGTACGCTTAAAATGAAGGCAAATATTTCTAAAAAAAAATTTTTTTTTTCCTTATTTTATTATATATATTATCTTTATTAATTATTAAATTACATTTGAACCGATGTGGTTGTATTGAAAATTACATTTTCAATCATTTTCCCCATTTGAAAAATTTGTCGGTTGTCACGAGTTTTGAACCCGTGCTTCTTCGGTCATCACATTACTACACTCAAGTGCTTTACCACTCGGCTACCGAAGGCACTCATGTTTTTATATTTTTACTAAATTTTTTATTAAAACTTATTTTAATTTTGTAAGTTTAATATTGTACTCATATTATAATAAATTAGTATAAGTTCTTATAATTGTAAATGGACAAAATAAATAAAATAAAAATAAAATAATTTCCGCGTATAGGAAGATTATTAAAATAAATAAAAGATAATTGTGTAAAAAAAAAATAATTAAATTCTTATTTTGTTGTTCTTTTAAGTCATAATATTCAATTTAAGAGAAATTTTATTAAAATAAATATAAAAATTTAAACCATATAATTTATCCGGAAACCAACCAGTCGCTTCAGCTTAATATGAACTATATTTCAACCAAATTATTTTTAATTAGATATAAAAATAGTTTTTTATTTATTTTTTTTTACTTTATTTGGTAAATATAAAATAATTTTGTACAAATAAATATTTCTTATAAGCTAACTTCTTTAATAAGTATAATAATTAAAATACAAAACAAAAAATAAATACAATTTGTACACATACATATGTATTTAAGTAATAAGACATAAATAACCATATAATATATTATTTTGGTTTATTTTACTTAAAATTATTAACCTTCAATTGAATTAAAAATAAAAACTAAAATTACTAATCTTTATTTGATTATTTTCGTTAAATTTACGATCATTAAAAATCATTATAAATAAAACAAGTTATATTATTTCCTCTAATATATAAAAACATAGAGAATAATAAATCTAAATATACAAAATATACTTCAAATGAATGACAATAATTACTTAGATTGTACCAAATTTGAAATATTTTAAATTACAGTTAAATCATTACTATACAAACAAATTGTTATCACTATGACATTTATATTGACCCATTAAAATGCAAATCAACCAAAAATCTATCCATTCTCATATTCACCGTGTTGAATGATCTCGTTTCTAATGTTATTTTGTCATTATTTATGTTGTATTATATTTATTTGGATCAGCTGGTAAACCAGTTTTATATAAATTCACCATTCATCTTATGTGGTTTTTTTTTTTTGTTTTTTCTAAAGATGTACAATATATAGGTGAAATAATGTTATAGCCTGCACCCATCTAGATAATATACAATAAAAATATTACAAGTTCAAAATAATAAAAAAAAAACAAAAAAAAAAAAAGAAGATATATTATTGTATAATTTCCAGAGGTCAACTTTAATTTAAAATAAAATTAATTTTAAATTATAATATAATTTTATTTTTTTAAATTCTTATAAATATCAAAGTAAATTTTAAATATAGTATCACTTCGAATCAGTTACTTTACAGTACATTGTAATTTAGAAGAGAAAATTTGACATTTACAAAAACATTTAAAAATGGTAATTTTAATTTCTGAATTATTTATATTTAAATCCTTTTCTATTCAAAAATAATTTGTTTTATTTAAATTTTTTTAGAAATTTTTATTGATTGCATTTATTTTAATTGGTGCTGCATGTGCCCAATACAACTATCAATCAGAAGTAGAAATTGAACCAATTATTGAAATTTCACAACCACAAGAAGATTATTTACCTCCACTTGCTCCAGCACAAGAAACAATTTCATATGATTATGGTGATGAAATTGCTCCAGCTGCTGAATTAGCTGCCGATGGATATCGTTATAGAACAGTTAAAAAATTAAAATATCGTCATCGTGCTTAAACATATTTTTGATTGGAAAAAAAACTATTGATTGAATTTTTGTGTGCCATAAACAAACAAAATTATTGGAAAATATGAAAAAATTAATAAAAAATTGTTAATAATATTTAAATTTTTAGAATTTTATTTTAAATTTTTTATACATATATATAGGGTTTTTTGTTCTGAAATTTTTTTAGTATTTGATCATCACAATAACACTATCCTGATAATGATAGTTTTTAATGTTTTTTAACTGTCACAGAAATTATTTAATTTATCAATTTTTTATATCTATGTCAACAACAAAAAAATTAAATAATGTTACAAGAAATTTGTCACAAGCACAGGAAGCATACCCCTTCCGAAAGATCGATACTTGTAATCAAATATTAAAATAATTACTTAAATTAAATTTAAGTAAAAATAACAAATTTGATAAATAAATCAAAAAATGTTACACCGGTTTTATGATAAATTAATTAGTAGTGAACTAAATACAATAACAAAACACTAGTGTGAGTGACAACACATAAATCTTACATGTACAATACAATTAAATTTTCGTTTTAAAAAATTCGTAATTCAACTTAATTTTAATCTCTGTACAGATTTTAAATCCATTAACTTAGAACTAGTCAATAATTTATGCATATATAAATAGTGGACTAAATCGAGATAGCTTAGAGGCATACAAATAAAGTAAAAAAAAAAAATTATCTCACTTAATTTAACAAATTTAAATAAAGTAAATCTAATAAATTTAAATAGTTTTAAAAAATTTTATTGAATCTAAAAAACTTATGGTATTTTATTTTTGTTTTAGGATTTTGTTATGAAAACAGCGACACTAACATAGTAGTGTTCATACATTACTCAAACGCTGGCATTGCTTTATATTCATTCCATATGCATTATAATTCGTAATATGCATTCTATTCCAACTTTCAACAAAAGTATTATAAGCTCATATAAAACATATTAGACTGAGGCAGGAAATTGAAAGTAATAGGTGGTAACTTGGAGACGAACCTGAACAAATTACTGCAGTTTATCTGAAATTATTTATTTAACATAGCAGATTTTAAAACCTTTACCAATGCTGTCATTGCGTACACAAATCAAAGCGTGAGTAGTTAATTAATAAATATCATTTATTTTGTTTTTGTTAATTTAATTATACTAACAGTAGCATAAATGCAAAATAAATTATTAATAACTTATATCACTAACATAATTTGTATATATCACATTCACATTCACTCCAGATTATTAAATAACAAATATTTTCACATTAGACCAGAAGCCTTGTATATTGTTTAACAGGCCGGTAGGATTAAAAAATTTGAGTAAAAATAATATCCAGCTTATGTGTAAATTAAATGGACATTTTTCTTTTCAAAAGATATTACTTCTGGCAAAGTTTGGACTAAATTTAATTTACCAATATGGAAGGGGAGTGCTTAAACTAGTAATATCTAGAGCCGCATTAAAAAATTTTAATGCTTTGATTTATAATTTTACAAATTAAAAAAATTCATAAGCCAAAATATTGCCAAATTATTCTACATACAGGCTTTCACTTCACTTCTATGACTCTGAAGACTAAAAAAAATTTAATATGGAAGCCTGATACAGTATACAAAGCGAAAGCAATGATTAGACTTTAAATACATCCTAAATTAGATAATATGAAATAATATTATAGGTAGATTGATTATAAATAATAATAATTGTTTGTAATGGTGCCACTATGAGCAAAATACAAAATAAGACTGTTTTATTGTTATGCAATATTAATTTTCTGAAAACAAAAACGCTTTATCTAACTGTTCAATTTTAACGGAATTAAACTATATTTACTTTGACACATTAGTTTAGCAAATTACAATATTTAAAGTACAAATCGTTGCCTTTGCGCTAAATTCAGAGGTCTTAGAGCTTACTCTAGTATTTCTTCTAATTACTGAGATACGCCCACATGGTTGAAAATTTAGGTATAAAACTAATAAATTTTTCCTTAATCCTGACTAAAATGATATTAAACTAATAAATAGAGAACGTATTAAAATCAATAAGTATTCTAGATTAATTTAATAACTTATAAAGATAAAATTATTTAATATTTAGCAATATATTAATTTAATATATTATACATATTAGATGTTTTTATATCTTGGAATATATTAATTTAATATTCTTATAGGTATGAATCAAGTTTATAGTCATATCATATTAAATTTATATGACTGTAGGTATTAGAATTGGATACACCAATATTTACTAATTTAATAAGTTAATTTCATATTAATATTTATAAGAATAACTTATTAATGAAGAATTTATTGGATTTTATACCAAAATTATAATAAAATAATAAGAAAAAGGTCTTATTTTTCATATTGCAATTTATAAAAGTAAAGGGTATATTATGGCATACAAAGTGGCTCAGATGGGATCATTGTGATACTTACGAAGAACATTGTCCAAGGTGAATCTCATAAAAATAAGTAAAAAATAATTGTATGTATTTAAATTTATTTATTTTTTTTAAATTTCTTCCAAGTAACAATTTACCAAACCTTATTTATATTATGTATTTATAAATTATAAAAAAAATATTGAAATTACAAATCTGAAAATTTATAAAAAATTCATTTAAAATTAAGCCACCGTTTTTGAAAATAATTTTTTTTTGGTGTATAATTTGATGTTAAAAAATAAATAAAAAGACTAATCAAAGCAATAACTAATTTTATTTTAAATTAATACGTTAAAGCTGCGAAAACAAGACTAAATAATTTTTTTTAATTTTAGTTTTTAAAGGCTATGAAGAAAGGTATTCGTAATTCATAAAAAATTAATTGAAACATGTCGTACATAAGCACAAACTAGATTTAGTAACTAATATGTCAAAATTTATTTCTTTGAAGTCATACAAAGCGAACAAATCGATGAACAAAAGTGAATATGGAACAAACTGAATTTTTTTCATTTTGATTAATTTTGAAATAACTTTTGATTTTAATATAGACTGATCTCAAAACTGTACCTAAATAATATTTCTTGTTACTATAAAATAAATCTATCATCCCAATTTTCTTTATCAGACTTAAAACTTCAATGTTGACTTACTCGAAAAGCATTTTTTGTGGTATTGCATAAACCCATAATAATATTTTTACCAATTGTATCGTCCATAAAACTACCTTGTAAATATTCAATATGTTTATTTAACTTAACTACAATTTAACTTACTTCCTCCATCAGTGCTTGCTAATCGACAAATCGGAATTGTTTTCCATCATTTCAATTTATTATGGACATTATCCTTTTCTATGATTTATCTTAACCGTTTCACGTACCTGAGAAATCCGATAACTTATCTAAAAAAAATTTATGGGGCCTTTTCTTAATTTACATTTATTGAAAAAAAATATAAAAAAAAAAAAAAATTTGCTTGTTAAAGTGGAAAATTTTGGGGTAGCGTAATACTTGCCGTTAGTCGCCTAAGAATTTTAATGGTGGCAATATATGTGCCGTTGTCTTTTACGGAAGGGAAAAAAATTAAAGATTTTTAAAATTTTCTGTCATTATTTTACTAATGATTAATGATTATTATAATAACTGGAATAAAATATAAAAACTTCACAAGAAAAAAAAAATTATAACAATTCGTTAGTCGAGATCAAGTTGACCTCTTTTGTATCAATCCATTGCACAAAGCCAACATTTTTTTTGACTCTCTATATGTAGTTTCCTTTTTCCATTTTAGTTTTTTTTTGTTTTGCAATTCTTGGGAGATCTTTTTTATTTATCCTTATAGTTCCAGTTGAATATATCTTATCTTTTAGTAGGTCTTCCAACAATTCAGTGGAAGAAAATAAATTATCGAATGCGACATGAATTGGCCAATCTTTATTTTTCAATGCATTACATAAATTTTTAACTACTGAAGCACCTAGACCTCCCTCTAAAACCTTTGCTGATTTTCCGGTATAGATATCATATTGATATAAATATCCTGTTTTAGAATCGCATCGTGACCAAACTTTATATCCTCGCTTTATTGGTTTCATCGGCATATATTGTTTCAAGCTTGATCGACCTTTAAACAATATCATGCATTCATCTATGCTCTGCGATGAGGAGTCCTTTGCCATGTTACTAAATAATTTATTAGTTTCGTCAAGTAGGGGGCGTACTTTATATAATTCATCATAATTATCCACTCCATATTTCGGTAATTTAGTGTTATCATTTAGATGCAAATTTTCCAATATTTTTTTGAATCTGTTTAGTGACATAACAGATGCGATTGCTACAACATGATATAAAGGATCGGTTGACCAATATAAATTATGAAGCCCCATGTAAATAAGAATACCAATAAAACAATATATTTCGTCTTCTGTAACAGGTTGTCAATTTTTTGATATCTTTTGCTCGGCATAGCGGTTTGTTTCAGAAACAATTAACACCATAATATTGTCATTGAAAAATTTAGTGAAATAATCAATCGGCTTACTTCTACTTGAGAATCCAAAGCCGGCAGCAGGCTCGATCTCAACTACATCAAAATTTGGAATATCTGATGGCTCCGAATCAATCATTTTCCAATCATCTTCGTCACAGTCTGAACCATTTTCGTCCCCCAAATCTTCATCCTCATCAGCCACGTATTCCTTTTCTAATTGTTGGTAACAGGACGAAGTTGATGGTTCATTTTGGTATTTTTTCAAAACTTCTTCATCTAAAACTTGCTGATCCTCGTCCTCACTCTCCAAACCATCTTCCGATTCTTCAAGAAAATCAGCAAGCATAAGCTGTATTTCTTTTTCGTTCATGGGTTTTGATTTTATATCTAAATAAAAATAACAAAAATAAAATCTAAAAAGAGCAACGGCAATTATATTGCCACCTACCTTATTACTTGAAACACAACGGCAAATATGTTGCCACCTATTAAATATTGAAATATTCACACTACCTTCACTTATAAAACTTCTTACCATACAATTCGAATACATAAAATGTTCCTCTTCAAATCGTATTACTACACTGAATAAAATAATAAATTTTACGATAGAAAAAAGCAAGTGGAAAAAAAAGGAAGGAAATTCCCTTTTTCAAAATTTGAATGTTTAATAAAACGTCTTATTTTTAAATTTAAAATTACCGTTTAGTTGTTATATTTGATATTTTTTAATTGACGACATCTCTACTTTATTAGATAAAACAAAAAAGAGAAATTAACGACGTAGTAGATAATTTTTTGTGGTGGCAATATATATGCCGGTGTGTGTGAAAGGGTTAAACAACAACCTCATACGTAATAATTTATTTAAAAAAATAAAAATGAATTCAAATCGCAACTGTTGTTGCGGCAATTTAATAAATTAAAATTTGTATGTTAAAATGACTTAATCATAAAAATAATTACTGGGTATCCAGATGGGGTGAAATTTTAATTTGAATTAAAAAAAAATTGAAAAAATATTTGAATTCACCACGTCTCTTTTTAAATATCTATCATTTAAAAGAATAATAATGAAAATCGACTTTGAAATGGTTCAGATATTTTTGTGACCTACTTTTTTCAATTTACAGATTTAATATAATGATTTATTAGTGAAAACGACTCTTCGAATTGCAAAACAAATTATGCTATTTTGCACTAGGTCAAAAAAATTAATTGAAAAAAAAATATGAACAAATATCAGGCATTTAATCAATACAAATTCTGGAATTTTATTTCAAATTCTAGAATTTTATATCAACATGTAATATATGGGATACATTTTTCTTCAACAATAATATATTTAATTTAGTTTTGAACTTAGAAAAGTACAAATTACAAATTCCGTCATAAGCACTGATGAAGGAAGTATGTTGCTTCCGAATGATCGATATTTTTGCAATCAAATATTAAAATGATTATTACTAACAATTTAAATTATCACTAAAAATAAAAAATCCAATTAATATATTAAAAAATAAATATTTTTAATATTACAAGATTCAGTATCCATACAATCAACGTGTGTTAATTTGAACAACAGAATAAAAATGACATACAAAATCAAGTTTCAAACAAATAAATTAAAAATATAAAATAAACTTGCGTAACCATAGAACAGTCATATTTTGTATTTTGCTAATAGCTACAATGTACTAAATATAATTTTTATCTTACAAATATAGGTATATCCTTAAAGTTGATTGCAATATGTATTTACAAGGTTTTATATCTCATTTAGTCATTTGTTTACAATAAATCCAACACAAATCTCTATAAATACTTTATGTCTACACATATTGCGAAGGATTCGGTTTTTTTTTTTACTTATCATTGACTTTTGAATAAATTTTCATTGAAACTGAAATTCGCAAACTCAGACAAAAATATTAATAAAACATTTAGATTAAAAAATAATGGAATATAAAATTTTTCTATTTAATTTTTACTTTTCACAGGATCATATTCAGAATAACACTCAACAAAATAAAAATAAAATAAATTTTTTCATCTCATACAGAAATTTTGTAGGCTGAAATTTAAATTTTGAATTTGAAAGTTCTTTGACTCTATATTATTTATTATTTGTAACCTTTGAAATATTATATATATTTGAAAGAAAATCAATATAAATGAAATATATTGAAACATTTTCTTTTTTTTTATTTTTGTTTTTTTTTCTATTTTATTATTGTAAAAATATTTTTTTATTATATACAATATTGAAATATTTCCACAAGATTAAAAACATTAAAATATCATCCAGTATCAAAGGATATTTATTTTATTTGAATTGGTTTTTATTTTCATTGTTATATTATTCTTTTTTATACATAAATTATATTAAATTTTGAACATAATATATTTTTTTTTATATCAACAAAAAAAAAACAAAAACAATTTACATGTTATTTTTTGGAACTTGATATATTTTTAACAATATTGTATTTAGTTATATTGATTTTTTTTAATGATATTTTATCAAACTCAAAGATTTACAAGATAAATTATTTGTTTACATTTTGATTTAATTTAAAAAAAAAAAGTAAAATCGATAATTCTTGAGTTAGTCAAAGTCTTTAAATCTAATTTTAATAAATTTCGGAAATTTTTTTTAATAATTTTCATATTGAATAAATGAGAAATGAAAGTAAGGAATTTGAGTTAAGAAAGTAAGGAAATTTAAAGTTAAAATATTCTGGTATGTATTATAAGAATTTAAGAAGAAATATTATAAATCAAATTATGAATTAAATAAATCAATCAATTTGAAAGAAGTAAATATAATTGATAAATTTTTATTTTTATTTCTTTTTTATTATTATTGATAAGATTGATTGCAGAAATAGTGTATACAGAGTATTGCTTTGCATATAATATAAATTTTTTTGAAATTCTGTTATATTAAATAATTTTTTATTTTTCATTTTTATTTATTACATTTATTTTTCCAAAATAACTTACAACCTCGTACAGAGTATAAATATACATATTATTGGTTTTATCACATCAATCAATTATCAATATCATCATTAAATCAATTTCTTTCAAAATCAAAATAGTGCTAAATTAAAAATTATAATTATTTAATACATAAAGAAATACAATATAGACAAAACACAAAAAATTTGATGAAATGCAATTTAGCAATCTAAGTAAGATTTATATTATTATTATATATGTTTTTTATTATGAGAACAAGAATAGAAATATCATATAATTATAATGTAGTTACACTAAGCAAAAAAATATGTTTGGCTCAACTATAAAATTAAAGAACAATAATATGGTTGGAAAATATAGTTGCATTAACCATATTACATTATGTAACTACGGATTTTATGTAAAGCTAAAAAGTTTCTTATATGGTTGAATTAAATATAATATGGTTGGAACAAAAATAATTTATAGTTCACACAACAATATTATTATATTCACAAACATAATTATATTTGCAGCAACATTATTTTTAATTGAAACAAAAATAAATATAATTAAGGTAAACATAATATTATACTTAAAATAATAACACAACACAATATATATTTAATTTCTATAGGATAATATTTTTCTGTCAATTATAAAATGGTGGTTTTAAATATTTATTTGCAATGAATGAATTCTAATGAGTTCCAATAAGTATTTGATTAAATTGTTGCTTCTTTCTTTAAATCATTAACTGTAAGAAATACAAAAAAAAAAAAAAACATATTTAATAGTTAAGATTATCCTTAAAATTAAAAGTACTTATATTATAGCATTTGACAAGAGACTCTAAGGAAAGCCTCAACTTTCGTAATAAATAC
The DNA here is from genome assembly GCA_963942445.1 of Argyra leucocephala. Classification (NCBI taxonomy): domain Eukaryota; kingdom Metazoa; phylum Arthropoda; class Insecta; order Diptera; family Dolichopodidae; genus Argyra; species Argyra leucocephala. Next base: position 128,266,374 of record OZ012680.1, on the reverse strand, counting down.
TGTTCATATGGCAACTGTAATATGATTGCTTCAATCATAAATTATGATTAATATTACTACAAATATTTGTAAAACAACTATAATATGATTTATTTAATCAAAATATGTTTGTTACAAATACTGGATTATGAGCTTCTTAACCATATTATGATATCTACAACTATAATATATTTGTAAGCAATATAATTTATAGTTGGTTTATATTTTTTTTAAATATAGTTGTAGCAACCATAATTTATTACAACGTAGATATATATTTCGATTAACTATAATATTTTTAAGACAAATATAATGTGTTTCTATCAACCATAGTTATATTCATCATTAACATATCAAATGTTTGTTAACTATATCTAACATAATAAGTTTAAAGTAACCATATAATATGTCAACAATTCACCTCAAAATTATACAATAAAAATTTTATTCACCAAAAGTAAGGGAAAATAAAAAAATAAAAAAAATAAACCATCAAACCGCATAGTTTTTACAAATATCAAGAGAGTGCATATGAGGCCCATTTAATGTAGGTTGGTAAGGTAGATAAAGATAAATTTTAAGTTTTCTTAAAATTTTTTTGGATCGTTGGAATAAATTTGTTCTGCATACAGTACCATATCTTGATTTGTACAATAGCAATCGGGCTTAAAATAACTAATTAGGAGTATGAATAAACAACAAATAAAACAGACTATCACGGTAAATTCACATTCCATTAAAATATTCATTAGTAGTATTTTTAATTTAAAAACAACTTATTAAAACTCAAATTTTGACATAGAGACTGATAGTTTTTGACTGTTCAGTCCCTGTCATTCATTCATTTAATTTAACATGCGATTTTCTGATAAAAAACCTCTATAGGTACACAATTTTTACACAAAAGCTAATACTTAAACTTGCCTTATAATTACTCAACAGGGGCCCCTAGTAGTATGTAAAATAGAGTATGAAATTTTAATATTAATTATTTACTAGTACATAATATAAATGTACTCTATTGTTTTTTACCATATTTTTTAATTTTTCTTTGGGCAGTCTTTCAATGTCTAACGATAAATATTAGTATATATATATATTTTCAAATACAGAACTATATATGCAGACATTCAGGATATAACATTCAGAATGTAGTATTCACATACATATTATTATATATCTATATTCCCTTTACATCTCCTACACAAATTTTAGCTATAGCTTGATTTGGGTATGGAGTCATTTCCATTTACATTACGGGTGATGTTCAATGTTATTTGACCAGCAGCTCTAGCATTATATTCGTCTAAATTTGGATGAAATTTTATTTTAAGTTATTTGTTTAGAATATAATGCATCAATTGCATAATTTCTTTTTAATCATTTAGTTTTAGAATACCATATTATTTATGTAAGTTATTTTTAGCAGTTCTGCGATGGATCAACATAATGGATAGATGAACTATGATGGATGAAAAGCTTTTTTATTACTTTGTTCTGGATTTTAAAAGTTAATATTATTTTATTTTATTGATTTATTTTATCTATTGGCTTATTTCAGTTACTACTCATATTTTACTTAACAATTATTGACCTCATTGATGTAAGATGTTTCAACTTAGCTTCTTAATATATTAATAATAGTTTCTTATGTATATATATATTGTCAGATTTATGCTTAGAGCAAGCACATCGGACGTCTATTACTAAACGAAGGCTTGTTTCATTTAATTATGCAATAAATAACTCATCATCCAGTAGGGTTAATAAATCACTGCCAATTTTGATTAGAAAAATCTAAAAAAAAACTAAATATATATATAATAATTTCACTCATCAATTGAAGTATCATTAATTTCTTTATTTTTGTTTATTAAGAAATATTGAAAAAATTTCCAAAATAATTTATACTTTATGAGTTTTTTAATTTAATATAATTTTTATTTGTTATTATTGTTAAGACTATAATGAAATTTATATCCTGACTGAGTTACCACACAGAATTTCAAAAATCAGAGAGAACAATTTTTTATTTTGAATCGTTTAGTATATAAAATCAACTAAATGTAGTAAAATTTTCTCGAATGTGGAACCATATACACCCAACAAACGAGTTTCCCAATGCAAAAAATATACCAACATACAATCTGCAAAAGTTCAAAAATATTATTAACAAATAATTTATCCTATACTGATCAAAGGGACTTTTGCTTTTCTCGGACATTATTACAAGCTGTGCATCCTGAAACTTAATGTTTGAATTAACTTAAAGCAAATGTCAATGTGGAAAACTCTATTATTATACTGTAGAGTTATTTCGCCTTTATATTAGCATAATTCTACTTTATTTTAGTGATAACAAAATTTTTTTCCGAATTAATTTCAAAGAATAATAAAAATTCAGATATTTAATAAAAAACAATAAAAATCGAGTACAAAACAGTGAAGCAGCCTTCAGTTAGCATATTTAGTAAAAGTAAAATTAAAATATTTTCAGTTAACTAACAATCACTTTTAGTAACATATAATGGACGGAATTCAAATCTGACTAAGTTGAAATCACAATTACACCATATTAGTCAGTACTAATTCTTCTGGAATAAACGAAAAACAATATACGTGTAAAAGCGATATGAAAATGTACTTTTCAAGTGAAAGTGTAATCCTTTTATGCATTTGCTAAATAGCTAAAATTCATTTTAATTCCGCTTGTTTTTATTACGTTTTTATTTTATACATTTTTGTACCCATAACTGTTAAAATTTTTAATTAAAATGAATACTTGTTTTTTTTCTGCCAATCTTTCCACCGCAAAAATAAACACACATTAAATAAAAATAATTGTAAATTTGAATTATAAAAATCTTTTGCTCAATATAACATTTCAATTACCATGTAGGAATATAAAAACTTAGTGTCTTAAATTTCAGTAAATTTATTTAAATCAGTTTTTTGTATTAAGAAAAATAACAAATTAATCAAAAATATTTTTTTTTAAATGTTCTCACTAAATTTTTCATTGTAAATCGATACATAATAAATAATTATCAATTTTTCAATGAATTGACCAGAAAACTTTTAGTTGAACTATTTTCAAAAATTAAATATTATTTTTTTATTGTTATGTTCTTGACAGTAACGTAACGTAGGTAGAATTACATTTGCATGTATTAAGTACATTACTGCAATTTTTAAAACATAATCTAATGCTTTCGATATATTTCTGGCGTATTTAATTTTTCGTAACATTTCATAACAATTACATTTCTGGCATATCAACTCATTAAATATGAAAAGCTAATGCTATTTACAGAAACTAATACTTCGTAAATAGAGTAGTTCAATTTTATTCAAGTTGTTACCAAATTAAATTATTCCCAATTATTTTACCACAATTGTAAGATTACTGGACCATGTCAAAAAATCCACCAAGCATTATTGAAATCCAACTTGGGATCAATTTTTTTTTTTATTATTTATTTAATTGTATTATAGACAATTAATTTTATTTACAAATTAATTGTATATATAGATTTGATAATGGTTTTAGTTATGCATTAAAATTACCGTATTCTAAGCTGCCTGATCTTATAATTTGTTAATAATATATGAATTTAATTGTTTGATATTTTTCTCATCAATTTACAAATTGAAAATTTCCATTTATTCAATTACAAGCATTTAGGAATTGTACAATTTTTTTTTTCTTAGAGGTAGAATTTTTCAATCAACTTTTTTTTTTTTTTCTTTATTATTTCAAACGAGTAAAATACAAATTTTGTTATAATTATAATCTTATTCAAATATTTATAAGATAAAGTTCAATTTTATTATTAAATCTATTATTAAATCTAATAGTAACATGATCTTAAGTATAGAGAGTATTTATATTTGATTTAATAAAAAATGAAAAATATAAAAAAAAAGTAGTTTAGATTAAGATTAACATTATATACTAATTAAATTAAGATGTAAAAAATATATGTTTAAGACCTAGCCTAAGCTGTCTGGTCGAATTGTGTATTATAAATCAATTTTTATTTTCCTAATACGTGTTAGAACGATCACATGAATATACAATAATAATATAGAATTAATATAAAATATATGCAAAAGTGCATTTTAATTAGTTTCATACATTTTAATATAATTTTACTTTCATTTAATTTTATTACTTTATTACCAATTATTTTTTTTTTTTTTTTTGCATTGCTATTTCCATTGTTATTTCTATTGTTTTAATTACATTTTATATTTTTTATGATGGATTGAACGAAGTATTAAGACAAGATATTAGAGCCAGAAGAAGAAAAAAAAAGAAAACAAAAAAAGAACAACAAATAAAAATTATATATTCCTGCTAATAGATCATAGAGTTGAAAATGTGAAAAGAAAAAAGAAAAAAAACTCAAAAATCAAAAATATACTTTTGAATGCTAAAATGCATGAAATTTAAAATGCAGTTAGTCAATCAATATAAACTACCCAATTTTCTAGTAATGTGTTACTTTGTTTTGTTTAGGTAATGTTATGTGTGCTTAACAAGAAACAAGTAATATTTTTTTTTAAGTGTGGTAAATTTTCTATTTCTTTTAACTTTGTAGGTAAGTCATTATAGGATTTTAGGCAGTTGTAAAGGCAGTTTGTTTTTTGTTTTTCTGTTCGGAATAATGAAAGATAATAGTTTGATTTATTCCTTGTATTGTGTGTATATAGATCAATATTTGTGTTAAGAATGAAGTTGCGTTTGATATAGTTATTTATTATTTTGAAAGCTAATATGTATAATTCTCTGGTGCATATAAAATCGAGGCTTGGAAATGCAGGGGAGTATAGTAAGTTTGTTGGATGTAGTATTGGGTAATTATTAATAATTTTGATGGCTTTTTTATGAAGAACATTTAATTTGCTTATGTGGGTCTTTGATGCTCTACTCCAGATTGGATTTAGATATGTGATGTTGGAAATAATATAGGATGAGAAAATAACAAAGAGGCTTTTTTTATCTAAGATTTGTTTCAGTCTTTTTAATATGAATATATAAGGAGCAATTTTTTTACATACAAAGTCTATATGCTCTACCTATTTGAGATTAGAATCAATCACCATTCCTAAGTAATTGTAGTTCTTAATAACATCAATTTGATCATTTTTAAATAAGAAGTTGGGATGAGCAAAAGTTTTGTTTTCAAATAAGAGGATTTTAGTTTTTTTTAGGTTTATAACCAATTTATTTTTTACTAACCACTCATCGATTCAAAATAAATCGTATAGTATTGACGACTTAAGATCGGTTTCGCTGTTAGTTCAATATTTTATAGCCAAGTCGTCGGCAAATAATTGCACTTTGCCTTTCAGATTTAGCCGTGCTATATCATCGATATAAATTTTAAAAAGATCAGGACCGAGAATTGAGCCTTGAGGCACTCCTTTTTTGTTTAATTTACAACTACTGTAAGTTTTTCCTATTTTTATTTTTTGCACCCGACCAACTAAATAGCTTTTAAAAAATTCAATTTGAAGGTGGGTAAAATGAAGTTTCTTGAATTTTAATAATAGGACATCATGGTCCACACAATCAAATGCCTTTTGAAGATCAATAAATACACAGGCAGTAAATTTTCCTTGGTCCATGCTCTTGGAAATAGAATCTGTAAGAGAGACGCAAGCTGCAGTTGTGTTTGAATTCCTTTCGAACCCAAATTGTTCCGGATGTAATATTCCATTTCCATCCAAAAAAACAGACAGTCGCTTTTTAATTATTTTTTCATAAATTTTTGAAATGGTACTCAAAACAGATATTGGTCTATAGTTTGTCGGATCAGTTGTATTATCTTTTTTATGAATTGGGGTTACAATAGCAGTTTTTAGTGGTTCCGGGAAGATGTGCGTTTCGAAGGAAGTATTAATAAATTAAACCTTTTGACAATTTTTGCTGAGATATTATCATGCCCTGTTGCTGAGTTTGATTTTAAGGACATAATGGTTGTTTCTACTTCTTCAGTTGTAGTCGGTGTTAGCTCAAAAGACTTGTATATAGTTCGCAATGTATTGTCGAAGTAATTTTGATCAATGGGTTCATCTGATATGTTTAAATTATCCGTTACATTAGTAAAGAACTCATTCATGCACTCAGATATTTCACTTTCCTCAGTAACTGCCTGATTTTTATACTCGATTATTTTTATATGATCGTTGGATTGAGCTCCTCCAGTATTAAACATTATTTTCTTGTATAATTCCCATAATTTTTTACCATCATTAGGATATTTTACAATTTCTGTGGTACAAAATTTCACTTTTGCTTCAAAAATCAAGGACTTAACTTTGTTGCTATAAATATTATATAATTCGAGAGTGTACGTGCATCATTTGGGTACTTACGTTTAAATTTAAGGAGAGAGTCTCGGATTTTGATAGTTTCGAGAATTTCATTGGTCATCCAAATATGTTTTTTGCTTTTATTTTTCGATGAAATTAAGATGGTATATTTAGTAATTAAAATTGTTAAACTTTGAATAAGCAGATCAAGATTTTCAATGTTATCCATTGTATTCCAAAATGGATCATTACAGAGGCCGTCATAGTCAGAACAGTTTTATTGTTATTTCGGATTTCTTTTACAGGTTGCATGTTTGCACTGATTAGTAACATTTGGTGATCTGACAAAGAAGTATCAGTTATTGAAAAGTCATATTCGTATTTTAATATATCAGTAAGGAAGTGGTTTATAATGGTTTTAGATGTTTTTCCTACTTAATTTTATTTGGGAGATAACTAAAAAATTTTAAATAACCTTAAACTTACTTTTGCCTGTACGTTTTAAACATTGAGAGATAACAATTTGCATTTGTAATCTGTGTAAAATAAAATATAATTTGAATATCTTTGTAAAATAAAATACTACTCCAGTTCAGAATGTGAAGTTTGAAAGGAAGGCGCTCTACTTACTGCTCCATCCAGCGTGTAATAATTTAATAATTTAATCAATCAATTTTTTGTGTAATTAGACCATTAAAGCTATGTATAGTAATTAACTATATTATTTACTATGTAGTATTAACTTATATTCTTAATAGCTAACAAACATATTAATCCATCGTTTGCACAAAACCAAGTCATATTTTTTTTTTTTTTTTCATTATTTATTTATTAAGTAACTAAATTATATATAAAACTAATTTTATTTTAACAAATTACATTAGACTTTAGATATTCATTAACCCATTTTCAACGGTTGTACTATATATAGTACTGCAAAATAGGTGTCACTGTTTAAGTTATTGTGACTAAGCTATTGTTATTTTTTTTGGAAAAATTTGCGTTAAAATAAAGTAAAAAATATACAAAATAAAGGAATGTGCAACAAGACTGGTTTAACTTCAGATAAATGTAATTTTTTTGATGTAGAAAAAGTCTGATTTTTAAAGTTTGTGTAAAAGTGGAGGTGTTATTTAAAAATAATAAAAAAAAAAATTAATTATAGCATTATTATTTTGCAAAATAAATTAAATTTGATGAATAAAGATAACCAAATTTAATGTAAAAAAAAAAAGTTTTTACGTCAATAAAGTTTGGTGTACTATAAAAAGTACAACCGTTAAAAATGTATACAAAAAAAAAAAATTTGTTCTTTGTTTTCAGAATATGTCAAATCACTTAAATGAAAACAACAACAAAATTTATGGAAAAAATCAGTTTAAAGGCCTTGAGGAAGCTCTTCTGCAAGAATATAGTTATGAAAATAATGATTTTGAAGAAATTTTTCTAAATATTGTTCCACCAAATTTAGATTTTTAACGGATTATGAAGAAATAAATGAACAAAATATTTTTGAAAACAAAATGCCAAGAGATGTTCTTGGTACTGTTGAGTTAGATATTCAAGAAAAACTATAAAGAAGGTTTATTTAATAGAGCTGTACCAGTTCAATTCCGTGTACAAATTCAACTAGATCGTCTTCTTACGACCAATATTTGGCTGGTAATTTTTGTAACTGTTTAGGTATCAATTAAATGATATTTACATTTGCAGATAATGTAAAAATTCATTTATTATCTGACAAAATGTGTAAAGTAAAACCATCAGTGATTAATATGGTTAGAAACAGTTTTCTACAATTTGGATATTTTCTAAAAATACTACAGCTAAGTAATCATAATGTTTTTTTTTGATAATTTCATTACGACATTGCCTTAATGAAAGTTTTAAAGGAAATGCAATTTAATGCCACAGTTACTCACAGTTCGAGAAAACTAATTTAAAGTTTGTTCTTTCAAAAAAAAAAAAAAATAAAACTTTTAAAACCAAACCTCATTGTAAATTTTTGATATCGTTGATACGTGAAAAATCGTGGATAATTATTCAATTTTTCAATCTTTATTCATCATTTAAATTTCAGATATGTTTCAACAAATGATTTATTAGCTGTGCAATGGATGGACAATAGTGTTTGCAGAACCATAACCAATTTTGATCATAGATCACCAATCAATTATGTCAAGCGCTGCTCTAAACAAGCTGATCAAAAAATTCCACAGTGGAACAGCCACACGTATATACTACTTACAATGCTCATATGGGAGGCATAGATAACGTGGGCCAAAATATAAATGCGTACAGTATTTTGATAAATGGGAAAAAAATGGCGGTGAGTTATTTTTACTTACATCATTGATTTTGCAATCGTTAATGCGTTGAAACTTTACTTGCTTTCGAACAAAAATTGGTAATATAATAACCAACTTAACTTATAAGCCTCTATAGCTGCTTATTGTGCCAAAAATTATGCAAGAAACAAAAGGAAGAAAATATGAGAAAAAAGAGGAATTCACCATCTCAAGTAGAAAAAGAAATAAATCACCATGTTCCAATAAAATTAAAATCTCAACTCCGTTGTGTGGTATGCCAAACCAGAAGAATGCATAGTTGCAAAATTTGTCTAAAAACAACAAAACAACAACTTTCAAAATTACCATAACTAATTTAATTATAATATGAAAAAATAATGTAAGAAAATTTAGTAAACCTAACATAAACAAAAAAATAACATTGTTTTTCATTTTTAAAATTTTAATTTTTTTTTTTACTTCTCACAACGGTTGTACTATATAAAGTACAGGCTAGATCGCAGGATCTAGGAACAACAGCCTCACGAAATTTTATATTTGAGTATCTGGAACTAAAAATATACCACTGTTAAAAACTTATTAATTTCTGAAAACGGGTACTGGTAGCCGTTGCTAATGGATTAAAATTTATCAATTTATAAAGTGTTTTTTAATGTAATAATTAATCGATTAAAATTAAGACCTAGCTAAATGCTGTCTGGTCGTATAGAGTTGTATGTTAATTGTTTGCTTATTATAATAATAATTAGATTTAGATTTAAAATTCATTTATTTTCTTAAATATAAAATTTTTTACAAACTACATTAAATTAAAATTGAATATTATCAAAACATAAAGCTCTTAAATCTAATAAACTAATATAATAAATTCAATAAAATTAATAAAAGTAAAAAAAAACTATAGTTTATTAGAATAGTTAATAGGAACAAAAATAATAATATAAAATTCAATAAGAAATAATTTAGTAAAAATAACAAAACTTTATATATGTAAGAAAATAAGTAGGATCATTCGAATATATTCCAAAGAATACGTGTTGAATGAAACAAACATAAATAAAAAAAGAAATATAAATATAAATGTTTTTGTTTTAGCGGGGTACTAAAATCATAAGTAATTACAAATTAAGATTAGACAAAATAATTAAAAAAAAAAAAAAAATTGAATTAAAAATAAAATTATAGAATTAAAAGTAAAATTAAAAATAGTGTAAACAATGTATCAAAAAATGTAAAGAAAAAAGGAATAACAAATAAAAAATGTATGAAAAGCTTAATATTGAAGTAAAAAAAATTTAAAAGTATACTATAAGTTCAAGCAAAATTAAAGAATATAATATAATTGAAGTATGAAGAGAAAACCACATTTAATTATAATACATACACAAAACAGTTATTTAATACAAGTTTCCACCATTAAATATTGATTCAATTTGAGAGTGATCGAACTGAAATAACCAGATTTTCAACTGTCTAAGAAATGAGTAGAAATTACGTTCACTTCTAATGTGAATTGGTAGTCTATTAAAAATTCGTGGTGCCATATTAACAAAGCAATGCGTAAATTGTGTTGTTCTGGCCATTGGAACAGCAACATAATTCAAATAATTAATACGTAGGTTGTAAGTTGGCGTTAACCTTTGATCGAGGTAACCAGATCTAATGAAAAAAATTTTCATAGTTTTGTAGATATAGAGATGTCTGAGTGGCAAAATACAGACTCTTTTGAAAAGTGGGAAACTAGATGATAGACGATTAACATTAAGCATGGTTCTTAAGTAATGTTTTTGTGCTAGGAGAAGTGGACGAATTCTGTTATTGTAAGAACCACCCCAGCAAGCTAGACCATAATTCAACTTGGAATTGAAAAAGGCGTAGTAAAATATATTTAAAATTTCCAACGTACTACATTTTCTCAAATGGTAGCCGTAACGAACAATTTTATTTAAATATTTTTTTAAATTATGAGTATGTTCAGACCAATTTAATTTATTATCCAATATAATTCCTAGGTATTTGAAAGAGCTAACATTTTCAATATAAAAACAACCATTATCGCAGAGGACAGAATCAAAGTATGACATGTTTGAGGTTGGAGAAACAAATAAAGGAAAACGTTTACAAACCGGCGAGTGATAAGATAAATCGCTAATTTCATTACTATTACAAGAAGTTTTGAAAAACATTAACTTAGTCTTAGGGCTTATAGTTAAATGATGAACAAAAAACCAGTTCCTAATAAGCTGCAAATCGTAGTTAATTTTAATTACAACATCCATCAAATTAGAGCCACTATAAGAAAAAGCAGTGTCATCTGCAAAAGCAGTCGACAGCCCATTATAATTTTGATTTAAGAGAGAGTTAATATAAATAAGAAATAATATCGGCCCCAACACTGAACCTTGGGGAACACCTTTGTTAATGAAAATCATTTCACTAACTTTAGATTCAACTCTGACTTTTTGCTTTCTATCTCTTAGATACGACTCGAACCATTTGAGAATAAAGCCTCGGAAACCAGCATTATACATTTTCTTCAATAGTAAGTTGTGAGATACTGTATCAAATGCTTTTGCAATATCAATGAAAAGAGCAGCACAACTACTATTCTTATTCAGACTGTTATAAATTTCATTAGTAAATTTTAGCAAGGCATCTTCTGTGCTCCTATTCTTCAAAAAGCCAAATTGACTAGTACTAAAAAAATTGGTTTTAAATAAAAAATTAACTAATCTAAATTTAACAGCCTTTTCGAAATTTTTTGAAAAAGGTGATAGAAGTGAAATGGGACGGTAATTGTTGAGTTCAAACGGACTACCTTTCTTAAAAAGAGGAATTACTTCTGCTAGTTTTAGGTCCTCAGGAAAAACTCCTTTAAAGATACTGAAATTAAAAATATAAGACAAAACATCTACAATCTGAAAAACTATTTCTTTTAAAACATTATTTGAAAGTAAACCACAAAACTTAGAATTAGAATTTTTTAAACTTAAAATTATTTTATAGATTTCAGAAGATGTAAATGGGTTGAAATAAAAACTATGAGATTGAAAAGGATCATTAGTGATATTAGGAGATAGAAGAGAATATTCGGAATAATAGGGACTCTCTAACGATACAAGCTGATACAATACAATGATACAAACTTTACAAATTTAATAATCAAGCCCACACCGATAACAAATCTCTAACTATACACAAAAACATTATCGTTTTAAATAATATACAACTTACTCTCAGCTTCATTTCTGTTCTTGTATAAATTTTAACTAAATATTTAAACTGACTAAAATATTAAATTTAAAACTAAAATGAAAATTTTATAATATTATATTATTATATTATTAAATATATAATAAATAATATTTAAGTAATAACAACACTCAATAAATCATATAAATATTCAAAGCTATTAAATGGTAAAAATTGAAAGGGCTAAAAGCCTATTATTATTATTTATCATAATTTTTTAATAAAATTAATAATCCACTTAACCCCTTAATATATATATATATATATATATATATAGATATTATTTCTTAAAATGTATTTCCTTTCCATAATAACTTGATAAGAAATTTTTAATGAGTTCTAAAATCCACCACTACCATATCCTGACAAAAAAAAACAAAAAAAAAAAGATTTTCAATCATTTTTCATTTCAATTAACTAAAAATAAATCTACCCATTAATATCCTCAATAATACATAAAAGTCATTTTGTTATTTTGTTCAAAATTTATAAACCTTTCGTGTTTTTGTTATTTTTTTTTTTGTTTTTTTTTTTTTATTTAATTCTAAATAATTTACTATCTAATATTAGTTCTCATACTTTAAACCTTTCATATTACACTTAGATTTGGTATCTTTTTAAAAGGACTTGAATAATAAATAATTCCTAAAAGTGAAACTAATTCTTAAAATGAAATTTTCTGTTAATAATTTATTTGGAATAATGCACAGTCCACAAACAAAGAAAAAAAACACAACACATAATAGGAATATAATACAAAAAAAAGGACCTTTTTTGTAAAATCGCTAATCTTATTTTGAATGCTTCGTTTTATTTGTTATGTTTTTGTTGAATAGAATGAAAAACAAAATTAGAAAAAAAAAAAGGATATTTTATTTAATTTTTTTTTTCTTTTTTTAAATAATACGCGATTAAAAATCTCAAAGTCAATAACTCTTCCTTTAAATGAAAATTTACTAAATCAATATAATACTAAAAACATACATACATACACACAAATAAGAACTAAAACCGAAAAAATTTCTATCATCACCCTTTAATTTACTACAAGGATTTCAGTCAAGGTTATTAACGTAAATTATCGAAAAATCACACAAGGTATACACAAATTTTTTTTCTCCCTTTTTCTTTTGTCCTGTATCCTTTTTTTTTTGTATTCTTTTTATTGTTTTTTAATTTTTTTTTGTTTTGTTACTTTTTAATGTGTTCTTATTCTTCGTAACGTTAAGACATTTTTTATTATTTGTTTTTTTTTTATTTATATTACTGAACATATTTTGTTTTTTCATTTTTTGTTGATTCAATTCACACCAGGATTTTATGTTGTTACTAACAACTACCAAAAAAACACCATTCACAACAACTATATATATATATATTTGTACGAATACAAAATACAAAATTACAAAACAAAAATTAATAAGAAAAAAAAACAAAAAAAGGAACACAAGAGTAAAAACAAAATTATTTTTCACAATTATGCCATTGCCCCATTTGCAAGGATTTTCATTTCTAATCCTTTAGATATTTTTTAGCGATTAGCAAGGATTTATTATTTTTCATATATACCTGAATGAATATAACGTGCCTGATTTGTTTTGTACTCATTCAGAAATCATAACAAACATAATAGAAAATATAACCAACATAGATAGGTAAGGTATAGAGTGTTAAGAAGAAAATGAAAAGATGGGTAGCAAAATGAAATGAATTAGAATGAAAATAATGAAAGAGACAAAATATTCGTTTTATTATTATTTGCTTTTTGTTTTGTTTGTTTTTTTCTTTTTTTTAAAGGTATGAAAGGTAAACAAATTTAGTAAGGAAAAAACAAAAACATATTTTATCCTAAGGTAAAAAAAAATTTTTTTTAAGGAAATAAAAACCGATATCAAATCATGTATAAAATTATTATGTAATTCGAATTGTTAATAATAATAATTTATTTAATTGAGTCTGTTCAGAAATATTTCTAGATGTAACATAGGTTCTTGATAAGGTAATGGTATAAACTATAAATTGAACCTACTACTTCTTGCTCAATTCTGAAAAATATTGAAGTCATATCTATCTGAATGTTGTTACTGTAGACTAAACCAGGAAGATGCCTATATGCAAGAAATGCCTATTCTGAGTTAAAGAAAATCTAAGCAGGTGTACCACAAGTTAGTGTTATAAAAAGTTATAAAAAAAAATAACAAAAATAAAAATTGTTCAATCATTTCACATTCTAATTAACTAAAAATAGATCTAAATCCTTTATATCATTATATATACTAGTGAGATACCTGCATTCGAAGAAAACATTGGTTCTACATTTACTGATGGTACTGCAATTTTAACTATTGGCGATCGAAGCAACACCAAAACTGCCAATATTAAAAATGTTCAACCTTAAAATGGTTTATTAAATTTAATGAGGCGAAATCAGTACATATTGATTATATTAGTTATGTGCTAATGTGTATATATTAGTTATCAAATTCTTAAATATGAAAACACAGTCAAATATTTAACATGCAAATTTCATTAGCATTAAATTTTTCAATGATAATAATTAAACGTTCATATTTGAACAAAATTACGGCTTAGGCCTTTTGAAAATTTTTGTACGAAGTATTTGATTAAGAACGATACCCATCCAATATGTTAGACCCTAAACAAAAATTTTAGTTAGTTTTTTAATTCTATTTTTGATAAACTATAGTACAGTTTTTGTTTCGAGCACGAAAAAGTAATAATGTGTAAAAAAGGCTACCCATTTTTAGAATTAGAATTTAAACAAATTTCAATCTACTTACAGTCCAAAGTTATAGGAATCTTCACAAAGAATTTGCCAATTTACTTTGATTTTTCTCTTGACTAACGGTCTTTCATGGTAGGTATGGTATCGTTTTCTAATTTTTCAATATTCAAAATCTATTAAAATGAATAACCTGTAAAAAAAGTACTTCGTAACTGGATTAAAAAACTATTTTATAAAAACTAAATTCCACATTATTTTGATGTTGTTCGTTATTGTACAACCCAACCCCCTTCTTTTAATTAATAAATAAATAAATTAATAGCCAAACTTATATTATTATTATTTAATATTGAATGCCTGTTAGGTCTAAAATGAAACATAAATTAAATTCAAAAACTGATTTCAGAAAATCCTACAAGTCGGCAATTTACAAGTTTACAAGTTTATCAATGACAAGTGACAAATTTCCAATGATTAACGAATTAACTAAAATCTCTGTTTCAGAGAACCGAAGATTTTCCGACAATTGTCAAGATTCTTGAATCAATTTGTAATGACAAGTTGTTACGAAATCATTAAAAAAAATTACAAGTTTACAAAATTATTTGATTTTTTCGATTTAAATTCAGCGAAAGCTTGAAGAACAGAATATTTGTTTAATAATTTAGTTATAGATCGCGGACCTGCAGATAAATCTATCGGCCAACTTCAGATCCTTTTCTCCTTTGATATATGTTGTTCCATTTTTGTTGGGGATTTAATTAGGAAAATGTGATCTTTTTTTAGGAATAGGAGCGCTTAATTGTATTGTCCTGAAGCTGTATTGGGATATGATTACGATGTGTTTTATAGTTAGGATTTCAGGACAATTAATACATTTGGAGGTGGAAATCTTGTGTATAGATGTTTGTTTGATGCGTTGGGAGGGCACTGGATTTCACTTTGATGGTACCGGAGATATTTAATTTTCATGATATCTGCATTAGGGTTCTGAGTTCTGCAAAATCGATTGGAAAGGCTGTTTTGCGATTGTCCATCACGTATGTAGCTATTTTCATTTCGGCATAGACGTATGGCATCACTAAACATCTGGTCAGAGGGCTTTTAGACCCAATGTTTTCCTTAACGTATGTCTTAGTGTTGCCATCTATACCGACGAGGTTTAGTACCAAAGCAAATGGCAATTTGCACTTGTTTTCGCTATGAAATTTCTGATATCAGATTTCATTAATCATTGTTGCGAGCATTTTTAATTAACTTCATTGAGCTGAGACTATCGGTTAATATTATGAAATTAAGTTTTGTTAACCTAGATTGCTCTGTATATGGCGGTAAGCTTGACTATGGAAATGGAACATTCCTCCGACAAGGTTTTATCTCTTTCATAGTGAATTATCTTTGATTTATCTTTGATTATATTTTTATCGCCCACGCTACGCCGCGGGGTCCCTTTGATCCATCTATGAATATTTTGGAATGTGTGGGGGTACTGATTTTTCAAACATAGTAGAAAATTCAATATGAAGTAAATACTGTATACGCGTAGCGGGAAAGGGAAGCTGTTTTAGTTGGATGTACATTTATTTGTACTTTTATAGTTTGCAATATAAAGATAGATTATCGTGTATATATTTTTGCTATATTATATTACATTTACACATCAGTTTTTATTTTAAATCATTTGTCTTTGCTGCTTTATCAATTTGTAATGCATTTTTTCGTTGCAATAACTTGCTTTTTATAAGCTACTATAACAATTTCATTGTTGGAAACAAAATATTGGTCAAGCCTACGAGAAAAAAATTTATTATAATTTTTTTAAAACTGGTTACTTGCCAGACAAAAAACTTGTCCGATTTGCCAGCTTTTATAAAATAAGGTACTTAAAGTTAATAAAACGACACCCAAATTTAATACAACATTATAGAACAATGTCTACAGAAGACTTCAATTTGCTTCAATTTCAATAAATTATAATATATAAGTCTTAGAAAATGTAGAGCAAACGTTGTAAAATATAGCGTAGAAGCTCAAAATAAAAACTTTTCTATAATTATAATAAAAATTCAAATAATTTAAACGGACAGACTACAATTAAAAAAATGTTTTTTTTCTTAATAATAATAATTCATATTTTTATTTGTTTTATTTTTTTTTTTCTTATTTTTATGTCCGGTTCGATTTTTTTATAATTCATCTAGGTGCATAATTTAGTGCTTAAATTAATTAAATATACAAAATAAATATTCATACCTTTTTTCGAATAATTTTTGATCTGGTCTTTAATAAATTTTCGATAAGGTTATGAAAATACATTATTTCCGTTACCCCCACCTCTCAACGAAGTATATAATATTCAGGTTGGAAAATAATTATGAAAATTTTTAAAATAATCTAAAAAATATTTTGTATCTTTAGATCACAAAAAAATTGTTTTTTTTTGTTCTTAGGCATCGTTTTCTTTCCTTTTTTTCGCAATGTTAATTTTTTTTTTTTTTAGTTCTTGCGATGGCAAGAATTTGATGACAAGGGTTATACTAAAAAGAAATTGAAAGAAATAAGTTGAATATTTCTTCCATATTGTTTTTTTTACTTCATGGTGTATGTGACTCTAACAGAATAATTTTCAAAAATTTATTAGAAAATTTATGAAATGGATTTTGAACGTACAACGTTATAAACATGCTGTATATTGACTATGAAACTGATTGCATATCCAGAGGGCTGCTTAACCCATAGAAGTTATTAAAATTTTTTTTATTTATTATTTTTAATATTTTTTCAAGATGCAATAAGCTTAAAATTTAATTTAAATTCATAATGCATGAAATTTAATCAAATACAAAAGATATTAGATAATTTCAGAAATTTAATTTCCTGAATATTATATGTATTGAGGAGTAATTTATATGTTACAAGACGATAAAGCGTTCCAAGCTAATTGAAAACAAGGGTGTATGTGAATAATTGCTTGCTGAATAAGTTTCTTTGGTTTGTTTTTATCAATGTTTTTCATTGCTTCACTTGCAGTTAACAGTGCCTTTGCAGCTTCCAGTTAATCATTTCGAATTAAACTTTTATGTTGTAAAGTTATAACACTTTGAGATATCTGGCATGTTCCTTTTGAATATTTTTTAGTTTTGGACCAATAATTTATTAGAAAGTCTGCTAGCACTTTTCTTAATAATGGCCGATCAGGATATGTATAAATTTTAGATATTAAATAAAAATAAGATTGTTTGGATTGTTTCTTAGCATAGTAATTTTGGGATGTTAAGAATGCAATATGGTGACAATATTCATGATAATCTTCTAATTTCTTTAGTTCATCTAAAATTGCTTCAGTTAATTGCAAATCTGAATGCATTATACCAAGAGCACAAGCTGAAAACAGCGCTTTTATAGACTGATTTTGTAAATCAATACATTGATAAAGATAAATTTTTGTTGCTTCTACACCGTCAAAGAAATAAACAATAGCCGACATTGCGACAACAATTTCAACCTTTTCTTCATCGGTTGAGGCCAAATACTCTAAAGCAGATTTGTATATATTAAAACTTTTTTGAAAATCCCTAATTTGACGATATGATATAGCTAAACCGATTCTTGATTTTAATGTGGCTTCTGATAAACTATTAAAACTTTTAATAGCAAGTTTTGGCTTATCAGCTTTTAAATAACAATAACCTAAATTAAAAAACAAATTATCTTTATTTAGATTGTTATCCTTTTCAATCGCTAATTTGTAAGCTTTAATTGCTGATAACAAAAGTTGTTTTTTTGAAAATAAGTACCCACAGTAAGATAAAGACTCTACCGAAACTTTGTCATCTTCGGTAGTTACATACCAATTAATGGAATCCAATGCATGCGAAGTAGCATATAAATTATTAATATAATATTTAAAATGTGGTTTTTGCATTAGCAATTTTTGCAATGTGAATAACCTAATGCGGATTCTAAATGAAAATCTAACTCTGTGCAATGTCTGAACAAATCTAATTGCATCTTCTTTTTTTTCAAAATATTCTGCAATCATTGCTTGTCCAATCCACGCGTTAACATATTTCGGATCTGATTCTTGAGAACGAGTAAATGTTTTATTTGCCAGTTTAATTTCTCCAATATTAAAATATATAACACCTAAATTGGTCCAAGTTATTGCAGAATTTTTACATAATTGAAGGGCTTTCATAAAATAATGTTGAGCTAAAGAATAGTTTGGCTCTACACAACCTATATTCAATGTGTAAAGAACACCTAATAAATTCCATGTTTGCCAACAACATTTTTCATTTTTAATTGAAGACTTACACGCTTGTCGTGCTAATTCTATTAGCTTTTGTTTATCAGAATTTTCGTCATGTAAAATATAGTAATATGCACATATCGAAAGTTCTTCCCATAAAAATGTATTATGTTGATTAAGTTGGAGAGCAAAAGTGTAATATTTTAAAGCTAATTCAAATAAGTCATTTCGGTATACTACAGACTCTTCTTGACTTTCTTTCCCAAATAAAATGCCGTTAATTCTCAAAAAAGATAAATTTGATGGCAAACAGCCAACAGCACTAAATATGCTTGTAGAAAGTCTCCATAGCCATACAAACTTTTTACTTCTATGAAATGAAAATACTTTCTGTAAATAATTTAAACTTTTTTGTAAATTATATTTACATCGACCCAACAATCTGTGTTGCAATAAATAATTTGCTAATTGATAATGAGCTTCAGCTATTCCTTTTAGTGCCGGTAAAAAAATATGATCTTCTGAAAGAAGTTCAGTAAAACCTTCAATTGATTCACTGTACAGCCGTAATCTCGTTTTTATAATCGAAATTTGCAGCTTTGCATATTTATGATTCGATTCTTTATCTATTATTTTCTGATAAACGTCCTCTCGAAGTAAGAATTTCCCAAAATAAAATATTGGTTTCATCATAGCTGAGAGCCATTCTTAGAATTTGTATAGTCTTGTCAAATTCTTTTGTATCCAAATAATTTAAGGTTTGTTGAAAAAGTATAAGTTCCGCGTTGAAACCTTGAAGTTTGAGCTCTTTAATAGTTCGAGACAAAAATAATTCTATATTCAAATCCCAATCTTCACAACTCCTATAAATAGCACATAAATGATTTACAGCAACTTCGCAGCAAGGATTCAAATTAACACATTTTGCAAAACATTTTTTAGCACGTATGATAGTGTTAAAATATATGATTCCTAAATAAAGGAAACAATCAGCAAAATATGGTTTCAATTTTGTAGCTTTAAGTAAAAAATGTAACGACTTTTCGTACTGTTTTAATTCAATTAACAATTTTCCCCTTCTTAAATCCAATTCAAAAGTTGACGTATTTTTTTGATCAAGAATTTTGATTGCTTCTTCAACTGGAACCAAAAAATCTATTTGAAATATTTTTAGTAAAGTTTCACAATTAAGCCTCTCTAATTTATAAAAAAGTACTAGCATAACATAAAGCAGGCACAAATACTTTAAAAATGCTCAATTAATAAAAAAAATACTTTAAATGAATTAACATTTGAAAAAAAAAAAAACGCATACAATAGATTCAGATTTTTAATTTATTTATTCATATTATAGCAAAATACAATACTTAAAAATATACATTTACTAAAAGAAAATAATAACAATAAATATAGGATCATTCGGACATTCATTAGAATATGTGAAGAATGAAACTGCAAGCAAAAATACAGGCATGAAAATATAAAATATTGTTGGGTACATACATAGTAAAGTAGAAAATTAAAGCTAAATATGGAAAAAACTAAAATAGCCCAAAATTAAACTTATATAATGAAAAAATAAAATTTAAAATAAAATTTAATAAAATTTAAATAATAAACGAGAATAAGCAGAATTAAATACAAAATTATGACAAGAATAAAAAGTAAATAAATAACTAGAATTCTGAAAGAAAATTAAAAAAATTATAGATAGAAAAAAAAACAAATTGAATTTAAAACTAAATCGTATTAAAAACAGATTCAATTTGAAACTGGATCACCGTTCAAAAAGGCAAAATTGACGATTTTTGGAAAATGAATCAGGTGATCAGTCCGATCTTAAAGAATAAGGTAACATATTAAAAAATTTTGGAGCTATAATATAATCATAAAATTGGCAAAAATGAGAGGTACGGGTTCTTTGAAAATTTACAAGGTATAAATTATTAATTCTAAGATGATATCTAGTTATAATCCGGTGAGCTAGATAGTCCGACCTATTAAAAAAAACTTTCAACGTTTTAAACAGATATAGATGTCTAAGTGGTATAATATCCAATTTTTTAAATAAAGGAAAACTGGGAATTAGTCTATTTTTTTTTTTAAATTATCCTTATACAGTGTTGTGGCGTCGGTAGCCGAGTGGTAAAACAATTGAATATAGTAATGTAACGACCGATGAAACACGGGTTCAAACCCCGTGAGAACCGAAATTTCAAATAAAAAAAAAAATCACTGAAAAAGTGATTTTTCAATACACCACATCGGTTCTAATAATAATATAATTATAATATAATATAAAAATATAGTACAATATATATAATAATATAAAATAATATTAATACCAATATAACTAAGAAATAACAAGTATACCAATCGTTGTGATTAAAAGAGTCTCGCTTTCAATCATAATGGCAGCTTGCAACTAAAAAAAAACTTGACACGGTTCTCTCTACTTGACCGATAGATGGCTTGGAAAAAACACTAAAAATAGACATCACAAACAGATAGCTACGGTAGACTAATCATTTGCCTAGTGAAAAAAACTTACGATTCTCGAAACAGAAACAATGCCTCGGATATATAATGGAAACACAGAAATGATTCTCGGCACACGAAAAAGGACACGGCTAGCACAATGGAATATCCGCACTCTTCGTGAAGCATCAAGGTTAGCACAACTTGAAGACCAGATGACAATGTACAAAATAGACATTATTAGGCCTCAGCGAGGTTAGATGGAATGGAAATGGAGAATGCAACACGGCTAATGGAAGCAGAATGATATACAGTGGGAAAACAGCAAAAGCAGAAGGAGGTGTAGCAATTGTAATCTCGAAAAGAATGAAAAACTCCCTAGAAACATGGAAGCCAATCTCAGATAAAGTTATAATGGCAAGATTCAAGTGCAAATTCCGACACACCATTATAATTCAATGCTACGCTCCAACAGAAGATGCAGAGGAGAATACCAAAGATGAATTCTATGCACAAGTCACCACAGCCCTGAATAGTACTAGAAGATCAGACATAATTATACTAATGGGTGACTTTAATGCAAAAGTGGGATCAAACAACAATGGACTTAAGAGTGTAATGGGCACACATGGATGCGGTACAAGAAACAATAATGGTGAAAGGTTGATAGAAATATGCCAAACATTCAACCTCACTATCGGTGGAACCATCTTCCCGCATAAGGACGTACATAAGTATACATGGACGACACCAAGTGGCAACGCCAGAAACCAGATAGACCACATATGTGTAAGCAGAAGATGGAGAAGCTCAATGATAGATGTGAGAAACAGAAGAGGAGCTGACATGGATAGTGATCACGAACTGGTAACAGGCGACTTCAAGCTGAAACTAAAAACCAACAGAAGCTACAACACCAACACCAATAGAAGAAAACAGCTAAATCTTCACTTGTTACAAAATACTGAAATCAAGTCCAACATGACCACGACCATCAGAGAAACAATTCGTCCGAATACACAGCAATGGGAAGAACTGGTTGTGAACATAAATCAGATCGCAGAGGAATCACTTGGCACTATCCAACACGAGAGAAAAAACTGGATTAGTGATGCAACTTGGGAACTGATAAAGAAAAGAAGTGATCTTAAGCAGCGTACTTGTAACAGAACTACAAGAGCAGAATACAAAAACATAGCGAAACAAGTAAAGAAAGCTGCCAGAAGAGATAAACGCAGACACTTCGAGAAACTCGCAACAAACGTGGAAAGAGCTGCAAACCAAAACAATCCTAGAGAATTATACCTACAAATAGGTAAAATCACTAACCGCAGACACACGAAAATCCAATCAATCAGAGACCGGAACGGTATCCCACTCTCTAATACGGATGACCAACGCCAGAGATGGAAAGAATACTTTCAGGAAACAAGCAACATCAACAACATCCCCATAAATAGTTTCCGAAGTAGTCCGAGTAGTCCAGAACTGAATATCCACACTGAACCACCAAGCTTACAAGAGATTAAAGAGGGCATAATAACGCTAAAACGGAACAGGGCTGCAGGTATAGATGAACTTCCATCAGAATTGCTACAAGCAGACCCGGAATTAGCCGCTGAATTATTAGAACCTCACATCACGAAAGCCTGGGAGGAAGAAAGACTACCTAAATCCTGGAAAAAGGGCCTGATTGTAAGACTTCCCAAAAAAGGAGACCTAAAAAGCTGTAATAATTGGAGAGGTATAACACTGCTAAACATCATATATAAAGTTTTCGCAACCTGCGAATGGCGCTCTCCGCTATATCTCTTGTTCATCGATTTCAAGAAGGCTTTCGACACGGTTCAACGTATTGCGATATGGAATGCATTAAGAAGAAAAAGAATTCCCGAAAAATTAATAAGATTGTCAGAAGCTTTGTATGAAGATGCAGAATTAGCAGTTCTCCACTGCGGACAAATAAGCGACCCATTCACCACAAATTCTGGAGTA
Source organism: Argyra leucocephala (assembly GCA_963942445.1). Lineage (NCBI taxonomy): Eukaryota > Metazoa > Arthropoda > Insecta > Diptera > Dolichopodidae > Argyra > Argyra leucocephala. Next base: position 128,243,042 of record OZ012680.1, on the reverse strand, counting down.
AGGCAAGGATGTCCACTGTCACCACTCCTATTCACGCTGGTAATAGATGAAATAATGAAAGAAACGGGTTCTTCCGGAAGAGGTATAAGGTGGGATCTCTCAAGGACACTTGAGGACCTTGACTATGCGGATGATATATGTCTGCTAGCGCATAGATTCTGCGACATTCAACATAAAGCAGACCTACTTCAGCAAGCAGCGCGCAGAGTCGGGTCATAACTCACTGTATCAAACGCTTTAGTGATATCAATAAATAAACCACTACAGAAATTATCATAAATTTCACTGCAAAACATCATAAGTGCATCCGCGGTACTTCGTTTTTTCCTAAAACCAAATTGTGCGTCACTAAAAAGTTTACTTTTAGCAAGAAATTAGTTAGGAGTTTAATAGTTTTTCTTGAGGTGTGCAGACGTGTTTTCTTTTACTCCGTTCAAAACTAAAACCAATTTGATTTTTTTTTTAAATAAAAAATAGAAACTTAAATTGTATGAATAAATTTTTTTAATAAATAAAATAAATTATAAGTGAATTTAAAAGAATAAATAAAATTAATTCAAAATTGTATTTTATAATACATAAAAAATAACAAAACTAAAATTATTTCTGTGAAAAAAAAAAAAACTTAAAATAAAATAAACCTACATTAAATTAAGTTCACTGAACTGTCCAATTTTATTACTGTTGGAGTTATTATATATGTTATGTTATATCTAACTATATGTTATATAACTAACACTTTACATTACACCATTAAACGTTTAATTGAAATTTACAAATCTATTTAAAATAAATTTTAAATTAACATTTAACATAACAGTTAAATTGAGCTTTCTTTAAATCATACCTATACGAAAGAACACAGTGCGTACGTGTTGCATCACATACGAGTGATTGGTTAAGTATCAGAAAAGGAGTTCCGCAAGGCTCAATTCTTGGTCCTGATCTGTTTAAATTATATATCGATGACTTAGCACGTCTTCCATTAATTGACAGCATTTAACTCTATGCAGACGATGCTGTCATTAAGTACTCGAATCATAATGAAGATGAATTTTTTATTACAATTCAAAATGATCTTGAGAGGATAAATGAATGGTTATTCCACCATAAATTACTTATGAATATTGATAAAACGAAAATACTGCTTTTCAACAACAAAAATTTTCAAGTGAATTCTTTCACTCATAACAATCTTAGTTTTGAAATAGTTCAAAAATATAATTACCTTGGTCTTTTGTTGGATAGTAAGATGAAATGGAATGAGCATATAAACCAGGTTATAAAAAAAATATCACCTTATATATTCTTAGGTTAAGGAAGTTTCTAAATAATAAGGCGCTTTTGAGTATCTACTCTTCTTATATTTTATCCCAAGTTACCTACGTTAATCCAATCTGGAACGGTGCTGCTCAGAAATATCTTATCAGAATTGAAACCATGTTAAAAAAAGCTATCAAATAATTAATAATTATAATATATTACATCCTACCCATTTGCTGTATAATAATACTTATATAAGCTTTCAAAATATCTGTAAACGAGAGTTGTATATAGTTGATTTTAAAATTATTAATAATAAAATTAAACATAATTTCATTTTAAATACAAAACATGGATATTCATAGTCATAATACTCGTAATAAAGCTAACTTCTATTTGCACTTATTCAGAACAAACAACCAAAAGAATAATTGTGTTTATAATTGCCTAAAAATTTTTAATGAATTACCAAATGATATTAAAGATACAGAAAATATTTGTCTGTTTAAAAACAAAACTTTGGAATACTTATTTAAATAACTATCTATATACTTTTTTATTATAATTTTTATGTTCACTTTATTTCTATTGTATATTTTAATTTAAATTTTGATTTTGATTTATTGTATATTTTGTTTTATATAATATATTATATGTTTTATTTTTTTTTTTATTTTACTATACGTCCTCATAGAAAACAAACTTTTTTTGATTAACTTTGTTAAATTTAACTAATAAGGCCATACAGCTTATGCTAAGGCCTATATCCTTCATATTTTCACCTAATTGGTTTCATATACTTATGTTAATGAGGTCAATATTTATTTTTTATAAATCACATTGTAAAATTATTTTTAAGTTATAAGGTAAATAAATATGAATTAAATAAAGAAAAAAAAAAAAAAAAAAACTGTAATATTCTGGACTTAATAGCTTTTTCAAAAATTTTTGAAATAGCACGCAGTATAAAAATAGGTCTGTAGTTATTAGATTCTAATACATTTCCTTTTTTAAAAGGAGAATTACTTCAGCTACTTTTAACTCATCAGGAAAGCTTCCTTGATAAACGCTGAGATTAAAAACATAACTTAAAACATCAACAATAAGTAGTGAAATCTTTTTCAAAAAATTATTGGAAAAAGAATCGTTAGGTGCAGAATTAGATATTTTAAGACTCATAATGAGTCTATGAATTTCCAAAAACGTTATAGGTTCAAAAAAGAAGCTGTCTCTGAAAAGATTCCTCACATAAATTAAATACAAAATGCTCAGATTGTGTGTTAAAAAAAAATTACAATATTTACTAGTTGTTCAGAAGTATTCAATTTTATTAAAATGATTAGCTAAGATTGATGGATCAGATACTATTTGAGAATTAATTACCAAAGAGGAAACAGAAGTAGAACAATCCACATTTTAAATAATTAAACCCACATTCCGAAAGGGAAAAGGGTCTGTAGTTGACCTCCATATTAATCTGTAGATCCACTGTTAACAAAATAAATAATTAAAGTGTGATATTTCAATCTTAGTTTTGAAATCTAACTATATTAAATAATTGTAAAATTCTACTTTTTATATAAAAGTAAAAAGATTTTGAAAATTTTGTGATTCTATCACAAATCCATTTTCAAGCAATTTTGTATTTGATTTTTAATATAAAATTTTAAAAATTCACTTTACTTTTTTACTTACTTAGTTTTTAAATCGTTGCAACAATTTTCTTAACTTAAGATAAACTTTAAACAAGCCAACAAAGAGAAAAAAAGGTGAAAAGATTAATGAAAAAGTTGAATTTTTTACAATAACAAATTCTGGTTACTCACTATACATCTGTTCCCCAGAAATGTCTCTATTCAAAAAAATCCAAACGAAAACAAAATAAAAACAAAGACTTTTAGAATATTTTTGTACCTGGACATCTTTTATGGAAAAACCTAAAGTTATTTTTTTGTTTTTTTTTTTTCAAATTTTAAACCAGGTGAATTTCTCTTCTTCAAAACTAAAAAAACCAAAAAAAAAATAATTTTTTTTTCTATTTTTTGTTACACTTTTATGCTACAAAGTTTGTGCAACAAAGTTTCTATTTTAGAGAACGAGCATACCGCATAACATTAAAAAGTATTCTTATGGGAATGTGAAGCCATATGATGATGTTTTGCATTATATATACTCAATGGTTATAAAAAATGGTATCATGGTATATGGTTTAGAAAATAAAAAATTCATAATTTATTTAATTTTCAAATTGTATAAGTAATTTTTGGTAACGTTTATAACACATGAAAAAAATATTTGAATTGTAGTTTGATCATAAAAAAACAAATGAGCAGATAACAAAATAAATTTTAATGAGAGCCCATGGTTCACATTTACAATTATGGGGTTCAATAATAAATTATTCAAGTATAGTAGTGTAACGACCGACTAGAATGGGTTCAAATTCTGTTACAGCCAAAAAAAAATCAAATTACTTTGTTTGTAGTAACTTTCAATACAACCAAATCGATTTGAACATAACATTTTTTTTTTTTTTTTTTTTTTCTCCTATTACTCCGCGTGGTAGCATAGAGCTTCGATAGTGAACCTCCATTCCTCTCTGTTGAGTACTACTTCCTTAATATCGTCCCAGATATAATTGTTGACTGTTAATTCTTGATCGATTGTGCGTCTCCATGTGTTGTATGGTCTGCCGGGTCTCCTTTGTCCTTGTGGATTCCACTCTAGAGCTCTTCTTGCTATATCACTTTCTGATTTCCTAAGTGTATGACCTATCCATTTCCATTGTTTACTATTTATATGTCTGTTGATCGGTTCTTCTCCAGTTATCATCCATATATCCTCGTTGCTAATTCTTGCCGGCCAGAATATTCTGCATATAATTCTCAAGCACTTGTTGATGAATACTTGTAGCTTCTGTTTGATTCTGACCGAAGTGAGCCATGTTTCACTGCCATACATTAATGTTGACTTAACACATGCTCTGAATATTGTTAGCTTTGTTGTTCTCGATATTTGGTTGCTCCGCCATATCTTCATTAGGCTCCCAAATGTTCTTCTTGCCTTATTTATACGGCTGTTGACATCTTCTGTTGCACCTCCTCTTGATGTTATAATGCTCCCCAGGTAGTTGAATTCTTCTACGTATTCTATCTGTTGTCCACTCACTGTTATTGGTTCACTATAACTATTGTTTGTCCTCATTGCTTTGGTTTTCTCGATATTTAATTCCAGTCCCGATTTCTTTGCTTCTTCCTGTAATCTGTTGACTTTGTTCTGTAGGTCCCTTTGATTTTTTGATATGAGGCATACATCATCTGCGTAATCTAAGTCTTCTAAGTTTCCGAAGAGATCCCATTCTATTCCGTTTATTCCAGTGCAAACTTTTCTTAGAATGTCGTCTAGTATTGTGTTGAAGAGAAGTGGAGATAGTGGACATCCTTGTCTAACTCCTATATTGGTGTAGAATGGATCACTGATGTTACCTCTGTGTTGAACTGTTGTCTCTGCATCTTTATACATCGCTTTGATGATGTTGATGATTTTTTCAGGAACTCCCTTCTTTGTAAGTGTTCTCCATATTGCGCATCTCTTGACTGTGTCGAATGCTTTCTTAAAATCTATGAATAGTAGATATAGTGGGGCATTCCATTCTACTGATTGTTCAACTATGACCCGTAAAGTATTTGCCTGGTCTACACAGCTTCGGTTTGGTCTGAAACCTGCCTGCTCTTTCCGTAGTATTGGTTCTAGTACTTCTTCTAATCTTTTCTTTATAATAATTGCTATTATCTTATGAACAGTATTTAGAACCGTGATTCCTCTCCAGTTGCTGCAATTTGCCAAGTCTCCTTTCTTAGGTATCTTGACAATCATTCCTTTCTTCCATGATGGTGGTATATTCTCCTCTATCCATGCTTTCCTGATGTGGGGTTCAATTGTTTTAGCGAACTTAACATAATAATTATTAAAAAAGATAAAATAATTAATAATCAATAAAAATAATATATAATATACAATATACAAAAATATATACCAAATAATTACAATAAGCTGGCCTGCAGATCCACTGCTGTATGCGTTTTAGACCGCATAAAAAATACTTTCACTGAAATTTTACTTAGAACTGGAATTATATCATAACTAGTTATTGAAATCAAACTATCATGACACTCTTTATTGGTCCCACTCTATAAATTCATATTTGAATAAAATGTAAATTCATTACTATTTTTAATTAAATGAATGTGATGGGAACGTGTCATATGCCTGCATTTATTTTACCGATATTTCATTTCCCTATATTTCACTTACCAGCTTTTTATTTGCCTGTCACTTGCCTGGGTATATGCTGAATACTGGATATAAATATATATATATTATATACATTATATATATATATTATGTATATACATTATATATATACATATGAACATATATTCGAGATTCTGAGTTAGGAAAAGATTTTAGAGTTGTACAAAAAATCAAAGTTCTAAGCCTTTTACAGAATATTTATAATAATAATTTTTATGCATAGTAGCTGTTGGTTGAATTCAAACAAAATGTTTAAATTCGAAAACATTAAATGAATTAAAGTCGGTTTTTGGAATTTACTTATGTTTTGGTTTGATAATTGGTATTTTGTATTTGGAATTTCGTTGCCAACTCATAAAATATTCGTATAAATACTTACCGGTAAATGAAATATAGGCAAATGACATTCAGGCAAATAAAATACATGCAATACCCGAATGTATTACACTTACTGGACATCATCAACAGGTATTTTATCTCGTCAATTAATATTTTAACACTATTCGAACTCATCTGCTAAGCTCATCGGTAGGTATTTTTTTTTTTATACATAGCCAAAAACACTAGTTTGGGACCTTTTATATCGACTGGTACGTTTGGCTAGGGTTGGAAAGGAAGATTAGCAAAAGAGGATGGTAAATGGGAAGGAGGACAATTACAAAACGAAGGTGTTAATGTTCGTCTTGAATTGTAGTATTTGACTACCTAGACAACTACCAATTTGATTTTGATTAGTTTCATATAAAGATTTAAATAAAATTCATATGTGAGTTATAACAATGAAACTAAATTCCAAATTTAATTGTTTAAAAGTTATTGAATAAAAGCTATACATTTTTTATTAATATTTCATTTAAATTAGTAACGAATTTCTCATTTTTTATATTTTATAGGTTCAAACTCTAACTAACTTTTAATCTTTGAAAGATAAAATTAAATTTACTTATTTATCTTTATTATTTATTTTCATTTATTGCATAATTTTTTCTGTTTTACAATTTTACTTTTTTCTTATCACGTTGTGTCCTCTTAGTTTTGAATAACATTTCTTAAATATCTCTTATTAAATGGACTATTACAAGAGACCTTCACAATCGATTTTGCAGATGATATATGCTTGCTCACTTACACTAAAACTGACATGAAAAACAAGTTGAAGTCAATAATCAAATATGCGGCGCAAGTAGGATTGCTGATAAATGTAAACAAAACAAAACTAATGAAACTCAACACAGCAGTAATCCCATGTAACTGACAGATTGATAATGAAAACGTAGAGGAGATAACGTAATTCGACTATCTTTATTTTATTTATTTTATTTATTTATTTGTTTTATTCTCAAAAAGAGCGTTATCTCATACAGAGTGATTATTATTAGTTAAAATTTTTTAAATTAAATGTTAATTATACATCATAGTAAACAACAAGTGGAAATAGAAGTAGAAATAAAAATATGATATTATAAAAAAGAAAAGAGAAAACATAGTAATAAGATATATAGAATATTTACAAAATAGAAAATTTTTAACAATTATTGAGGAATTATATTATAATTCAATTATTAGAAAAGAAAAAAGAAAATTATAATAATTTGATTAATTAAAATTTTTTATATATTTTTTAAAACTTATATAATCTTTATTTTTGATTGTAGTTGGAATTTTATTATATTCATTGACCGATGTGCTATAAATGTTGCTTATACCTCTTCTTGCTCGAAAATCAGACGCATTTCTTGTATTATGTTGATGAACCTCTGAACCTTGTTGAAGTGTTGTGTTGGTGATTATTTGTTGGTGTACTATTTTATATATATGACTCACTTGTACTAATTTTATTTGATCCTGCATCTTTAAGATCTTAAAGTTCTCATATAAACTGTTAGTAGACGTTCTAATATTTAAGTTGTACAGGTTTTTTATAGCCTTGTTTTGCAAGGTTTGGATTTTTTTCAAATTCTGCAACGTACTTGTTCCCCATATTATTAGCCCATACACTATATTTGAGTGAAATAAACTGAAATATAGTGACCTTTTTAATGTATGTGGTATATTATATGATATTTTTTTGAATATTCCTGCTGCTCTTCTACATTTTTTCATAACTTCGATGACGTGTACATTCCATGAAATATCGCTGTCAATTATCAAACCAAGATATTTAAAGTTATCAGCTTTCTGAATAATGTTATTATTATAGAACAATTTTAGATTTTGACCGATTGGTGCTTTCAATAACATGTATTTTGTTTTGTTTGCGTTTACAGTTAATTTGTATTTGTTGATTACTTTAAATAAGATTTCATTATCTAGGTTGATTTTATTTTCCAATTCCTCATAGTTATTCTCGGTATACATAATTGCTAAGTCATCAGCGTACATAAGTATTTTCCCATTCAGTTCTAGGTTAGCAATTTCGTTTACATAACACAGAAAAAGTGTTGGACCTAGCGAGCTTCCTTGTATTACACCGTAGTTAACATCTTCTTTTTTACTTTTAAGTTTCTGAAGCTCCGCGAATTGTGACCTATCACTTAGATAGTTTTTGAACCAATTATATGAAGAACTTCTAACGCCCATATTGAATAATACTCTTAATAGTATCTTTCGATCCACAGAGTCAAAAGCTTTTGAGAAATCATAAAAGAGAACTCTAACTTTTTTTTTTTGATTTAGGTTTTGCTCAATTAATGTTATCAGATCAAATAATGTTGCTTCTGTATTTGAATTTTTTCTAAACCCATACTGCCTGTTACTAATTATGTTATTTTGAATTAAATAATCAGAGAATTGTGCATTTACCAATGTTTCAATAATTTTGCTGAGGATTGGTGATATTGCGATAGGTCTGAAATTGTTTATATCATTTTCGTCTCCATTTTTATATATTGGTGTAATTTTACATTGTTTTAAAATTTTTGGAAATATAGAAGTGGTAAGTGATGTATTTATTAGTGAGTTTATATATGGTGCAATCTCATTTTTACATTCTTTAAATACTTTTGTTGGTATGTTGTCAGAACCAGTCGCGTTGGAATTTTTCAATCTCCCAATGCATTTCTTTATCTCGCAATAGTTGACAGTTTTGAATTTAAATCTAATATTTGTTTCGGAGATAGGAATTATTGTTTCTTTTTTTATTTGATCAGCTAATACTTGACCAATTTTACTGTAGTGATAATTAAAATTATTAAGCTTATGTAATTTGTCTGACTCCGTCATATTATCATTTAGAAATTTGCTGTCCAGATTATTATTTGAACTAACTATCATTTCCTTCACATTTTGCCAAGTTTTTCTTGCATCGTTACCACATTTTCTGAATTTTTGTTCATAATACATTTTTTTTTTTGTTCTTTTTAGTTTGGTTAACTTATTCAGCCAATATTTGTAGTGTTCTTTTATGTGATCATTTTGAAAGTCTTTAACTAATTTTTGATGCCAATAATTTTTTGTTTTAATTACATCAACGACTTCATTATCAATCCACGGTTTTGAGTTCCCTGTTTTATTTTTCTTCTTTACGATAATACTACATTTGTTTACTCCATTTGTTAAATAACTGTAATACATTTGTATCATAATTAATTTTCGTATATGTTGCATTATTAGTTTTTATTTTATCATTACAAGAGAGTAAACTAGTTTCCACAAACATTATGTCATGGTCAGATATGTCGTAGCTTAATTGAGTAATATCAATATTTTGATTTATATTATTTGTTAGTATGTGATCTAAACACGTGTCGGTAGCAGGTCTGGTTATTTTATTATTGCAGAAGAAAAAACAATTGGAATATATAATATTTTTATATTCGTTTATACGCTGATTATTTTTTTCCAATATATTAAAATTAAAATCCCCAACTATTAGAGTATTAGAATTATTTTTAAAATTGTTCAGTTTGTTATCAAAGATGTGTAAAAAATTATCAATAAATTCTTTGCTTTGTATAGGAGGTCTGTATACGGCCATAATGTGAAAGTGCTTATTAGTTTTTTTTAAATTAATTTTAATTGTTATAAAACTAGAATAATTATCACAGAAAGTTTCTTCTGTAGAAAAATGTATTGTTTTGTGAATAAAAATTCCAGCACCACCACCTTTCCTACCAGATCTACAAGAAAGAACTTTTTGGTAACCTGGAATGTTTATGAATTCTTTTTCTTCATCATCTATCCAAGTCTCAGTAAATATAATAACATGAATAGTATTGGCAGCAGAGTCAAGTAAGTAGAGTACATCATCAATTTTGTGTTTTATGCTTCTAATATTCATATACATAATTTTTAACGAGTTTTTGTTTTTGAATTTTAAAGTTTCTATATTATCTATACGATGGGTTTTTGGGAGAAACGGCAAAGTGAAATCGATGTTAAGATTAGGTATTGATGTCATCAAATGATGTTATATCGTAAATTCTGACAACATTACTGTTGTCCTCTTTTCTTATAAAAATCTTGCCGTCCTTTACCCATGCGAATTTTATTTTTTTTTCTCTTTTCAATTCTCTAGCTTTTTTAAATAGATAATTATTGTTGTTGGTTAGTTTTTCATTAATGTAAACAAAAGAATCTCTTATGGTAGGTGGTAAGTCATTGATTATGGCAGACAATTTAATACTAGTTCTCTTTTTAGCTTCAATTATTTTTCTCTTAATAGTATTATTTTCCAATGTTACGATTAAATTTTTAGGTAATTTGGAATGCTTAGAGAATCTACTTTCCAGTTGCACGTTCTCTATCTGTTCTTGTCTAACATCTACACCTAGAATTTGAAAGACTTTTTTGCTTACTTCTAATTTATTTTCTATTTCCTCCGGTATTCCACAGATTTCCACTATATTTTTGTATTTATTTTGTTTTAATTCTTCTATTTCTCTGGAATTTCTATTTATTTTTACCAATAACCCTTGGTTTTCATTTCTGAGGTTAATATTTTCTTCTATTAGATTATCCACTATTTCATTTATTTTACTTAATTTATCATTTAAGTCTGCAAAACAAGATCCAAAGTATTCTAATTTGTCTAAGATTTTGTTGATTTTTTCTTCCAAGTTTGTATTTTTTGGAGTAACAACAGTATGATTTAGATTTCCACTTGGTGTGCAAGATTCAGTTGAATTAGTATTCAGGGTAGAACGACGATTCTTGCGTTGTTTTTTACAGATTTCACAAAACCAATACATTTCATCATTCTCCAAATATTTCTTGTGATCTTCAACACCAAGTCCTACACAAGTGATATGGTACCAATTTTTGCATATTCCATCACACATTATTCTCTTTATTTGTCCTTTAAACATTTTTTTGCAAGAGCCGCAATTTTTGATGTTTGCTATGTTAATGCTAGCCATTTTGTCTTTTGAATTAAAATTAAAATGTGTTCAAATAAGTTTGATGTAGATTTATTTCGTTGAGAGCCACTGTTTTATTATTTGAGTAACACTGTTTTAATTTTTGAGCAACACTGCTGATTAATTATTTTAATTGTTTTGACAGTTGAACGAAATTGACATGTAATTAATAGGAGCAATGAGCATGCATGTGTGTAAACCGGTCTCGGTGTTTACATTTATTTTAATTTATTTTAATATTATTGTTTAAGTTTGTTCTTTTTAAACTAGTTTTTAATTTTTCGAAAAGTGCATTTATTTAATTTTGGATACAAATATAGTTTATTGTTTTAGTTTATGTTTAAATAATTATATTAATTAATTTTAAGTATTATGTGATATTGAAGAGTGAAATGTTAAATAAATTAGTAAAGATTTTAAAGAGAAATAAAGTAAAGTTTAAGATAATTAAAGTTTTAATATTAAAGATAATTTTAAAGTTTAATTTATATTTTTTTATTTTTTTATTTTTTTTTTTCTTTTTATTTAATTAATTTAGAAAATAGCAAATTTTGGATTATTAAATATAAGCATTTATGGATTATGGTATTGTATAATACATATATAAAACACTGATTATATTTGTATTTGTAATTAAACATGTAAGCACTAAACACTGTTGTAATATAGCAATCTTTTAGATACAAAATAAAAATGTCAATGTGAAATTGAAAAAATGAAAAAATGTTCAGAATTAATTTAGAATTATATTAACATAAGTTTATAAATTAATCCTAAATAATTATCACAGCTTATGACAGTCTAATTGAGAAATAGTTCACCAGAATTTCAAACCAAATTAATTAGAATAACCGACAAAATAAATTATTTATTACAGAGCGCGAAAATAATCAACCTAGTTGTTTACAGATATATTTATCAAAAAAAAAAAAAAATAAAAAAAAAAAAAAAAAAAATAAAAAAAAAATTACTGTGGATGCAAGTTTATTACTGTGAATGGTGGCGCAGATATTGAAAGCCGTATCCGAAAGGCATGTCCAACACAGCAGTCCCATGTAACTTACAGGTTAATGATGAAAATGTATTGCAGGTAACGTCATTCGACTATCTTTATTACTGTGGATGCAGGTTTATTACTGTGGATGGTGGCGCAGATGTTAAAGCCAGCTTCGAAAGGCATGTTCAGCATATTGTAATTTTGTAAATCATCTCACGTAACCTGAAACTCAAATTCTTCAGATCCAAAGTTCTTTTATATGGATGCGAAACGTTGAAAACAACAGAAAGAATTGTCTCGCCTATCCAGATATTTGTTAATAAATGTGCGAGACGGATTCTCCAGAGATATTCTGGCTAGAAAAAATCCAAACAATGTATTGTGGAACGAACAAGAATTGAGTGATCAAAAAAATTATTAAACGTAGAATATGTAAATAGATCCGCCACACACTTCGCCGGTCTGTACAGGAAATTTCGCAAAAGCGGTTCTTGAATGGAATCTGTCAAAGAAATCATGGTCGTCCTAAAACAATCGCTTGTCCAAAATCAAGTTCGGTGGAAGATGATTGTTGATGTGCTATGCACCAACAACCTGATCAATGTATCTCTTAAATAAATTTATAGAGTCAGGAAAATGTATATCTACTCTAGTACATCTGCTAGTCTTCCAATTTTTCGGATTTATATTAGAAGTGAATTGTATTTTAGTAGAAGTCTATCATTTTATTCATCTATCTTATATAGAAGTCTGGAACAATTTGTAAATTCTTATCAGTAAAATTATTATTTATATTTTTTATACAGTTATACTAAACCTCTTGATTGTTTTTAATAAATAAAAAATGTATTTTCAAATCATATTATTCAAATGATTAAAAATTTTAATAACGCATATATATAACAGAGTCAACTAAATTTGTAACAACATTAAGAAAACTTTTACGAATATGCAAAAAAGAATTCTTCTATGATAACTAAAACCATTTATTTGAGGTTAAATATAACCTCAACACAAAATGAAAATAACGTTAAAAAAAAAGTAAGAGTAAAAAGTTGAAACTTATCAACACAAGTGTTTCACCAATCAAGTGAGACAAAGATTATATGCATGTATATATATATATATATATATACATTCAATGTAAACTTTACTAGAGTTCTAGAAGCAACCAACAGCAAAAATAACAACAATTACACTATATGGTATATTACCAGACTTTGAAGTGTATTTTACTCAATATTGTTGTCATACTTTATTTTTGAATAGGAGTTTTTGATTGCATAAATTTATCCTTTAAAAGATATTAAAATAAAAAGAAGATATATTTATTATAATATTACATTATATATATATGCATAATATTTGCCACCTCTAAATGATTCATTAGAGAATTATTTTAGAATACTTTATGGCATATGTGCCCGATAATACTTCATCTTGAGATTGAATAGTTCTGGCAAGGTAACATAATTCAAATCCATAACGATATTTATTTCTATATGGTACCTACTTTTATTTCGTTTTGAAAAATTTATGGTTTGTTTTTAGTTTCATTTTTTTTGTTATAAGTTCGAACATTACTCTTGTAAGGTATTTGTGAAAACTTTTAAATATTAATATAAGTAGCTATATACATATATTTATATATATATATAAGATAATTATTGTTGTGGAGAGTCGAACATGAATATATTTTGAAATTGCATAAAGTTGAATTGTTAGAGTTAGAGAATATAAGTATGAATGAGATATGAAATATTAGATTAAAGTTAAAAAGCTCCATTGATATCAATCCATAAAACATTTTCTAGAATAAAATTAGAATTGAAGTATTAATGGATTTGTAAATGTAGTAAAATCGTGCAATCTAAAAACAAGATAAACATACCTACTTATTTTATTATTGAATATAATATCATTGTTGTATCTATAGTATTTTTGCTTGCTAGTTTAGCTATTTGTTGCTAATAAAGGTAAATAACGAAAATTTTAAAATAGATTTTTTGAACAATAAGAGAATTTATAAAAAAAAATACAATTGGATTTGATAACAGTCAGTCAGGTTTTTTAGAACACAGAGGTACTAAATCATCAGTTATTTCGATTACACAACTTGAACAAATATACGATGCAATAACTGATGGAATGTATGGATGTGTGTGGCAGGCACGAAGCGTCCATATATTGAGTTGAATAAGTGCTTCCCCAAATTAAATATTATTTATTATTTTTTACAACTTTTAATATAAAATATATATTTAATTTAATATAAAAATTACTTAACAATAAAAATTCAAATCGAATGAAAAAAATTTCAAGCAAAAATTATGTGCATTGATATTAATTACATTATGTATGTTTGTTTACAAAATAATGCCTTATATAAAACATCATATTTTCTATTATTCTTTCAATCATACAAGCCAACAAGTGATATTCAACAACCACAAATTTAAAATATTTGAAAATAATGCCTATTAAAAATCATTATTCTCTTACCAATTAATATAGCTATAATAATAATTATACATAGCATAAACATATAATGACAAATTAAATACCAGTTTCCTCATTTATAATATACATACACTCAAACACACTGTCTCTATTTAGTCTCCTAGCAACAACAACAAAATAATAAATGAAGCGACAATAAAATAAAATCTTAGAAGAAAAAAAAATTGATTGAGTCGCTGATATTCATTCCAAATCTACCTGATATAATTAGAAAATATCTGATAGAAAATAGATTATCTAGGGAAAGCACAACAACAAAATATCGCATGACACAAAATGAATTTACAAAACAAAAAAAGTAGCAAGGAATGAATTAATTTTGTGCATTATTGTGGTTGTTGACTTAAATGAGAATTAATATTTATATAAATAATGTATGTAGTTTTTGGTTTTTTTAGAGAGTGGTATGGATATGTGTTAAGTAATTCTGTAGTTTTTTGTTACTGAATGCTACATTGTTTATTTTCAGCCATAATTTTGTTTTATGCAGTTTTGAAACAATTTGTTAACAAAATGTAAAAATTTAAAATATTTTTTTTTTATTATTATTATGTACAAATAATTAAAATAGAAAATTGTAACTGTGTTTTTTAAATTGTATTATTGCAAGCTTAAGAAAAAATCATTTTCTGCTAGAAGTTTTGAGAAAAAATTATTAATTGTTAAGGATGGTAAACCAATGCTTGCTCTACTAATAACAACAACAATAAAACGGTGTAATCAGTATTTTTCAATAAAATCTTATAATTCCTATACGTTGTTTTTTCCAACATTAATATGGAAAATTCATATTCACACTTTTTTTACATTGTTTTCTTAAAATCAGAACTTAAATTAAAGTTATATTTTCAGATGAAAATTTTAATAACAAAAACAGTATTTGCGAAATATTAACATTTTTAATTGAAACAGAATTACACAACTCTTTTAATGAATAGTCTAAACTTTGTTAATTGATGATAACACTTCCTCTATAAAAACTATTTCAGTTGAGCGATTGTTTTTCTGCCTAAATAGAATTAAAACTACTTTGAGAAATAGATGTGAACAATTTTAAATGTCGAATTTAGCAAAAATTTCAATAGAAAAGGAAAGCCAGAGCAAACTGGTGTTTTCTTTTATAGTGCTTCCCCAGTTGAAAATTCCACGCCCCGTCAGTGGTGTGTAGCATTATTATAAATCTAACAAAATTCGTTGATGTTGTACCGCACAATAAACTGCTGCAAATTCTTATCGACTTTCAGAGTTATTGTGTAACTCTCTTATAAAAAATTATTTTTTTATTCTTTATTTAGATTTTTGATAAGGTTATTAATTTCACAAAAACCGTCTTGCTTAGTGATTTAAGCCTTAGCTGTTTGATCAAACAATAAATTTTATCAAATCGGATATTTTTAAAGAGTTTTTAAATATTACTTTAACTAAGCTTTACAATTTGTTATTTTTTAATTGTATTCTAAACATAAAATAATCAATATAAGTATACATATATATATATACACACCATACATATACATATTATTTATCCAATAGAACACATTGCGTCAAAACGAACGACAGAATTAGTGAAAATAAGCGAATATAACAACGTTGAGTTGCGCAAGAGTCATTATACTTGGGCCGTTATTATATCTATTATATACATAATGAATTTTCCAAAAAATAAATTAACCTCAAGATATAACATTTATGCCGACAACACAAATAGAATATCTAAAGCACTGGAAAACTTCATAAATCATGATATGAGGATTTTTTCCGCTTGGTTGGATGAGATAGAAATGTGCGTAAATGTTGAAAAGTCAAATTCAATCTAATAATTAAAACTCAACAAAAAACCTACAATGAAATTGATTGAAATAAAAAACAACAAAATTCAAGGAGTTAAGATTATAAAGGAAGCATCATAGATGAAAAATTCAAATGGGATGACCAGATAAACTATACTTATATAAAAAAAATAATATATATCTTCAATATCCATCATGAATATAAATATGACTTGTTTGTGTATAATATGGAGTGTACAATGACCATATCTTGTCCAGAATTAGATTGAATATTTGTAACTGGAGTCGTTTCTATCAATTTTATATAAAACAAAGTTCAACAACAATTGCAGAATAACACTGTGCTAACGAAAGATAAATCTTTATCACTACACAAACGAATTAAAAATAAATGAAAAACTGGAAGACTATGTTTTCTCCATAAGTACTTTAATTTTCCAAAAAACATTGCAGTGTTTTTTAGATCAAAGTAATGGTCATAAAAGAATTCTTAAACTGGGTTAAATGAAATATTTTAATTTTAACATGATAGTCAGACAGCGATTATATCACTAGAATCGGTAACTGTCAACTCAAAAGGTATAATGATTTCCAGATCAATTCAGAATTGATGTATGTTGAGTGCCGGATTATAAAGACACGAAAAAATTTATCAATACCACATTCATGTACAATAATACATATATTGAAGTAGTTAAAAGTTACAAATATCTTGGGTGATACTAGATGAAAAATTAAGATGAGATGAGCATATTAACTACATTATCAAAAAAATAACACCATTTGTTTTGCAAATCTAATATACTATACATCATTTGTTCTTCTTATATCATTTCAAATGTAATCTACGTTAATCCTATTTGGAACAGAGCTCCACAAACCTATCTGAACCAAATGGATCTTCTTATCAAAAAAGCCATTAAAATCATACAAAATTGTTCTACATTGCACCCCACTCATATGCTCTATTCTGCAAATTTATATAACAGTTTCAATAAAATATTTAAGCAAGAACTATACATGGTTGCATTCAAGATAATAAATAACAAAATAAAGCATAATTTCATTTTAAATAGGAATATTTATTTACACAATCACAATACACGCAACAAAACTAATTTTTATTTAACATCCTTTAAAACAGAAAAGCAAAGAAATAATTGCGTATATATAACTGTCTAAAATCTATAACAAAATTAAATCCAAAATATTAAAAAAATTTGTATCTTCAAAAGTAAAACTAAATAATTACTTAATATATCATAAATATTGGGTATTTTAAGAATGTGCATTCATTTCTTTAATCACTCTGTATTTTATTTATTATTTTAAATTTTTTTTGTTTAATTTTTCTCACTCATTAACTTAACATTATTTATTGTAAACATATAAGAATTTTACAAGTATGATATTATGCTGTAAAATTCATAACAATAAGACCAGACAGCGAAAGCTTAGGTCACCAAATTTTCATATCAATCTGAAATTATATAAATTATATATAAATAAAAAAAAATAAAAATTGTGAATTATTCATAGTCTATAAGTATAAACATCAATGTATTATTATAAATTAAATCAGAAATATATGAATAAATAAAGAAAAAAAAAATGCAAATCAAATGGATTTGCTGGAAGTGGAATAGTGTTAAATATCATTTCTGTAATTTAGGCACACCTTTACATTACAGAAAGTAATCATAAATTCAATTGAAAATGGTTCAATTAACATGACTTTAATGTTATCAAACTTACCTGGGCTATGTTGGTCCGTAAGCGGTCTCTTAATTTATTATTTATATAATTAATCAAATTAAATATCAGTATGATGGTAGGTGATTGTTTTTTTTTTTCATGTCCTTGACAGTAATTTAGATAACTTTTACCTTTTCGGGCTTTATTAACTACGGTAGAGCAAATTTATACTACAATATAGCAAACTTATAAAGCAATATTTTTCGAAAATTTATTTATCAAATTATTGGCTTATCATCTGATTAGTCCTGTTTAATACAACTTTATAGGATTGGGCTCAACTCAAATATGGTCACTGCACATTGATGTGACAAAGAGAATAAAACAAACCTACTCCTTCTCTGTAATTGCACCACAAGCCTACTTTCTATCCACCATCGCATTGTTAAATATTCAAATTGGTTTCAAACTAGGATCCAGTAAAATATGTCTTAAAAATCTCATCTTGCAACATAATTGGTATTATATTGATAGAATTCTATCATAATACTTTACATTCCATTAAAATCATTTTTCGCGAAATTTCAATAATCATTATTTTTAAAATCGATTTTTAGTTTTTTTTTTTATTATTTACTTATTAGAGTTTCTTATCAATTCAATATACTTAACAAACACTTCTATTCTTTTTCAATTAAAATATTACATTATTATCTTTTGAAAGAAAACGTATACCATTTTAATTGTATTTTGTTGATGTTTTAAAATATAATAATTTAATATTACGCTGATGCACAAATTTTAACTAAAATCTCTTTTACATAACCTCAACAAAACAGATTATTTTGAGAACGTGATGCACATTCGTATTCACAATAATCTGTATCAAGTTTTAATATTAGTGGTTGTTGGTTGTTTTGTGTTGTTATTACCTTGCATACAACACGTATATATTGTATCATTAATATTAGTTATATAACTTTTTACATTAAATTCTTGCCATAGAAAAATATTAATAATAATTATTATTATTATTATTTGTTTTTATGAAATTATTCTCTTTGTTCTTTATATGTGTGTACGTAACAGTAAGAAATGAAATGTGTTCTTATTTTAATTTAATAATAATGAAACTATGCGATGATGTTATTTCATAATATAATGCGAGATTTTAATACAATAAAATATTATATTATTAGGTATCTATTTAATATTTGTATATATTGTATAATTGAAATAGAAATATATATATATAGTGTTTATAAAAGATATTAAAGATATAAAATTTAATTAAAAGTTATTGAAAAACACAACATATAAAATTATGAGTTGAATATTGGTAAAATAATATAATGAAATTTTAGATATCAAAACAAAAAATATTGAATTAAATTAAAGGCTTAAAATTAAAAGAATAATTCTTATAAATTAATATAGAGTAAATTTTGTCTTTTTTTTGATTAAACACTTTAATTAGCTAAAACTTTAATTGGTTCAACGCTGTAAGAACAATTACCGCTGCCTGACAATGTCTACGATTATAATTCAATAAAAATATTTATACTATTTTGTTGTAAAAAAAGAATTCTAATAAACAAAATTTTGCAATAACAGTTTATGCACAGTTTAGCTTTTCTGAACTGATTAAAACTTTAAATTGGAAGTATTTTTTTTAAAGTCATCAAACAATTAATTAAAATTACCGATTAAAACACTTTAAATTTAAAAAAAATATTTTTATACGTTCACAGCCAACGATAATGTTGAGATTTAATTTTTAAGCAAAACTAAAATAGCCATGCAAATTACATTTTTATTTATAAATAAAATAAAAAGTACTTTTTCATGGCGCCAGCAGTTAACGGAAAATTTTGCAAATTTAATATTAAGAAATTTCAAAAAGTAAAATGTCAAATAATAGCTATGTTTTTAGGCAGCGTTTATAAATCAGATTTTGTATAATCAAAGATTTTATGTTTACACTAATTTTATTTCATTTATAAATTTTATTACAAATACATCAAATTTTGTTTCAAAAGTTTTAATTACATTATGTCAAAGGTGTAGTTAGGTAAAAAAAAATTAAAGAAAAAAAAATATTAGCATTGCGTCAAAATATGCGCACCCGAGAAAATGAAAAGGAGTTTGCGAAATGGCTACTATCACTAACAGGATATTGGTAATGAAATAACCGACAACACGGTAAAACTACCTCTACCATGCTTTCCAGGACCCAGTTGCACAACTATACGATGACATAAATTTAGCTCTTATAGCAGTATTAGTGTTAATTTGAGTGCTCCCCAATTGCTGCGAAAGGTTATAAATACGTTATAGCACTAAAATGGAGAATTCTATAAGACACCGGAGTAAGTGCTGTAATATTGTTATAGGATTAGTATACATGTATTAGTGTATATGTTTTTATTTTGAAATGATATTCATTTGAAATAATTTATGTTATGCGAGAGTGAAAAAGGTATTATTTTTTATTTTCAAATAAAAATTTTATGGAGTTTCTATTTATTTCCTGAGAAAGGGAGATAGATATTAGTTAATAATATATAAAAATGTCTTACTAATAAATAATATTTTGCGGTTAAGAATAAATGTATTGATATTTATAATTATTGTGACTAAAATGCAAAGTTTGTCTGGGAATGAAATTTCATTGACATTTTTATTATAAAAATAATTCGAAAAGATACAATGCCCTCTATGCCCTATAACCAATTTTTAAATAAATAAAAGAAAATATATTTTTAAATAACATCTTTAAAATATTTAATAATGTACGTTAATTAATGCATTACATCAAATTTGATATTCAAAAATTATTCTTTTAATAAAAATGATATTCTTGCGAAAAGAATGCAAAGTAAAGTTTAACAGTTTTTGTTTATTTAAAAAAAGAATTTCTTTTACCATGTTTGTAGAAAATAATGGCCTTGGCAAAATATTTATTCAAAGGCTACATTAAGTTTATTAGTAACATTATAGGAATACAGTAAAATAATAACACCACTACTGCTATTCCAGCAATTCTATTCTTATAACAACACTTTAACTCTTAATTTAGGATTACGCACTTTTAGATTTATAAAAGCATTGCTGTATCACTTGCGGAAAATCCCATTATAACAACTCCCGCAATTGCTATAAGAACATTCTTATAGCAGTATTAATCACATTATTCTCATAAAAACATCATTATAACACCTTTAGTGCTTATCGGGAGTCATATAGAAGTCTTGTAGCACTAATTTTGTTTTTATAACAATAAAATGTTACGTGGGAATATATCCGAAGTATTAAGGACAGAGCAATATTAACAGTAAAATTGGAAATAAATAATAAAGTATTGCAAAAATGTCGATACAGGGGTCAGTGATGATTGGAATGATCAACTAGCATATCTAAAAGAATTTTTGAATAGCCTCAATTCAATTGGAATGCCTCCACATATATTGAAATTAAAAATAATATGAACTGTCATAATGCTTCTCAGAAACTTTATGCCATTAAGAGGGCTATGTAATGGCCCAAGATTAATCATAACAAAGTATTAAAAATCACTATATCGAAGCCAATATTGTAAATCGTAATAACTCAGATACAGTTTTTATTCCATATATTCTTCTAATTCTGTCCGATACAAATCTTTCTTTTATTTGCAAACGGAAAAAATTTCCAATTCGACTAACTTATTCAATGACAATTAAAAATCTAAAAAAAAAAAAAAAAAAAAAGTCACAAAGCCAAACTTGTCTCTCTTCCTAAGCCGGGGCTTACTCATGGAAAATTATATGTTGCTTTGTCTAGACTAAGATCTTTTGACAATCTTACTGCCGTCTCAAAAAAAAGAGAAATAGAAAATTGTGTTTTTAGGAAAGTATTTTAATGAAAACTATTAATTTAATGCTAGACCGGTGAATGTTACGCCGTGAATAGCTAGTATTTTATTATAACTGGTCTATTATTATTATAACAAAATAAAATTAAAACAATTATAAATGATTAAACCTTCACTCACAGGATATCTATCTGAATGCGTACCTCTTTCTTCGTTATCTGAAAGCTTAAATTCGTTTTCTTAGGTTTGGTTGTAAGTAATAATAGGTTTATTCATATTAGTCATAACTTAAGCTCTAGTTTAGATGTATTTTTAAGTAATTCAGATAGGCTTAGTTCTGTAATAAGAAAAAGAAAAAGCACCGGGTGCAAATACGAAAATATAAAATGTAAATATTTAGAATAAAAATAAATGAATGTCTTTTAAAGATTGAAGTAACAAATTTAAATGGGTATCAAAACAAAAGTTTACACCTTGATAGTTTAAGACCATAGTGATAAGTACGTGTAAATATAATTATAAGAAAAATGCATGGAATTTTAATTTGATCAAGCACAATATTTATGAAATTAAATGAAAAATTAAAGCTAAAATCTTATGCAGAATAAGGAGACATATTTTGACATTGTATTGATACATTCACTCTTAGAAACTTTTTAGTTAAGCCCCTTCACGTTTCGTTACCTGCAATCTCACTATTGTTTTGTTTGACAATTAAAAAGTACAACGCTATTTATTTGAAGCAGTCCTAATTTTAAACTAAAATATTGGTCTGACGTTTCATTACATCCAATTTCAATATTATTAATAAAATGTAATTATTTTTGTCTTGACCAGTCCTAGTACTAAAATCTATAACATTCACTTAGTATGCATTTCTACATTAACAGCCATATACACAACTTTACATTTTCAAATTACAAAACAAACACGCATTATACACATCCACATACAAAACATATTATGTACATGCATTCTGAAAAACACAAATATATAAACTTATAAGATTTTGGATAATTCAAGATTCTTTCTTTATTAGATATTAACCTTATTATAAAATACAAGCCTCATAAGATAAATCAAAAACATTTTTTTTTTTTAAATACAATTTTCCTTAGAAAAAATTTTCTCTCATAGGAAAAGAAAAATTTTCTTTTCTTTTTAAAGACGGAAATATTGCGAAAACATTAAACACACACTTTATAATATAGAAGAAAATCTACATTTAAGTGCAATTTAATCTTAGTACAACTAAGTGATGAGTAAAATGAGTTTTATTCATATCATCAGTATATATATAGGATCAGGATAAAGACTTTAAATTCAACGCTAATCCAATTAAGAGAATTGTGAAAATGTTTTTATATATTTTTAGCTTCAGAAATACCTATAAAAAAAAAATGGCGTGGTTCCATCATCATGCAAAATTTAATTGTAATTTTTATCGTTACTGTTTATGGTACGGTATTATAATATAGTATACTATAATGATGGTAATTATAAAAAATAGGTATACTAATTAATATGTTACGAGTATTTCGATGAATTGGTGAACAAATATTTGTTAATATACGAATATGATGACAATTTCAAAGATGATAACAAAGTCACTGGTAAATATTTATAATTTCGTCCTTTTTGATGAATTTCATAATATGATTCGTCTAAATTTTAATAATAATTATTAAAACAAAAATTAAATAATACAGAGATAGTAACAACAGTTAGGTATGAAACTGGATTTCCATATGTGCCAATTTACAGTCATGGTCAATTTTGACAGGTAAATAACGACTGTTGCGCCGATTTGTCATCGCACCAAAAAAATAAAAAGCTCATCTTTTCTGTGAAGAAATTTAACATGATGACAGACAATAAGTTCAATGACAACAAAATAGTTTTATTTTTTTTTTTTTTACACATAGCCAAAACACTAGGTGGGGACCTTTCATACCGATTGGTACGTTTGGCTAAGGTGGGAAAGGAAAATTAGGAAAGGAAGATGGTAAAAAGGAGAAGGTTGTATAGTACGTACAGAAGCGCACACTTAAAATCGGTACATCAAGAAGAGCCTAGAGCCCGACTTCATTTCACCATTGTTTTCTATATAACTGCGCATATTTGTTGTCTCATCCGCTTCTTCTAATTTTTTTAATAAATCCTTATCAATATGAATTTTCCCTCAAGCACGGATAACCTCATATTTTACACCTATTCATAAGAATGTTAATAAAACTGCTGTGGAGAACTATCGTGGTATTGCTAATTTTTCAACTATTCCCAAACTATTTGAAAAATTTGTTCTAAATAAAATAACACCAATTCTGAATAAAAAGTAAGCAAACAACACTATGGTTTCAGAAAAGGAAGATCTACCACTTCGAACTTTATAGTATACACTTTTGAAATTCTAAAATTAATGGAAAGGAGATATTAAATTGATGCGATATACACTATACCTTCAGTAAAGCCTTCGATCATTTAGATCACGTGATCTTAATCAAGCAACTTGTTGTGTTCGGTATATCAGGTTCTTTTCTTAGCATGAATTTCCTCTTAACTTGCAGAAAGACCCCAAAATGTAAGATCCGAAGACCTATTATCTAAAACTATATAAATGTATATAATACATATCCTTGGGCGTACCTACGTCCATATATGTAACCTTGGGTGTACCTCAAGGTAGACATTTATTCCCACTCCTTTTCAATATATTTATTGCAGATCTCTCCAAAAATGTGAATGGTGTTACAGATATTGCTTTTTCGTATGATCTTAAAATCTACCAAGCTATTAAAAGTAGCTCTGATGTCACGTTACTGCAGATTAAATTGAGTTCACATATACAAGAATGGTTCCACTCAAATGAATTAGAACTGAATATTGAAAATTGCAAAGTCATAAGTTTTTCCAGGAAACGGTATACTCTTCTAAACAATTACACAATTGATAATACATCACTTTAAAGGGTGCATATTATAACGGATCTCGGCATATACTCTTAGATGAAAAATTTAACTTTCACCTAACCCACATTATGAGCATATGATCTCTAAGTCTAGTAAAATGTAAGGATTTATGCATAACATAGCAGTGAGTATCAGCCTTTTATTGTTCATTAATTCGATCTACTCTAGAATATTTCTGCATTGTCTGGAATCCAGCTTTCAATATACACTTCAGTAGAATAGAATCCTTCCAAAAGCAATATCTTTTATTCATCTTAAGATATCAATTTAATCCATCAGATTTTTCTAAATTTCCCATCTATTCCACTAGACTTAATTTGCTAAATATGCACCTTTTATCATCGCGCGAAAAAATAATTTCATGCTTATTCTTTAATGTGCTAAGCAATCAGTCTAATGTACAATATCTTACATCAATACACGACACGAAATACCTAGGCATACACGAAACATTAAAAGTTTAGTAGAAAACACATGTAGAACAGTTTATACGGAAAAAAGGAACCGAAAAAGGGATCGTGACGGTCAATCGACAAATAATGGAAATCCAACTTAAATGTCAGATATACGCAAAATTGAATTTAAAATTTCGTATTTGAATTGAAATACCAAATACCTTTGTATTTTAGATTTAAGATTTAAACTTTTCCGGGAAGGGGATCGCTCCCCCTATATCACCGCAGCCGCAAATGCTTGTCTATTAGACTCATTTTAAAAAGGTGTTTCTTTATTTGGTAGCGGTCTGTTATTATTCCTGCCAGAATACGTACCTGATTGAGGCCAAAAACAGTTTTGATTTTCTTGAGCGAGCGTTTGGGCATAAGCATTTTTGCTTGACGATTTTCAGGAACGTTGGCCCAAAAATCCTCAGCTTTTTGCTCTACCCAGGCTGTTAATTGCATTTTCGCTGTGCTCAAGGGAATCCCACAGAACGGACTTGGCCCTACGAAGGGTGTATCCGCTGCTTTCTTTACTAGGTAATCTGCATCTTCGTTTTCTGCTATGCCAGAATGTCCTGGTACCCACATTATTATGACATTATTTGTTTTTGTTTAGCGATACCTTAAAAAAATTTATATCTTTACACCTAGTTTACATCATTTCTTTATTCAGCAATTAATTTTTGCTTATTGTATACACACCCACCCACAGAGTACACATGATTTCAGCGTTTATTGTTGTATTCTCCGTAACATTTGCATGTACAGGTAAATATTTCTGTACTTACTTGTATAAAATAATTTACATGCAAGCATCACAGTACACATTTTTAATTTTAATTCGATGTAGGAAAATTATCTTTATTAACTTTAAAAATTAAATTTTTCCATGAATAAAAAAATTAAAACGTGAAAATGCATTTTACTTTTACAAATTTGTAAATAAAAACGGTTCACTTACACAATCATACATAATGTAGTGTGTTTGTAAAGCTTTATAAAATCAGATATTATAATATTTTAGAAAATATTTTTGAAATTTATTTTTACAAAATATTTAATTGTTATTTAATTTTAATATGAAAATTTGGAGGATTAGAAAAAAGGGAAAGAAAATAAGTCCCGGTTGAAAAATAAAACCTGTTAGTAAAAAAAAAAAATTATAGAAGAATAAATATTAGTTAAGATTCTTAATAAATTGTATATTCATAAAGTATATAGCAATAAAGTTGGCCCACTTTGGTTGTATTTTAAATCCGGTTCAGTACTGGCATTCTCACTTTTCCCATTAAATCTCGGTAGATGTAAAATCATACCTTTTATATAGATATGAATTACCTACACAACTATATTTTTTATTGTGATGATAATTTTAAATGTGAGCCAACTTTTTTGCAATAGAGTAGTAATTATTTATTCAGATTAATTGTAGAAGGCAATTAGGAAATTAGAGTTCACTATTAGATGATATAAAGGTGTCTTGTACTTCTTGTGTTAAGTTCAATAGGTTTTTCTTCATTTAGCCAACTTCATTTTAACTGTTTAAGACGTTACATATTTCTACAAGAATAATGTATAAATGTGTATAAAAGAATGTGTATAAAATATTTAATTCTAGATAGGTAGGTAGAAGTGGCCATTTCAGCTACTTCTGTAAAACGAATTAGCACGTAATTGTGCCTTTTGATACCACGACTCGAGTGACCTATTTTGTGCTGTCGGTTGTTATAGGTGGTCGTTCGTCGATTTAATTGTATATACATTAATATAATTCCTTCAAGATGTATGTAAAATATTTAAATATATTATATTAATTACGTATGTTTTGTAAGAAGTAGAACTTCTAATTTTTGCGTAAAAATAATTATTTAATAAACTTTGGAGTCAAATAGCGCCAAAAATTATAACTATATAAAACTTTGTTATACCATTTTAAGTCAATAACAAAGAAGATAGGGTCAGGTCGAAAAATCCATAGAGCATTTTTTTTGCATCATATGCAATCGAACCTGGGACCTTTCGGTTGTACCTACTGCTCCATCCAACCTTCGTATCAAGTTTATCTTGAACAATCTGAATTAAAACGTTGAGGAGATATTACGAGAAATTTTCCATAAAGTACAAAAACCAACAAAAAAACATTCAAGGTCTGACAATTAGTTAGGGATTGAAAATGGATTCCACCCTTGTCAACAATTTTTTGTTACCTACTGTTTCCTCAATCACTTATTGATGTTGTACTAGTCTCGAATTGTCACCCTGTACTACTACATATATAACTCTGTAATTCCAGGTATTATTTTTTGTTTTGCAAATGGGAGAGCTTAAAATATGCTTTAAATATTGAACATAGATGACCCAGATAAATTCATCATGATTGTGGAAGAATGCAAGTCAAATCAAAATTTGCGGTGTGATATCGGTAAGTCTATGAAAACCAAAAATGACAAAAGTGTGAAATTTCGGTAATTTTTCTGAATGAAGAATTTTTCTGAAGTGCAAAATTTTCAATTCCCTAAGGATTATTTACTCGATCACTTTAACGACATCTTATTTGCCATCATTGGATATTTAAACATATATTATCCTAAGACCTCAATAATTCTAAATAATCTATATTCTTTGACATTCTATTGTATTCAATTAATTATAATATAAGTTAGTCAAAAAAATAATTTCAATTTAAATTAATATTCTATAATTAAACTTACAATAATTTTATATTTTTACAATCATAGCAGCGTTCTGCAATAAAATTTAAAAATTAATTAAGACATAATTAAAGTAAAAAGTTCTATGGCGCCATCTAAATTTAACACTTGAATGACATGACAATCATTATGAAATGATGATCAAATGACACATATAACAGATGACAAATGACAGATGACAGATGACAGATGAGAGATGACAGATGAAAGATGACAGATGACAGATGACAGATGACAGATGACAGATGACAGATGACAGATGACAGATGACAGATGACAGATGACAGATGACAGATGACAGATGACAGATGACAGATGACAGATGACAGATGACAGATGACAGATGACAGATGACAGATGACAGATGACAGATGACAGATGACAGATGACAGATGACAGATGACAGATGACAGATGACAGATGACAGATGACAGATGACAGATGACAGATGACAAATGACAGATGACAGATGATAAATGACAGATGACATACATAAGCAATAAAAACAGATACTAAGTTTTATGACAATTAGATGATGTTACAATTTGTATATATATTGTAATTTGTACATGTGTTGGAGTATTCCGTCGAACTAACAAACATCCAGATAAATGCAGAAAATTATATATATAATAATATTTTAGAATATTAATTAAACAAAGGAAAACAGTTGAAAAAATATTGAAATCGGTCTTAAAAATTAAGATTTTAGTGTATTTTTTCAATTATTAATTTATTTATTCAATTAACAATTTATACCATTTATTTAATATATTTTATAAATATATTATATATATTTTTTTAATGATTTATTTAAGACAGCAAACACTTAGATAGTAATTTATGTAAAAAAAAAAAATTTTAATTTAATTCTGGCGATGGGTAAATTTCGGCAATTTGATAAATTAATTTAAATTTGAGTATGTTAAAATGCATGTTAATATACATATAGGTTGAAGTTTTCACTTTTGATTTGAAATTTCTAATTTTGAAAAGGTATTCAGATTCGCTACGTCTCCTTTTAAGTATCTGTCATTTAAAGGAATAATATTGAAAATCGGTTGTGAAATGGTTTAGATATTTGTACTATACTTATTTCAATTTACAATATAAATCATATGGCACCAAAATAAACTTAAAAAATGGCTAAAAAAAATACTTGAGTGGAAAACAAGAGAAAAACCTAGATAATTCATGTATGTAAACTCAAAGACGCTCCACATAGTTATTAAAAATGGAATTTAAAGAATTAACGAGTTAACTAATTTTACCAATTTTATTACACAACTGAATGAACATCTCTCCAGACTGCATTTTTATCTGCAAAAAGGTGGAAGACATTTTGTAATAGATATTTACAAAAATAAAACACTTATTAAAACTTGGGTTGGACTTATCTAAATAAATAATTCAGGAATGAATAGTTCGCCATCAATATTTTATTATAATGTTAATGATATGAACTGTTGTATGAATGTTATAAACGACAGCTACTTCCTAAACTTATTCCTATTATCCTAAAATTAATTTCTTGGAAAATCGGAAACTATTTCGTTTTTTCTATCCAACTTAACAAAAAACAATAACAAAAAGGCTATTACAAAAATGTTATCACACCGAAAATAAAAGTTGAAATTTTGGTATATTAGGATTTTTTTTGGATTTTGTCTTTTTTGGATTTTTGGTACATTGGGATTTTATTTTTTATGTAAATAGCCTCTGTTTTTAATTTATATTAAATACTTACCAATATTGTATTCAGTGTTTCAATTATTGATAACTCAATATTTAGGTTAGCGAGCAAATCCAAAAACCGAAATCCAAAAAAAAAATCCATAAAATCAAAATTCATTAAATTGTGGCAAATTAATCCTGGAGGATAAAAGGTGATATCCTCGCTGTATCCAACAGCGGCTATACCTAAAAATAATTTTTATAAATATTATGTAAAAGGCCTACGCCTAATTTTAATTTTGAATCCAACTCTAAAATCTCTCCTACCTCAGGATTTCGCTTAAAGTGACGTACATAATAAAGTGAAAAGCAATAACAAGAAGAGTTTTTTGTGGATTTTTTTTTTGTGGCAAAAGCCATTTTAGATTTTGTTTATTTGTGGATTTAGGGACTAACCCGTTAATGATATGAACTGTTGTATGAATGTTATAAACGACAACTACTCCATAAACATATTCCTATTATCTATTTCTATATCGTCACCGGGTCACCGGGATTCAAGCTATATCCAGCATGTAGCATCTAGTTTACAGCTACATTTCAATCACCTAATTTATCGGATAGTTAGTCTAAAATTCATTTCACAAATTGTATCGAACAGACAAAAACGCAGCATTATCAAATACAGTTGAACAACACAATATTATCACTTCATTAAATCATTTATATAAAAGACCAGAGTTGTATGTTTGTAAACGACGTTTTTTGACATTTTTTGCTTTTACTAAGAAAAAATATTTTTCCTTTCAATTATTATTTTTATATGATTTTTTGATTTTTAAATTTTTTCCTTTCAATTAAATTGTGAAAAAAAAAGAAAAATGGATAAAAAATAAAATGGATGGAAAATAAATTATTAATTTGTTTTAAATTATAACAAAAAAGTGTTTCTAGAAAAAAAATTTCTTGGGGCCACTAAGTGGTTATGTTCGAAAAAAAAGTTCGTTATCTTTTTAAACGGGCTGACTTACTAATTAAAAATAAACTAATTTTTAATAATAGCTATAATCATTTTAAATTCCATATTCAATTTTCTAAATTTTCTATAATTTTAATTATTTGACATATTAATAATATCATTAAATAAAATTTTATCAAATTCAAATAATATGTCAAATATTATCTAAGAAGCTATCAATCTCAAATTTTAAAAACATTAAAAATGCAAGTGATAGAAAATATTTTTTAAAGCTTCTTTTTCTCAAAATATTTTTTTTTTCGTTTCACACAAAACAAAACAGTTTTATAAGTACTTCGAATCTGAAGAAGGTATATAGATAGGTAAGGTAGCTGTGTAGTTTTAAAAAGTCTTGAAATTATGTCAGTTTATTAAAATAAAAGTTCTTAAAATAAATTGAAACAAAAAATGAGCAAAAAAAAAATAAAATAAA
Source organism: Argyra leucocephala (assembly GCA_963942445.1). Taxonomy (NCBI): domain Eukaryota; kingdom Metazoa; phylum Arthropoda; class Insecta; order Diptera; family Dolichopodidae; genus Argyra; species Argyra leucocephala. The sequence continues at coordinate 128,212,008 of OZ012680.1, read as the reverse complement.
ACTTTTTCAAACAGAAAAGTTGAACTTTTCTTCCTTGTACTCACTTCAATTTCTTTCACACATTTTCATTTATCAGGAAAAAGTTTCAATTTTGTCTGGTTACCATAAAATTGATTGCCATTTTTTATACATTTCAAAAATATTATCTTTCAAAATTCTAATAATCAACTTTGTTACAACAAAATATAGCCAACAGAAAAATAATTTTACAATTTAACTCAGAGATCTGAGATAAATTGAAGTTTAATTGATGTCTACAAAACCATAAAGTTTTCAATTTCAAAGAATTTTTACATTGATATAATTTAATTTTTAAATTTAAAAATTTATCTATTTTTTTTTTTTTTAATTTTATTTAAAAAAAATTAAATAAATGTCACATTATTGTACCGTTAGGTAGCTTTTAATAATGAAAAATTGGTTTTTGAATTTGGAATGAAAAATAATTCAATTTGTCTCTTACATAGCTGATGGTATCTATTTAATCAAGGTCCCAAAATTAGAAATTTAAGTATCTGCACCCCCATAAGTTTTAAGAGAAGTTTAGTTTTAAAAATTCCTATGCCGGCGTATTTGACAAAGGTTCAAGTTTAGCGTGGCACTTGGTACATATCCCACTGTTTTTCAAGCCTATGCCATGAAGGTGATTACTGGCATTACAATGCAGTAAAAGAAGGGCAAACATATACATAATTTCAGATAACTAAGCTACTTTAAAAATCTGATGGCTTCACTAATTTTTAAATTAAAGCTTATCTGTAGCTAAAGTCACAAATTGACAAATTTAAGTATGCTAACACTCAGACACACCAAATGCAAGGTAGCAATGCAAAATAAAATAACGGACGAATTTGAAATAAAAACAGGAGTCAGACAAGGTGATGCCCTGTTAACAACAATTTTCAATCTAATGCTGCACCACGCAATAAAAGATTTAGACAGAGACGGACACATATTCATAAAATCATCTATAATAAGTGCGTATGCTGACGATATTGCTATCGTAGCAACATCCTTTGACGAATTAAAAGAAATATTTCTGACTCTAGAAATAGAAGCTGCCACTGTAGGATTGATAAATAGAAGCTGCTACTGTGGAAAATATATTGAAAGTATTCGAAAGAAGAATACTGAGAAAAATATTTGGTCCCAAAATAAATGACGATGGTGAATACCAAATCAGATCAAACGAGGAACTAGAAGCAATAATTAAAGGACACAATATTGTTAAATTTATTAAGGCACAAAGGCTAAGTTGGGCAGATCATGTGGTGAGGATTAATGATCAAAGGATGTCAAAAAGAATATTAGATGCAGTACCCGTATAATACAAGAGCAAGAGATAGTCCAAGATCACGATGGCTGAACGAAGTCGAGGGCAACTGTCGAAAGATTGGAGTTAACGGATGGAGCACAGTTGCACAAGATAGAGCAGAATGGAGCAAAGTTGTGGACGAGATTAAGGCTCACCCCGAGCTTTAGAACCAACAGATGAGGATGATGAAAGTCACAAAGGCTAAATAAAACAGAATTGATCTTATATAAACTCCTGGGCATGAAAAAATTCAAGATAATGAAGAAACAGGTGTCCTTTCAAAAACAGTCGCCAAAAGTCGATTCTCAGGACTAGAGTCAAGTATTACTCGTTCAAACGCGTATACCTAGAAAAAATTAATTTCAAGTGGGAAACTACAGAAACTCAAAACATATGATATAATTGTCAAGGACTTCCCTAGTCTAAAGTCTTTTTCAAACTCAGTATCGAATGGTTGGATTAGGTAATCAACAAGAGTTTATATCCAACGTCAGAATCCTGGCATGCTTTATGACAGGTCCTGGTTGAATTAAAAAGTATCTGTTAAAAATTGGTACATCAAACACAAACAGGTACAGATTGGCTACACGATGGGTGGCGCAGTAGGTAGAGCGCCTGCTTTTAAACCGAAAGCAAAAAAAAGGGTTTAATAATGGGTTTTTCGACCTGGTCCAGTACCCTTTGTCATTGGGATAAAATAAATGACAAAAAATAATTGAAAGTATTAATCTGGTAGCAAATTAAATAAAATAAAACTATTCTATTCAAGAAGGCTTAGTTCCTCACAATAGCAGTAGCTCTCCACATTTAATGAGTTGACAACCCAACAATTTTATAAATAAATGCTCGAAAAACATTGTTGATATTGTAGTATAAACTTGCGGTACCGTACTTAATTAAGCACGAAAAGGTTATTCTACCTAAATTACTGCCAAGAACAAAAAAAATAGGCACACATATTTCCAGGAATATCGCACGACCCTGAAATTTATTGATATAATAATTAGGCTTATTCACATCTTGTTCACAGCTTCAATTTAAAAAACTCTTCAAAACAAAATTAAAAAAATTATGGACCCATAGAAAAGTCGTAAATTTGTAATAAAACAACAACAAGAGCACACAGCAGAAAAAATAATAAAATCAGGCCTCAGGGTAGTGTACTAGGACCTACCTTATATATACTGGAGATTTGCCAACAACAGAAAACACAGTTACTGCAACGTTTGCTGATGACACAGTAATACTAGCAACAAACACATGCCCAACTGCTGCCTCAAACCAGTTGCAAGAACACTTATTAAAAATTGAAAATTGGCTAAAAATATGGAGAATCAAGGCGAATGTAAACAAATCAGTGCATGTTACTTTCACAACCAGAAGAAAAGATTGCCCGGCTGTAACACTAAATAATGTGGCATTAACACATGCAAACTCTGCAAAGTATCTTGGTATGCATATGGATAGACGTTTAAATTGGAGAGAGCATATTGTCAACAAAAATAAACAACTTAGAGTGAAGTTTAACAGCCTATACTGGTTAATAGTCCGTTATTCGCAGTTATCAATGGAGTGCTATACGATCCTACTATACAAGGCCGTCTTAAAATCCATCTGGTATTATGGTATAGAACTGTGAGGAACCACAAGTAATTCCAACGTTGAAATACTGAAAAGGTTTCAATACAAAGTACTACGATCAATAGTAAATTCACCATGGTTCGTGAGAAATGAGGAAATTAGAAAGGACTTAAAAGTCGAATCGGTTAAAGAAGCCATAGCAACAAGAAGCTCAAAATACTTTGCGAGATTGAAAATACATCCCAACGATCTCGCATCACAACTACAGTGTACAGACCAACATGTGCGAAGGCTGATAAGGTTTCATCCGATAGATCTAAGCAGCAGATTTATAAATAGTCAAACCAGAAATCCCCACTAGCTTGACCAGAAATATAAAACTTCGGAGATAAGCCAATGGGCTCACTCACCACCTGTTACATAAAAGAAGCCAAAACAAATTACTTAATATCGTCTAATAGTGACACACTATTATTAGATAAAAATAAGATAGATTGTAAAGTTAAATAAACAAACTAAAAAAAAAAAAAAAAAAAATGATGGACCCATAGAAAAATCTAGATGAAAGGGATGTTTGCTTTTCATTTCTGTTTTAAAAAATTCCTAAACCTATATTATTAGTTTATTTACAACATGCTCACAGCTTGAAAAAATTTATCAACCTATCATGGGTCCGACCCATTACATAGCTAAATCAATATGAACTAGATTTTTGTTTTTCATCCATCTATTCATATTAAAATTGAATTATCATCAATTACAATTATTTCGAGTTGACTAAAATTCCAAGACGCAACCGAGGGGAATTTCTACTAGTCACATAAAATAAATTAAAATAAAAAACAAAAAGCAGAAAAAAAAACACAAATGAAATATTAGAATTCTTTAAAAAAAAACTTACAAAACTTTTAAATTTCTCACAAATCTGAACTAATATTTTTAAATGTTAAAATATAACCGATTTAAAGTCCAATGACCAATTCAAAATATATGTACACATCTAATATGTGTATAATTCTATTTAAAATATATCTACTTTATTTATTTATTTATTTATTTTGTCTTTTTTCTAGAATACACAAAATTTTGTTGTATAGCATCCAATTTTGTTATTCTTCTCGAATAAAATTCAAAATGTCCTTTTACTATTTATAACAAAAACAAAAAAAAAAAACAACGGTAACTTTTTAGAAAAACAATTGCAAACTTTTACAATAGCAATCCATATATTTAAACTTTAGCATATCCTTGCTCTAATTTTTAATACACATAAACATAATAAAGAAAACAAACTAGAAAAAAAAAAAAAAAAAAATCTTGATGAAAAAAACTTTCAGACATTTTCTTTCTTTGATTTTCCTTTGTTTTGTCATTCATATATACGTTACGTATGTATATATATATATACATATATATAATACAACCAGGTAAACATTAAAATTTTAAATCGAAGAAAACTTTTTCAAAATGTTACAGCAGTAAAAATAGCAAAACAACAACAACAAAAAATATCAAACAAATAAAAACTTTAAAAAGTTTTTCAATCCCATCAAAAATTTCTATATATATATATATATATATATATATATATATATATGTAGATAACATATATATATGTACATGTGTATGTTTTTAAATTTTTTTTTTACTAATAATCAGTGACGCGATGAAAAACTACAGTAAGATAATGTTGTTTTACAGAAATAGACTTACCTAGACAACTACATCAATATTATCCAATATTATCAAAAGTGAATATATATATATTTTATTTTATTTTATTTGTATATATATATAAAAAATTATATATTAAGTGAATAAATAAAAAATTATATAGAAAATTAATGGTATGTAAATAAATTAAATTTTACAATAATGTAAAAAATTATTTAAATACATTTTTTTTTTTTTGTTTCAAATTATTAGATACGTACTTTGGGAACGGTAAATCTAGATCTCTGTAGCTTTTTTTCAAAACCATAGTATTAGACCTCCTTCAAAACTATAGTATTAGACTAGTACCAGCGCAGTTGAGAAATTCAATTAGATTAAAAAATTTTGCGATAAGCTCTGTATTGTTTGAGAAGGCCTTACATAGAGTTTGAATTGTGGGGACATGCCTAAGGGTAATAAAAGGCTAAATAAAACTACAAAAGAACTTTTATGCTTTCACTTTTACACTCTTGGTGAAATTTTATAAATATTTTTTAAAAAAATAAAAGATTCTTGTTAATTTCACAAAATATATTATTCCGACACGTGTTTCGACCTTTCGGTCATAATCTTGGATCATAAATTAATTTTAAAAAATACAAAAGAACTGTTAAAAACATATTCTCTTCTACAACTGCTATAAAAGAGGTTGAAACGAATACCTATATTTATTACATGGCTCCATCATCGGCTATAGTGATCTCTCCTATTCGTTTATTTACCCTTAGATATCCATAGAAAACTTCATCATGTTGTATTTATACGATGTTAATGTTTTTAAAGGTATTATTTATTTCACGCCCAATATTTTACTATCGCGCACAATTTCAAAATAATGCGTTTCTTATTTGTCATTTTTAATGTCACACTAGTCGCCAATAAAAAGACGTTGGTATGCTATTGTTGCCTGAAAGCCAGAATAGAGAGATCGAAAACAAACCAAAAACGTATTTAAATTTGTTCCGTCACTTACCACGTTAGGACAAATTGTGACCGAATCGAATCGAATCCGACCGAATCGAATCGAATCTGAACGAATCGAATCCGACCGAATCGAATAGAAGCTTTGATATCGTAAATATGTTAACTTATATTTTATTTAATTATGTTATCTGAATTGTTGTGATACTGTGACTTTGAAATATTTAAATATTAAATATGTTAATTATTTTTGTTATCTGAATTAGGTATATTATAGAGAATGTATGACTTTGATATACTTGAATTAGACTTAGACTTGAAATATACTCCGCAACGTCCAATTTCGATCAATTAATAAAAATTAACAAATCATTGTTCTCTTTAAATAGTACCAAGCTGTTTATTGTATATCAAATTTTTCTATAGGATGATTCTGTAATATGCGTAGTCCTTTTTTTGATACAATGTTTATATATGGATATTTAAGATCTATGTCGACATTATGGCAAAGGTCAGTTTGACGATTTTTAAAGCATCGTGTACCGATCTCTAAATTAAATAAGCAAATAAGCCTCGCTCAATTTAATGTAATTATATTGGCAATGTTAATTACCTGTAGTGAATAAAATATGAATTTAATTTTTAATATTACAAAAACATATATTTAACATGACATGGCCCATGACTAGCGATCTAGCGCGTACATAAAATTGAATAAATGCAAATACTTATAAGAAAAATTACATCACAGGGTAAAGCTGGTTGTCTTATATTCTTTTGAGTAATTCAAAGTTTCCAAATACACTACTAGAAGTTAATTTGATAGGCAGTGTATGAATATGCAATCTTTCCAAATATCTGATTTTGTAAAAAACTTTTTTACAATAATATCCAAAACACTGAGTATTTAGTAGTGATTTATATAATACACTTTTTCAGTTTTATTTAACTTCAATGGCCAATACTCTTTTTATTACTTATATTAATATTATTATTATTTTTTTTTTATTGAATACAATTTAAATTGTACACAATAGTGATTTACTAGTCTAGCTGCCATTGCTATCGGCTTTCCTACAAATTTTTCTACTCTTTTTATATAATAATTTGTGTCATAGAACTTAATTATATTTTTTTCTTCATTTTTTTTTTATTTTATTGGCATTCTTCTCAAAAAGAGCTTACATGCTCGTACAGAGTGCTTAAAATATTTATATTCATAAATACTATACAATCATAATACCTGTTCTTCTAGGTTCCCTTATCAAACGTTTTTATAGCATAGTCTCAATTTACTGATATGGCTTGTGCTTTCAGCTGTGTAACCAATAAGATGACTAATTATATTTGTAACAGATACTCATATATAAATTAGAATTTAAATTAGAATTGAACAATTGACTAATTTGAAATATCTCTGGTCCGGGATATTTTTAACTGATGACACTATGACAGTTTAATTGCAATGGAAAAAAAATTAAATCAGTGATATAAATTGTCAATTTAAGTTGTTAAAAAATTGTCCATTTGATTGTCCAGTCTAATTAGAATATTGAAATTAGTTTTTTATTAGATACACACGCTTACAGATAACATTTTAGCCTACCACTTTCATCTAACTGAGTTTAAATCAACTTGGGATATTTCTAACTGATGACACTATGACAGTTCAATTCCAATAGAAAAAAATATAAATCAAAAACTGTCAATTTAAATTGTTAAAAAATTGTCCATTTGATTGTCTAGTCTAATTAGAATATTGGAAATAGTATTTCATTTTATACACACGTTTAGAGCTAACATTTTAGCCTACCACTTTCATCTAACTGAGTTTAAGTCAACTTGGGATATTTCTTACTGATGACACTATGACAGTTCAATTCCAATTGAAAAAAATATAAATCAATGATAAAAATTGTCAATTGAAATTGTTAAAAAATTGTCCATTTGATGTCTAGTCTAATTAGAATATTGAAATTAGTTTTTTATTAGATACACACGCTTACAGATAACATTTTAGCCTACCACTTTCGTCTAACTCAGTTTGAATCAAAACATTTTATATTATTTTTTTGTTTTATTGTATGTGTAAAGCTTATCAAAACAAATGAAACCAAATACATAGTGTCTAAAAAAGGTTATTGTGAAAACTTAAAAATTTAAAATTTTCACAAGTTTTCATTTAATAAATACAATATGTATGTACATATACAAATACGAATTCAAAACCTAAATACATAAAAATAAATGTAATTGATATACAAAGTTTTTCTCAACTTAAATTTTATAGCTATATAGCTATCATTCTATGTATGTGTTATTTGAAATCCAATTAAAGAGAAGACAATTACTTTAAATTTTATATTTTTCTTTTGGCAAATATCAGAATACCTACTATAATGTATTCACACACTCATGTTTACTTTAGGTAAAATGAATGATAATAAATAGAAAAAAATTGTACATTAGGTACATTATGAAATAGATAGTTGAAGTAAAATTTTATTTTTTCTTTTTTTTTTGTAAAACTTTATTTTTTATCATTTTATTAAAATTTATATAACTGACATTTTCTTTTAAATTATTTATAAGCAATACTTTAAAACTTTATTTCATTAATGTTTCACTTTTTAAAATTGCATTTGAAATTTATTTTTTTAATATAATAAAAAAAAAAAATAACTATGTTTATCAATATCTTGCTTTAAAAAATTAATCTTCATTTGAACTTGAAAATGTGCCAATTATGAAAAATTAGAAAAATTTTGGGGTGGCTAATTCAAAGACACAAACCAAAAAAATTGATATTTTATTTTTTGGGTAATTGATGACTTTAAAAAAAACTTATAATTTGAAAAAACTTCATATTTTATTGATTTTATGATGCTTTGCTATTATTCAGATGATCATGTTTAATTTTTGTATCAAATAGTATTTAATTTTGCTTTATGGGTTTAGAAATTGGATATGTTTTTTTTGTTATAAGTAATAATTTATTTGAAATATGGGCACAAAATTAGTACTTTTAAATTTTTATTTTGGGATAACATTTTGCAAAAGCTTTACATTTAATTTTTTGGGTTCTTGTCACTGCTTTTTATTTTAATACACCTAGGTGGAAAGTTTTACAGACATTATTTGCGTATTAATATGTTAGATGAGTTATTATACCACTTATCAGTCTTGTGATGATACTTTAAAAACCGAAATCAATCAAGATTATTTTAACAATCAGATATTTCATATACTGCCTATCAAATTTACTTCTAGTATTGTATTTTAAAACTTTGAAATATTCAAAAGAATATAAGAAAACCAGTTTTGCCCTGTGATATAATTTTTCTAATAAGTATTTGCATTTATTCAATTTGTTGTATATTATTTTAATTTCAATTTCAATTATTATAACTAACCAATTATTTATTAAATTATAAATAATAGAATTGATAAATATTGTTGCACTGATACACAGTTTAGTTATAATATAATATTTAACTTTAGAAATAAGTAAAACTCTATACGAGCTTGTTAGCTCTTTTGAGTACTGAATAAATAAATAAATGAAAATTACATCAAATTTCTTATTACAATATTCTGTTAAAATATATATATACAAATAATGAAATATACCTCGAGATTTTAATCTCTAATTATTAAAAATATTTTACCTAGAGTCTACAGCATATTCTATAAAATATAATACATAAAAATTACTTCCTATACTCATTAAACGATAAAAAAACATCTTTATTTTTATTATTGAGAAAGTATCTAGCTAACAATGTTAACTCTTTTTGTTTGTGAAATATTCCTGATGGGGTTGTAGGAGGTGAGTACGTGGTATTTTACAAAACCATCAAATAAGAGGTTTGAGTAGCTAATATACAACTCAACTGGGCAATATACAACTTATATATATATTAACTATACACGCTGGGTGGCGTACAATTTTTCGAATCGATTGATCAAAGGATATAGACAATGTCGGATGATTTTGTTAATATATTGCACAGTAAGCAATGCTTAGTAAGTAATGAATTTATTATGTTCAGAATTTTGTTAAGTAAATTTTATCAATCTGCAGTCTATCTATCTATGTAATCATTCAAATTTTCCTAAAACTATAAAAATTTCTAAATTAAAATATATTTTTGTACAATTAAATCGTCAATACTATACAAAGGTAAATTTAAAAAAATATTCCCAAGAAAATTATAATTATCTGGAAATAAAAATTAATTAAAATATTAAAAACTTTTACAAAAACAAATTATTTATTTTTAATAAGCAATTTAAGTGGAATTATCCAAATTTCTTATTAAGAAATAATAAAATAATACCAAATGGTATTAAAAATCCCCAGTGTCATAACAGTGATAACATTTGCAAATTAAATTAAATTATTTCAGAAAACTTTTAATAATCAAATATAAAAACAATTTCAAAATATAGCATTAACAACACATTAAATAACACACAACGTATACTGAAATAATTTTTGTCACAATTTTGTGTATAGATTTTTTATGTTTAAATATCAAAATAGAAATTATAAAAAAATAAATAGAATTATAAATATTTGTTAATTAGCAAAATAAAATACAAAGCTTTCAATTAATCCTAAAATTTGATTTTTTTAATTTTACTTACTAAAATTAGGATATTTTATACAGTTATCAAAATTTCTTTAATTTATCTCAAATTGTTTTTACTCGAATATTCAATAAAAATTTCTTTCAATATTTTCACTTTTTAATATTACTATAATATATTTTTCGTTGACTTCAATAAATATAACAAAATATCTTAACTTAAAATATTTGTCGTTTTTAAATTTGTGTACAAAGTTTTATATTAGCAAAAAATAGTTCTTACAATCATAAATTTAAACTTAGCACAACTTAATTTAACCCAAATTGAAATTTACAAACTTTTCAAAAGTTTTGCTACAAAATAATTTTTAAACAATTTAAAACTGCAGGTGAAATTTTTTTTTATTGTGAGCAAAAAAAAATATATATTTTTTTTTTTATACATTTTCTTTTTATAAATAATTTTGAGTCAAACATTTATGAATTTAACAACAACACGTATATGAATTTTAATACCACCACCAAAACATACAAATTATAAGAGTAAAAATAATATAATATGTAATTTTTTATTAAATAATGAGTGTATTGACCTGAAAGGACAACCATTTTTTTTTACTACAAAAATTTTTTTTTTTTTTTTTTATAAAACTGAAAGTAAAATAACTTTTATAAAAGTTATTAACACTATCTGCTTTCGCAAAAACAGGTTTGAAAATATAAAAAATTTAAAAAAAATTTTCATATCCTTTAATATTAAGATTAAATTCGACTAAAGTTAATTAAAGAAAGATGCACTTAAAAATGTAATATACTTATGTTTATGACATAACAGTGAATTATAGTAAGGTAGAAATATTTTTAAAATACTATTTTTTTATCGTTTTTGGACCCTGTTATACATACAAAACAAAATATGAGTAGTTTATCTAAGTAGCCAGAATAAATAATTCCAGAAAGTTATTTTAAATTTCTATATGTCGAATACCAAATTTTTGTCGCCCCGAATTTATTTTGTTGTAACTACCAAAAATAAGGTTTTGGGGGATCGAGCTTAAGGCTCAGAATTCTAAAACAAAAAATTGAGTTGACAAAGTGTTAGATTTTATTAATTTAATGATTAGCTAGATTTATGATTATGAACTGTATTGTAGGTCAAAGTTGAATTGGATAGAGTTAAAATCAAGATTTAAAGACAATTTTTGTCAAAATCATCTTGTCGTATGTGTGTCTTGTGATGCTTGAAAATGTTGTCACCAATCAAATACGACATAAAAAAATTGATTTATGACAATATAATTGTTTCGACTTCACAAAAAATAATTTTAATATAATCTACTGTAGGTTCTACGTGAAATATTATTCAACTTAACCCGAATTGGCTCTGTGTTGCCATATGGCAACTGCTAACATAAAAGTATTTTTGCTTTGTTGAATTAAAAACCGTTATTTTAATAAAAGTCGTATATTGCACTATTTTTTACCTATTACTATGTATTTACTCATATTAGGCTTTGAAATTGAAATGACATAAATAGAAATAGTACATAGTTATAGTTTAATGAAAAAAAAATTGTGAAAAATAGATGACATGAAAAAGTAAATTGCATTTTTTTTCTAAATATTTAATTACAATTATTAAATTTTATTTTTGGATAATTATTTTAACTAAATGTAGTTATTTGTTAAATGGTAACATTTCAGTTCAAAAAATATCTTATACAAATTTTTTCATTTATATTTGCCTGTTACCATATATATGGCAACGCTAAGCTAATCTATTATAGCAAACAATTGTGCAGAGTATATTATTGTTTGAGATTTATTTTTGATTTTATAGAAAACTAACAGTAAAAAAAGTATTAGATTATTTAGAATAGGTTTCCTCGGACGTATCTAAAAAAAAAATCCTCGCGCATAAGCTATTGACGAATAAAATAAGTACATAAGTGGCGTCGATAGAATGAATGAAAACATCAGTTTATATCGGGTTGGGATTCAAGGAAAGAAATTATGGAACAGCATATTTATATGACCTATTGATGTATCAATATATAATCCGTGGAAAATTAATAGAGTTCACAATCCGGAAATGTGTCAATTGCAATTTCATTGACAAATTGCTATATATTATTGGTAATTTTGGCATCCAATCACTATCTTCTGGAAATATAAGATGTGCAATATCTTTCACAAAAGCTTTATGTTATGATAATACTATATAATAAACGAAGATGTGCTGGCGATTATTGTAAAACAGTTGGCAGAAGTATATATATATCAAATGTGACAAAGGACTGTGCATACGGTGTTTTGAATCTTATCACAAGCAATAATATTGTGCTCTATTATTTAAATATTTTTTTTTATCAATTTTTCATCTATTGCTCATTTATAATTTTACTAACATATTTTATTTCAAAATCTAAAATGTGTATTTCATATAATTTTATTGTCCTATGCATAGCCCAGCGCTGCCATATGGCAACATGCCTCATGAGCAGCAGGACGGTTCCATAAACAAACAAAAAAATACAAAAATATGTTATTTTACTCAGGACTGACAGTTTTTACTAAATATAACCTCAGTATTAAAAAAAAAATAATCTGGGCTAATTCGGGTTAAATAAAAAATTAAAACTATAGGTATGATTCACTAATATTATTAAATGTCTTAATCGATTTCGGTTATTACACCATCATCAGAAGATTGATAAAGTAATTAAACATATCTTAACATTTATAGAATTTTTGTGTTTTTACATAACACCTGTAATAAATAATAAACAATAATAATAATAAAAATAGTCTTTATTTCAACAGAATTACAAAGCTAGTAACAAATTTTGAATACATACAAATTAAATTCATTTTTTGTACAATGTATCCTTAATCAAATTAATAATTAATTCAAATTAAAAATTAGTATTTAAAATAATTCAGATTAGTTATTTATTGCAGTTACAAAGGCTGAATATATTTTAAGAGATTTGATTTTATTAGGCCTATTTGGTCGTTCATCAAATTTTTGTGTTGTTTTGGAGCTGATAAAATTTCAAATGTTTTCATGTATACATACATAACCTCCTACCCTTTCCTGCAAAATATAAAATTTTCAAATTATTTATTGAGCAATTATGATTGTTTTCTTAGAGATGCTTCAATAGGCTTGAATCATTTTTCTTCATTAAACGCCGGTCTTAAATATTCCTGGTTTGAATACTTCTTCCAGTTTGTCCAATTTATATGTAATTTATATTTTATTTGGTAAACATCCGATTTACTTATATTGTTCTGTGTAACGATTTTATTATGGACTAATTTATGCTTGATGGTATTGTTATTATAGAAAACTGTATCAATTGTAATTAACTTCAAATTTTATATCTTCGGAAGAAGTTGACAATTTTTCAAAAGAACATTTTCTTTTTTTCTTCTTTACTATGTTGGCGTTCTCCTTATATCCGTTATTGTTCGCTATTATTTTTATTATTATTGATCTCCTCGTTATAATTTAATTTCAACATCGGAATATTCAATAGCATATGAACGTAGCTTTGCAAAGCGGAAATTTTAGTATTGATGGGATGATTAGAATGTTCTGGAATTATCATAATATGTGCCTGTTCTATTCTACGTCACTTATAGAATGCCATATGAATCTTTTATTTAAACAAAATTATTTTAATGAAATTTTATATAAAAATAAGATCTAAGGAATGGCATTATAATATAATAATAAATATAAGTAGACATTTTTAACATAATAAATTTAATGACTTCGACAGACATTTAATATCAATACTATAATATCAATATTGTAATATTCGAGATATTACCCCTTGACAGACCTAAACGTAGTATTAACATATAGTATTCTCTATGACATGTAAAATGGAGGATAACATTTTTTTTTTTAAAATGATAATTTATTTTAAATTTTATTTAAAATTTGCCTTTTGTTTAAATTAAATTTTAAATTTGCCTCCAATTTTTTATTTTTATTCATTTTGCATTTTGATTTGACAATGAAAAATTTTGTTTAATTTTGAAAATGTGTCAAATCAACTTTAAGTACTAATTTAATTATTTATTTGATGATAGACTACGCTGATGTACATCACTGTATGCCGCATTGATTCGTAATATTATGCATTTGTTTGGTAATATCAATACTATGTTTATATTGCCTTAATATCATGATATTAGGCGACACACATATAGGAATATCACAATATCAGCAATATTACAATATTGATACTACATGTCTGTCAGTACCATAACATAATATTATTTAATTACTTATTAAATTGGTTTTAATATTATGTATTTAATTTTTTTAACAGTCTACTTAATAGATAGTCAGCATAAAACAGAAAAATAATCTAAAATGAAATTTAGTTTGGAATTGATACTCCGAATTATAATTTTCAATTTTATCATCTTCTTGTTATATTTTATTTTTCTTATATTAGATGTTTTAAATAAACATCAAAATGATTACAAAAGTTTAAAATTGCTAATTTTATATAAATTTTGTTCTAAATACAAAAAAAAAATTGGTTCAAACGACAAAATAAGAAAATTGAAGGTGATTTTTTGTCATTTTCGATTAAATTATTCAAAATTTTCTCAGAAATCACACTAGATAGGAACAAGATCACTACACATCAGATCAGTAGAGCTTCAAAAATTTCATAGTATGGCATTTTCAGCTCAATTTTCAATATTATGTGTTATACGACAGTGTAACTTTGAGGCGATAATAATTTTAAATAATAATTTTTAAAATAAAATTTTTACTGTTAAAGTAAATTTTATAATTAAATTATTTAAAAATAAAATTTCAAAAATTTCTTTCTGCCTTATAGTTAACTTTCTACTTTTCGATAATAACAATATTAATAATAATTATTATTAGCATAAAATAATTAATTAAAGGTTTTTACTTGCCATTTTGTCCTATACAAATTAAATTTATTCTAAATATTTAAGTCAGGTTAGTTTAAATAATTACAAATCAAATGTAAATATTCTAGTAATATTATAAGCTCTTAAAATATAGAATTAAAATATATGAAAATAACATATTATACATTAAGACAATAAATTAAATAATAATAAAAATAAATTAATAATAATAATTAGCAATAATAATGAAATAATTAATAAATATTCTTTCATTTACTTAATTTTAAATTTTTTGCGTTACATCTTGTCTTACTTTATTTCTTTAATATTTAATTTTTTACTGAATTTTTTTATTTTTATTTTTGTATTCTTGTAATTGTAGTACTTTTAGCTTAATATTATTTCTACTCTGTTATTTCATTTATCACATATTGTTAGAAATATCAGAATGATCTTATATTTATCTAATTTTACCATTACCTACAGTTTTGCACTAAAATTTGTAATTTACTTAAATATGATATTTTTTATAAAAAAATCATTGCTCATCAAAACTTAATTTTTTCTTATTTCGTTTTCTTTTTGTTAAATCGAATATAAATATTTTTCTATTATAATGTTTAATCCAACAATACTTAATATAATTTAATTATAAGTTTTAATAATAAATGTGAACTGAATTTTAAAACCGTAAGTATTACTTAAGATTAAGATTAAAATAATAATTGTATAATAAAAAAATATTTTATATAAGAAAAAAAAAAAAAAAAACTCATTCAAACTAATTAAATCCAGAATAAAAAATTAAAAATAATAAATAAAGTAATTATAATAAATATAATAATAGTCCAAAATCTAAATCATATTATACAAATTCAAAATATAAATAAAATAATGGTAATTATATAACATATAGTATAATAAATAAATGAATTTCAAAAACTAAAAAACTAAATTTTTATTTTAATTAAATTTTAAATTTATTGTTTAAAATTGTGTTATTTGGCGCATTATCTTAACTTTTTATAACTTTATAATTTTTTCTCAATTTTATTGTTTTTTAAAAATATTATAAATATTTACATTAATTAAGTAATAATTATTATTAATAGTAGATTTAAATTAATTATTAAATAGTATAATGTTATAAGACTATTTCTATAATTTCAATGAAAAATATATATAATAAATTAAAATATATATTACATATATTGTTATTGATAAATTAATATTAATGAATGTAATAAATTTGATCAAAATTGTTTGCATATCACTACCATGCCAGCTCATCATTATATTAAAAAATTACAAAAAAAAAATACATAAAGTAAATTAGTTTTCGTCTCACATCTCAAAGACCCTCAATAGAAGTAATCGTAAGCAGAAGAAATTTTGTTTTATCATATTACAATCATCATAATTCTTTAAATAGATTTAAATATTGCATATTTCCACAGTCATCATTATCTATTTATTTTATTTATATATGAATTAAATTCCCTATACATTTTATGTAAAAACAAAAAAATTTAAATAAAGGACAATAAAAGTATATATTATGTATATATATATACCCACTTCAAGCTTTAATAAATAATTTATCAAAAAGAATTATATAAAAAAATACCAAAATACTGACTGTCGTAACAGTAATCTAACATATTCTTGTATCCTTTATTTTCCCAAAACAATTTTTTTTATTAGATTATTAAAAAAAAAATTTTTTTTTAATATTCAAAAAAAAATACAAAACCCAATAATAAAATACGATATAATTCTAACATACTCGTACAACATACAACAACGTAGGTAATGACTCGTGAAAATTCTTTGGAAAAAAATGCATTTTATGTATTTTTTCATTACAACATTTTCCTTTAATATATTTATATTATATAATATATATATATTACATATATATATATATATATATATATACATATAGGTATGTATAAAATCAATAACAAAATTCCAATTGAATTCTCATAAAATTCATTTGAATATTCCAATAAAATCATAGAATATATTCACACATCGATACACAACCAAAATAAAAACAAAAACAAAAATTCATAATAAAAAAAAAACATAACAAAAAAGCACAATAACATGAATAATGTAAAAATAAAATTCTTAATATCACTCCAAAAGGATAATATGACAAAATCCTTTAAAAAAATAATAAAAAAAAAAAAATACATTATAAGAAAAAATAAAAATCAAATAATCCCCAATGAGCGGTTCAATAAAAAACAATTCAAAAAACACAAAAATAAAATGTTTTTTTTTTTTCTTTTTAATATCAACACCCTTATTTGTTTGAACACCGTAACCAAGAAAAGAGGTGCAGAAGACTATTATATTAAAATTAGGTGTTTTTGGAATTTATCAAAGTAAGTAACACAATAAAAATAAACAGTAAATCTTAATACAATTTTAATAATTATTATTTATGCAAAGCATAAATTCCAAAGTGTTAGCCACTGTACAACAATGAAACAAAAAAACATGCAAACAAATTATGCCAATTACAACTGGTAACAAATTTCTATAATAAAACCAATAACAACTGCAGTCATCGATTGAACAAATTTAGCTTTCAGTTTAAATTGATTGATTTTCATTGATCAAATTCCCAAATTTATTTGGCGCTTATGGTGTTAAAAAGTGACAATCATCATTATCGCGTTTTCCTGTGGGATAAATCATCACATTTAATGGGGTATTAGTGTAAAGTACAAATATTAAATATATACATTTTTTTTTCAATGATTTTTAAAAAAGCTATAAAAATTATTTCGTGCATAATATGCATGTAGAATACGTCGCAGCCAAAATCCACAATGGAATCCATCCAAAGATTCCAAATCAACGTGTTAAGGAATGTTGTCAATGGTCCTATGAATAACTGATATAACGTATGATCTAAACATCGATCAAGTATTATGTCTATGGTAATAAAATAATTTTCAATAATACATGAAACAAAATTGCTGCAACATATTAATACCGACACGCTACAGCTCTTGAATACCATCAACTTCACTTGAAGACTGAATAGAGTTAAACCCTTCGATTTGGTATCATACTTAATGCTTGAGACTAATAAAAAGAATACTTAATACTTAAAGTAAAGTAGTAAAATAGTTTTTAATTAATTTATTTATAGTACTTTATGATGGGCCCATCAACATCCCAGGTTTATACATTTCATTTATGGTACATACATACTTAATTCATATTAATTTTACTTAAAACTAGTTTAACACAAAAATAGTAATAATCTATTTTCTATTTCTACTCACTTCTAAATTACTATTGACTTATTCTACTTTAATAACTAAAATCTAACAGCAAAAATGAGAGTTTGAGTAAAACGCAGCTGATGACGATGGTTCAAGAATTTAATGACTTTTCGTCCAGCCTAAATTATTTTTATAGTTTCAGAATAATTACCGCTGTCAATAGAAAAAATTCTGAATTCAGAATTGAATTGCCCTGTGGTATCCCATGTTCGATTTTAACATTGTTGAATAAGGGGCAAAGCTCAATAATATCAAATAACAACTACATGGTGGATTTGTTAGTTTTTAATATTACACAATTATTAACCTTTAAATTTTAAGCAAACTGATGGGTGACTTTAACCTATTATTTTCTGAAAAAATAAATTAAAAATTATTTAAATAGTGTAAAGGTATTGGTTGGTCCATAAGACCAGTTTTATTCTGGCAATGAAGTGGCAAATAAAAAAATTAGGATTAAAATAATTTCACTAGAGGAAATTAAAGATGTTTTTTAACTGGAATTCAAAACTAGCAATTGCTATTTTCTGTAGCAACTGTTATTTTCTAATATTTATTAATAAAGTAGGGGCTCTTGTATATTATTATAAAGTAGAAAAATTGAGGATAATAATATGAAAGAGAATGAAATTTGGGACCTAACAAATCTTCAAAATGTTCTGTGAAACGTTGGTATTAAATTTGAGAACCTATAACATATTTAATAATTGATGTTAATTTCCACTTTTTACAGGTTTGACACAAGTACTTGAAATTAAACACAGCTTCTTTTTTTTAATGAACTTCTTCAGAAATATATTTATAGTTATACAAAATTGTATGTTATCATTTATAGATTAGTTTCAAATATATAACGGGCGGAAGTTTAACCATTATAATCACAGCAGCTGCAAATATGTTTATTGTGATTACCTGTAATAATGAAATTAAGCATCTAAGTCCGTACAGATGCCTCATTTAATGATCTTGCTCAGGATATATTTTTCAGTGAAATCAAGTTACTGAGCTAACTTGAAACAAGCTCATTACGAAAATACTCTGCAGAGCAAATTTTTGCTTTATTTTATTCGGTTAGGCCGAATTGATAATAATGCTCTTCAGACATTGGGCAATTGTTTTTCTTGCCATGATGCGCACCTCTTTCCTGTTATGACTTAGAATAATTTTAAATTTATTGAGCGAGCAATTTGGACTGAGTATTACACCAGGAGTAGAAACCCAAAAATCCTCAACATTTTGCCGCAGCCAAATTTTTATGGACACATTTTAGTTCCTTCTTTACTAGGTAGTGGCCAAATATTATCCTTGCCATGATGCGTATTTGCTTCCTATTGAAACTTACAATAATTTTAGTTTCCTTGAGAGCGTTTTGGAATGAGCATTTTTGCTATATGATTACTAGAAGTGGTAACCCAAAAATCTCAAATTATTTGCTCCAGTTAAATTTTAATCTACATTTTGGCTGTATATGCAAACCCACAAAACCGGCTTGACCCTATGAAGCCAATTTTTATCTCGCTAGCAACATTTGTATCAGTTGTGTATGTCTCATCAACAACGATATTTTCTAAATCTAAAACCATTTCAATTGATGTCTTCTCAATATCAATATTGAGTTGTACATCGCTGCATAATACATATATACCTTACTTGTACCTTAGCAAAATAGTTGCATCCCACAGGTAGCCAATTTTCAGAATTATTTTCCAAAATCTGCGCGATATCATTTATTATCTGTTATTTTTTTTTTTTTTTCAAAATTTCATTGGGACTACCCGGCGAAGGTGACAATATACAACGGTTCCTATAATATATATTTTAAATGCCAATTTTGCCATGTTTAACAAAATTTAAAGCTTTATTTTGAGAATTTTTGGTTTTTGTTTTCATCTTTTTTATACACTTATATTTTTTTCTAATTTTTTTTTACTCTTTTTTGTTTTGCTTAACGTTTTTGCTTTGTTTTATTTTACTTATAGCCTTGAATTATGTAAAAGCATTTATATACGTCATGTAGATTGGATTTAAAAAAAAAAAAAAAAACATTTTACAAAGGATTCAGAAAATTTTATTCATAATAAAAATAAAAAAATTTTTTTCATATACTCTGATAATATTGTGAGAGTGTAGGGCCTCCAATCACAAAACAAAAAAATCAAAGTTTCCAATTGATCTGAAAAGTTAAAATATTATGTTTTTTGCACCAAAAAAAAAAACAACAGTTATTTGAATTTTGTCCTTTTTTTAAATATAACAAAAAACGACCTATGGGTACTGTGATATTTTGGGGTATGAATTTTAAGAGGAACGATATTATTTTTTTACCAGAATTTCAAGATAGAATTAAGTCAATAAAATGTGAAGTGATGAATTGATTTTTTATTTCTCGTTAGGGAGTCTCTAATTAAAAAAGCCGATGGATTTTAACTTTTCAAGTTTTTTTGAAAAATGAACACAAATTAGACTTCTGTTAATCATAGGTTTTGATCTTTTGAAAAAAATATATTTTCTCTATAAGAAGAAGAGTAGAATTTATCAAATACTTGCTTACTTGTTGGGTGCTGCAGACTTTGAAAGTCCTGGGCTTGACGTAAAATTGTCCTACACTGACTTCGGTCATGAGCGGAATATCTCCAGTTGGCGATTTGAAGTTTGTTCATTCATCTGCCGTTCTTCTTCATCTCTCCAACGAAGGTGTGGCCACCCCGACGACTCGTTTAGACCCAAGAATTTATCAAATAGAATCACAAAAAGAAAGAAGGAGAATAAGTTTTTCTTAAAATCTTCTATTAGGTTGTTGTGCGGAATCTGGTTAAACACTTAAATAGCTAAATATCCCGTTAAGCTGGAAATTTAAAATTTCAAGTACGATTTGGATCCCGATGACAATACCTCTAGAAAAATTTTTCGGGGTTTAGTTTCAACTGAAGCTTTTTGTGATTTATGGGTTTTTGTCAGAGTTGGAGTTGTTTAGAGACTTGACAGCAGCTTCAGTACTGCAAGCAACTCAACTTTGTAAAAATTTTGTAGAACTAGTCCTTGCTGGAGTTTTGATATAAACTTAGATCTAGATAAATTTTTTTTTCCTAAGGAATCTGGTGCAGTAATTTAGGCACACTTGCCGTTAGGTCACAGACTTGCAATTTTGGGCAGAGCTTATTGGATCTCAATGACAATACTATCTTTAGAGACCTGGTTGCGGCCAAGTTAAAGCTCTTTTTTGGACCAAGGCTCATATTTTGGTTTGGAAATACTTTCAGCATTTTAAGCACACTTTCTTTCAACAAGGTAGTTGAAATTTTGATCTCAGCTTGGGTACTGGAAACAACACTTTCTGTAAAAATTTACAAGACGTGGTCCTCGCTGAAATTCTTACATAAACCCAAATCTATGTATTTTTTGTTTTTTCTTGATGGAATCTAGTGAACCATTTTGAAAGCACTTCCCTTTAAGCTAGAATGGGAAATTTCAGACACAATTTAAATCCTAGATCTTGGTGCATTCCTCGATCAAAATTCCTTCTCACAAATCAAAATTTATATTTTGTTTTAGGATTATTAAACCCATTTCGCATTAATTAGTAAATTCACGTGAACACAGCTCGGTTATCGACCCAGCCCTATTTTGAACCAAAACTCGTATCTAAGAATCGGTTGGATTAATTAGATTAGACAATATTTTGAAAATTTATGTTTAGTTCCCCCGTATAGTTCCCGGCTCAAAAATTTTTTATTTTTTATTTGACGACTTTACGGTACAAAAATAACCTACAAACATCAATGACCTACTTCAATCAACCATCAATACAATTCATAGCCTTACATATGACAGTATACTCTGGTAGCATCCTTTGATTTTCTTCGCAAATCTGATGACACAAATAGAATACAAATAACGGTTAACATGATTAACTATAATTCAATAAAGGTCGTTGATTGGGGCAAAACAAACAGACTTGAGTTTAACTCGTCTAACACTCAAAATTATCTAATTTCATGCAAACTGCTAAAATCAAAACTCAGGTAGTCAAAATATTTTAGATATGAACGTGAATCAAAAAATTACAAGAACCAATCATATTTTTAATGATCGCGAAAGGAGCATCAGAATTTTTGGGATACTTGACTCGATTTAAAACTTTCTTTTCGTCTTAAGAGCTTCTTAATATCTATAAATCATTTATACAATCTAAGATGGAATACAATTCATACATTTGAGCTGGCGCTTTTGATTTCAAAATTGAGCAATTCATCTAATCGGCAACCCAACTCTAACCTCATCGTACAGTAGGATCGCTTTCTCTACTTTCTAGATACCTCACAGGTATGGACACATGCTCATTAGAAATAAAGGCTCTTCTGAGGAAGACGTTGCATCCGCGTCGGACCTAATAACTATATCCTAAGGATACCTGGTGTTTCTAGTTTTCCAAAAATATATATATTTTAAAATATTTATCCTTTAAGGACGAAAACGACATTTGAAAGTATCCTTGTTGTTTTGATATTGTTGTATTTAAACCGTTATATTTGTTGATCTATTACATATATATTCAGTTTTTTTATTAGAAGAACCGAAATAACTACTCTCTTCTCTTCTCTTCTACAATTTCAACGCCAAACAAGTTGCAGATGCCCATCCCTACACAGTATAGAAATACATAGATGGCATAAAACAGGTTACGGAAATTCGTTCATATATTTAAGGAAGGTTCTATTGTAACATTTCGTTATTAATAATTTATTTATTAACCTTTTAATTCGGATTTTATAAGAACGGATTTTTTGTTAATCTATTTTAATTTATTTTATTTTAGAGTCTGTAATAATTAGACTTGAATAGAATGTTGAATCAAATTTTAAGACATTTTAAAACACAAATTATTATCAAAAATTTGTGAATTAACCTCTGTCTACAGACTCCACTAATTAATTAGAAAATTTTTCAAACTTTTTAACACATTTTTGTGTTTGTTGTTTTTTTTCTACTTTTAATTTTTAATACGTTTTTGTTATATATGTACCTACATTTTATTAATAACTTTAATATAAGAATAAATTGTAATTTTTAATTAACTACATGACTAGCATATAAAATTATGTCAAATTATCCTTTTTGGAAAATTTATAAATAATACAATTTGAAAATTTTGTCATACTTAATACCTAAAACTAATTAAGACAAGCTAAAAGAAAATATACACAATTTTTGTAATTTTTTTTTTTTAATAAAATTATCCATAAGGACGATAAAAATTAAAATTATAATATTTTTCAAATATGTTATTCATAAAATGAAATATGGTGTATGACATCATAAGGATATAATTAAAGTAGATAATATAAATTATGTAATCAGTTTTGATAATTCGATTAGTAATGGGAGTTATAGCACTCTGAATTTTGGAAAATTCTATAAAAGTAAGAAGTAGTAGAAAGTCAATTTCTTGCATTTCTATTTCAGAGCTTCCAAGAGCTATTATGGTATGGGTAGTACTTGATAATTATTACAGTACGTAAATTACTCTGTAAATAAATGTGTGGCTTCAAACAATAATCGCTTATGTCTAAAATGGCAGTTTCGAGTAAAAACAATTTAAAGGTTTAAATTAAATTTTGAAAAAAGTTTTTGAAGTAAATGAATCAATATTTGTAAATTTTCAATAAATGTTGACAGATAATTTATTTTTAATTCTCAAAAGAATAAAACAGTTATATTTTGAATAAAAAAAGTTAAAAAAACGAAGTTAAGCGATTATTGCAAATTTAATAACGTAACATTTTTGATATTATAATGACCTAAGCTTTTATTGTAAAACACATTTCAGTAATTTTGGGAACTTACCTTGATTTAGTTTATTATTGTGAAGCTGGAGCATATAGTTTATATAGGCCAAAATTTAAACGTTTTATTTATATATTTTATTTTAATTATAAATTCATTCATATAAAATTAAAAATATTCCATGTGTATAGAAAATGAAAATGAACATATTTTAAATAAATAAAAGAATAATTTTAAATATTTAATGATAATTTTTAAAATTTTTTTAAGCAGTTGCTTAAATTTTGTCAAATTTTCTTAAAATATCAACAATTGTTTTTATTACTTTTATAAAATTAATAACTTAATTCTACATTAGAATCCTTTTTCAACTAAATCTGGATGAATATCATGAGTACCTATCTTCACCTGGTAGGCTTTCGTGGAATTGGTGAAAACAGGGATCAATAAAACTTAATAAGTCGTTAAGATCGTATTTTTTATTTAAGAATATTTTTACCATTCCTTCGATAGAGCTAACATTTACTGAGTTAAGCCACGTTTTAAGATATTTAATATTTTGAATGGTTCTTGGTCATGTGGAGAGTTTTTATAAAATATTTTTCCAAACTCATCTTTTCAATATCGTCACCACCTTACGTTTTTCCAAACAAATTGTTCATTGTCATTATTGCGATCTCTCCAAACGAATTTATTTTTTAAAAAAAGTGAAAAATTTAAAAAAATTTCTTTTTTTATTTCAATTACAATACATTTTTTTTTGAGCCTACAGAGCGAACTAAATTATACCAGTCATGCGGATGAAATATTTTTAAATCAGTTATTTTCTTTTTTCTTTCTAGTGCAGTGTGATCTGAATCACACTCCATGTGAGTGTATCCCACTTCTAAAAATTTATGGTCGATTATTTCAAGAATTGGTAACAAAGCGAAACTGGGGAAGGGGAATTGGTTCAAAAGCGAAACATAGTGGAAACAAATGGATTTTTTTTTGGCCAACGCATGAATCACTATAAAATATCAATTGCCTTAGTTGGCTATCAATTTTAAGACTATTAACATGCTTAAAAATAACATGCTTAACATGATGAAATTTCCATCCCACCACGATCAGCTAGAGCCTCGTGCGAAATGTAACAGATAGGCGTTCCTTTTACACAATCGTGCACAGTCCAATTGCAAATCTACAGTTTTCTTTTGTAGAAATATAATGAGTTTTGCAAATAAGGATTTGGTAAACATTGATGCAAGTCGAATGTGTATACATTGACAGTTTAATCTTCGGAGGCTAATACTATTTATTTTCAATCAATGTCACCTATACAGTCAGCAACGCCTTTTAGGGAAAATGTATTCAACTTTACTCAGATTGCTCTATATCTATCATTATTCATGTACGTACACATTTCTTTTATATTTCTTTTTATTGTTTTTGTCATTTTAAATACAATGCGGCTTGGATTTGCTTTAATCAGTAAATTTCATAGGGAAAGAACTTTGAAATGAATATATTATATATACATCTCGTTCCCCTTCTTATTGCAACCTATAATCTTAAATTTAATTAAGTTATTATTGCAAGTGTTCTTCGATGAAATATGGAGATAAGCCATTATTACGCCACTATTGACGATAACTTTTGCTATAAGTATCGTACGAGAACCACACCAAGAGAGAAATGTGTAAAACAACATGACGAATCTCATAGTGGTTCTAACTCGATTCTTTCTTATGTCGACCTAAGCGGTTATTGTTTGAAGCCACAGATCATATTATTATTATCTAGGTTTTGATTTTTTAAGCTATCCACAACATTATCCCTATCTATCTTACTTGTTATTTTATTATTTTTTCGAATATTTTTTTTTAATTTTGTCCCCAATAACTATTTACTTTTAGTTATCTTCATTTCAATACATGACTCACCGAATTGAACTTCGATGAATAATTAACGATTCCTGTAATGTTCTTGTTTCAAATTAACTCATAAATTTCTAAATTTCATTCACGCTATTTTTATATTTTTTTTTCTACGATCAGAATTTTTATACGACCACAATATATTTTTTTCTAATATAAGTCGGGTTTTTTGTTTTAGTTTTAAATCAATTTTATATAAAACCTTAAGTAAATATGCTTCAGTGTATCTTTGTACTAGGGATTGCTCTCATTTGAGAAAAAATTAAATAAATATGTATCCTATATCCATAACATCTGAATAGAATTATTAAATCAACCTATTTTGAAAAAATCATTAAGACAAACAATTCGTGCATATTTAATTAAAATTGGATAATTCATTATTGCAATATTAAATAGAAAGTTATAAATTACAAGCTTATTTCACATGCAATTCACTTCACAATAGTCCCCATACAATTCATTTATAATGTAATTTTTATACTTTAATCTTATAACAATGCTCAAAACAAATGTTTCCATTCTAAATATTAATTTAATATCCGTGTTGCTGGCCCAAAGTCCCTATAATAGAAATACCTAATTTAAAATCATTTTTCAAAGACATAAATTTAATTCATTCACTTTATTTTAAGACAAAATGTATACTAATATTTAATAGCTATTTTTTAAGTTTAAATAATAATGAAGTTATAAAAAATAATAAATTGGCTAATATAAATTAAAATTAAAATCTGTCAAAACAAAACGAAAAATCTGTCAGAATTTATATATGAATCTCTATTGACATTACTAAAAATTTTGGAAAACGTATGTCATTATTTTATTTATGACGGAATACCTGAAATTCAATTTTCAGTTACATAAAAACTTTAATTTTATAAATATTTCTGATAGGTGATCAAAGTTATATGGCTATGGCTGCTCATTATATTTGTGATAGATGCTGGAAGTTGTATGGCAGCTGCCCGAACCACTCAAAATTTTGAAAAACGGTAATAGACGTATTTTTTTATTTGTGAGACAGTACCTTAGTACAAATTTTCAGCTCTGTAACACATTTGGTTCTTAATATATTTGTGATAGATGCTAGGAGTTGTATGGCAGCTACCCGAACCACTAAAAATTTTTGAAAAACAGTAATAGACGTATATATTTTTTTTTGAAGTAGTACCTTAGTACAAATTTTCAGCTTTGTAACACATTTGGTTCTTAAAATATTTGTGATAGGTACTGGGAGTTGTATGGCAGCTGCCCGAACCACTCAAAATTTTGAGAAACGGTAAAAGCCGTATTTTTTTATTTTTGAGACAGTACCTTAGTACAAATTTTCAGCTTTGTAACACATTTGGTTCTTAAAATATTTGTGATAGGTACTGGGAGTTGTATGGCAGCTGCCCGAACCACTCAAAATTTTTAAAAACGGTAATAGACGTATATATTTTTTTTTTTTTGAAGTACCTGATAACAAATTTTCAGCTTTGTAACACATTTGGTTCTTAAAATATTTTCGAATGAGCATATTTTCGATATTGCGAAAAGCGCCGCCAAATGTTTGGGCTTTTTAAGTCGCTGCAAAGCTTATTTTTCATCTCCAGACCTCTTAAAAATCTATAAAGCATATATACGACCCAAGCTCGAGTATAACTCACATTTATGGGCAGGTGCACCAAAAGCTGCTTTAAATTTTTTGGACAAAGTTCAAAACCGCGCCATTCGTCTTATAGGCGACATAAATGTGACCTCATCCCTTATACCACTTGGTCATCGTCGTATTGTTGGAGCACTTTCTCTATTTTATAGATATCTACTTGGTGTTGGCACTTGTTCCGATGAACTAAAGTCACTTCTTCCTCCTCTCAAGCAATTCTGTCGCATAACACGAGAGGCATCAAGTGCACACCCTTTCACAGTGGAAATTCCGAGATGGTTTAAGTCCGGCTATGGAAATTCTTTTATAGTAAGAACATCTCGATTGTGGAATCGCGTCCCAATCGAAGCATTCCCAATGAGAGAAGGATTTTTTATTTATGATTTACAGAAATTTAAGACGAATATTAACAACATTGTTCGCTCTTTCCCACAAAACTATTCTTCTTCCTTTTTCTTTCCTTTCCTTTAGCTATCCTTTCCTTTTTCAAATGGTCAACGGTACGCAAGTACTAAAAGGTTCAAAACCTAAGTTTTGGCTATAATATAAAAAAAAAAAAAAAAAAAATTTGTGATAGGTACTGGGAGTTATATGGCAGCTGCCAGAACCACTCAAAATTTTTAAAAACGGTAATAGACGTATTTTTTTTTTTTTTTGAAGCAGTACCTAAGTACAAATTTTCAGCTCTGTAACACATTTGATCCTTAAAATATTTGTGATAGGTACTGGGAGTTGTATGGCAGCTGCCCGAACCACTCAAAATTTTGAGAAACGGTAAAAGCCGTATTTTTTTATTTTTGAGACAGTACCTTAGTACAAATTTTCAGCTTTGTAACACATTTGGTTCTTAATATATTTGTGATAAGTGTTGGGATTTGTATGGCAGCTGCCCGAACCACTCAAAATTTTTAAAAACGGTAATAGACGTATTTTTTTTTTTTTTTGAAGCAGTACCTAAGTACAAATTTTCAGCTCTGTAACACATTTGATCCTTAAAATATTTGTGATAGGTACTGGGAGTTGTATGGCAGCTGCCCGAACCACTCAAAATTTTGAGAAACGGTAAAAGCCGTATTTTTTTATTTTTGAGACAGTACCTTAGTACAAATTTTCAGCTTTGTAACACATTTGGTTCTTAATATATTTGTGATAAGTGTTGGGATTTGTATGGCAGCTGCCCGAACCACTCAAAATTTTTAAAAACGGTAATAGACGTATTTATTTATTTTTTTGAAGCAGTACCTAAGTACAAATTTTCAGCTTTGTAACACATTTGGTTCTTAAAATATTTGTGATAGGTACTGGGAGTTGAATGGCAGCTGCCCGAACCACTCAAAATTTTTAAAAACGGTAATAGACGTATTTATTTTTTTTTTTTAGGAAGTACCTGATAACAAATTTTCAGCTTTGTAACACATTTGGTTCTTAAAATATTTGTGATAGGTACTGGGAGTTGTATGGCAGCTGCCAGAACCACTCAAAATTTTTAAAAACGGTAATAGACGTATTTATTTTTTTTTGTAAGTAGTACCTGAGTACAAATTTTCAGCTCTGTAACACTTTTGATCCTTAAAATATTTGTGATAGATGCTGGGAGTTGTATGGCAGCTGCTCGAACCCGTCAGAGTTGAAAAAGCGGGTAGGCCTATAACCTTCCCCTCTATTCCAGTAATATACTCTAAAAATTTCATCAAAATCGATTCAGTAGTTTTCGAGTCTATAAATAACATAAAGACAGACATAAATAATTTCATTTATATATATATATATATATATATATAGATAGATAATATCTTATAATTGTTGGGTAATTTAAATTTTCTTTAAAAATTAAAAAAACGCAAAGTCCGGTATGACATATTGGTCAATTTCAACATGGTAATAATAAAGCTTTACTTTAGTATAGAATATAGAAACCTTTTTCAAACAAACAAAACCGTTCGGAATGTGCTTAACTTTTGTGATTAACTATTCAAAAAATCTCTTATAGGTATTTGATGAATTAAAGATAATTTTAATAAGATTTACAAAAATAGATATGAATGTGAGTTACAGTTTGGAGTTGTTAGTGAGTTAGATATTCTACAGTAATCTAAGAGTTATCGACTTTGATCAAGCGCAACCACTGTTTCTTTTTTAATAATTTTCTCCAAACTGAAAAAACGCAATAAAACAAAAAAAAAGGTAAATTAAAACACAATTCTTTTGACTTATTTTTGTCATTAAATGTTATTAAAATGAAAATTTATTAGTATAATTAATTGAATTAAACAAATGTAATTAATAAGGTACAATAATTTAAACATGCGTCCACTTCCACGGTTATCTGCTAACTCCAAAAAAAAAACAAATCAAATCAAATCTTTTCCGGTTTTGACTTACACTCACACCTACCATCAAATTTACAGCTGCAACAATCAGTGCAAAACAGTGGTGGGACAATCTAGTGGTGGGACGATCAATTTCCACATTTATATGTACAAACTCTATATAGGTTTTTCACTTCTAATTCAAGTTTTTTTATTTCAAATTCAATTTTTTTTATTTCAAATTAAAATTTTTATATTTCAAATTCAATATTTGTAAATTTTGTAATTTTTATTTTTAAATTTTTGAAAGAAAACAAACTAAGTATACAAACTAAGTATACTAAGAATGGAGGCCCTCAAAGTTGCAAGAAGGTTGCAAAATCTAGGGAATACTAGAGGATGTAGGCACAAACATCAGAGGCTATGGAAGGACTTAGAAGAGGAGCAAAAAGAGTCATGATTTTACATGAAAAACGGCAAGTCTGATATGAAAGTTGTGTATGAAAAAGTTGTAGGGGATGATGTAGCGCATCAACACAATAAAAAAAAAAAGTTAGCGAATTTTTTCGAGATAATCAACGTTTTTTACAAAATTTTCAGTTTTTAAAATCAAAATTTTAAGTTTATGCAGTTATTATTCAAAAACGGTAAGTCTGATACTCATTCAACATATACTGTTAATTAGGTGTATTAATTCTAAAAAAAACTAAGAAGAATATGTTGCGCTAGTTTCAATTTCTTCTGAGCTGTAGTTGATATTCTTTAGGCATAATTTTTCTAATCCGATTTTCTTTAACCCTCTGTAGCCCAGGTAAATTTAAAGATAGCCCCTCTTCTAGAACAATTTTTTTCCTAAAATACTCCAAGGAATCACCCCTTAAAAACTTTTTGCTCTAAACCGGACCACCCTGTATAATATCATTTGGGTTCATTTTCTGAGATAAAAATATGCTTCTATACTTAAACTTGACAGGCACCATTGCTTCTCATCGTCAAATACATCTCTTTCTCTCGTTATAATTGTAAAGCAAAAGTGCAAAGAAGACATATATCACCCAGTCTCGCTCCCATTCAATTTTTGAAAAACAATCAAACTTGAAAAAGTTGAAAAAGTAACTATGTATTCGTATCATGATCACATCTGAACCATCATTTGCATCATTTGTTAATTCCACATTAACATCATTTACAACTTTCTTCCATTCTGTTATATCTTAAGCAACACTCTCCCACCAGTTAAATCCAATCTTAAAAATAGTGCTTTTCTACTTCGTCCAGCCATATTGATATTGTTCTATTTTCAGTTTCACAGTACTGCATGTAGTATCACTTTACCCCGTCATGAACTGCCGATTTAAGTCTTTGAAGAACAATTCAATAATAAAACCACCATAGAAATAATAAAAGCAATAAGTTTTCGATAAACTCTAGTTATTCAATGTATTTTGCCATATTTAAATATTCCTATTTATTCTATAGAATACAAATAAAATATAACTGTACTACCTACCATAATAATATCCTCTCCATTATTTTCATAACTAAATAAACGAAACTTAATCAAATATGCATATATAAGTTTTTCTTTAAATTTAAACAATAAAACGTGAAAACTCAAATTTTATTGTTTTGAAAATATTAAACAAAATCACCAATTTTCCTCCCCTCAAATTGAACTAATAAAATATTTTTACTTAACCCATTGTAGCCAGTTGGCCTATATATAGGACAGCAAACAAGAGGTTGTAAAAATATGTATAACTTTAATTAAAATTTACTTAGTTCAGTCAAAACTAAGCTGAGCTTATTTTGAAGCTAATATATAAAGCACCATTTATCAATATAGGAACTCTAACTTGTCAATTTATAAACTGACCATTGCCTTGTATATGAACAGTATACAAAGCAATGACCTGACCTTTAAACTAAATTGAAAATGTCATTTTTTAACAAAGTTAAAAAAAAGTGAAGGTGAACGTCTAGTGTTACAAAAATAAATACTTAAAAATATTTAATTGTGTCCAAACTGCCAAAATGTATTTGGTTAAGCATTAAAGAAGCAAGGGTAAGTATTAAATTTTTGATTTTAGTTGAAAATATTACTTAAACATTTGTATGGTATATATAGTTCAAGTGGTAGAAGTATGTCACCATTTCTATTTCGTTGCAGTTTTATTTTGGAACATGTCAAATGGCAATTACGGCCTTCAGGAAGCTATTGTAGCTTTATTGGACGTTCAAAATAATTTTGAAGGTCATAATGACACTTAAGCACTTTCTCACCAAACATTTTCCCAATCGTATAAATTTTCCCATGTTTCCACCACCATTTTTGCAACATTTTCCCAAATCAGATTAATTGGCAGATATAAAGAATTTGATAATCGAAATCTCTCTGAACACATTTCCAAGAGATGTTCAAGCTGTAATCAAAGTGGAAATTAGGCACAAAAATTATGAAATTAAAGATACTACAAATAATTCACTTTATTTGTTAACTCAAGATAAAAATATTTCTGATCAATAGTTAGCAAATGATAAATATTTTGTTAAATGGGTGGATTATAGTGTTTGTGTAATGCTAACTAAATTAGACTTTAAAAACACCATGTATTCAGTAACACGTTGGAATAGAAAAATATCTAGAAAAATACAACAACCTAAATTTTTAGCAATTTATAACACTCGTATGGGTGGTGATAACATTGATCAAAGTATTAATAAGTACAGAATCGTGTTAAAAACTAAGAAATGGTGGTTGGTGATTTTTACTTATCTAATTGATCTGGCAATCGTATAAAGGCTACAAAATTATACCTTGTTATTTTGTGACGAATCATATCAACACATTGCAGTTCGCTAGTTCTATAGACGTTCGACATTTTGCAATGTAAATGTAACGTAAATGTGTTCAACAACGGTTTCTAAATTAAACAAAAATCCTTTATTTACAGTTGATTGCGAAATAACAAATCAGCTTCACTGTTTTATTTGTCATAAGAGACTATGTACAATTGCATCACTTTATCCATTAATATTTTAATACTTTATCCATTAATATTTTTATATTTTACACAGTACTACATTTAAATATTTATTTTTAATTGTTTTTATTCCATTTCGAAAATATAATGTTTAATATTTAAAAAAGGTTATTGATTAAAAAGTAATACATTCAAAAAGCAACAATGTATTCGCAAAATTATCACATTTGAACCATCATTTCCATTATTTGTTAATTATACAGCTCGGATTAGGCCTTAATATTTTGATTATAATATATTGAAATTATTATATTTAGTTAGATTAATAAATTTGTTGCAATGCAATTAGTTTTTGTCATTGATGACTTTTAAAAAATGTAATAAACCAAAAATAATGTTTTGTTTTAAAATTATGTACCCATATCTGCCGATTGGCCTATTCAGAGGACAGTTCATAAATGGGAACAATAATTAATAGCACCAAACTTTATTTTTGTCTTATTTAGCTCAATAGTAATCTTGTTACAAAACATTATTTGTTGAAGACAACAAGGAAGTACAGCCGGCGGGAAAGGGTTAATCAAACAATTTATAAAATTGAATTCTATAAAGAAAACCATTTTCTTATTCCCATTACTAAAAATATCGAAAATTATTTTATTTTAATAATTCCTTCTTGTCTAATTAAAATTTTACTCGCTTTTAGAAATTAAATTTCCAAATAAAACTTAAAATTTAAACAAAACTGAGATATGCAATTAAAAGTCTCAGAACTCGTGAACAATTTCTTATTCATAGTTAATTTTTGAAATTATTTTATTGTCTAGAGAGGGCTTACAATAATATTCTTCTGTGTAATTGTTAATACTTAAATTTTCTTATCCTTATCTAAAAATATCCTTTATATAGAAAATATACGATTTCAAGGTACAAGTGACTATACTTGTAGATAAACAATTATTTCACACAAAATGATTACATAGATATACAAATTTTTATTCAAATATGAGAATATTTATTCAAAATACATTTTTATATATATGAGAGGACATTTCTGTAACTAAAGTAAATTGATTCATGATGAAAAAGTTTTGGATAAAAGTAAAATAATTTAATAAAAAAAATTATAATAATAAAATCAGTAGTTTTCATAGATTATTAAAAAAATGTATTAAAATAAATAAACCATAATAATATTGAATACATTTTCGTATTTCATAATATATATTAAATATAAATTAAAAATGTAATGATCATTAAACAGTAATTTTTAAATATGATTTCAAATATATTTATATTTTTTTTATAGCTTATATCAAAGCGCGAACACCTACAACTGATTTTATGTGTGCGTGCTTTCATATAAAATAATCGAATATAAATGTTCAAACAAGCAGTTGCAAAACTAAAAATTGCATTTCTGCGCCTAACCTAAGCTCGGAAATTTTTAGTTGGAAAAATATTTAATTGCAAAGTGGGTTTAATGATGTACACTCACCTACAACCAATCAATTCAATTTGATGTAATGCGCTCATCTCACATACCAATTAAAAAAAGTTTATTAATAATAATTTTGTCAAAGATAAAAATCTACTACCAGAAAAACAATTTATCTTTCGGCATAAACATAGCTCAGTTAATGCAATAACCAAATTAATTTCTGACATATCGTCCCCGCAATGACAAACTATCAAATCTGCAAAATCAGCGAATTTGAGCTGACATCGTAGTTTTACATGTTTTTTTAAGTTCTTTACTGTGACAAAGTCCCGAATCTCTATCTTGTCTCTAAATCGATGTAATTGCCTGTTGTAATTTGGCGAAAGTACATATCTAACATTTATCACTACAACAAACTGTCGAATGTGCTTTTGGGTTAATTTACTTTTGTCATTATTTTTTAAAATGCTAATTTTCACTTTGAAAAAGTAGCGAAAGTGTCAGATTAGTGTCTTTGTCGTTGTGAATTTTTAATTTAAACTTAAAATTTACTTAATCTACACTCAGTAAAGTGACGAATCTTTTAATTATTATATTATTATGCATAATAAATAGCTAATATTATTTCTTTGACCTTATTTATGTATTTGAAAATTGTTTTAAAATGTTTAGTTGACTTTAAATAGAGAACCAGAATGAAAAGATTTTGTTACAGCATGAAAAATGTCACGTTAAAACTTGTGATTTGCAAAGAATAATGAACATTATAAATAGATGTTTTGCGTGGTCTTTCGGTATTCAGTTTATAAAATTGAATTGTGATCGATTGTGATCGAGTTATAATTAAATGTCAAGTGAAAATTTATAAATTTTAAACGTTTGAGTGAAATTTATTCCGATTACAAATTTTAGAAATTTTCATTCATTAAGTTTACCAAATTCAGGTAACGAAAAAATCATTATTAATTAAAAATTGAAAGCCCTGTAAGGTTATAATGTAAGGTTGCAATAAATGATATGTAACATATATAATGAAAAACAAAAAACAGGTGAATTGTCAGTTATAGAAAAATACCAACTTGACATTCACATAAAATGGAAAGAAGCTGCTCGTAACTTAAAAAATATTCAGAAGGAAAAGACTCAAAAAGATAATACAATTTTGGCGTTTGAATTTGATTTACAAGCCGTTTTAATTACCCCTAAGGGAGCTACTAGTCCATTTTTCTACCTAAAGCTAGCAGTATATGTTTTCACAGTATATAATTTGGGGGATGCTTCAGTAGAATGCTTTTTCTGGGATGAAGGAAAAAGTGGAAGCATTGAAATTTCTACCAGCATATATAAAAATATTATGCAGTATCCTGAAGTAGAAACTGTATTTATGATGTCTGATAATTGTGAAGTATACAACAGAAAAATACTAAATTTGTGTGTATGTGTTTAGAGTCAGTTAAGAGACACACACGTTACGTTAAAATAATAAATCACATATAATTTGAATCAAGAAAAAACCTTCATACAATGCGATACAATACATCAAAAGAAATTTATGACGGCAAAATGACTTCCGGTGTGTACTCCAGAAGAATAATAGGTTCAGCAAATAAGAAATTCACGGAAAAATCCATCTCCGTATAGCGTTTCTTCGCTACCACACACAGATTTTATAGACTATGTATAATTCAGAGAAGGTTTTTTTATAGGAGACGAAAACAACAATATTCCCTTTCAAAATTTTTGTTTGGTTTCAGTATTCGAAGGTCACCCCCGGATAAATTGCATATAAAAACTGATTATGAGCAAGTTTTTATACAATACAGTTTAAAGCAAAGGAGAGGGTACCCTTCGAACTTACAACAAATACGAGCCTATTCGATAAGATTTTCAATATCAATGGGATTTAGAAAAACTGTGCGATGAATTGCAAATTCCAGTCTATCACGTATTTTATGAGAATTTGACGCCCTCTGATTCAGTAAGAGATGCTTTTGCAATAACAGATATTTCTGAAGAATCTGATTATGAACAGCTTTAAGATTGAAGCCCTTTCATAAATAAACTTATTTAACCTATACTTAATAAAATGAATTGTTATGTTTTGTTTGTTATTCGTTATTATAGATAAAAATTTTAATTGTTGTTTTCATTTATTTTTATATAAAATGCTCTGGAAAAAAATTTATTTTGTATTTTCTATTCCAATACAAAATAAATTCTATTACATTCTATTACTTATATACTTTTTACTAATTTTTTAAATATTAATTTCAAGTTTTTCAAAAATTATATGCAGATTCGCTACTTTATGCAAAAAATTTAACTCGAAATTTTGAGGAACTCTGAAAAACTAACAACAGCAAACAAACGAAACTGCAATTGCTTTTCGTCTCTTTCGTAAATCTTTGCTTTAGCCAAATATTTTTCACACTTCAAAAATAAATTATTAAACAATTATTAATAATGAAGCCTATGCAAAAAAAATCAAAACGAAAAGTATAAAACCTGATTTTACACGAAAGGTTAAAGTTTGTTTTTGTCGTCCTGAAAATTGTGAAATTTACACATTCGCGAGTTTGCCATTGAGGGGCCGATATGTTGGTATATAAATAAAAAATTTGTGATAGGCGCATGTCGAATCGACCTAGAAAAACCATTTAATACAGTATGGCTAGACGGCTTCATTTTCAAACTGATTCAGTATAGGTTTCCAAACCATCTTGTAAACTTAATTCATGACATGATCTCGGAAAACTAATTTATTATCAATACCATAGATCACAAAAAAAATATAAAATGGAAAACGGTTTACAACAAGGAACAGTTAATTCTCCTATACTAGCTGTTTACAATTTATACTATATAGACTTTTACTAGAAAAATTAAATAAACTAAAAGGCTTAAATTCAACGCTAGCGTTTGCAGATGATATCATACATAATTCTGCAAGCGATTCTGTAGAAATGATCCAAAAAAAACGATCAGAAGACTACTTAAAATTAATAAAAAAAATTTCTTCAGTGACTAATTGTATGGATAGGCAACTTGATCTTATTTTTGTAACAGAATGGGCTAATTATACTTTTAGTGTTCCTATTATGCCCTTAGTAAATGTTGATAATTTTCATCCTCCTATATTTCTTTCATATTGTTATAATAGCCGAGTATTACCTGCTTATGATCTATCTTATAAATATAATTTTGCCAACGCTAATTTTTCTGCGCTAAATAATTTTCTTTTATCAATTGACTTTAATTTTATAGTTGAAGATGATGACATCAATAAGGCGGTTTCTAAATTCTACGAAATTCTATCTAAAGGTTTGGAATTGTATGTACCCTTGGCTCGTAATAGAGACCTTAGTTCTAGTCCTCCTTGGTTTAATCATGAAGTAAAAAAATTAAGAAATAAAAAAAATAAAGCTTGGAATAAGTACTTAAAAGAGAAAACCACTAAAAACTATCATGAGCTTGTAATTTTGTTCAACTCCTACAAACTGACATTAGATTTCAGTTATAACAACTATTTAATAAATGTCAGCTCTCAGCTAAGGATTAATCCTAAGTCCTTTTGGAAATTTGTTAACTCCAAACGTAAATCTGATCAATTTCCCGTCACCATGTCCTATAATGATGTTAGTGCTAACTCTCCGAAATCTATTGCACATCTCTTCAAGCTATTTTTCTGTAGTTCTTATTCAGAAAATCTCTTTGAAGTTGATGAAAATAATTTTAATCACATGATAAAACAACCTGAAAACCAAGTTATCTCAATAGATTTCTCTACTCAGAAAATAAAGAGTTATTTGAATAATCTCAACAGTGATGTATTTCCTGGACCTGACAAAGTACCATCTTTAATCTTAAAAAACTGTTCTGAATCTTTTGCGTTACCATTATCCCTTTTATTCAATCGATCGTTTACTTCTGGAATA
Source organism: Argyra leucocephala (assembly GCA_963942445.1). NCBI lineage: Eukaryota > Metazoa > Arthropoda > Insecta > Diptera > Dolichopodidae > Argyra > Argyra leucocephala. The sequence goes on along the minus strand of OZ012680.1, from coordinate 128,173,647 downwards.
TTTCCACAATATTGGAAAAATTCATTTATTCGCCCTGTTTATAAAAAAGGTGCTAAAAATATGGTCACAAATTACCGTCCAATAGTTTTTGATTTAATTTATGATATTTGTTCTAAACATTTATCAATTAATCACCATGGTTTTGTAAAGAAAAAATCTACGTTTACAAATTTAGTTGAGTCTTGCTCACACTTCGTGAACACTATGGAGGCTGGCTTTCAGACTGATGTCATTTACACAGATTTGAGCAAGGCATTCGATTTACTGCCTCATAGTGTTATTTTATTAAAACTTAAAAAACTGGGATTTCCTAAATTTTTTATAATGTGGATTAAATCATTTTTATTCAATAGATCTTATAGTGTAATGTTTAGATCAGCTTTTTCTGAATCATTTTCTGCCACCTCTGGTGTACCACAAGGCAGCCATCTAGGTCCCTTACTATTCATTATCTCAATTAATGATGTCAACAATCTCATTAACAATAGTAACGTGATCATATATGCTGATGATATGAAAATTTATAAAAAAATATCTTCATATAATGATTGTACTGTACTACAGAACGATCTTGATTCGTTTTTTAAGTGGTGCGGCTATAATAATCTTCTCCTTAATATTGATAAATGCGCTGTTATTTCCTTTACTCGTAGATTGATTCCAATAATAACTGATTATACTTTTAATTCTAAACTAATCAACCGAGTTTCTCATTTTAAAGACCTTGGCGTACTTTTTGACGATAAACTCACATTTAAACTTCACTTTAATAGCATAATTAACAAGGCAAATTCTATGTTAGGTTTTATTAAAAGATGGTCTAAGGAATTTGATGATCCATACATTACTAAATCTTTATTCACTACTTTTGTTCGCCCCCACCTTGAGTACGGAAGCCCTGTCTGGTCACCTCACTATTCCACTCATATTAATAGAATTGAATCTATTCAAACAAATTTTTTGCGATATGCTCTACGTAATCTTCCCTGGTCTAACCCAATAATCCTACCTCCATACATAAATCGTCTGAAGCTTCTTCAGATGAACACATTGCAATCAAGAAGGGTTGTTGCAGATATCTTATTTATATCCCAAGTATACAATGGTGAAATCGATTCCAAAATTATAAAAGATCAGATTAACTCGTACATTAACACCAGTACGCGTTTTCGTATAGAACATCTTTTTAATCTTCCTTTCCATAGAACTAATTATGGTAAATTTGAGCCAATTAATAGAATGTTAATGGCAGTTAATCAATACAAAAACAGTGTTGACTTTTCTTTGAACAAAACCAGTTTAAAGAAAACCTTGTTTCACTTGCTTCCTTAGTCCTCCTAATTAATGTTGTTTTTCCGCTACTAATATTAACTAATTTGTAGTGTTATAATTAACTTTTAATACTTTTAATAACTTTTCATCTTCTCTTTTTTTTTTCTGATGAAATTTATTTTATCTAATTTTGTTTTTTGTTTTTTGTTTTTTATAAAAACTATGTTGTATTAAATTTCAAAGTAATTTAAACTTTAAATCATAAATCTTATTTGATACATTGTGTTAATTCAAAATTTTAATAATTAAATTGTATTATATTTTGTAAACTGTTTGAACTAAATAGTTAATAAATAAATAAATAAAAGTAAGAAAATATTGGTGGTTAGAAAATGCATACGTGTAGAAAAAATCAAAATCTGGTGTTTTGCTTCTTTCTTCCTCTTTCTAGGCTTAGATAGTTTAAGGTAGTTTAAGTTTAGTTGTAGTTTTTTTTTTATAAATAAAAAATAAAAGAAAAAAAATTGTTTGGTTTTTAAAATTTTCCAAAAAAATAATGTTAATATTAAAGTAAATAACCATAGGTATATAAAAATAAAATTAATAAGAAAACGAATAGGTTTAGGTTAATTTTGAATTGTTTAAAATAAAACCAAATTTTGTAAATTTTTTTCGTTTGTTAAATCTGAATATAAATAAATATATAAAAAAAAAAAAAAAAAATATATTGTCCCGGTAATGAATAATGAATACAGGATTATGCTTTTAAATCAAATTTCAAGCAATTTTTTTTTAAGTGATCACATCTACATTTAAATACGAGCATTACAAAACGATTGCAAGCGATTGGAAAGTCATTTAATTCATTCTGATATTTCAACTTTTGAATACCAGTTCTAATATTTTCATTTCAGGACTAATATTTTTTGAGCTTTTTCATATTAAATCGAATTTATCACTTTGAATTAAATTAATGTGTGCAATTCTATACACATACTAAAATCAATTGTAACAACTTTAAGAAATTTAAGCCTTTTTTTTGGAAAATTGATTATGATGAAAATGTAAATAAAATTTTCCAAATTTCCTTTTCAATTTTTCTTTTTTTGTTCTTTAAGCTACCACATTAATGGAAATATATTTTTCGTTATATCTACTAAATTCAGTTTTTTTTTTTCTTGTCTACTTAGTTTTCATAACTAAATCGTGCCATTTAATTTCCCGTGTTGGTTGATTTCATATCCTTTTAATATTTGTGTTTTTTTTTTTATTTTTTTGTTACTAATATATTCTTACGGTGGATTTGTATTTGGAGCACTTTTGTTTATAATATCAAAATTTCATATTTCATGAAATATCATACACAGTATTGAGTAAAATTTTCTATTTTTATTCAAAACTGAAATCAAGTACATCTTAATATTTAGAGACGAATAAATTTGAGATATTTTTATATTAAATAGAGTTGAAGTCTGTATGTATGAAATAAATTCCAAATGTAATAAATCTACAAACTAAAAGTACACAAAAAAACATTAAAGAATTCCTCATCATAAATTTGAAATTGTATAAAAAAATAAAATAATAAATAAATAAAATAAAAATAATTTGTTGCTGGATTTAAACTATTTTTCATTTTTGACCAAAAATAATTTGAATTGAATTAGGATTGAATTTAAATCATAAAATACATTACATGAATTTTTGTTTATTACAATCTGCATAGCTTGGAAATTAAGTCATGTAAGTATTTAATAATGTTTCTACGATGCCAATCAGGCGATGAAACACCTTATGTATTACATCTATAAATAAAGTAAAAATAAGACAAAAAAAAAGTCAAAAATCAGTAAAATAGTAGGAATATTTAAAAAAATAGTACAACGTTAATACGAAATTGGAATATGGAGTAACACTTTTTCAAAAAAAATATTGATAACTTACAAAGAATACGAAGCAAAAACATTCGAAATTTCTTCGGGCATGAAAAAATATCGACGAAAAATGAAACGCACAAATGCAAATATTAAAACTCAATTATTTCATAACATTGGTACAAATTACCCACATACAAAACATACCGAATAATCATATTAAAAAAAATGCTGAAATAACAATCGGAACTCAAATAGACGAATATGCAGCAAGAAATGCATCTGCTACTCCAAATCTATCTGGATTAGAGAAAGTAATTAATTCGTCTATCAGAATGTTTGATAGTCCTCCATTAAATGTCAAATTGTCAACTTTACAACTTCCTATCTATTTAAACTGATGTAAATCAGGCATTAATCTATATCGTTTAATCTATATCAAAACAATATCAAAAATTAAATTTTGTGAAAAGTCCATGTACTCAGTTAGAACTATGAAAAAAAATAATAAAATTATGTACTTCTAGAAAATTCACTTTAGACGGATAAACACATAGCGTGCAGCTTAAAAACTACACGAAAACGAGTCGAAAGAATTATAAGGAAGTATACTAGAAAAGTTTATCGATGGAAAACAGCCAGCTTCGGGCAGATTGAGAGGAATGCCAGATGGCAGTTTATTAAAGAAGGCCATAAGGAGGTTTAATCGGTATAAACCCGTATATCAGTGCGAAAAAGACCCAATAATCTGGCACATCTATACATCAACTGTTCAGAAAATAGCAACCACATCTGATAGAACTCCAGAAAAAAAAATGATGAAGCTAAATGGAAGAAGTAGAAAATTATTACGTGATTTTGTTCAGAAACTACAGCTCAAAAAATAGTCACGCTAAAACAATATGTTTTAAGAACTTTCTTTCTACTATAACTTTATGTGTGCATAAACCAAATTAAACTGAATTGAATATACTTTTTCTTCTTCATCTGCATATCCCACTGTCTGCAGGCTCGTCCATTGGCTGATATTTCTCAGCCATTACATTTGTTTTCTGCCAACATATCTCCAGCCTTCAATTTTATCTTAAAGAATCAGTTGTAAATATAATGTTTGTCATTTCGCATCATATGACCCAGATAAGTTGTTTTTTAGCATTTGATTGTTAATAATAACTCACCATATCTGCCTATTCTACTTAAAGCCTCACTATTGTTCACTTGATCTACCCATGATATCTTCAATATTCTACGGTATACAAACATTCTTAACATTTCGGAATTATTCATGGTCCTAATGTTCAGTGTTCACACCTCCATACCATAGAGGAGTAACGAACCGGATTTTTGTTTTTAGATTGATATCATTTTATATTGTACAAAACTACTACAAGCCGATAGAATACTATATTCGGAATTGTATTTTCATATCTAAGTTATAGTTTCCATTAAGCCAACATTCTAGATATCTAAAACTGTAGACTCGTTCAATTAAGGTGTAATTTTTGGTTAATGTTGAATGTGATAAATTTGGTTTTACTTATATTAATATTTAGGCCGAAAAGTTTGCTGGCTGGTTGGAATTGCATAGTAAAAAGACTAATACGTCTATATGTAAGATTTATATAAATAAAATATAGTATAACTAAATTTTTATTTCTGAATTGAAATTTTAATTAAATTAAAAACTAAATCAATTGCAAAACATATTTTATATTAACTCAGTTTTTGTTAGAGCTTATTTAATTGAAACTTCTTTCGTATAGGCAATTTTCATATAATATTTGGTTTCAAATTTATATTATGTGGAAAACTCTATTCGAATATACCTGATAATAATATTGATAAAGATAATTTTCTCGTTTTTTCTTTTATTTGAATTGAAATTTTTCAAATACATCATTACCAACAGCATCTTTAAATAACATGGGAAGTAGTTGCATATTTAATTTCATATCATATCATTTTTTGCTTGTCAGGGAGAGACAACTCAGAGAGTTTGAAATGTAAAAATTAATATAGAGTTAAGACGTTATCCACAATAAATTGTATACACTTTGAAATTCCGGAAAACTACTCGAAAACGAGTCGCAAAATAAAAAAAATCGAAAAACTGAATCAGTCATAAATGGTATTTGAGTGCAAACTTGTTACTAGAGTAGTGAAGGAATATTTCATCCATTAATTAAATAAATATTTCGAATAAAATATTGACGAATAAAATCAAATGCGTGCAGCATATTAAATTGCTTAATATTCATTTCTATATCCTAAGAATTCTTATCTCTAATCAAGGTTCCATTTTTTTAATAATCTATATAGATCCAGATGATGATTCAGTCAAAAAGTCACTAGCAAATTTTTTTTATACATTCTGATTATATTTTTGCTATGTAATAATGCCCGCAAGTAGCGACAATTTCAAATTTAGTTAGTTCAGAATAAGATTACAGATTTAAAGGCCATTACAAACTCTATTATTGCGTCAATTACAATTTTTGAATCAAGCGATATTTATATAGTATTTTACGATATATCATATCACATGCATTCATTGTATTGCAAGGGTGAGAACAAGATTCATCTTTCGTTAAAATCTATACCTATCATAATGCAAAAATCAAATTTTCTTATTTGCGGACGATATTTGTTTTGTTTTGTAATTTAAATGAAAATTTAGACAAACCCCACGGGTATTCAAAAATTAAAAATTGAATTATATGAAAAGAGAGTACATGATCATAAGTACATCAGTACCAAAACTACTGAACATCAAAATTTGTAACAATGAATTAGAAGGATTACGGAGTTAAAATATCTAGGTTCTTGGATAGACTCACAATACAAATCGGAAATTTTCTTTGCAAGGAATTTTCATCAATTGCTGATCTATTTTGTAAAATAAATTATCTGTTACCGAATCCAATATAGAAAAGTATATAACAAATGCACTTTTCAATAGCCATTTAAGCTACAGTATTAAATTATGGGGTATATAAGCTTAAATGACAATTGAACAGTGCATGAGATTGAATGGAGTAAAATTATGCAAGAATATTTTTAATATTTTTGAAATATTATTCAAAATAGGACAATAAAAAATATTTATAATTACTATTGAAGTGAGAGCACCGAATTCATACACAGTGATATTGAAATATTTTTGTTTAAAGATTTGATTACATATATAAAATATATATTGTTTAAAAAATCTGATTTCTCTACGAATATATATGTATAACATTTGGCAACTAAGGCTTCAGACAGCAAAACAAAATTCGTACAATATATAATGTATAAGATATAAAATATATATAAATAAGAAATTAAAAATATACGATATATTATAATAACTCACTAATACATTCAAAGAAACAAGAAAATTTTAAAAAAGAACATGGATTTAGTTTAAATTAATTTTGTATTCTAAAATGTCTATATCACAATAGTATTCTTAATCAATTGTTATAATATGTAATTTAATTCTAATCCAAATAACAGTCAAATCATAAATAAAATAAATTAATTGAAATGAACATGCATATACTATGGAGGTGTAGTTTTTGAAATATATTTAAAATTTATAAAATTATCAATTTAGATATACATACATTAATAACTTGATCAAATCTACGCTGCGATTGGTAAAAAAACGGGTACATGCATTAAAAAGAGTCTAAACTCTACTCACATGCACTTATAATTTAAATTTTTACGATAGAAAATTTTTAAATCTTAACCCAACAGTGAATTTGAATTGAGCTTCATAAATCTGACCATTTTCCCTATTATTTTGTGGAGTAAAGTGTTCAAAAGACACTTCTTCATTAAAATTAAGTCTAGACCTAACAAACAAAATCTCCTCCATGGTCTGATATATTAAACAAAAATAATTATTAAAAATTTTTATTTATTTTATTTATCAGTTTTTTACCTACTTTTGTTTAAATGATGCAAAAACAATTTGATCGTAGTTATTTATTTAACAATTTCTTTTATTAAATAATTTTCGTTTAAAAAATCTCTACTATAATTTTCATTTACCTGAAATATTTGTTAACACGATACATATACCTACCTATTCCAATTTAGGTGATTAATGTAATGTATATTTTTTTAGTTGCATTCAATTTGATCAATATCAAATAGTTGAGAGGGTTAAAGTTTAAAATTCGATAAATTAACTATTTTAAAATAGTAAATACTTCTAAACATTGACAAAATGAATAGAATATAACTTTATTTATTTAGGTATTGTTACTAAAGGAAAATCATCTAATTTATGTCGACTTAGCTAATAAAATATTGTTTATCAACTAAATAAACAAGCGACAGTTACAATTATTTATGTAATATTATACCCAATATCTTATTAACTAATTTGAATTAGTCGATTCAACTAAACAGGAGTTTTGTTGTGAACAATTGTGAAGAATTGGAAATAGTTCTAATGGATTAATTAAAACTGCTAATTAAAAAATACATGTGTTAAGTCAACATTAATATATGGCAGTGAAACATGGCTCACTTCGGTCAGAATTAAACAGAAGCTACAAGTATTCATCAACAAGTACTTGAGAATTATATGCAGAATATTCTGGCCGGCAAGAATTAGCAACGAGGATTTATGGATGATAACTGGAGAAGAACCTATCAACAGACAGATAAAAAGGAAAAAATGGAAATGGATAGGTCATACACTAAGGAAATCAGAAAGTGATATAGCAAGAAGGGCTCTAGAGTGGAATCCACAAGGACAAAGGAGACCCGGCAGACCATACAACACATGGACACGCACAATCGATCAAAAATTAACAGTCAACAATTATACCTGGGACGATATTAAGGAAGTAGTACTCAACAGAGAGGAATGGAGGTTCACTATCGAAGCCCTATGCTACCACGCGGAGTAATAGGAGAAAAAAAAAATTAAAAAATACCTAATTTAGATTAGTTAATAAATCTCAAGTTTTTTTTTTCTGTGCAATTGAGCTAATTTTACAAATTTATGACATTGTCAATGAATGCAATGGCATGTATTTTCAAAAATTCATACTATTATGAAACGAACTAAACGAAAAGATTAGTATACAATCAAAACAAGTAGTAAAATTCATTTAAGCAGTAAAAGAACAACATAGTTTGGGACATCAACAACAATTCATGTTGCTAGCACATTATACAATAAACTCTATCTACTTCAATGTTACAATATAGAAATTTATTATTATTTTTTAAATCCAAAATTGTATTTACATTATACCCAAAATCAAAATATTCAAATAATTAAACATATTTTTTGTCAATTCGAAGTTTTTAAAAAAAAAACATAGAATAGAAGAGTTGTTTATAATATGCCGTACCGGTGGATTCGATCGAATAAAAATCGAGTACTCGTTCGTAAATTCGAATAATTTTGACCGAAAATTTTCTCGTTCAAAATTTTATAAACGAATAACCATTTTTGTTCCTGTGTTTGAAAGTGTTTTGTTTTGAAATAAGAAAAATATTTAAAATAAATGTAAGTTAAAATTTGTATTATTTAGTTAATTAATTATTTATTTTTATTTGGGTCTAAATTTACTACAGATAAGCAATTTGAATTGCTTATACACCTGCTAAAAAAAAATGAACATTTAGCAAATTAGCACAATGGTTTATAAAAGATGAAGATTCTAAACTGACAAAAATGATTTGTGAGAAAAATATGCTACAGACGGAAGTGCATGGGCAAAGATAAAATAAAATTGGGATTATAAAGGAATAAAAAGTGGATCATGTAGATCTTTGTTTTAACTTTAGGTTTGGACTGATTATAAGTATAATTTAAAAAAAAAAAACTTACATTATAATAGAATCAGGATTAGTTAAAAAAAAACTTTTCGTAGACTATTCAAGCTAAAATCATACTTCATGTTAGTGTTATAACATGTTGAGTGAGTTTTGTTAATTTTGAGTTTGTGATTTGTACACATAAAAAGTGTTATTTTATTTTATTTATTTATTCATTTTATTTCGTACATATACATGAGACGGTAAGTCTCTATAGGAGTATATAAAGTATAATGTGTAGCAAATTCATAATTCTTAAATTAACTTAAATTAAATTAAATTAAATTAAACCTTAACCTAAAGAAATTAACAATAATGAAAATAATTTATAAAGAAAAGAAATTAATAAAAGAAAATTTAAAAAGAAAATTTAAAAAAAAGAAAGAAAGAAAATCTCTCACACCTAAAAAGCATTATTCTACAAAATTTTTATTCTTCTTAATTAATAACTACACTTTTTCCTTAAAATATACCCAACAAAGCTCAAGGAATTTAGAAATAGAGAACTCACACCTGACTACGCTCGGCAAAGAATTCCACAACCCGACAGTCCTTACAAAAAAGGATAGATGTCTTAATCTACCGGAGTGTCTAGGAATAGTTAAATTTGCACTTCTTAATGATCGTCCAGGGGTTATTTTCTTAAGAAGATATACCGGCGTATTTTTAGATAGGATTTTTTTCATAAAACAGATGTACTTATAATTTAGATAGTTTTCGAAAGTACAGTCAAGCAAAACTTTAGAAACATCACTGATGCTATCGAATCTACGACGGTTAGTTACAAATCGAGTGCAAGCATTGAAAATAACCTTGAGCCTGGAAAACTCGCCCATACTCATCCCAGCATAAACTACTTCACAATAAGTGAAATGTGGAAAGATTAACGATATAACTAATTTCTTTTTTACCCACTCGTTAATATTGTAAGAGAACTTCCAGAGTTTTCGTAACTTACAAAAAACATTTCTAGAAATAAAGTTAATGTGATCATTCCAGGTTAGAGTTTTATTGAATACACACCCAAGTTTTTAGCTTTACTTACAAATTTTACCACAGAATTATTTAATTTGATATTAGGGAGATTAGTTGTATCAATATTACGAACATAAATTAACATAACCTGGGATTTTGACGGATTTAATCGAAGACCATTGTTTAGAGACCAGAAAGCAACAGCATCAAGATCATCATTCAATTTAGCAATAGAGCGGTTATTATCAGCTATAGGACCACTGATGTAGAGTTGAGCATCGTCTGCATACAACCGGCAATGAGATTCAGACAAACAACGGGGTAAGTCATTAATAAATAGACTAAAGAGTAAGGGACCCAATATGGATCCTTGGGGTACCCCACATTCAACAGGTAGATAATTAGACTTAATACCATTTAGAAACACAAATTGACTTCTATTATCTAAGTAACTTTGAATGAGAGTAGTAGCAGAAGATTCAAAATTAAAAGCTGCGCTAAGTTTTAAACATAATAAGTTATGATTAACACAATCAAAAGCTTTAGTGAAATCAAGAAGAAGCAATAATACAGCATGTTTCTTATCGATTTCACAGTAAATGTTATCTGTTAATTCTAGGAGTGCTGAGGTAGTGCTGTGCTGCTTTCTGAAACCTGATTGGAATTCGTATAAGAGATTATTATCACTTACGTACTGACTCATTTGTGCATGCAATAACCGTTCAAAAGATTTCGAAATACCGGACAGTACGCTAATGGGTCTAAGGTCATCAATCGTTGGATTATTTTTTTTAGGAACGGGAACAACTTTGGCACATTTCCAAATTAGAGGGTATTGACCAGTAGTCAAGATGAAATTAAATATGTGAGTAATATAAGGTAGCACAGAAGGGATAATCAGTTTAATAAATTTCAAAGGAATTAAATCTGGTCCTACAGCATTGGATTTAACCTTAAAAATAGCATCATAGACTTCATCATTTGAGACATTTCTAAAAGAGAAAGTACTAGACGAATCAACATTTTCAATATTGGATAGTAATGAAGTAAAGTTAAAAGATGGAGTTATAAATTTATTGTTTAATTCGTTTACATCAAAGCTATCCATATTATCCATTTTGTTTTCTTTACTGATTCCAAGCTTAGCGATATTAGACCAGAAAGATTTTGAAGGCAGCCGAGGATCGAGTATCTTAGAATAGTAATGTTTTTTAGCTTGTCTAATCTTCAAGTTTACCACGTTCCTAAGCCTCTTAAATGAATTTCTGTCATTCGAATTTCTTGTTCTCTTCCAAATTTCATAAGCCATGTCTCTATCATTCGCCATTTTTACAATATCTGGACAGAAATACGGAACAAAATCAGCACGTGGAGTAAAAGAACGTAGGGGAACATGCTGGTCGAAAAGCTTGAGAACTAGATTATTAAAGAACGCAATTTTATCGTTTATGTTATTAATTGTGTAGATGGAACGCCACGGTAATCTAGTTGCAGAATGGAATAGTAAGGATATATTGCAATTCTTGTAATCACGATAGGTAATTTTCACTTTCGGTATCTCAATAGGAATTTTATATGACAGGTATATCATATCATGATCAGACACCCCCGGGAGAGAAACCTGTCCAAACTTTTCTACTAGCTCATGGTTTTCAGTAGATGTCAAAAATAAATCCAATAGAGAGGAACAAGATTCACCGAATCGAGTTGGTACCGAATTATTAATTATGTTCAATGAATAGTTCTCAATAGTTCGAAAGAAAACATTTCTTAACACATGATTATTGTCAAGTATATTAACATTAAAATCCCCCCCAACGATGATAGATTCATATTAAATATAAGAAATTGTTTAAATGGATTATTGAGGGATTATTTGGCTCAAAATCAAATAATTTTATAGACTTGAAATACAACAGCAAAATCAAATAAACTTGGATAACAGTACGCAAGAAAATCAACACAACTTAATAGCCGAAGTGTTTCACTGGAGTCAATTTCAACAGAAATGACAGTTAAAGCTGCTTCAAGATCTATCACAGAAAAGGAAACATATATATGTATTCTGTTAAATTCTTACAGATATCTATTAATAGGAATGTGTTAAAAGAAAAGAAATACGACTTTTTAAAAGAGATTGTAAAAGAAAAAAGGCTGCAAAGAGAAGAAAAAATATTGGGTAAAGAATTCAAGCGAAAACTACAACAAGAAGCTATTAAAATAAAGCAAAAGAAAATGGTGTTCAAAGAAAAATTGTTGGTCAAAAAAGAGGTCAAAAAACGAGAAGCATTTGTTAACTTGTAATCTATAAGTTCATGATTCTTATTGTAAAGTGATACAGCACATTTTTGTTTAATGAATTTAACTATTTTATTTATTGAAACTAAAACTCAATTCACTATAAATTTAAAAAAAAGTCATATTATTGCGTTCATAATAATATACCGGATGAATAGATCAGGTATATTCCTATGTAGAATTAGAATTTGAATTATTTAATTTTAATTTTATTAAAAATTTCATATAAATAACCATATAAATACAACTATAGGATATAAGATTTATTTATAATTTAGCTTAAAACATAATTTTAATATTATCGCAACACATTCAATTACTCGTCGATTGTATTAAAAAAAAAAAGGAAATTTTACACCTAAGCTTTCGGACTATAAAACTTTAACGTTTTTTTTATCGAAAACTAAATCAATACCATTACAAAAAAAAGTTTTTTCCTGGTTGGTTTCTTGATAAAATCAGAAAAAAATTTTTTTAAATTTTAATAAATAAAATTTTGAGAAATCCAAAGTGTTCTAGTCAAAAATTAAAATGAATTTTCACTTCAAATCCTACATAGTTACAGTAGTGTATTATTGATTTTACTTCAATATAACTTCTTTATAGAATAGTGTTGATCTTTGAAATTGAACGGATATACTTACTATGTGCAATGATAAAGAAAAATGAAAAAGAAAATTATATTTTCTTATTATTATTATTTTTTTCTATACTGCTATCGCGATAATATACGTAAAGAAGTGTTCAATTTAAAAATAAAAAATAAAAAAGAAATTAAAAAATCTTCTTTCATCTTGTCTAATGGAGTTTAAAAGTGGAGTAGTGAATAGTGAAAATTTATTTTTATTTTGAATCAATTGAATCGACAAAAATTTCTACAAATTCTATTAGACAGGTTAATTCAATTATAATTCAAGAATTTTACGAATGTTTCAATTTTAAATTTAAGAGGTCTAAAGATTAAAAGTTAGTACAAAATAATTTATAAAAATTCGTAGTTTAATTAACTTGAAAAAAATTTGTCCGAGATTTTAAAATAACGTAGAAAGAAAACAAAGATTTGTTGTTGATCTAGTTCACCAATCTAGAACCTGTAGGACCTAGGTCACCAATTTTGAATATTGTGGGACTTTTAATTCACCAAAACCATTAAATTATAGCACAATTTACAATTAAAACTAGTTAAACATGATTAACAATTGATTTTGCAGTAATCCGTTATCAAGATTTCGATATCAAGATAATTTTTAAGTCAACAAAAACCAAAAAAAGAAATTGTTTTTAAAGTATATATAGTTAATATTTCTTCTTCGGAATATTTTTACTTAATAGTTATTCTGTATAGTTATTTTATAATGATTAAAACTCTTATTTTCACAAGTTTTATTTTTGAATTAATTTTAAATATTTTATTTATTTTATTTACACAAATTTTTATTATTAATTTTATTATTCTTTGTATTTTATAACTATTTTAATACATATTTTGATACAGTTACAGATTTTATTCTATTCTCTTCTATGGTCCATCTGAGACTGAGTTTTTATCTAACAACAGTGTTTTTCATTTCCGTGCGTGCACAGCAACCGGAAATAGTAATCGGCTGAAATATATTTTTGACAGACACCACCTATATTAGATCTATTACATAACTATATTATTTTATCCTAATACAATTCAAGCGGTTTTGTCCGTATGATATGTCTTATATAAAATATTCATTGTCAATTTCATATTCTACCCAAAGTCTATGTCAAAGTAATTGCATCTTACTTATCAAAACGAATATGCCATGTTAATCAATGGGAATATTACTCTATGCGATTACAATATACATGCAGAAATACCCCAAGGCAGTATTCTGGGTCGCATCCAATGCTTACCTTATCCCAGTGACATCCCAGAGCTAGAAGAAGCGATGATTGCAACTTTTGAAAATGATACTGCGATATGGGCGTTTGGTAATAATATAAACAAGAAGCAAAAAATAAACTGCAGCTAGAAAATAACAAAATATCGTTATGGTGTAGAAGGTGGAGAATAAAACGAGTTCAAGTCCACACATGTTAATTTTAGAAATAGAAAAATAGAATCATACATATTGCAGTCATAATAAATAATTTCGTTATACCATATCAAAATTCTGCAAAATACGTTGGATGACACTTTTTGTCAAAATTCTGATCAAAATTCTACAAAATACCGTTATGCAAAACTCAGGTGAAAGGCACTTGTTAAGAAAAAAAAACCAAAGTTAAAACTGAAATACAATGAGCTATATTGGCTAATTGGGCGGACATCATTCGCAATTTCGACGTATAACAAAGTTTTGATCTACAATCAAATTTTAAAGCAATTCTGGGCATACATTATTCAACTATGGGGTTGTGTTAAACAACTTCATATTCAAACTATCCCAACTTTCAGAAACAAAATTTTACGAAGTTAATGCTCCCTCTTATATTCGAAATGCTGATATTCATATAGATCTCAAGATCACTATCATAAAAAACAAAATAAAAAACCGTCATAAAATTAGTCTTTCTCAATATGTTCATACTGAAGAAGTTTTACGCTTAGCTGACAGTCAAAACTGTATTAGAAGACTTAAACGGACGAAATCGTTCGAATTGTATTATAGCATAAACATTTTTATCTCTCAATAACTTCTAATGGAATTTTGTTTCATCAAAGATTTCTGAATTAATAAAGCCAAAATTGTAGTATAATGGTTAGTATTTTTTTTTTTTGTTTTTGTTTTGCTTACTCCTTTTGGGAGCATAGAACTTCCACTTGACATTTCCATCGTACTCGATTTCTAGCTGCTAATTTCACTTGTATTTCCGAGGCAATGTCTAATTTCATTTTTAATCTGTTTGTACTGTCTAAGAAGGAGATGGGGCCTACTGTAGAGAAGACCACTTTGATAACTCTATCTGTGCCTACGTGGTAAGATGACGTTATATTTTTCTGCAAGTTGTCGCTGCGATTTTATCCATCTTTATTACTATGTTTACTGGGTACGTCATGTGACATACTTTTGTCAGTTGTTGACAATTGTGTAATTATTATTAGTGTTTGTCCAATATTACTTATTGTGTTATTTGGTTTTATGTTGTATGAGTATTGATATAGATATTACGAGATATATAGATATACGTAATATTTTTAGTTATATAAAATATTAATTATATTAATTATTTTTATTGATTATAAATTTGATGCATAATATTTTGTTATTTTTTTTTAATTATATTTTATACCCCCCACGGAAATCGAACCCGTGACTACCACATCGTAATTGAAACACATTTCTATGCTCCAACCGATTAGGCCACGGAAGGGATATGGTTAGTATAAAAGACTAGTTTTAATTTTAACAAAATGATAGAAGTTTTTAGTGCGTTAAAGTCGACACAGTTCTTCACTTCGTTCTCTCCCGGAAAGGAAAAATTGTCAATTATGCGTCCACTGATTTATGCTTTGAGCAATTTAGCTTAAAACCCGGTCAGGTTAATAGTAGCAGCTTTGCAATGTTTTTTCTAAATAAAAGACTGATGTCGACTTAAATATATAATTAATTCAGTCTCCGTATATTATTAAACGTCAATAATGTAAAATAAATAGATATAAATCTTATGTCAGTGTGTAAATGGTCTTTATATTGAAATGTTTTTGTTGTTTTCTCTTTGATTTTCGTTTTAAGAAAAAAGCTATCATATTTTATTTTAATCTCATACATTATTTCTTAAAACTATATTTTGACATTATGTATTGTGTGAGAACTGTTTACAGTTCACATGTTATGTAGCGCATTTTTTGGTTACGTCTATTATGTAAGCCATCTGAGATCTCGATTAATATTAGTACTGCTGACATATACCAAAAAACGTTAACTACTCATATATTTTTTTTAAATGTTTGAATAATTTAAATATTCATAATTTGAGCATTTGAATAATTTAGTCCAATTATTGAATGTACGTTAAGCCAGACTGATTTCAATATTTTTTTTTTGTTTTTTTTTTTTCTTACTCCTCTTGGGAGCATAGGGCTTCTACTTGATATTTCGTACTCGATTTCTAGCTGCTAATTTTACTATGGTATCATCATTTCTATTTCCGAGGCAATGTCGAATTTCATTTTTTAATCTGTTTATACTGTCTACTGTCTTTATCTGCGCCTACGTGGTAAGACGACGTCATATTTTTCTGCAAGTTGTTGCTACGATTTTATCCATCTTTGACGTTAAGATGCCTGACGTTATTATGTATTCCCACGGGACTCGAACCCGTGACTACCACATCGTAAATTGAAACACATTTCTGTGCTCCAACCGATTAGACCACTGAAGGGATGATTTCAATATCACATTATATATATCAAAAAATTGTTATACGTCGTAAATTTTCAACCTATACGATTAGTCAGCCACCATCTGGCAAATCTACTTTATATTTATGTTCAAATTTGTTTTTGGTTTACTTGACATTTGCTTTCCGTCGAAGCTTAGTATTGTATCGAAATATTGCAGTGTTTTCGTATTGTATAACAATTTCATTTACTTTCATTCATAGATGTAAATCTATATTTTTCTATTGCTGCGATTTAGATTCGTATATATTTTATAACTAAAACTAGCACGGGTTCAAACCGCACGATAACCGAATACTTTTTAAAATAACGAAATGTTGTATTTGTTTGAAAGAGTTGTATTTCAATACAACCACATCGGTTCTAATATAATATAATAAGTATTACTACTTAAACATATAATAATTAAAAACTATCAAAAACAATACAATATACAAAATATACACTAAATAATTATTAAATAAAGGCCCACATTCCGAAAGGTAAAAACTTATAGGTTAAGGTTAGCCTACAGATTTATCTGCAAATCCACTGATATATAAATATAAATAAAAATAATTAAATATGATTTAATATGATTGAACAATTAACTTTTTTCATATCAAGATCTTAAAGTCAAACCTAAACTTAACTTCAAAATAACTTCCCGGTTTTTTTTTTAGTTTTGTATTTATTTAAGGCAGGACCGTTGAATTCAATTTAACAACAAAACTAATAAATTTACCAAATTTTTACTATATTTTTTTTTTTTATTTATTTCTTTCAAGTCTCAAAAGAGCTTGCAGCTCGTATAGAGTATATACAAAATATTGTTAGCATCAAAACTTAATAACTTAAGACTAATGCGATAGTCATAATAACTATACACCAGCAAGAACTAATCCAAAAACAAACTATCCATCTATCAGTAAAACTTATCAATTTATTAAAATCCTTTGATATAACAAAAATGCGTATCCTGATATGCAAGTAAACTATATTTTGTTATTCATGTTAAAATAAGAACAGCTAGAATACCTTAAACAACATAGAAATTTCATTATAGTGTTTTGTAACAGATCATAAACTCTTCTATTTTCACTGATTGGCGTAAAATTTCATTAATGATAATATAATAATACCGGAGGTTTCATAATTATTAGGATACCATTTAAATCGATTTTATTTATCATTTCTCTAAACAAAAATTTAAATATCAAGTAAGGAAAATTTTGCAATTGATTATGGAAATTTATATAAAAATTTTGATTGCATAAAATTATGAAATTATTTGAACAGGATTGAAATATAACTTTGCAAAGCAAAAAATTGATGCTTTGAATCATTACCAACATTATCATACATAATTTATTTTGTTATTCTAATATCGTATGCCAACTATAAATTTTAGTAAAAAATTTTTATTATTATCATCTTTTGTTATACCAATTTATTTATATTTTATGATTTTAGTAATAAAACAGGGATTAAAAAATGCACATTCATTATAAAAGTGTAATGAATTGGAAACAATTGATCAAAGAATCGACTAGAAATAGTGTAGAATAGTACTATATCCACCATTCATCATTTTATTCAAATTTTATTAATATATTTGAACTGTATAGGTATTATTTGAGTTTGAACTAGTTTTTAATATTTAATTTATTATTATTTAGGTCACAAGCACTGATGAAGGTAGTAAATTGCTTCCGAAATATCGATGTTTGAACAATAAAAATAAATTATTAGTGAAAAGAAATTTGACTTTATTATTTATAAATTATTTAGTTTGTTAGTATTAATTGTCGATTTACATTCTTTACAATTTGCTCAAGGGAGTTAATTATAGCTCAAAGCAATCAAAACACACATTTTATGGAATCAATTCGAATTTAATACAAATCTAATAAAATTAATGTTCTTATAAGTTTCAACAAAAAATGTATATGTATCATCACAGGAATATTATAGTTGGCCACTGCCTAGAAAACAATTATCTACAAATACTTGGCATAACTGAAAACAACTTGTGCAGAATATGTGAAGTAGATAAAATGTTTATTGAACATTTTCTGTATAAATTATAAAATATGTCTCACTTCCCAGCATTCTCTTAACAATAGACAATAGACTTGGCATAACTGAAAACAACTTGTACAGAATATGTGAAGTAGATAAAATGTTTATTGAACATTTTCGGTACAAATTATAAAATATTACTCACTTCACAGCATTCTCTGAACAATATGCGAACTACACAACATATCATTAAAGAATATTCTCTGTGTAATCATTCGAAAAGGACTCACTTGCATAATTGCATTAATATGAGTATAATCACAATAAGCCCATTTATAGCTGCTGTAATACAGGGCCAGAATCCCACCTGCTAGAAATATCTTATATCTATAAATAAATTTTATTCCCGTTTCCTATAATCAAACCTTTTAAACTTGAACTTTTAAATATGAAGATAGTTTTACTGAAATGAAGCAGCATCAGTTTTCTATCTTCACTTTTTATTACTATTTCGCGACTGCAGATTATCTACCGAGAATCGCATCGTATACGTCTTTCATAGGACCAAGTCCGTTCTGTTGCATTCCCCTAAGCACAGCTACGACGCAACTCAAAATTTGGGTAGAGCAAAAAGCTGAGCATTTTTATTCAACGTTCCTGGTAATCGTCAAGCAAAAATGCTCATGCCTAAGGGCTCGCTCCAAAAAAAGAAAACCAAAACTTTTCTAAGTCTCAATAGGAAACAGGTACGTATCTGGCAGATATAATAACAGGCCACTGCCTAATAAGAAAACATATTTATAAAATGGGCCTAACCGAAAAGAATGCAGAATATGCAAAATAGAGTAAGAGTCTATAAAACATCTGCTCTGTGAATGCGAAGGACTAATTCGTAGCAGACTTCGCCACTTGGAAACAGCATTCCCTGAACAATTGGAGCTATCCAGCATACCATTGAAGAATATCCTAAGTGTTATCACAAAATCAGGTATCCTTCAGTACTCAGAGACTTACTAACAAACACGGATTATCACAATAAGCCTATTTGCACCTGCGGTGATATAGGCGACAGTTTCCCTTAAAATACACAATATATCTATCTATCTACTGTTTTCAAGGTTAATGAAAAATTTTATTTCAATGTCTTCATATGTTAATGTTACCATTTGTAATGCCATTGAGTCAAAATAATTTTATTTCATATATTTTTAAATATAAAAATATAAACAATTCAAGTTCAACTAAGAGTAAAAAACTTTTAATATACTAATAAACAAATTTATATATTTATATATATATATAATATATAAACAAATAAACTAATAGACAATGCCAACAAAACAATCAAAAATATTTGTATAAATAGTCCAAAATTTATATTATAAAATATCGTCTTTTGTTGAAAAATGTTCAAAAATGTTGAACCTACTCAAACCCAATATAAAAATAAATTTGTGAAACAAAAAAAAAATAAAAGTGTAAAAATATTTAAAATAGATATATTAAAAATTAAATTAAAACAATCATTTATTCTATTAATTAAAGTTTGTTGTAGAGCCGCAATAATTTCAGATATGTACTGACGAAAATACCCTTATTTAACAAAAGCAGTTCCGCTAAGTGAAAATAATTTATGATCAAAGTTTATCTGCAATAGTGGTACCTACTACTATTATTTTTTTTTATGGATTATGTTTTTTTCGTTTTTTTTTTTTCTTTGTTCAAAAACGAAATTTAATATCAAGTAGAAGTAGAATAATTTTTTTTTTATCTAAAATAGATTTAAAACAGTTAACTGACAGTCGAAAAATATACTTTCTATGCATTAAATATAGAAATTTACGTTAGTAATACAAAAAAAAGAAATAAAAAAATAAAAATAAATGTCAATCAAAATACAGGTGTACAGTAGAATTTATATATATATATATATATATATATCTGTATTATAGTAAAATATCCTTAGAGAATTCAATAGTATAATATAATTTAAGGATATTACAATGTATGATACCGTTATTCTTTTTATGTTTTTATTTTGTTTTGTTCTTATCTACATGTTAGTTAAAGTATTAAAATTTTAAAATGTCAGAATATTTCAACCACATCTATTTTATATTAAACACTATATCAGATACAGGGTGGTTAACATGTTAGTGCACTTGTATATAATTTGCTTAGACGTTTTTATTGGGTAAACATTTTTAAAATAAGCTTGGTTTAATGTCATACCGTTCGATATTTAAACCAAGTTTGATTCAAATAATAATTTAGCTTTTCAAGTTAATGACGAGTTAAAAGAAATGTTCGACTAAAATTTTTTTATAAATTAGATTATAATTTTGTTGAGAAGAGATGATTAGATTAGATTAGATCATTAATTCATTTATTCATATTGCAATAAAATATAATTCATCTACAAAACATAATAAATATAAAATCATACAGATATTCAAAAAAACTGTGGATTCAATACTAAAACTAGATAACTCGAATTTTTACGAATTCACCTATTCATATCATAATAAAGTTCTAAATGAGATTTATAATGCTATAAATAGATAACTAAGCAATTTAAAATTTGAGAACATCTATTGACAATTTTCTTAACTAGATATTTGTAAGAGAGGTGATAATGTTATTACTTAAAGTGGATAACTATAGATTTCCATTTTTTGAATCGAAAACAAAGATGAAAAGTTAGCGCTATCTATAATTATAATTGACAAGCATTTAAGGTCCTGCGCAGTAGACACCTTTTTATTTTATTTCGAATTCTCCTACTCCTTAATGAACTTCTAATATATATAATATATAAGATTGTATATAAAACAAAAATGCGCACACAGTTGAAAATTTTGTACTTATATGATTTTATTATTCAGCAAATACATTATGCATATGTGAGATCTTATTAAAATAATAAACAAGAGCAAATAAATCAGTTATTATAATTTACATTATGTACTTGCAAATGAATCTATGTACATATGCCAAATAAAAACAAAGAAATAAATTCATCTCAAATAAAAAATATAAAAAAGCATAAACAAAAAAAATCAGTTGAATTGTTCATATGACTAGAAAATTCATTTTTATATTGTAGAGTTAGAGTATATATAATTATCCTTATTGAACTTCTAATATAATAGTTGTATATAAAACAATAATGCTCACACAGTTGAAAATTTTTTAATCATATGGTTTTATTATTCACCAAATACATTATTCGTGAGTTCTTATTAAAATAAAAAACAAAAACAAACAAAAATATAAAAAGACAAAAACAAAAAAAAATCATATGACGGGCAATTTCATCTTTACATAATAGAGTCAAAGTAGCTATCTATAATTATAATTGACAAGCATTTTAACTTTATATTATTTTTTCAATTTACCAAAAATATTCTTAATTTATAAATAAACACGGTTTTGGTTAATGAAAATATAGACCCAAATTCTATTAATTCTCTTGCAGAATTGTGAGCTTAATCTGTTTCAGAATTACATTCATACATAATCCATACATATTTATATACCTACAATTTTGACCAAAATTATTTTTTTTTACTTTTATGAAATTACGTATCTACATAAATCTACTTCACTCATATATAAATAAATAGTATATAGTATATGTACATTTGCAGTAGAAGAAACAGCATTTATTAGATGTACAATAATAAATGTAAATTGAAAATTTTTGATTTAAACTTTTAAATCAATTTTTTTATTTTTATGTACATAATATGTATATAGGTACCAGGCAATATTTTATTATTTTTGTTTGAATACATAACATTCATAACTAACCGCCAATTTTTATTGTACTATATGTTAATCATCTTTATATAATAGA
The DNA here is from genome assembly GCA_963942445.1 of Argyra leucocephala. Taxonomy (NCBI): domain Eukaryota; kingdom Metazoa; phylum Arthropoda; class Insecta; order Diptera; family Dolichopodidae; genus Argyra; species Argyra leucocephala. The sequence continues at coordinate 128,151,164 of OZ012680.1, read as the reverse complement.
ATAGATGAGTAATATATTTAAATGCATTTATATGAAAATATGACATCTACATATATGTAGATATAGGTAATTATATTTAAAGTTTGTCTTTGTGGTGGTTATGAGTAAAAGTATCATCTATAATTATAATTGACAAGCATTTAAGGTCTTGCGCAGTAGACACCTTTTTATTTTATTTCGATTCTCCTACTCCTTAATGAACTTCTAATATACATAATATATAAGATTATATATAAAACAAAAATGCGCACACAGTTGAACATTTTGTACACATCCGATTTTATTATTCAGCAAATACATTATGCAAAACGAGATCTTATGAAAGTAATAAACAAAAGCAAACAAATCAGTTATTATAATTTATATTATATACTTTCAAATGAATCTATTTACATATGCCAAATAAAAACAAAGAAATAAATTCATTTCAAATAAAAAATATAAAAAAGCAAAAACAAAAAAAATCAGTTGAATTGTTCACATGACTAGCAAATTTATTTTGATATAGTATGTCACTTGAATTCTTCATTTTTATCTTTTTAAGTAACTGTTTCTAAATTTTGGTTATTTGTAGTAATAATATAGTTTTTATTACATTTATGTATTATGTAGCTATATATATACGTGCCTCTTTAATGACAAAATTTTTTATTTTTAGTAATTTTATCACTAAATGCTTCTTACTATAGGGAATATATCGGAAACGAAACAGTATATGAGGGACGTGTATTTATGTGTTCTAAATAAAACTTACTAACCACAAAACTTTTTATTAAATACGAGTGGTTTCTGCTATATCGTGCGAAGTCTATGTCAGTACGAAAATTACTGTTTTTTTTAAAACTTTAAATTTGACTTCAACTTGAAGTATAATTACTCAACAGGGGCCCCTAGTAAGTGGATAACTAAAAGTTGTGAATGTAAATTCACAAATTTTGTAGCTTTATTCACAATAAAAATGTTGTTTTTTAGACTTTTCTGTTGATTATTCAGAATACATACCTAGTGAAATAGGCAGTAGTGGTGCCAACAATGATCAAGAACAAAGTTCAAATAATTTTGCCCAAGAGGAAATTATTCAAGGAGCTGATTTACAGGGAATGGAAGAATATCCTCAAACTACTGACAAATCTAGGAAAAGAAAGAGACATTTTGACAAATGGACAAGAAATATAAAAAAAAAATGTAAAGCACATGGAGAAGAATATGTTGGCGCCAGAGGTATTTTTAACCAAAGGCGGAAATGAAGTCTCCATGTACGTCCAAATGTAACCGTAAATGTATAATATCAGACGAAAAAAGACTACAAATGTTTAAAGAATATTGGGCATTAGGAAATTACGTAAGACAACATGATTTTATAAACAGCAACACAGATAAGATAAATACAAAAACAAAAACTGCTGAAGTAACAAGCAAGAGAAAATTTAGAGTAGATTATTACTTACCGGTAAATAGTGAAAGAACGAAAATTTATAAAACAATATTAATCAATACTATTGGCATAAATAAAAGAGTCATCGACATTGCTCTGACTAAAAGAACGAGTAAAAATATCTGCGTTACCGATAAGAGAGGCAGACATTAAAAATAAACGACCACTTGAAATTAAAAAACAAATTAAAGCACATATTGAGTCTTTTCCTGTAGCAGTCTCGCATTATAGTCGCTCAGACATGGAACGAGAATATTTACATCCTGACTTAAACATAAAAGTAATGTACCGCTTATATATTGAACTGTGCGACTTACAGAAACGTCTTCAATAACGAGTACAACTTAGGATTTCATCGGCCAAAAATAGATCAATGTCGTATCATGACGATTGATAGTGGACAAAGCACACCTGAATACAAGAAACATCTTCGTAATAAGAATTTTGCAAGAAAAGAAAAAATTACAGACAAGGAAGAAGCTATACAGTCGGATAGGAAAATATTTTCCATAAATTTTGATCTACAACAAGTGTTGATGGTACCAAGTGATCCAACCAACAATGCACTATTTGATAAAAAACGGCCAGCAACTTATAACTTTACAAAATATCAAAATAAGGTATTTGCAACATTTGGCACGAAGGAGAAGGTGGTAGAGGAAGTTCTGAGGTAGCTTCATATGTTTTTCAGTACTTTCAGTCTCAAACGCAAGAGATTAAAGAAGTACGGTGTTTTAACGACCACTGCGGAGGTCAAAATCTCAATCAATTTGTTGCAGGTATGTGTCTTTATGCCGTAACAAATCTAATCCTGCAAAGTATTCAGAAATGGGCATTCAGAAATGGAATGCAATTCCATTCATTCGGCTATATAGCAACTGAATATAAAAGATTTGGAAAAGCACACTGGCCCGGAGATTGGAAGACTATTGCACGTATTGCACGAAAGAAAGAAGACAAACCTTAGACTGTTGTAGACAATTTTGATTTTAACGATTGGAAGAGCTACGAGCAAAATAATTATAACTTTCAGAAGGAAGACATGGGTGAGCAAATAGTTCATTGGCAAAAAATGGTCTGGATGAAATTTGAGAAATCTTCTCCAGACAGCTTTAAATTTAAAGAAAACTTTGATGATGAAGAGTTTAAAATTGTAGAGTGCAATAAAAAAACAAGAAATTCATCACATCAACCCTTGCAGTCGCTATACAGGGAACCAAAGTGTATTGCAAGTTCTAAGTATAATGATCTTATGTCACTGTTCAAATGCAGTCCACCCACCAGCATTAAGTAGAGACTATTACGGATTTTACTCTAGTCTAAATCAATCAAATAGCTTTTGATGACAATGAAAAATATTAAATTTTTATTGTTAGTTTCAAACTTAATCTCAGTTTTCTTAATATTTTTTTTTTATTTCATTGAATAAATTTAATTTTTTTGGATATCATTAATAAAATTATTGAAAACTCTTATTAAAGTAATTTATTATTTTGAAATATTTTTAACCTAAAGACATCTAATATTATTAATACTTTTACCAAAATTTGAAACAAAATCAGTGGCATAAATAGATATCTTGTAAATTAATAAATTATAGCTTTTTTATTTAGCTAATCAGTTATCATAATTTTAGAAAAATTACCTCTAAACATTGTTTTATTTATATAGTTTTAAATTTAAACACTACTATTTATTATTACAGAAAAAAATCGTAGATTAGAAGTACAAAATTAGAAAACCTTCATTTTCTCCAAACAACAATTTCCGAGTTATCTAGTTGTTGTATTGAACCCACGTAATGTGATGAATGAAAAAAAAACGTACAATATAGCAAACAAATTATAAAATATTGTTTAACTGTTAAACTACAAAGTTTAAAAATTAAAAAGTTAATATTTATAAAATTAAATTTATATAATTAAATAACTAAAAATTATACCTATCTCGTAGATGTTAAATATAAAAATATTGGAAAACACAAAAATGTTAAAACTTGGGACGTGTAAAGTTATTCCACTAAATCTTATATATTAATACGCTTAAACGTCTGTTAAACTTTTCACAAAGCTTTTACAACACAAAGCTTTTTTCAACTAGATTAGACAACTTTATTAGAACTATTACGAATTACGATAGTGTGCAAAATTGAATTTAAAAACATAAACAACAAAACAATAAAACCAAATAAAACCAAAAACAAATTAAAATTAACCTAAAAACAATTCACCTATTGAGCAATAGCATTGATTATATCTGATTATATGAATTAATTTTTAAAAAAACACAAAGTAGCAAAGACAAAAACCGAATTATCAGAATAAAATTATTATATTGATAAAATAACTTTGTTAAAATATGACGATATTACAGCAAAAAAACTTACCGGTAAAGCAAATAGTAAATTTAGAAAATATAATTTTTACCTTATGTACAGAAATTCAAATAATTGAAATTTATTTATTTTATTAACAAATAATTCAAAAGTATAAATTCAAATGCGCAGTAGGATTGAGTAAATATTATATTGTACATGGAGAATCATAAACCGAAATTTACGATTTGCTAAGAACAAGAAAAACAAAATATGTTATCACATTATTATCAAGTTCCAATTTCCAATTCAATACACGACAAATTTAGTAAACATAAAAATTAAAAAAACTTTAAAAAGAAAAATCACAGACTACCCTTACCTACATCAGAGACCCTATCGGAATAACAATATTACAATAAAAACTGAAGAATAAGAGAAAAAGCATAATTATTGGCTTTACCCCTAACTATAATAGTCATAAGGCGTCAATAAAAACTGAACAATAAGAGAAAAAGCATAATTATTGGCTGTACTCCTAACTATAATAGTCATAAGGCCTCATATGGTGTCATATGATACTTCGTTAAATGGCCTATATGATTCGATATGATTTAACAAAGTCATAACCAATAATAACCTTTACTATAATGGTCATACCTAATCATACCAAAACGTCAAAACCAAAATTTAAAAGAAGTGAAATAAAAATATAAATTCTATAAATAAATGTTTTGTTTTTTTATTTTTAGTTTTGAAATAGTTAGGGCTATTATGATAATAAAAAAAAACACTAAAATCGTGTCTATGACAATTTTAATGTGTTTTTAATGTGAGTGTGGTATGTATTTAGTTTAAATGCATAAATAATTTCATATCTTTATTGCCAGCGACACCTCTGTTCGCCACATTTTGTTCAAATGTACGTCTCTATTAATAGTATTTGTTAGGGAGCGTTTAGACATCAAATTTTGTTTCATGAAGGTTTTGTTTTACTTATTTTTATTACATTTACAAATTTTATTGCAATTACATAAAATTTTATTTCAAAAGTTTTAATTACATGTATATCTCAAAGATAAACAAAATTAGTTGCAAAGTATACTTTATTTCTTCATGCAAAATCCACTTTCTAAACTTGCAAAATAGTAAGATACGAATATGCGTTACGAGTACTAATAATAAATACTTATAAACAAATATAAATATACAGTGTAATTTCAGAACATTTATGAAATATAAATATTTAAATAGTAAATCAATTATTCTAAGTATTTGTATTGCTAAATAATAATATAATATTTAATACACATTTTTTGTTTTTTTTAATGTATATCTTTCAATATATTGGCATAACACAATTAGAAGTTTATAAATACCTTTTCTCGCAAAATCACTTTTTCAACTTGCGAAATACAAAAATGCGTGTCGAGCACTATTATTTAAAAAAAAAAAAATAATGATATTCTATAACAAAGTCGGATGTCAAACTTTAATGAACATCATTTATACGTTATAAACAAAATTAAAAAACGTATAAACGCAGCCTTATATAAAAGTTTTCTATTTCTTCAAAACTATTAGCGGTCAAAATTCATTTATAGTAAATAAATAAATACCTAAATAAAAATTTTAAAAAAAATAGTTATAGATAGATCAAACAATATTGTAAATTACTAGCTATTCCGGGCGTAACATTCGCCGGTCTATCATTAGCATTATAAATGAAACAATTTATTTTATTTATTTGTTTTCTTAAAAAAAATCAATGTTTTACAATTATAGTTTTAAGTTTTTCAATTTAAATTATTTATTATGTAATAAAAAAATATGTAAAACATTGATTCTTTTTAAAAAAATAAATAAATAAAATAAATTGTTTCATTTATAATGATAATGCTAGACCGGCGAATGTTACGCCGGGAATAGCTAGTATTTATTTATTAATCTTCTGATATATAAATTAGCTCATACAAATAAGTCAAATTCAATGTAGGAAACTAAAAATATTGTCTAAGGAGCCAAGCCATCTTAAATAGAATAATTATATTTTATTTAAGTTATTATCAATCTATACTAATTAGCAAATTTGATGAAAATTCATTATTTTATAAACATTCATGGCATAACTACGAACCTTTTTATTAGCTTGGTCAAATGACTTAACCTCTACTTCATGTAGTTCGCCAAAACTTCCTAACTGGAAAACTTAAAATTATGTTTTAATTAACTTGTTTGAACCCTCATTCTAAAAATATAAATCTGGTTTTTGCAAATATATTTTATATTAAATTTTTTTCTTATCTTTTTTTGAAAAAAAGTAACGATCCAGCACTCTTCAGCACTCCCCCTCCCCCGGACTTTTGCATGCTATTTGAAATTCAACTAAATTTAAATAGAAAATGTTTACCTAACAATTACTAATAATGATCAAAACAATATGGCAGTAATTAATCTCAGTGTCAAATAGGACAATGCACTGATGGTGGAACCACCCTGTATTTAACACAAAAATGAATTTACCTTTCAAAAAGCAAAAAAAAAAATAATAAATGATGAATGCATATTGTGCACGAATTTTATTAAATTCCACTGAATGAATATCAAGGAAATTAAATTAACGAATTAAACACACATACATATACACATAAATATCCATATTAAATTAGAGTATATTAAACGAAAAAAAAAATGATGAGACTCTGGCAAAAGTTATGAGAATAAATGAAAAAAAAAAAAAAAGATTATAGGTGAGTATTTAGGGATGATATTAAAAAAAAAAAAATTGTTTTTATATATGTAAGTAGTTAAATAAAATAATATTATTCATTTATGAAATAAATTTTTTTTTTTGTTTTAAATAAATGAAAATTTTTTCTTGTTAATTTCCTTATTATCTATTTATATACATACTTATATATTATATATGTACTTATAAATAGAAGAATAAAAAAAAATCAACAATACAAAAGAAATATTTTTCAAATAAAAAAAAGCTAATAATATTCTCTATGGAAAATAAATTGATAAAAAAAAATAAAATGGAAAGAGAATTTTTAATGATCTACGTAGATGAATACCAAATAGATCGTATCTGCAAAATTTGATGCAATTTTTAATAAATTATTCAAATTTTAAAACATAGGTAGTTATACGAACCTAAAATATAATTTTTTAAAAAGCATGGAGACCCTTTTTTTACTAATAATTGTTCTTTCCAAAAAACAAATTTTCCAATTGGGAAATTAATTTTCACATAAAATTATTTCCTTTTTATTTTAACACATCGATTTCATTTGATATTTCACAATTTAAATTTATTTCACATTAAAATTTAATATTTTTTTAATATTTTTCTTTTGTATTAAAAAATAGAAATATGTTAATTTTTGAAAAATTTATTAAACTATAACTAGCCGGATACACGAAGAGTAGATGCTGTTAAGACAGTATACAAATTATAGCAAATGGTCACTAACAAAAATACGGTTTTACTAAACTTTTTTCATTTTTATCAATCAACTGTTTTGAGTATTTTGATTTTTGTAGGCAGTAATTTCGGATATTGATTTGACATTTCGTATACTTTCAAAGGTGACTATGAATTGTGTTTGGGATTAAAAAAATAATAATACATAAATAACAAAAAATTGCAAATTTTTTTCAACAATTTAAAAAACTATATTTTTTGTTTTTATTAAAAATAATAAAATTTATAACACCCTATCAGGCTGAACAGCTTCGGCTTGGTCAAAATTTAACTTATATAATTAAAAACCAAATCAAAAAAAACAAAAAAAATTGTTAATCATCACATATTTTAAAAGCTAATTTTAAGCGAAAAATTTACCGATTTGTAAAGTAGACTTAAGTATAAAATAAAGGAAAAAAAAAATAAAAAAACAAAATAATAAAATATAAGTACATAAAACAATTTTGCAAATTGAAAATAAAAAGAAAAATAAAATACATATTATATAAGCTATAACAGTAATATCATACGCTAAGATTTTGGTTGATTTTTATAACTCACAGATGTATTAATAACATTTATAATATAGGTAGTATGAGTTCAAGTAGTGTTGTGATGAACAAAACAACTTCTAAAACATTTTGTTATTAAACAATCTTATAAAATTTCAGATACAATGTTAATATAACTCCCATATCTGTGAACTTGATCTGTTTATTTATTTAAAAGTAAAATCCGATAGAAATTTTAATATAGCAATTTCTACGGGCCCTATTTCACATCAATCATTCGTCAATCATTCATCCATATATCTTAGGTGCCTATTATGTATTTCGATCGAAATTAATCGAATCGTTCATCGTTATCGTTAAAGTTATTCGATTGTGATCGTTAGTGTCATTATGTATTTCGATGAAAATTTGATCGAAAGTGTTTAAAAATGCTGCCATTGTAAAATTCAAATCTACGATGAAAATGACATATGTTTCATTCTTTAAATGTCAAATTCAAATTATTATACGAAAAAAAAACAAAACAATAATGTTATATTTAAAATTTTTAAGTTGAAAATAAGTTGAAGTGTTTAAATAAAATATAACTATAAAATTATAAGTTTTTATAAATAAAATTATTTCAGCAGAGTTAAGTTTTTCAATTTCTGATAGTGCTGAAAAACGCTATCAAATTGCAGAATTGAAAAACAAGCGAACATATATTCGGGATTATTCTAATCCACTAGATTTGGAAAATTATACGTATGTTATTTAAACATAAATTTGATGAGTTATTATCTACATTATTAAAACTATTAAATTAGGACAAAAATTGAAATAGCCAATAAGTAATACGTCGATTCCAAATATAATTAAATTGGTTAGTGTATTAAGATTCTGTGCGGTTTGTACCAAGCAAATGATTTTCAACGTAGGAAATGATTTCCATGTCGGACTAGCACAGCTAATTTTTTTTTGTTCTTAAAGAAGTTTTATATGTATTTGCAGTTTATAATTATGTGCAAAATGGATCAAATTCCATTACGCACTAGAAGAAAAAAGTTAGGTAAACAATTATTTTTATGATTAAAGCAGAATTACTGAAATAATTGGAGCAGTCGATGGAAAGCTTATTCAAATTAAATCACCGAAGCAAAACGTACAACATTGATGTTATAGTAGAAAGGGATTTTTTAGCATTAATGCAATTCTGATAACTTTATACTTTATTGTAATTAGTTTACATTATTATAACAGTTTTTGTTTTTAGATATGTGATCATAATCAGGTAATTGGTTTTGTGAGTGCAAGATATCCTGGTACCTCTTTGGAAAATTTATAATGGTGTCTCATTATTTACACTATATCTTTTCATATTGCAGTCTATTTGTAACAGGCCTTTCATTCCTATAAAAATTTATTTCAATAAAAAATTATTATAAATAATAAAGTACCTACATTCATTTCAACTTTTAAATTTATTTTTATTTAAAAAAATATCATAAATATAAAACAAAACCCCAAGTGTCCAATATAAATAAAATAATATAATGTCCAATATAAATAAAATATATTTGTATCTCTTTTATTTTATCCTTTCAATTCAAAATTGAAATAATTTGTACAAAATCTCTCTTTCGATGTCTCTTTCGTGGTAAAATTTTACATCGATAAACTTTATCGATTTCGTCGACAATTTCTGAACGATATCGAAATACATAATGGCAATTTTGCATTTTGACATTTCGTTCGATCAAATCGTAATCGTTATCGAAATACATAATAGGCACCTTAATATAATTTTTCGCCGATGTCAGCAAGTACCGTTATAATTTTTTGTTTGAAAGAGAAATATTGTTTCTTTTCATGTATACATTTTGTTTTTAACATAAATGAAGAGGAGAGTTTGCAATCAAATTGGAAGAGAGTTTTTTTGTTCTTTCTTACACCTCATCAAGAATGCCTTTTTAATATAGGAAAAAACAAATCAAACTTTACTCAAATTGATTTAAATGAAATCGGTATACATTTTTTGTTATTATCTTTTGTTGTTTTTCTTCTTAATAAAAGAATATTCTTTAATAAGAAGATATGGACTGGGGAAGTCAAGATTCCATTTACAAAAAAACTCCATTAGTTAGAGAAGGAAAAGACTATTGTTTTTCTTATGTAATAAGTTGTGAGAAAGAAAGAATGCGATATAAATGATAAATGATTTAAAAAACCATTTAATTTTTGAAATTTAATTTTAAATAGCCCACAGGCCACGGGAGAAGAGATTTCTAATGTACATCGTCGTCTGAAATCAACGTATTAAATTTATTAGGATATGAGAGTAAGGAAATTTTGAATGATTGATTTTTTACAGGTACCTACATAACATAATATTGGTTCCAAAAACATTTTATTTCTTAAAAATAATGTTATTTTCTTTTATTGCCTTATAAGGGAAGTAAAAATTTTTTTTATTTCAAACAGATTATAATTGATGTATTTTCAATATATAAATTTTTTCAGGTATTGAACCAGGAAGTTAAAAAGAATACCAAGAACCAATAATTTTTTTTATGAATGACTCGATGCATTTTTATTTCCTTCAAAATTAAATTTTTCCATTTAATAATCAAAGATAATTTATTAATTATTAATAAGTGTAACACATCCTTAAATTTTGATAACTAAGAATAAATACAACAATATTTCTTTGAGACAAAAAAAGTCGTTCGATAATTTTTTCCCACTTTGTGTTTTGAATTTTTATCTCTCTCTCACAAATTAAAATCTTACTACTATCTATTTCTTACAATTTTGGAAATCGACTAGAATGGTAACCAAAAATTGACAAATTATAAAATTTTATTCCAGTGCATTTTCTTATTAATGGATATCCTTTGATAGTAGATGCGTGTGCGGCTATACATTATGTAATAATTTATGTACATAATCTTTCCCCTCAATCGACTGAGAATTGTTTTTCTTAAAGAGAAATTGTTTTTTTTTTATGGATGCATTCATACATTTCTTTAACACAAACGAAAGAGAAAAGAAAAAATAACAACAAAATAAACAAATAAATGTCGATTGAGGACGTAATTCTTTCTGTTTCCTCCCCTTCTAAAACAAAATGGATTAAAAATATTTAGAATAATAATTTCAAAGCTATTGAATACATTCTTATATACTTGAGAAATATATTTTAAAATCATTTGAATACATTGATTAGCGTAAGTTATTATGAATCTTTTTATGAAAAATAATCAAAAAAACTTTAATCAATTTATATAATCAACTACATTAATGTTGACGCAATAGCATTTAGGGCAACGTTTTCATATCAGAATTTATTTGATAAAAGTTACTTATTTATTTATCTATTTAAGGTTTATTTAGCACAAATAAAAAACATTGATTTTAAATATAGAAATTTAAAATTATAAACAAATAAAATAATAAATAAAAAATACAACAAAATCAAAAAAAAAAATGCAAAAATACAATTAAGAAAAAGCTGAAAAAATCTTATAAATGTAGGTAGTTTATTATCTACTAATTGTTATTATCAGTACTATTATGTATAACAATCAATAACAACAAAAACAATCAAACACAACAAACATTAAACAAAAAGTTCAACAAATGACAAGAGTCGATTTCGATTTAAAGGAAAAAATTAGTTTCCAGCATTTTGTGTTTCAAAAATGTTTGATGATAATAGGATAATATTCTATTTTTTCATTAAACAAAGTCGGATGTCAAAATTTGCGGAACAACGTTTAGTCAAACTTTCAATAGTACAAACTAAATCTTGATGTCTAAACGTTACCTAATCGTTAGTACCTACCTAATTTTAGCGGTTTTTTATTTGTAAATAAAAAACAATAGCTATATTAAGTTTACTTTATTTCTAATATTTTAGTGTTTTTTATTTAAAACAAAAAAAAATAAGCAATATAGATAATAAATGTGCCTATGTAATATATGAATAATATATACTATATCTATTTATTGATATTTGATATTGTAGTCTTTTGTATTTTAATATAAAAAAAACAGTAGTTTTTAATTTTTTGGTTTTCCTAATTTATAAAAAAAAATAAACAGTAAGACGCCAGTTTCCCGTCCGAGCTGCCTTTGCAATGACCATCAACAAAGCGCAAGGTCAAACTCTCAATAAGGATCGTATTTTACTTGATGCACCATGTTTTTCACATGTCTATATGTAACTATATGTCGGGATTTCGCGCACTACTGGGAATATAAATCATTGGAAAATTGTCACCGAAGAGAATAGAACTGTTAGAAATATAGTTTTTAATGAAATATTAGTTGATTAAATATTTCAATCTATATCAATCCAATTATATAGTCTGTCTGCTAATCTACTAATTTAACTAAGGTATTACATAGGTATTACTAAAATATTGTTGATAGGGGAATTTTTGATTTTGATAATTTATAATGCAGTACAACCTAGAATGCTCTAATTTTGATTTTTCACTATATATAACGGTAGCAAAAAGTTACGTAGTAACGGGTATTTAACTAGTTGTCAATCATTGACCGTTGATTGACCGTTGATTGACCGTTGATTGATAAGAAATGATTAATGGTGGTTCTATTCTCATCAATCATGCCATCAATGATGCAAGCAAAATTCCCATCAATCATGCTGCCAATCATCCCATCAATCAGAGGAATTAAAAAAATTGATTTTTGGTGGGCCATGACCTGTGATGAACCATGTCAGCATTCTGACATTGAGTCTAATCTCCCTGATTATCTGGTTCAATCCATGAACATTTAGCTTGAAAAAGAATTTGGACTGCGTAAGTCCTTGGCAGCTATCCCATATGTTCTGGGTTTCTTTGGACTCCCACTTGGAAACAATTCCTTGTAGGTGGGCGTTTGAACGAGCAATACTTGGCTCTGGTCCCAAGAATTGACTCTCCGCACCTGTTTTTGTAAGGACATCTGCCTCTTCATTGCCATGTATTCCTTCATGCCCAGGAGTCCACATAAGAGTAACTCTGTTTCGTTCGGCTAACTTTATTAAGCTTTTGTAACAGCTACAGATAACCTTTGATTTAAAAATTGGGGAAGCCAGGGCTTTTAAAGCAGCTTAGCTATCTGAGATTATGTATATGTTGGCACCTCTGTGCCCCCTTTTACTGCACTGTAATGCCGATACCTCGATGGCATAGGTTTCAGCTTGAAAGACAGTGGGATATATGCCAAGTGCCGCGCTAAACCTGAACCTTGGTCCAAATACCCCGGCACCGGTTTTCTCTCCGATTTTTGAGCCATCAGTATACCATACTGAAGCTCCTGGAGGTAAGGCTCTTATTAAGCCTTCGACTTTTTCTCTTTTGGGTATTAGTACAGTGAAGTTCCTGCGACAATCAATTGCCTTTGTCATATAGTCTGACATTGCAATTGCTTCGGTTCCCAGATTAGTTTTCTGCCGGATCATGCTATGTCCTGGTCTTTTGTGTTTGAAATTGTTCGTTAGATGCAGTCTTATTGCTGTCATTCCTGCCGTCTTCATCAAGTATAGATGAATCGGTGGCAGTTCCAGGATTTTTTCTAGAGCTAAAGTTGGGCACGTTTTGAATGCCCCAGTAGCCCCAAGACACGCTATTCTTTGTATTTTTGTAAGCTTATTACATGCTTTCGTCTGTTCTATTTATGGCCACCATACAAATGTCGCGTAAGATATTATAGGTCTTATTATAGACTTGTAGAGCCATACAGTCATCTGTGGAGATAATCCCCATATTTTTCCAGACATATTTTGACATGCAAAAAATGCCTTGTTAGCTTTTTTGTTTATGTAATCTATGTGAGGATTCCACGACAGTTTACTGTCAAGTATTATTCCTAGGTGTTTTGTTTCCTTTACCATTTCGACAGCAACTCCGTCCAATAAAGGCGGTTGGTAAAATATCTGTTAAATACTGTTAAGCTATGTTTTTTTTTTTTATTTTATTATATCCCAATGACAAAGGGTACTAGACCAGCTCGAAAAACCATTGAAGCATTTTTTTTTTTTTTGCTTCATCGGGAATCGAACCCGGGACCTTTCGGTTGAAAGGCAGGCGCTCTACCTACTGCGCCATCCTACGCGTATTACCTACCCCTCTGTTTTGCTCCATTCAAAATTACTTCTCAAGATAGAGCACAGATAACTGGCTAATTGTACCATAGTCTACCATATTTTGAGCTCCGACCAAAATCGTTTCTCAACATAGAACACAGTTAACTGCTAATTTTAACGTAGTCAAGCATAGGTCTTGTGTATTCTAGACAACATCAGTTCTCATTATTTTCAACAAAATTTAATTGTTTTCAAGTAACACTGTACTGTCAAAAAACTCTCCGTTTACTGGTAATTATTATTAATTAAATTTCTCAAAAATAACAAATTTTGTTTTTTTAAACATTTTTATATTATTTTTAAGAAAAAGTTAATCATTTTTATTATTATTAAATTATCCAGATCAAATAAAAAATAACATTTTCCAAATTCAATGTAATTTTAATTCAATAATTTTTATTCCAAAAAATTTTTAATTAATTTTTTTAACTTAAATTTGAAAATAAAAAACATTTTGTTTGTTGTTCAATTCTGTTTTTTTTTATTCTAATTTTCTATGTTATTTTAACCTTATACTTTTAAAGCCACAATCTTCAAAGAAAAAAAAATTTAATTAAATATTTTTATAAAAATTAACAAATCATAACGTGATAAATATATTTTTATTTTTATTTTGGTTAAACATTATAAATATGTACATAGGTATATAAATAATTGTATATAATATAAACTTATTAAAATTTTCTGTTACCATTACAACTGATGCATTAAATTAAAAAATGAAAATGAAACAGAAAAGATATATAAAATGAAATAATTTAATAAATTTATTTTATATTAAATTTTGCAATTTTTTTTTTCTTTTTGGTGTTTTTTACTTAATTATTTGAAATAATCTACATACCACAAAAACATTCTTCTTTTATTAAATATTAAATGTTATTATACAGCCAACACCACATCTTAATCTCAGATTTATTCTTTATAACTTACATCTAAACTCAAATTAGATATGTACATATATATATGTATATAACACATACTAACTATATAATATATTATATATATATATATATATACATTATAAATACTGCACCTTCACTAGGATAAATTAACTCATCCTATCGCCATTTAAATGTTTAATACTCATATTTTTTTAAACGGTATCCTAAGTATTTTATTTCTTAGAAAATATTTCTTAAGTCAAATTTTATATTTTCATATTTCATTTTCTTTCCTCTCTTTTCAACATTTTATTGTTCAAAGAAGGAATTTATGAACTCCTGAAAATATATATATATATATATATATTATGTATATATATTTTTGTAAAAAATCTTTTCTTTTCTTGTTTTCTCAATTCATTCTTTGAAAATTATGTTTTTTTTTGTCGAAATTCTATTTACAACAACAACAACAACAACATTTTATTCACATTATTATTCACTATATCTAAACATACAAAATGTATATGTATTTACATACATATTTTGAAATATTAATAATAGAAAAGAAAATCGTTATGTCAGTGTTTACTTCATTTACATCAAGGTAGATGACGGGAGTTTTCAAACCACGGCATTAGTAAACAGGCAACATGAATTTTCACTTAGTCATTTTCAACTGTTTTTCTTTTTTTTCATTTTTGGTATTTCTGCCGTTCATAGTCGTTACTACCTACTATACTATCAGAAAAAGAACATCAGATTTAAGTTACGAGAAGATAAAATATAAGTGTATAATATAAGAGTGGGTACTAGAATGATGCTATATAAAGCTATGAAAATTTAAAAAATCATTTTTTTTTTTTTAAATAAAAGAAATTTTTCAATTCCTTTTTTGGGTTTTTTTTTTTTTTTTTTTTTTTTTTTTTTTGAAAACCACTTTCACTAGATGAAGAATTTTAAATAAAAACAAAAAAAAAATAAAAGATGCTACATCAACATGAAAATTATGACAGTAATGAAAATATTATGTATATATGTGTATATTTTAATATAATTATACTGATATACCAAAAGAAGCAAATTTTTTTTTTTTTAATAAAATAATAGAAAATAAATTGAAAATCAATAATTTTCTTTCCAAGAAAAATAAAATAAAAAAAAAAAAAAAAAAAAAACAAAAAAGATAATAAAAAAGTAAATAAAAAATGCAAGTGATTTTATTTTATTTTAAATTGGTTAGTAAATGGGTGGTTGGCTGGTAATAATAAAAATTGCTTTTATGAATGGATTTGTAATAATAATAAAAAATTATTTTTAAATTTTCTAGATAAAGAGAAGAAGAAAAACAAAAAAAAAAGGTAAGAAAAATTTGTTTTTTAGAATTAAATTTGTTTAGTTAGTTAAAAATAGTTAAAAAAATGTATGCTAAATTTTACTAAAAATACTTATCGAACATATACGAGTACATACTTGCAGACTTTTTCAGTATTGAAAGTTGTTCTAAAATTATATTATTATATATATATATATATATATATATATATTTTAGTTAGATCAGATTAAATATATTTAATTTATATTATTTATATTATATATTTATATTTAAGTTAGATCTACATTTTGCTTCACATTTCATCTGTGAGTTTTAAAAATTCAACAAATAATACAAACATTAACAAATTTACTATATAATACCTATATGATAAATTTTCAAATAAAGTAAGCTAAAACTACTCTTCATAATAATAAATACTTACAGAGAGAGAAAACCATCCTATCTAATAGATTTCTTTTAAATAAAAATGTTATCAAATAATTTCACTACTGTCGAAAAAAAACCATAATTTAGACTGAGCACTTAACGGAAATTTTAAACTTATAGGCAACTGTGATAAAAGCTTGTATTAACAATAACAAAACAAAAATTTACAAAATATTGTTGTCAATACCCATGTTTTGTTCGCAATACTGATATTCAAAGAGAGCTAAATATTTGATTAAATACAAAAATTAGCTCTACGCCACAAAACTTTATTTATATGTCAATGCAGAATTTTTACGCCTAGTTGATAATTAAAATATTTCAGATATAAGAATGAAATCTATCAAACCATAATATGGGCGTTTCCGAACCTCTCGCACTTGCACTTGATACTCGCACTAAATCTGTCAAATCGCACTAAATTTAATAAATTTAATTTTGTGATATCTAGTGTACTTGAGACTACACTAAAATTTTGACAACAAATCAAGTGCGATTTGACAGGTTTAGTGCGAGTATCAAGTGCAAGAGGTTCGGAAACGCCCTATGTTAGATTAAAATCTTTCATCTCAGAGGAACTCTTAATATTTTGTTTGGTCAAAGACATCTGAATATAGAGCCAAAATTATATTAATGGTTACTCTAAAAATATATACATACATATAATTTTAATTATACAGAATATAAGTGGTTAAAATTGATAGCTACTGTATTACGTTATTAATAGTAATTAAAAAATGTAGAAGTGCTTTGTTGTTCTGTACATCCCTTTTCATATTTGTGGTGGGTTTTTAGTAGTAAATAAAACACACTTTGGATTAGTTTCTAGACAAGATCTAATATCAATTAGATTTGGAGTCTACCGCGTCTAATTACTTAATACTACTTTCATATATTTTTTAACATATTTCTGTCGAATACTATTTTGTTATCGAATCGAAGTAAAACTTCAGTAGTAAAACAAGTAATTGGTATAAATAAATTTAAAATATATAAGTACAATTATTATATAATAATATATTCATAATTATTGTTATTTATAACTATTTGAAAATGTAAGTATATTATATCTATAATTATAATTGACAAGCATATAAGGACCTGCGCAGTCGACACCTTTTCATTTTATTTCGTTTTTCTTTTATGAACTTCTAATATAATAAATAAAAGTTGTATATAAAACAAAAATGCGCACACAGTTGAAAATTTTTTACTCATATAATTTTATTATTCAGCAAATACATTATGCGTGAGTTCTTATTAAAATAAAAAACAAGAACAAACAAATCAATTATTATTATTATTGCAATGAACCTATATGTACATATTATGTCAAATAAAAACAAAAAAAAACATTCAGTTGAATTCTTTATATGACGGGCAATTTAGCATAGCAAACATAGTAGAGTTAAAGTAGCTATCTATAATTATAATTGGCAAGCATTTAAGGACCTGCGCAGTAGACACCTTTTCATTTTATCCTGCTTCCCTTTAATGAACTCAACTCATATTAGAAGGGAAACTCGTCATTTACGTAAACCTAATGCAATTTTTTACATAAACCACAACAAATTATTTCCTGATTAGTTGAAACAAGTAAAAACTATCATACTATACCTACTTTAGCATTGCCGTATAAATGAGAAAGAAAGAGAACACAGCATATGCTTGCCTAAATTTTTACATACAAATTTTTATTGGGCTAACAAAAGATTTGAAAACACTTATCAAATTTTTATATGCGGGATTATTTATTAAGTACATAGTGAGAAAAACAGTTCGGACAATAATTAAAGATTTTATATTGAAATTTTGAACAAAGACAACAAAGAGTTTATTCCCAAAGACAACAAAAAAAAAAATTTTTTTATGTTAAAATTTAACTTTTAATAGATACCACGATAAATAGTTTCATTTTAATACGAAAAAATTATTACTTACACACATTCTATTTGAATTTTATCTTATTAATTTCGCTACACCTTTTAGTTTCCTATATTTCACTTCATTCGTGAACATTCAATTCTTATTACCGTCTATTTCTAACAATTTTTTTTTTGAAATGTTTGGGTGTGTTAGCAAAAATACATATCCGAGTTTGACCTCTTATTGTTTAGAAATTCTTTGCTTGCAATAAACCTATTTAAATCATACGTCAAATAAAAACAAAAAAACAAATTCATCTAAAATAAAAAAATATAAAAATAAAAAAAAACAAAAATAGAGTATCTATAAGTAAAATAGCCATGCATTTAAGGACATGCGCAGTAAGCACCTTCTCATTTTATCTTGCTTCTTCTTAATGAACTCTTAATATGTAAATAATTTGTACATATGGCCGAAATGCGCATACGGGTTGAACAAATTTCTATTTGGTTTTATAATATTCAAACTTTTAAGTCAAATAGAGCCATTTTGTGTCATTCAACATCTTATTATTTTTATACTATTCTGTATAATATTATTATTATGTTCTGTTAAAAACTTAAAATTTGGCTTCAACTTAAATTATAATTACAAAACAGGGGCCCTTAGTATTAAATATAATTAACTAACTATATTGACCGTTATACAATTAGAAAAATCTTAAAAAGTACTTATAAACATTATTATTTTCAATATAACTTTTTATACTATTATAGATATTTAATTATTTTTTATACTAAATTATAAATTAAGTATTTTAAAATAAATTGCTAATAAACAAAAACATTTATGACAATAATTTAGAGTTCGAAAACTTCCGTTAACAAATTAAATGACGTTTATTTACTTTCAAATTTAATTGCAAATTATTTTGGATAACAAATTCGGAAAGTCTTTCGAATCCGAGTTTCATAAACGGTGAGGGGCCAGATTAATTGATTTATTCTATTTGTGTTTTTGTTACTTCTACATTTGACATTTCCATCTATGAGTTTTAAAAATTAAACGAAATATACAAAGATTATTCCACAAAATAAAAAATGCCTAAATTTACTCCGAAAAGTATGCAATATATTTTTTTATTAGTCAATTGTTTCAAAACCAAATTCCAAATAAAAAAATTTTCTGATTCTCATTAATTATTTACAATTTTGTATATCTTGCACTCTCTTGAGGCTAAATATATTTAAATATGCATATCCATTATATAATCATATAAACATAATTTATTATTATTAAAATAATATTTTTAAAATATATTTCTGATTAAATTTATTTTTAGTTATATTTTAATTATATTAAATTGCATTTCCTGGTAATAATATTTTTTTTATTTATTTCAATATATCTATATTGTTGCCTCCACGAAATAACGTCCCAAAGAAATAATGTATAAAAATTAAATGCAATAACTCCTTTAATTGTATGTATGGTTTTTTTCAGGTTTTGTTTATTTATTTTCTTTATTTAAATGAATTGAATTCTAAACAAAACAATGAATTTTTTCCAGAAATATGGCTTATTTTGTAATACACTTATTACTATAAACAATGTACATATCAAATTTAAAAAGTTCACTATTATTAATATCAGTAATATTTAAATTTGTGATTATGTTTTTGCCTCATGCATTCCATGGGAAATAGTAAATTAACGGTATATACTCGTTGTTTTCTATTTGGTTATTCTTGGCTAAAAAGAGGAACCTTCCGGAGGAATAAAGCCTGTTTACATGCATAAATTGATATTGATAATTTACAAACCAGGGGTGGCAAATTAAAGAAGTAGATATTTGTTCACTACTGCGCAGTATGTGGTTACGTATATGACGAATAATAAGACTGTCTATTCTAATTATAATTGCTATTTTATATAATGATTTATTGAAATAGACTACTTACACCGTTGATGGTTTCCTATTTAAATTTGTACAAGCTGTTAAATACTTGCGTTCAATTTCTCCATTATAGATACGCTTATATTGAACCATATCCACATGATAATATTGCCCTTATTAAGCTTATACTTATTAAGGAGCATAGACTTTTAGTCTTTTGAGTAGCATAAAGGCATTGTTTGCCTTCTTAATTTGATTTTGTATGTGATATTTAAAATTATGCAGGTGGTTAAGATATATCCTAAGTATGTATTTGAAATTGGTAGAATTTTTAATTGTTCAGATATCTGCGACTTTTATATGAAAATCTCTCTATTTCCTCTTAACAATACGATTTGAATTGCTTATTAACAGTTTCGAATTTTCTGTAATTTATTTTTAGTTTCCACTTTTTACTGTATGCAATCTATCGTATTGAATGATTTTTGTAGGCTATAATGGACTATTCCCAAATGGGAATCAGCTGTATAGATGTTTAAATCGTTAGCAAAGATAATACTATAATTTAAACCTAGGATTTTTTATAGAGAATTAAGTAAGTCACTTGATATGGAACACTAAAGATGTTGCATAAAATTGGCAAATGAGCAGTGCCTTATTGAAGGCCATTCTTTAAGTGTAAATATGTATGATGATTGAGGCATTATCTTACAGGGAAATTTTGCAG
Source organism: Argyra leucocephala (assembly GCA_963942445.1). Classification (NCBI taxonomy): domain Eukaryota; kingdom Metazoa; phylum Arthropoda; class Insecta; order Diptera; family Dolichopodidae; genus Argyra; species Argyra leucocephala. The sequence continues at coordinate 128,130,156 of OZ012680.1, read as the reverse complement.
AAAAAGGGATATTCTACATGTTATTTCGATATGCTATTTCAATTATTTGTGGCTGAATTCGATTTTTATTTGAAATCCTTAATTCGTTATAAAATGAGATCCGACATTTTGGGGCTTTGTTTCCTTTTCATTTTACAATAAAAAAAATAATTTAAATAATTTTTTTCATTTTGCAAATTATTTATTTATTATTGGGCCATACTTCATATGGCGCTTTGTTTGTAGGATATTGCTTCTAAAATATTAATATTTGCAATCATATAAAAAAAAAAAATATATTAGTAGATATATCAGGTAATGAAACGTTATTAAAAAATATAATATTTTTTAAATTAATTAAATATTATTTTTTAATAAAATTATTTCATTACCAATTAGCATAATATCACTGTAATTATTTTATTTTTCCTTTAATTATAAGTAAATTAAATTTTTACTGAACTCTTTTGATTAATTTAAAAAATTTTCATTTAGATAATATAGTTTTACTTTTTTTTTTATATAGGTAGTATAAAATCCTTTATATAATGTTCCTAAAATATACCAAAATCACAAAAAATTGTTAATTTCGATTTTTACAGTCTAATGAAATGAATTTATAATAAATTAAAGCAAAATTCACTATCTGCAAGTATTCGTGTCACTATCAATTCGGATTGTCTTCACTTTAGTATTATGTTTTTTTATAACATTATCAGTTACTTAGTGTAGAATACTTTTTCGTACATAAACGGGAACGAATAATGTTTATTGATCCATTTTCCGGTATACCAACTATTTAAATGTTGCAAACTACTGCTGTAACAATAAACTTAACTCTTACTAAAGACCTATGTTAGAGTTCAACAATTATGTAAATAGAATGTAAAATTTGAATATTACAAATAAAGCACTACTACCACTACTACTACTACTACTACTTATTACTACTATCTAATGTAAATAAATTATAATATTAAAAAATATTATCCTTTGGCAGACATGGCTACTACTTTCTAATTTCAAATTTCAATTTATTTCAAGATAAAAAACAAAACACATTTTACAAACCGACTTATCGTCGGCTGCAGGCTTGTTTGATCCATACGCCAAAAAGTCATATTGAGAAAAATGAGTTTAAAGTTTGAAAGACAATAAAAAAGAAACTGTTCGATAGAATTTTCAAATTTTCAAATTTGGCCCACCTTTGTACATACCCCAAAACTATGCTCATACAAATTTTTAGACTAATAACTCTTGATTTGCTCATTTTACAAAGAAAATTAAATTTTCACTTTTGATCCATATCCAATTTTAAAGTGAATTTAGTTTTTCATTGTATGACGTGGATCAAGGGTGCCGCACGTGTATCAAATAAGCGGGCATTAAATTTTTCTTGAAGTGGAAAAGTTCTGTATATTAACACAAATAAAATCCGCAACAAAAATGTCAAAATGGCGTATGGATCAAACAAGCATGCAGCCGACGTTATCTCTCTTGCATCATATTACAAATTAAAATATTACACACACACACATGAAAAAGTAACTACCACTTCAAAATTGGATGCTAATAAAAACTTGAAAAAAAATTTGCTTACAGGAATTAATATGTTATCTAATACAATTTTTGCTGTACATATAACTTTATAAAGAGATTGTACTGTCTGCAACGTTTTTAACTTACCTACATTTCGAATCGAATTTCAATTTTTTTTGTGTAATTTGGCTGGCTTAATTCTTTCGGCCACTTTTATAAATTTGGGAAAAATAAACTATAAAATTATTTTCAAAATGACAATAAATAAAATTTGGCTGTACAACTCTCCATACATATAAAAATATTTAACAAAAACCACGCCCATAAAAATTTTGATTTTTCGTCAATCAACTTACAATCGTCAAAATGGTTGTAAAGTTGATTAACAACTGCTCCACACACGATAGAATTTGGCATGTTGTCAACTTAGTTATGAATCAAATTGTATTATGTGTATAGTCAGCATTAGTAATGTACCACCATTAATTAAATTATTTTTGTGTAATAGCTATAGCTTCTAAACCAAATGGAGCATTTTACAGTCGAAAACCTAACTCAACAACCCAACTAATCAACAAATTGTGCTATTTATTTATGTGTTTTAAATTTTATTTTAAAAATAAAGCCTTAGGCTTAGTTATATGAAATAAATTGAGTTGAATGAAATCTTTATATCCTAATTAATAAATGTAGACTTAGCTTTGAATAAATGTAGACTTAGATTTGGTGAATAATAAAACCATATGATATGATTCAAAAAATGTTTTATAGTATATTATAATACATACTAGGGGCCCCTGTTGAGTAATTATAATTCAAGTTGAAGACAAATTTAAAGTTTTTAAAAGAACCGTAATTTACGTACCGGCATAGACTTCTGACGATTAAGCACAAACCACTCATTTTTAATAAAAAGTTTTGAAGTTTGTAAGTTTTATTTTGGACACATAAATACATCTCCCTCATATACTGATTCGTTTCCGATATATTCCCTGTAGTCAGTGTCAGTGGCATTTAATGGATAAAATTACTAAAAATAAAAATTTTTGTCATTAAAGCGGTACATAATATATATATACATATTTTTAAAAAAAAAAACTATATTACTACAAATTACCAAAATTTAGAAACAGTTACTTAAAAAAATAAAAAATGATAAATTCAAGTGATTTGTTTTGGTTTTTTGCTGTTTTAATATTTTTTATTTTATATGTAGCTATATTTGTTTTTTTGCATTTATATGACATATGTACATAGGTCATTGCAATTAAATAATACTAAGTGATTTTTTTGTTTTTATTTTAATAAGAACTCACAGATAATGTATAATGTATTTGGTCTAAGTCTACATAGTACATATATAAATGTAAACATATAAAAATATGAATGAAGAGATATAAATATTTATTGATAAGTCTAGTACATAGTACATATATAAATGTAGACTTAGCTCTGAATAAATAAAGATTTGGTGAATAATAAAACCATAGATGTGATTTAAAAGAATTTCATCTGTGTGCGCATTATTGTTTTATATACAACTTATTTATATATTAAGAGTTCATTAGGGAGAAGAAAGATAAAATGGGTGTATACTGCGCAGGTTCTTAATGCTTGTCAATTATAACTATAGATTATAGCATAGTTATAGATTATAGCATTTATTAATAATATTTTTTTTTGTGAAATCAATATTTAGTGACCGAACAAACGCTCCAGAGGAAATTCAATTTTTTTTTCAGGGCACATTCATCGTCTGAACTAAATGGATTCAAGCCTGTAACACCATTTAGGTCAGCAAAAAAAAATTCATTTATTACGAAGAAGGTCCAAATTAAATATTTTCTCAGGGCACAATAATCCGAGTTACGCCACTGCATAAAACATTCATCCTCTGAACTGGATATTACAGATTCAAACCTGTAACACCATCTAGGTCTACAATAAAAAAATTTCATTTATTAAAACTATTTTTTATTAAATTAAGCTGATTTAAATACGGTTATGTGGATACCGATTTCCCACAAAAAAAAAAGAGATTAAAAACTTACTTAAAATAAATAAAATACAAGTGGTGTGTCATAAATATTTGAAATGAAAACCAAAAAAATTTTCACATTTAAAACTTTAAAAATTGACTAATAAAAAAACATTTTTTTGTTATAAACAAGCCCCTGCTAATAAAATAAATTAATTAACTACCAAAAGTTTTTCTAATCCTTAAATTTTTATTTTATTTTTCAATTAAATATTTTTTTATTAGAGTGGATCTGCAAAAATTTTCCCGTTTACAATTTTTTTTTTTTGTTCATATCCTTTTATATTAAAGAAAAAAAAAAAAAACATTTCACATATATGTGTTTGTACGTATGTTGGTGCTATAATAAAATTACATTGATGGCAATAGGGAATACAAACCTAATATCCTAAAGTTTTAAAAATGAAAAGTAAAAAACATAAAAAAAAAAAAAAAATTAATTAGAGAATATTTTTGTGTTTTGTTTATTTTCTCGTATTTTTTTTTTTTTTTTTTGTTTTTTTTTGTTCTCTTAATTAAGAGAATTTGTTCCCGGGAAGAAATCATAATTTTGTGGGAGAAGTATTACTTTACGTTAGGTACCTATGGTGTATAGTTAATAAAAACTAAGAAAAAAAATGTTTTTTTTTTTTTTGCTGTTTTTGTTTTTTTGTTTTTGTTTCTTTTTTTTGTTTTTCTATGTGATAATGCCATTAGAATTTCAATTATCAAAAATATAAAAATGTGTATGAACAAAAAAAATATATGTATGTAATATTATGTATAATATATTTTTTGATCTGCATCTGTGTAGATATAATATGAGATATCAATGTTATTTGAAATGATGCTGCTGTAAGCAATGCTAATGTAAGAAATTTATAAATAATAATTTTTCTGTTTTTACTCATTTATTAGAGAGAAATGAATAAAATTTAGAGGAACATTTTGTTATTTATGTTAGAAGAAGGAAGAAAATGAGTTCGTTCAGTACAATTAACCAGTGGATCTGGAATCCATTTTGGAACCATGTACCATGGATCTGGCCACTGAATGCAATTTACCACAATACTAGTGCCATCACCGGAAAATATAATGAGTACTTTTAAAAATAAATTATATTTGAATGGAATAATATATTTATTATCATACAAATAATTTATTTTTTATAACTCTTAATTTAAGTTTTATGTACATAAATCTTCCTTAACAATTTAAATTTTCACACTAATTCAAAAAATAATGGCGATTTAAATTTAACAATTTTCATAAAAAATATAAACATTTAATTTTTCTTACAGTAGATGTCACAACACTCAACATAAAAATTGTTGTTGTTGTTTTTACATATAAAAAATCAGATCCAAAATGAAATGTATCTAGAATTTTTTCAGATCCATTTTCATTAACCGCGATACATTAACCGGTACATTTACCACACCGTTCAGTAAACAGATCCATGGATCTGTGGATTTCAGATCCATCGGTTAATTTCACTGAACACTACCAATGTTAGGTGTTGTTCCATGTCGAAAAGAGAGTATTTGCTGTAAAAAATAATGTTCAAATAATTTTTCTTCATAGACACAATGAGCCCTGTAGCTTCCATTGTGTGTCAAATTTTTACTGACTAAACCACAACCCTCCCATTAAAACTGGTCCAACAGACTAACCATTCATTTATTTCAAGTGTTATTTTCTTAAAGAAAAAATTCGACGAAATTCTATCGTACTAAATCTATTGCCACAGTTTTTTTTAAGCCTTCTGATAAAATTTTGATTGTCTAGCCAGTTGAGTGATCTCAACGTTAACAAGACCCTCCAAGATGAGCCAAATGCTTTACTGCATACTTTTTTATTTCATTTTCTATGCGAGGAATTTTTAGATCTCTGGGCAAGTCATTGTTACGAACATGCCAAGGGGCAGTAACCATATTGCGCAACACTTTATTTTGGAATTTTTGTATACAAAGTACATGTGTTCGTTTGGCACATCCCCATATTTGTATGTCGTACTACCATATTGGTTTGATTATCTGATTATATAACAATATTTGGGGATTCTGATATAATCAGAATCTCTAGGATATTTGGAATTGCTAGCTTTCCAAAAATATATATTTTTAGTGGCGCATCTTATCCTTTAAGGACGAAAAGGACATTTGAAAGTATCCTTATTGTTTTGATGTTTTTGTATAAAATTCGTTATATCTGTTGATCCATTAAATATATATATATATTAAGTTATACATTCTAGAAAGATAACGGTCTGTTGCATATTTGAACATTTATTTTATGATGACTGGTGCTGCCGTTGTGGAGATATTGTAGTTCAAAGTAGAAAATTTTGGAAAAAAAAAAACAATCTTTATTTTATTTCTTGAAAAACCAAATACCTAAAGATTTTACTATATATACTGTTGGAAAGGTATCGTTTTTTTCTATAACTCCCACATACATACTTTATGTCTACGTCAAATAGTTTAGAAGGAATAAGCATTTATTAAAAATATTGTTTTTTTTTTTACCCTTGTTTTCTATATAAAACTAGGAATGTGCCTTTTTCGAAGTAACAATCTTCTGAAATAAATGTAACACCAGCTTGTGGACTCTTATATGCCCTTAATAGTGTATTTAGTATTTTAAGTATATAATTTGGAAAGCTAGGAACATCAAGTATCCTTGGGATATAGTCATTAGGTCTTACGCGGATACAACATCTTCCTCAGAAGAGCCCAATATTTTGTTATGCATAGGTAATTTTGAATTTCGACCTAAGAGACAGTACATTTCTGCACTATATTTATTATCAAGCTTAATTTTTTTCTTTTTGACGTGCTCTTTCCATATAAGTTTGACATCTTTATTCCTAGGTATTTAGAGTTGTTTTCTTAGGGTATATTCACCCCATTCAGATTTACCTTTGGTTGATTTTTTAATTTTTTATTTGTAAAATTTACATTTACCGATTTTAGCTTAAATATAAAGATCTGGATATAGTATTGAGTTGAGCATTCTGAATTGAAAGAAGATAAGAGATATTTATTTTATACGTAATGCACTAATAACTACATTTGCACCTCACACTACTCTTGCGCTGATGATTTTAGGTAAAAGTATTAACGAAGTTATAAACAATTTCGAAAATCAATAGACAAAGTTGTTGAATGGGCAAAATACTGGCGTATAAAGGTGTTAGCAAATTAAAAATATGGTCATAGAAGTTTACCTATTGGGCTCAACAAAATCTAGGATGTTGAGGGGCCCATCATCAAAAAATAGGAGTAGAACATGGCTTTAGGGTTTTAATCATAGAGTAATCGAAGCTCTATTAGATAGTTTGAAGTGGTTTAATTTTTTTTCTTAATTTATTTTTATTTTTAATTTTTTTTTTTTTTTAGTATGCTTCTCTATACTTCCTAGTCTTAGTTTTGAACTTTTTTTTATTGTTTGCTAATTATTACATATAAATTGATTGTTTTATTTTTCTTTTTTTATAATGTACTTAGTATTTCATTGTTACATCCTTATTTTACTTTATTATTAATTATAATAATATATTGTTATCACACAATAAGCTCTATTATAATTATTGTAAATACATTTTTTTTTATGTGGCATTTAACACTATTTTTATTAATAAAAAATGCCTCTAACTATTCTCTCAACTATTCTCTCATTCTCTCTGGATTCTGCTCTTATAGCAAAATGCAATGCTGTAGGCCTCGGTCCAACCTTTTCTAAATGGATTGAAAGCTTTCTCTTAAATCGATCTATCATAGTTTCAGTTCACGGTAGTTTTTCCGACCAACTTCTAATCAATGCTGGTGTTCCACAAGGCTCCGTCCTTTCACCCACCCTATTTCTCATTAAAGACCTTCTCAAATTAACTTTCAATCCAATCCATAGTTTTGCTGATGACAGCACTCTAGTAGTATCATATGATTTTCTTAAAACAAATAATGCTACAGCTTCAGCAGTTAACTCCAAAAGAACAATGATGGCTGGTGCACTCAATCACGACCTTGCCAAAATTGTCGACTGGGGCAGAGCAAACAGAGTCGAGTTTAACACTTCAAAAACTCAAAGCTGTCTTGTTAGTAACAAGCTAACAACATTCGAACCAATTCTCCGGCTTCAAAATGAAGTTATTCAGCGACTCAAAGACTTGAACATTCTCGGGATGCGAGTGAATCAAAATATGCACTGGAATGAGCATATTTTCGATATTGCGAAAAGCGCCGCCAAATGTTTGGGCTTTTTAAGTCGCTGCAAAGCTTATTTTTCATATTGAGACCTCTTAAAAATCTATAAAGCATATATACGACCCAAGCTCGAGTATAACTCACATTTATGGGCAGGTGCACCAAAAACTGCTTTAAATTTTTTGGACAAATTTCAAAACCGCGCCATTCGTCTTATAGGCGACATAAACGTGACCTCATCCCTTATACCACTTCGTCATCGTCGTATTGTTGGAGCACTTACTCTGTTTTATAGATATCTGCTTGGTGTTGGCACTTGTTCCGAGGAATTAAAGTCACTTCTTCCTCCTCTCAAGCAATTCTGTCGCATAACACGAGAGGCATCAAGTACACACCCTTTCACAGTGGAAATTCCGAGATGGTTTAAGTCCGGCTATGGAAATTCTTTTATAGTAAGAACATCTCGATTGTAGAATCGCGTCCCAATCGCAGCATTCCCATTGAGAGAAGGATTTTTTATTTATGATTTACAGAGATTTAAGACGAATATTAACAACATTGTTCGCTCTTTCCCACAAAACTTTTCTTCTTCCTTTTTTTTCCTTTCCTTTTTCAAATGGTCAACGGTACGCAAGTGCTAAAAGGTTCAAAACCTAAGTTTTGGCTATAATATAAAAAAAAAAAAAAAAAAGAATGTAAAAATAGTGGGAAAAAATAAAATTTATATTAAAAAAAAAAAAAAAAATCGGTACAAATATTAGATAATATTAGTATAAATATTAGACCGAACTGAAATAGCCCTTTTATCCAGTCCTGTGTGTAATAGTGAAACACACCGCGATCTAAACATCAACCAAATGGCTATAGTGATAAAACAATTTGAAATACCATATTAAGTATAAGTTTGCTGTAACATGTCAACATCGAGACAATACAGTTCTTGGAAATCACCAACTCAACTGGAAGCCTAAAGTTAAGCTCTTCGAATTGATGTCATAAAAAATGCATAATACTTAATTAAAGTAATAACAGTTTTTATAAAAAACCGCTGAATGATCTTTAGCAATCTTTTTTCTAACATTAAACTTACTTTTAGTACTAAAAGTACTGAAGGAAGCCTGTTGCTTCCGAAATATCGGTTTTTGCAATCAAATTCCGAAAGATCGTTCGTTTGCAAAAGTGTTAGTGAAAAAAAAGTTGACAACAATTAAATTATTTTATTCAAATCTCTCATCCTAATGAATTTAGGTTTATGTAAGCACTTTTTGATAACACTATTTTTGATAACGGTATTTAAATAATACGTGTATAATGCGTCATTTATTTTATCACAATATATCTAGAAATTCGAAGCGATTATTTATCTCTCACTCTGGATCACCCCATTATCTGAAAAAAAAAAATCTCGAAAGAAAATTCTCGAACAAAAAAAATCTGGAAAAAAAAAATCTGGAAAGCAAAAATCTTGAAAAAAAATATATTGAAAAAAAAAAATCACGAATTTCAAATCTCGAATTCAAAATTTTTTAATAACATTTATTTACATAATAAAATCGTTTTCCAATTATAATATAAGCAAATTGAAAAAAAAAAATCCAAATAAATATATTGGAAAAAGTAATTATTTAAAAGTTAAATATAAAAATAATTATAGGGAATTAAAGAGTAGGATTCAAAATAAGCCAATCAAAATATTACAGGGTATTTCTTTCACTAGAATATTTATGCAAGTGTATATGCTAGATCCTGAACTAGAAAAGACTTTAGAGTGGGACTCCAAATAAGGATATTCTCTATTTCCAGAATATTTACCTTAATTATTTTTATGCGTAGCCGCTGTTGGATGCAAAAAAGGGAATATATCCCTTTTTCAAGAATATCTACCATAATTATTTTGGAAGTTTGGAAATTGAAAGTTTGGATTTTAATATTTGGCTTTTCATACAGATCTAGAAATTAAAATAATTTCTGTCAGTAATAACGGAAAGTAGCTTTGTATAATTTTTGAAACAAAACAAAAATTATTTTAAATTAACATACGAGTATATTTTACCTTATTCGACATTTTTTTCTTCAACATTTTGCTTTTCAATATTAAAAATTGACTTTATTTACTTAAGTGAATTTAGACGCCAAATTGTCAAAGTGACGGTAAATTTCGCAGACAAGTTCCAAGAAACTTACCGTCAATCACAAACAGACCAAGAATTGGAAATCATGAAGTCCAATTTATTAACTAACATAATTCCTCTTATGCATAACTTAGCTTTGTCATCCGAGGACGTTTTTACAGAAGTAAATAACTTAGACAGAAAAAAAGGCATGGTCCTGATCTTCTTCCGCCGATATTTTTGTATAACTGTATTTTCAATTTAACTGCTCCACTTACCTTAATTTTTAACAGATCCCTAACATTAGGCATTTTTCCACTAATTTGGAAAACATCGTACCTAATACCAATTCACAAAAAAGGTGACAAAACTCTAATTGAAAATTATAGAGGCATATCAATTCAGTCGACTATACCCAAGTTATTTGAAAAACTCGTGACAGATAAAATAACACCCATAATAAATCCAACTCTTAACCAGGAACAACACGGTTTTAGAAAAGGTCGTTCTACCACCACTAATTTAGTGTTATTTACATCGGAGGTACTATCTCTTATGGAAAAAGGTCTACAAATCGACACAATATATACAGACTTTAGCAAGGCATTTGATCGAATAAATCACGATATACTAGAAATAAAACTGGCAAAACTAGGTATCAGTGGCGCTATGTTAAATTGGATAAAATCTTATAATACCAAAAGAGTTCAATTGGTTAAGTTTCAAGGTATTACGTCTAAAGCCATTTATGTCTACTCTGGGGTACCCCAAGGAAGCCACTTAGGACCACTTCTCTTCAATATATTCATTAGAGACCTTTCTAATTGCTTATCTGGCATATCTCACCTTTTTTATGCTGATGATCTCAAATTATACCACATTATAAATAATTTTAGTGATTTTTCCTTCCTACTTAAATGCTTAGAAAAATGGTGCTCTGAAAATATGCTAGACCTCAATGTTAGTTTTAATTAAATTTTTATCTCCACTATGAAACAATGATATCAAAGGCTAACAAAATGCTAGGTTTTATCAAAAGAAGGGCAAGAGAATTTAATAATATATGGGTAACAAGAACTTTATTCTGCTCCCTAGTGCGTTCAATCTTAGAATATGGTTGTATTATCTGGAATCCCACCTTTCTAATCCATAGTACAAGAATTGAATCAATCCAAAAACAGTTCCTTCTCTTCGCCCTAAGACATCTATATAATCCCAGAGACTTTAATAACCTTCCACTTTACATTGAAAGGCTCCATTCTATAAATTTACTGAGCTTAAACTCGCGTAGAATTTTACTTTCAAACTGCTTTACATTCGACGTTCTATCTGATAAGGTTGATGTTGACCTTATTAAATTAAAATTCAGAATCAATAACGATGTTAGACCTACAAGATACATTAAATTTCTAATCGAAACAACACATAGAACTGAATATGGGAAAAATGAACCCATCAACAGGTGTTGCATACTATTTAATCAGTTCAGCACCCTTTTCCATGACACACTTTCAAAAAATGCTTTCAAATCTAAATTAATTAACAGTCTCCAACAATTGTAGATAATGTATCAAATCCTAAATTAATATATAATTATAACTAACATTAACTTAATAATTAATTGTCTCATATTAAAAATTAACTAAAATATTAATTTCTAATTTTTTTTCTCTCTCTCTTTCTATCTAATATATTAAAATAATGCAAATCAATAAAATGTATAATTAGTATATTTATCTCTTAATAAGTAAATTCCTGCTAAAGTAAAAAAAAAGGTAAAAGTAGAAGAGAAGAAAAAAAAAATTAACTAGATTTAATTTGATCTAAAATAATTTTTTATATATTTATTGTATATATGTAATCTATGTATTATTATAATTATTATGTATTTTTTTTTTTTTTTTTGTTTCAATACCTTGTAGGTAATAAAATAAAATAAAATAAATAAAAGTGAATCCTTAATGCCAAAATCGCTAATCGTTACTTTGGAGAACTTAATTCGACGTCATGACGTGCCTTTTTGCAAAATTTCAAAAAATTCGGTTAAGATAGTTTTTCGTATGTATACCTACCCTATGTATACCCAATATTTTTTATTCGAAATTTTTTGTTTTTGAGATTTGAGTCAATTCGAGACTTTTTTATTCGAGATTTTTTTTTTTAAAGATTTTCTTCATTCGACAATTTTTTTTCGAGATATTTGTTAGTTCGAGATTTTTTTTTTCAAGATATCGGGGGTGTCCCCACTGACTCTTCTCAGTGTAGCGATTTTCATTTCTTCATTCTTCCGTTTTTTCCAAATCTAACTTTTGTTGTCGTTATAGTCTTCTAATAATACACAATTTCATCTTTACATTAGTCAGTAAATAATAATGGAAAACCAATATCCGGAAAACTTGAGCCATTCGTAACAGAATTATATTTATCAATATTATATTATAAATGTCCGTGGTATCACAATGGACTTCGTTTTTATTTTATTTATTTGTTTGTTTATTATTCTATATAATCTTTGGTGGTAATGTGCCGACTTGGAGATAGTAAATTTGACTTTGACGTACTTATAGTAAATTCTATTTTGAACACTATGTGATTTAAAGTGTGCTGAAAAGATGTCCAAGTATATAAAGCCTGTTTAGTTGTAAACAAGACCAGGTATTTGAAGCTTTTAAAAAAAAATTTCCTCACAGAATGAAATTAGATGATTCCGTAATTCCTTTTTGGATTCAAGACTGAAATTTCCGGTTTACGCTATTTATTTATATTTTATCAATCTTGATATTAAAATTTATATACATTCATTTTGTGTAGCTTTATTAATCTTAAGATAGTTGAAATTGTAACAAAACAATATTCTATCTTGTAAATAGATATATGAGTATCTCAGAACAATCAGAGTGGAACCCATATCAACATTTTATTGCAAAAAAATATGCAATTTTAAAATGTAAACACTTTTTATTCTTAGTTTTTTCAGTACCTACCGCACTAATTGCTATTTAGCTCTAGTTTAAAATAAACTAAATTTTGTGGGTTAGACCACTTTGACATATAAATAGTGATAATTACTAAAAAATAGTGGTTTAGTGGCTGAGACACTAATATGTACTTAAATTATATTTAACGCTATTGGATTAGAGTATATTTTCTACAGAATAGCTCCTACTGTGTGTAAGGCGGAAAGTTTGTTACCAATTATACAGTTTCTTGGTTGGTTATATTGTAGTGACAGTTTTTTCTTATTACTAGGGTTTGATTTGAGTTCCCCTATTATAATTTTGTATTAATGATATATATTTTTGTGATGAATTTTCTCAATCCAATGGACATAATAAAAAAATGTTTGCTATTATTCTCAAATAAATTAAAATGTACATGTGATTTTTTCTAGATATGTTCTCGATTCCAAGAAATTCCTGTTTTTTATTTTTAATACAAATTTTTTTTCTGTTTCTTTAATGCTCGTAATAATTTTATTAAAAATAATAACTTTTATTTAAGAGTGTTATTATGCGCGTGTTGGTTTTTAAATTTTTTCCTTGGTTTTGAATTAAGGTGGTTAAGATTTTAACAAACATATTTTTACTTTTATTGTACTTCCTTTCTTAGTTGTTGTTTTTTTTTTTTTTTAACTTAATACAATATTTTTGTAATTGGCTTGTGTTTATACAATATAATAATTTTTTTTTTTTTTTGTTTTTACTTTATTTGTTTCTATGGCAGACATAACTTTTAAAATAAACAAGAGAGTTCTTACAAGAAAACAGGAATAAAGGATGTTATTTAGAAAAACAAATGTTATTCAAAATCACAACAAATATGAATTTAGAAAAATTTTATTGTTGAAAAAAATATGTTAAAATAATTTCAAAAAAGAAATTAAGAATAAGTCCGGTGAGCGGAAATAGAAAATAGATACACGTGTGAGTTTACTTCGATTTTGCTTTTCATATTTTGTTAAGATGAATGTTCACATAGTTTAAAATTTTAAATCAAAATTTCTAATTGAAAATTTAAAAAGATGTGGATAGCCAGTTTCGCTACGTCTCCTTTTAAATATATATTAGTTAAAATAATAACAATGGATTGTTAAATGTGTTGTTATGGGATGATTTAATTTTATTTTTAAAGCAATTTTAAATTAGTTTTATAAATCAATTATTTAGTACTTACTAGCAAAGTCATCCGACGTTATCCGGGCTCAATATAAATGGTATAAAATTTACTTCAATAAAATTTTATTTATAAACAAAATTTCAAAAAATATGCTAAAAGTTCAATAACAAACATTACCACATAGGACAAATTCAAAATCTGTAGTATAGTTTTGAATTTGTTTAAATTTGTGATTCAATAACATAAAATGGCTAAAATTCTGCGAAAGCCGTTAGAAGTACTTATCCCAATATTTTGGACTTACAAAAAATAAAGATGTAATACTTTTATATTTCTACTTTATTATTAATCTGATATTGTATAGTTTTCGCTGGCTGGACATTCGTAAAAGCATAATTTTATCTTCTCCATTTGGTTCTAGCTTGTGAGAAAGCAATATCAAAAACCTTTTCAAATCCAATAAATTTATAAATTCTGTTAAGTAACGAACTGCTTCATTTTGTTTAGATTGTATCATCGCTATTTCAATTTTATCATGTAAATTTACAGAATTTTTTTTTTTTATTTGTTTATATATATATACTAGCTTTGTAACCCGACGGAAGCAAAATAAATCCTAGTTTCTTTTTTTCTTTCATTAGATTCTTAATTCCGAAACTACAGTACTTATGTTTATATCACTTTTTATTTATTTTTATTTATGTTTATATTGGCCTAACACTAATCTTTTTTTTTTTATATAACAGAAAAAGAAGTACTATACCAATAAATAAATTTGTATAAAATGTTTGTATTTTTGTATGGTATACTCGTACTCACTTCCATTTAGTTATAATTCGTTAGTTGGGTTCCATTTAGTATAAATTATACAGTATTAGCGTTATAGTGGCCTCTGGGAGAGCAAATTTAAAAATGGGATCTTATTTTCATATAAATTTTGTCTTTTGTATACTGTATAGGAATCTTATTTTGCTATATGAATAAACTGTTATTATGGTATTGTGTTATTTTTAAAAAAATATTCAAAATTTTGTATCTAAATTGGTAAAATTTACAAAAAATACAAAAACATTTTCATCAATAATTTTCAATTTAAAAAAAAAAACAATGTTTTATTATCCGACGTAGAAGTAGAGTTTATTATCCTACTCTACTTCTATCAAGTTCTATTGATTGAACAGTGAACCTGAACAGTGAAAATAAAATAATATTTTTGGAATGGAGCATACAGAACATACAGAATACAGATACAGCAAATAATAAAAAAAAACAAAAAAAAACAAAAAAAAACAAAAAAAAACAAAAATAATTTTTTTTGAGTGAAGTGAATTACGCACACAATAATGACAAAAATAAAAGGTAGAAGCAATAAAGTAGTATAATGTATAATATTATACAATACAAATATGCTGATACACATGTATATTATTGTGTATAATTTTAAGTAATAAGAATAAGATTATTATTTGCGAAGAAGACTAACATTAAATTAAAAAAATATAGTTCATGCAACCAATTTTTCCTGCAAAGGTTCAGCATGGTAGACAGGGGTTAAAAAAAAGCACCAAAGCAATTTGTATATATATGCATTTGTATACATATTTAATTTGTATATGTGTTGGAGCGTTCCGTCGAACTTACAAACATCCAGATAAATGCAGAATAATATATATATAATAGTTAATTTATTCAAATACATACATACATATATTAAATAAATATTTCGACTAAAATATTTAAGGTTTATAGTTAAATTAAATAAATATTTTGAAACTAATAAAAAAAAATATTATTGTTATATCCAATTACATTTAAATTCATAATAAATTTTTTTTTTTAATTGTTGAATAAATCTAATTTTTTCTTTTAACTTTATTAACAATGGCATATAAATGTAATTTGGCTAATTGTTTCGACAATGACAATAAAAGCAAATTTGTCATATGTAAAGCTTTCTGTAAAAGAAAGCTACATGAAGTCTGCATGGGTCTTAATAGAGACTGGTATCATCCATTTCTTGACTCATTTCTCATCTGTACGGACTGCTAGAACATCGAGGGACTTTTAAACAACATGTATGTTAACATTCAAAACCTTTTAACAGACCTTGATGTTGCAAAATCTGGATTGATCACAAAAGCAAAAGTGTAATAGACAGTAATTCTAATGTATTTCAGAATATGGCTAAATCATTTGATTCGCTATGCAATAACATTTCCAGCCATAGCAATGCGAATAGAAACTGTGACTGTTCTGAAATGAGCTGTAATTTAAAAAATTATTTGCTGGCTGTACTGCCCAGTCTTTTGAGATAGTTGAAAAATAGTGTAATACACTCTATCGAAGCTGGTCCTAGTCACTTTCATAGGCTGTCAGATTATACTTCATTCGAAAATTTAATCTACACTAAATTCAGTTCTATTATGGATAAAATGGAATCACTTCACTTATCTTCAAATAATCTTCTGATAGATTTATTACAACAATTTGATAATGCAGATAAAACTGTTCCTTCAGCCAATCGTACAAAGAAGATAAGTACTCAAACTGATTCTGAAGTTCACACTGATATTCCTATAGATTTATCGGCTCAACCTTTTATCTTGCATAAGCTTGGAGGGCAATGGACTGTAAATGAATGGAGAAATAGAATTAATAAATTAAATATTGGCCATTTATAAAAGATGCACGTACATCTATCTTTCTTAATGGGGTTCCATGTTCGTTTAGTGGAAACAAATTGCTGAAATTTATAAATTATGAATTCAACATCAAAGATGTAACGTGTGTCAATTTAACACCTAAAAGGATCAAAATGACTAAAAAAAATTATATTTGCTTCTCTTTATCCGGGTCGATTCCAAATATTAGAAAATTGCAGCATACCAGTAAAACACCTTCATTTGGATTCAAATAACACCGGACATTAAAATATCATAAACGCAGGTCAAAGGTAATAATAATGATTTTAGTGTAGCTTCTCATGGCACATATATCAATAATGGCACAAATACAGATTATTTAAAAATAAATTTAAAAGCAAACAAAACAAATTAAACCTTCATTAAACACTAATACTTCTTTAAAAAATTTACTTGATTTATCTTTTCCTGCTCCTTCTATTGATTCTTGTAACTTAATTGATATCCCAAATACTAAAACCAATACTAACTGACTATTCCTACTCTGAATATCAACACACACAAAACCAGTGATAAAATCACTTCTAATACTAATGATTTTCTTAAACTGTCCCAAAATGTTATTGCAATTAATAATATTATAATAAGGCATCTCCTATTAATTCTAAAGATTATCTGGACATTTTGGAAGTTTGTTTATTTTTAAAAGGCTTTCCAATTACAAAATTTCAGGTCTATAGCACCCTCGGTTTTTGAAATAGCTTTTGTAAGTAATAGGAGTTATATGGCAGTTACCCAAACTGGTATGAATTTCGAGATACGGTAAAATTATGTTTTTTTGTATAAACTTTCCAAGTACAAATTTTAAAGTTTGTTACTCTTTTACTGTTTACAATATTCCTAATTGGTGCTAGGAGTTGAATTGTATGGCAGCTACTCGAACCTGTCATCTGACAGTACTCAAATATATTTACTCTCTTTTACTCTATTGCTGTGTAAAACGTTAATTGTCTTTTTTGAACATGAATGTTTTTGTAACGTTTCAAAACTCTATCTTTAAAACTCATGGACTTGTATAGCGAACAAACAAGCTTTCCCTCTCTTAATCCTTTCAGTAAATTTGTGTACAGTTGTACAAATGATTTTCACTGCTATTTTTTTAACTGGCGTAAAACAGTAACAATTTTGGAATTTTATTTTATCCATTATACCTTTGCCTTTCACTTTAAGAATAAATTAGCAGAATTTTGCATTTAGGTTCGTTGTAGCAATCAGTTTAATTGTGGCTCAATTTGTAAAAAAAGTGTAAAATAAGTGTGAACTCTTCTGTCTATAACACAATTGGTTTTTGAAATATGCCTCAGACGTGCTATGAGTTGTTCGGCAGAAACCCGAACCAGTCCAAATTTTTGAAATCGGTATGAGCCGTATTTCTTTATTTGTGAAATAGTATCTAAGTGTAAATTTTTATGCCTGTAATACAATTTGTTTTCGAAATATGACTGAAACATGCTAGGAGTTGTTCGGCAGCAACCCGAACCAGTCCACATTTTCGAAATTGGTAACAGTCGTATTTCTTTATTTGTGAAAAAGTATCTAAGGGTAAATTTGCATGCCTGTATTACAATTGGTTTTCAAATATGCCAGAGACGTGCCAGGAGTTGTTCGGCAGCAACCCGACCCACTCCAAAATTTCGAAATCGGTATGAGTCGTATTTCTTTATTTGTGAAATAGTATCTACGTGTAAATTTTTATGCCTGTAATACAATTGGTTTTGAAATATGCCTGAGACCGTGTCCGGTTGCTTTTTTCATCGTGAGTAACTGTGCAAAATTTCAAAGCTCTATCTTTAAATTTTTTAAACAAAATTATTTTTTTTCTTTTTGCATTTGGTTTGAATATTAACAAAAAAATTCCAACCTACCTACCAAACATATATACATATAAACAGACACTGGCAAGTTAATATAAAAGTAAAAAGTATATAAAAAGTGACTACTCGCTAAAAATTTTTAATTTGTGTACAATTGTACACAAAAATTTATATATAAAAAATTGTTTTCAAAGGTGAAGTAAACAATTTGGAGGGCAAATATTTTCTTTTCTATATTTTTACTTCGATAATTTCTTCTCCACTTTTAATTTTTTTGAAATTTCAAACCTAAACGAAAATGAATTCAGTTGGAACAATTCGTGGTAATTATTTTTGCTAAACCACCATTTTGCCAGATATGAATATGAAAGATAGAGACTCTTTAGATGAAGTTATGGCTATTAATGAAAAAATAACTGTTGTTAAATGGATATATGAGAAATTGGTTTATCTGCATCCAATTCCGTCGGAAAAAGTTCAGAACAAAAGGTTAAACGGTTTAGCAAGATAACAAAAACATATGATGAAATAGATAGACTAAAAGTTGTAAATGAATACAATCAGTTAATAAGTGGGGTTGAGAAATTTGACCAATCACTTTTTAGATTTTGAGAATGCAGCTGCTCGGCTTAAATACCGCAAAAAAATGCTAACATCAAAGGTACTTCTTAAGCAAATAAAATAAGGAAAAAAAATTTTTTTTTTTAGAAATATTTGCCTTCAATTTAAGCGTACTGAAACTACAAAAATAAACTTTAGAATCGCACCTTGATATAATGTTTTCATAGCAAGCTGAAGAGAAAGAACAATATAATCTGAATTTAGTCAGAATATTTGGAACTGCTATTCAATTAGTTATACTGGTCACTAATCATTTAACTAGTTTTAACATTGATTTTAAAAGAGATATAATTGGATCAACAAGTGATGGCGCCATGGTTATGCTAAAATTTGGCCGAGAATACTCTGTGATATTTCAATTATGTATCACTCATGGTATTCACTTAGGTGTATGTGATACATTATACAATACATATACACGGTCATGAATTGTACATGAAATATACACGGCCAAAATGGTGATGAATTAAATTCCGATGATGACAATTTTGAGGATAATGATTTAGATGTATTAAGTATTATTGAAACTGATTGCCAAGAAGAAATGCTTTATAATAATTTTGTTATTCATGACAATATCAAAATTGTCCGAGAAATTGTAAAATTTTTCAGATATTCTACAATAAGAAGCAGTATTCTACAGGGAAAAATAATACAAAAAAAATGGCAATGAACGCCAACTAATACTGGCTATTAAAACACGTTGGAATTCAAAGTCAAACATTGTTGAAGTTTTTTTACAACAATTACGGCAATTTATAGAAGAAGCACTTGCTGATTTGAATACAGCCAACTTATTAGATAACATAAATTGTAAACTTCTCAACGAATTGAGTGAAACCTTAAAACCGATTAAGTTAACTATTGAAACGCTCGGAAGAAAAGATGCTACATTACTCTCAGCAGACCTTACTATAAATTTCATGAAAAATAAGCTCAAGGAATTTAATACTCATATTAGCACTGCATTATTGGTTAATATTTCCAAGCGTGTTGATGTACGCATAAATGTAAATTTGACGAATCTTTTAAAATACCTGAAGGATACAAAAATAATGTTCCATCAAAACAAGCGATAAATAAACTTTAGAACTCAAGCTGCGATGATATAATGTTTTCATAGCAAGTTATGATTGTAATTACGGAAAAAGCAAATTAGCCGAAATTCTAGGAAGTCTTGAGATGAGATTAAGAGATTTGGTAAAAAGTTCGGCTAATTTGCTTTTTCCGTAATTACAATCATTACTTGCTATGAAAACATTATATCAAGCTGCGATTCTAAAGTTTATTTTTGTAGTTTTAGTACGCTTAAATTGAAGGCAAATATTTCTAAAAAAAAAATTTTTTTTTTCCTTATTTTATTTTCGACTTTTTAGTGAAAATATTTTTTTAATGAAAAATAATATATTTTCAAAGAACAACACATTATAATCAAATGGCACTAAAATTCACTCTAACGCAATTTGGTTATTATTGCTCATACTTCAAATGTGTAATTATATTTTATATTACTGTAACAAATTTTATAAAAATATGTATATTTTTAAAAAGTTTTTGGAGATTTTTGATTAGATACCTTTGAATTTTTTAATTTACGTATTAAAAAAATTTCACCAATAAAAAACTACGAACTTTATAAAAAGAAACCCTGTTAAATACCAAAAAATATTTGACGTAAAATCGTAGATTAAATCTGAGAAAAAGTCTGAAATGTAAACACTCATCCGACTTTATCTACGATAAAATTCGATTTTGTCCGACGTGTAAACGCTGCCTAAGTATAAATTGGCATATAAAAGTATAATATATACATGCATAAATCGAAATTAAACTTTTTTTACATTCGAGAAGAGTCATTTCTAACTGAGTGATAGATAACTGATACTTGATTGGTTCAAATTTTGTTTTCTTCCATAAATAATGTTTGCATTTTATTTTCAATTAAACTAAGCCATAGGATTATGTATGTAACAAATGCAAGCCCTATATGACACATGTACGTACATTTACATATACTTAGTCAGAGAAAGCGAAATAATAAAAGAAAGAGATTAATAAAAGAAACCAAATTAAAAACACAAAAAAATATAATGAAAATATAATTGAATAGTAATAGAAAATGATTGAAATATAATGATAATGATTTGTATTGCACACATTTATTTTGTATTCCTTTTTTGTTTTTTTTTTTTGCTTCTTTACACCATAGAAATGTCAATAAATATAGTGAATTTAAAGAGAAACCAAATTTTAACTTTATCAAATATCCATATTCCATTATTAGTACACACACATATGTAAATTTCACCTTAGTTGAATGCAAAGAATATCTATAATCTATATTAACAAGAATATTCACTCCCATTTTACGTAAACCTAATTTTTAAGAAATACCAAACCGAGCAAAATCGTATCATTAGTTACAAGAGGTAAAATTTACATTTACTTATCGTATACCAAATTTATTATGAGAGAGAAAAGGTACAAAACAGATGTTTGCCTTTTGCTTTATACTGTAAAATAATTTTGCGTTCTCATTATTCTCCTTTGGATTTGCTTACGTTCCCTCCCATTCTTTATATGAGGCGAAGTGGCAAAAAATGTTAGTTCTAATATAGTTTGTTCCCTTATACGAGGATTAATTCTGATCTTTTATTATTTCAATATTTTCATTTTAAACATTATTATTTTCGTATATACCTATTAAAAATATTAAATTATAATTACATTACAATAATATAAAATATTATTAATATTTTTGTCAGTAATAATTTGGAGTTACAAACATTATTATTTTTTATTAATTATATTAGTAAACCTAAATATTTATTATATTGGTATACGATTATAAAATAATACTGAGGACAACATCTATTTACAAATCACAGAATTTAAAGAATATGATAACGATGTTTTAGTTAGGTCTCCTAAAAATCTTATGCATAGTTGATAGAATTTAGAAAATAATATTGTTAAATATTTCAACGAAATTTTTGTCGAAAATTTTTTTCAAAATTATTAACTTTTTTTTATTTAATTTCAGCCACTCTGTTTTTGTTACTCTCTTTTGTTTACTATATTTTTTCTTTTTCTTACATATAAAATTCTTATTATCATCTACTTCTTACAATGTTTATCAAATTTGCATATGAATTTGTGTGCAAACAGATGAATACATACATGAGTTCATACTCTTTTTATGGATATACTTTGGTTAAATGGTTATTGAAATGGGTATTTTGTTGAATTGAAGCAAATTGAAACAAACATATAAAGTCCAAGGCAAGTTAATTAAGGCAAATATAATAAAAGCCTTATTAGAATTTAGGTTGAACTTAGATAAAGTCTTTCTAATTACAACAGAGACAAAAAGACAAGGAATACGTCTTTAAGATAGTTGTCCTAAGGAGATTAAAAGGAGGTTTTCGTATGAAGATCGGCCGATGAAGGAAATTAGGTATGATGATGTAGAACATTGGTCGATGCAAAATAATATAAATTCCAGATAGAATTATGTAAAAATTAAAATTGCAAATCAAAGTCTAGAACTCGCTGCTGCAAGTAGAATCTACATCTATGCTTCCTTCATAGCTGTTCACTCAAAACATTAATATGTTTTATTTACTTTTATTTCCTTTTTGAAATTAACTTTATCAATATAATTTTATCAATATGTTTCTCTTTTTACGTCAATATAAAAATTAGTTTGATCATTAATCAGTTATCTATTTAATTATTTAGCTCTTGTATGTTACATATGATATAAAATTTAGAAGTTTTTCCACTCTTATATTTCATTCCCAATTAGGTAAAAACATCAAAAAGTTGATTTTTAGCTCAAATTTCGTATTTTTTCAATATTTATGGAGTAATTATTACAATTTTTACAACCTTTTACTATATTTGTGTACAATTGTACCCATTCTCTCAGTGACGCCCTAGGCATGGGGCCGACTTAAAAAATGTATTTTCTTGTTCCTAAAACTCTTCTAACACAAAAACAATAGCGAAAATAAGTATAGATAAAATCTTTGGATTATGAAAATTTTATTAAATCGAAATTTAAAATTTTTGATATTCTGAACAAAAAAAAATTAACGAGAATTAAATTTTGTGAAGCTAAATAAATTTCTATCTTGATGTAAGCTACTCTTTTTTCTCAATTCTAGCCTCACAAATGTTCATATTGACTGAGGGAAGCTCTGTGCATTTCATTGTTGTTTTAATTTTCACTTTCTATAAAAAAAAAAAGTATTTTTCCACACCATTTCTGAAATAAATTTCAACTCATATCCCATCATATAAAGTATAGTTTTCCATAATCATCATGATGGTACTAGATGGGATGATGGCTTTCATTACAACCTTAAAATAATACAAAAATACAAAAAAACTTTAAAATAATATGAAAAAATTTAAATATTTAAGCTTCAAGAATTTTTTGAATATTATCTAAAAATCTCTTTCAAATTTTACTGAAAAATTCAATAATTTCTGTATTTGACATGGTCTTTAGTCAATTTTATTAATAACTTGAGGAAATGGCGTAGAAATTCAACGACAATGAATACAGTTTTTTTTTCCAATTTTAATATACTCAAAATTAAAACAAACTTTCGTTTAGGACCATGATATATTATTTAAATTTATTATCTCTCCCTTAAGTCCTTTTGTGTACTATGATTCTGTATTATTTGAAACATCAGTTTTTTTTAATGCCATTTGATTGTACAAAATTAAATAAAAAAAAATTGAATTGAATTTCAATTCGATTAAAAAATTCTATATACCTCTTACATTTATAATCCCTATTGATTTTCTATGACGTGTACCAAGTAAATCATCCATTTCAAGTTTCATTTTCTTTTTTATTGATATTTTACAAAATTTCTTTAAATCAAAAAAAAAAAAAAAAAAAAAAAAAACAAAGAGAGGCTTATCATAACTTTTGTTTTCTTTGAAAAAATTCAATGTTTTTTCTTTTACTTTTTTACAATTTACACTTTTCTAAATTCATCAAAATTAAAAACAATAAAAAAATAATAAATAAGAAAAATGATATTTTTTTACAAAAAAAAAACAAAAAAAAACAACAAACAAAACGAAAAAACAAAATTAAAGCCAGATTTTCCTGTCAGAATAATAAATTTCTTTCAAGATCAAAAATAAGGATATAAAGATAACCGGCGGCAATCAGTCAAAAAGACGTATATAAAATATTTATAATGTTTTTGTTTTTTGTTTTTTTTTTTTTTGTTTTTAGAACAGGGTGAGCTATTATAAGTAGGTATAAAAATGGTAATTCAAAAATTATTGTTTTCATTTTTATTGATACAATTTTATTTATTTTTCTACATATTATTTATATGTAGCGAAAGCTAGGTAAAATGATTGTAATTTTGATTTTATCAGCTGCAAAAATTTGATTTGAACAAAAATGTGAATTTTGATATTTTTTGGTTCTAAAATTAATTAAACTTGTGCAATTTAATTTTTAAATATATGCAGTGGTAAAAACAAAAACAAACAGAAAAAAAAAATATTCTGAACAACACTTAATATTTTAATAGTCGAGACTTCGCTTATTATACGATTATTCGATTCACCTTATTCAAATCAAATCAAATAATTTAATTTATACATATTATTATGTACTTATATTTATATAAATAATTGTTTACATAAAAAAATAATTACATAATTGTTAGAGGAATTAAATAACTCAATAAAATAAAATTACAAGTAATTTAATTATACAAGGCGGGGCCAATTATGTGAACCATAATTTTCACGAAATACACAATACATACATACACAGTATTCAAAAACAATTGTTTTTTTTTATTTAATATTTTAGAATTTTTTTTATTAAAATATTTTTAAATAAAAAAAAATATATGACCAAATATTTCAATTTAGACTTATGATTTATTACAGTTAATTGTGTAACTAGAACTAAACTAGATTGATTTAAATTTATTAGAAAGACTTTGAATCATCATAGTAATAGATAATTAGAATCTGCTATGTAATATCGATTTTTAAAATGTCAATTCCAAAAAAATGTCGACCAATTTATCAATTCTTGTAATGGTTATATGGATAAAATGTCGATTTTTAAAATATCGATTCCAAAAAAATATCAACCAATTTATCAACTTTTGAAATGTCGATTCTAAAATGTCTACATGGATAAAATGTCGATTTTTACAATATCGATTCTACAATGTCGACCAATTTATCGATTGTTGAAATGTCGACTATCAAAAAGCAAAAAATTTTAGACTAATAATTTTTTTTTACGATTTTAAAATATTTACTCTACAATATCGACAAGTTTCTCGATTCTTGAAATGTTGACATGAATAAAATGTTGATTTTTAAAATATCGATTCCAAGAAAATGTCGACAAATTTATCGATTCTTGAACTGTCGATTCTAAAATGTCGACATGGATAAAATATCGATTTTAAAATATTTACGCTACAATGTCGACCAATTTATCGATTGTTGAAATGTCGACATGAATAAAATGTCGACTATCAAAAAGCAAAAAATTTTAGACTAAATAAATGACTTTAGCTCTGATTTTTTAGTTTACTAATTTTGTTAACTTCATCCTAATTTACAATCTGGCATAATATATAATATTTATTTATTTGTTTATTTGTTTATTTATTTATTTATTTATTTCAATCTACTGGGTAGTTCCTTACAGATTTTGCTTATAAAATATTAAAAACTAAAATAAAATAAAACTAGAAATAGAAAACAAAAATTGTAAATATAAAAATAATTTCAAATATAAAATAACATTAATAATAAGATGCATTAACAATTTCAAGTTAGCAATGACATTAATTCAAGAAAAGAAGTTAAAAAAAAAGAAAAATTCAGACTTAAGTAGTATAAATAAATATTAATAGTAATAGCAATAGTAATTATAAAGGTAGACAGTACATTCAAATGATAATAGAGAATAATTTTAATAAATTTGTAGAATAAAATTATAATTAATTAAAATTAAAAGAATTATTGTAATGTATCAAAAAATGTGATGATTTTTCTCCTAAAAACGAATCTACTGTAGCTGAAGTCAATTACTGAAAAACTGTTATTAAATAAGCGCTGAGAGTTTGCTATAGGTACGGAAAAATCATAGTTCGTTCTATGATTTTGAAGGTATAAAAATCTTTGGCTTCTGAAATCGCGCACTGGAGCATAGATATTATAAAGGTGAAGAATAGATGGACATTTTATTCTGCCAGATAAGATATCATAGGAAAACATCACGGATGCGGTATTTCGCCTCGCCTCAAGAGTAGAAAGTTTAATAAGTTGATATTTAGCTAAATATCCAGTAATATAAGGTTGCCAGTTGAATTTACGTAGGCAAAACCTAATCATATTCTTTTGAACAGATTCTATTCTCTTAATATGTTTATCATAATAAGGCATCCAGATCGGACAAGCATATTCGAGGTGAGGACGAACAAGTGCAGTATATAAATTTTTGAATGTATAAGGATCAGAAAATTGCTGTGAGCTGCGCTTAATGAAACCTAACATGGAAAAAGCTTTAGAAATAATTCGATGTATGTGAGCATTAAAAGTTAATTTATTATCGAGAATGATACCCAGGTCTTTTGTTTCACGGGCATGTTCAATAATAGAACCGTTGATATTATAAGAAGGTTCAATTAAAGTTTGCTTCCTAGAAAATGACATATAACTGCACTTATTAATATTAATGGTAAGGCCATTAATGTTACACCAAGAGTAGAATTTGTCAAAATCCTGCTGCAGAATATGGCAATCTTCATCCGACTTAATAACCGCAAAAAGTTTAGTATCGTCAGCAAATGATAAGATCAAAGACTTAATATCGAAATCGATATCGTTCATAAACAATATATACTTATTCTGGAAAAATAAGCAGTTCTGATTTTGAATCCAACTATAAAACCAATACTTATAGTATGTCCATCCGTATGCCTATTTCGTACAAAAAATGGAGCTTTCACAGTTTCATATAAAAAATAAGTATTACCGCCCCCAAGTATATGCTACTTATTTATGATTTTTGTTTTTGTAATTAATGTCAAAATACCACTCACAGAATGCTGGAAATATCCAAATAGTTTCGTTTTTTTATAAAATGCAAATAATAATGTTAATAGTACGAAGGGAATAGGATAGAAGAAAAAAAAGAGATAAAATGAATTAAGCACTAATGAAGAAAGTGTGTTGCTTCCGAAATATCGATATTTGCAATCAAATATTAAAAAATTATTAGTGAAAGAAAACCTGACAACAATTAAATTATTTAATTTTAATTATCACTAAAAATGCTTCCGCCACTGAGCCACTCTTACTTATTTATTGAAATCATATTTTTGTAACCACCGACAGAAAACTGGAACTATACACATAGTTAAATCACGAATAAAATTTTTTAAGGGCTCTGGGCCCGAAAATAGGGGTCTGGGACCATTTAAATCTTGTGAGGTCTTTTCTGAGATATTAAACTAACCAAATCATGAGTAAAATTTTTATAGGACCTTGGGCTCAAAAGTAGAGACTTAGGATCGACATTTTGTCCAAGTATATATTTTATCCAATTTTACATTTTAAAAGTCAATATTTTGTCCGTTGACATTTTTGAAAAAAAAGTTAATGTAGACATAATGATAGCCGACATTTTTTTTTTTGTTTTTCTTTTTTTTATGAACAGCCAAAGCGTTAGGTATGAAAAAACCTTTATCACTTACGTGACGCTTGGTTGGGATACGATAGGATAATTGAGGAAGAAAAAAAGGGAGATAGATTAGTAATAGGAAGTTGAAGAGATTTAAGGTAAAAATTCCAAATAATTATTTTCATTTCTCATTATTATTCAATGTTTATTTCAATACATTTTCAAAAGAAAAAAACTCACCCTATATTAAAAAAGTAAATTTCTTTAAAATATTCAAATCTATTTTCACGATAAAAGAAAATTTCAAAAAAAAAAAAAATTAAATTTTTGAAAAATCTTTTTCAATATTTTTTCCTTCCTACAAATTAATTGGAAGGAATTATGAAAATAATATATAAAGGAAATTTTTGAAATTCCTGAAATTATTATATGGCCACAGATATTATATCAATTTGAATAAATCCGTGTAATATCTGCTATGTAATACAGATTTCTATGTAATATAGATTTTAAAAAGAATAATAATTTGGAAATAATTAATTTAAATATTTTATATTTTAATGATTAAAATTTGAATTGAATTTAAATTTTGATATTTAAATCAAGCAAATTAAAAAAACAAAAATTAATAAAAAAACCTGATAAATTAAGTGTAAATTTTTTGTTTATCTTTCCCAAAAAAATAAATTAAAGGTAAAAATTTTAAATTTTCAAAAATTTAAATTAATTTTTTTAATTTAAAATAACTTTACTTATGAAAAAAGTGATTAAAAATGTTACGAATTGGATAGGAAAAAATTTAAATTAATTTATGCTATGAATTATAGCTACATTATATTTAAGAGAGAGATTATTTTTCAGATGTTGTGCTAAATAATGAAGTTTTGCTACAACAAAAAGCTGAAAAGTAGTGTACAGGACTCTGTATAGTGTAGTATTTTTTGTTATGATATTATATTTGTTTTATATACACACACACACCATATGTTTATCTGTCACCTATAGTTCTGGTGTGGTGTAGCCTATAGTCATGTAAGGTACGCTCTTAGAATAGTATTATTAATATTGGGCACAAGACCTGGACTATTATAATAGATATCTGTAAGAAGACTTGGCCACAAGGCCTGGTCTCATGCAAAAAATTAAATAATAAAACAACTTATTATTTTTATGTAGTGGTCATCTTTAATGACCAAAATTAACTGTATTTATTTATTAAATTTTTACTCTATTTATACAAATATTTTACATTGAGTCTAATGGACTCCATTTAAATATACAAAAAAAACGTTTAAATTCAAATTTACATTACTTCTTATGGAATGCACTTAAACTCTATATAAAAATGTAAAATCCATTTACAAAAAATGCATTCCTAAAATTCTTAAAATAATAATTCATATTATTCAAAATTTCTTAAAACTACGTTACATAAATTATTAGGGTTAGTGAGTGACATTCATATAACAAACCTAAAACAAATAATTTACTTAAAAACAAATCATAATATTGCAACAACAAATTATACTGGCACGAGGTATGGTAATTTGATGCTCAATATTAAACAATAAAAAAATTTAGTATTTCTTTTCAATAATGATTTTTTTCTTTTGCTTTGCGGTAGGTCTGTTATAACTTATAAGTGTACTACAATAGATTTACTGGCATATAAAAATTTTTAACCTAGCTGCGAAAAAAGAACTAGGTGTGGAGCTATATAAAAGCTATTTTAAAGGCCAATATAGATTTACAGAATTTAACTTTAAAATTATAAATAATCAAATTAAGCATTATTTCGTTTTGCAAAGATATATAGATGTGCATAATTATAACACCCGAAACAAATGCAATTTTTATCTATCACTGTTCAAAACAAACCGTCAAAAGACAAACTGTCTCTACAATTGTTTAAAAAATTTTAATGATCTACCTGGTAATATTAAGTCAATTGATAATTTCTGTCAATACAAAAAAAAATCGTCGAATTTCTTAATGTTTAAATTTGCAATTTTTAAATATATTTGAATTAATGTAAATTTTTAATGAATTTCTAACTGATTGTATTTATTTTATATTAAAAGAAAAAAAATCTATTGTCAAACAATTGAATTTTTATATTATTAATAAATTATAAGACCAGACAGCTTCGGGTACGGTCATAAAACTCTTATGTACAATGTGTGTCAAAATTACAACTTTAAAATTGTTTTGCAATTATATTGAATTAATTTATAACTATTTTTGAACTATTAAAATTGTAAGTGAACACAGATAAATAAAGAAAAAAAAAAAAAAAACTGTGAAGAACGATTAGGAATTCGAATATTGAAATATTACAACAATTTCGGTAAAAAAAATATTAGTTAGTTATTAGTACAATTTAGAACCACAATAAGAGGGAATCTAGAAATTTAAGATGGAAGTACCAAACAAGATTAGCTGCACATGCAAGCATATATTAGCAAACGATTTGTTGGCTGCAATTGACATTATTTTATTCTAAGCGGTACAACAATCTGTAATTACATACCTAATTATAATAGATTTTAATAAGAACTTGATAAAGGTTCAACAACATTTGATAGATTATAATGAAATTATCCTGCATGGCATAAATCTGTATTACATTTACTCAAACAAATCTCGCTTCAATTTACATTTTATTTGTGCTATCCCATCTAATTTACAATATTGGGTAAAAAAAAATTAATTAATTTAGTTTTTATAAAAACTTGTTTTCCAGCGTTAGAGTAAAATTTTGGTATAACAGTGAAAATAGTCGAATATTTTCCTTTTAATTTTACTGATATGCTTATCATACAGATACGCGTATTTCGTCTACTACTTGCAGACTTTTTCAGTGTTTTGTACTCAACTGAGGAAAGAAATCTAAAATTGTCTTATTTATTTTATTCGTACAGGTAACAATTTGATGTTTCTCGCAGCTGCATGGTTGTTTATTATCCAATGAATTAGCACAGGTAGGGGGTTGAATAAAAATATTTTTATTTATTTTATTATTGGTATTTAAAATAATTTTTACGACGTTAGGGTGACAGGTAGGGGTGGTGTTATTTGTTTTATTGTATTTCACTAAAAATTTAAATAAAGAAGAATATCCATTGCCTTGGTCTTTATTTAGGAGTGAGTCATTTTTAGTTTTGTAAATTTCGATGCTTTCAGCTGAATCTAGTTTCCTAGAATCTCTAATGTAATTTATCATTACAATGTCTTCTTTCGAAATGCTATGATTCTCCTGGATGATGTGTTCTGCTACTTTGGATCGGAACTCTGTTGTGTTCTTCTTTTTAGCCAGTTCTGCTTCTTTCAGGTGTTCATTGAGTCGCGTTTGCATGTTTCTCCTAGTTTGCCCAATATAAACTTTGTTGCAATGACTGCAAGTTACCTTATATACACCTGATTTTTCCATTTGTTCGATTGGGTCTTTAGTTGAACCTAGAACAGACTTGAGTTGGTTAGTTCTACTGCTATATACGATATCTAACCCGTGTTTTCTTAATTTCGTTCTGAGTGGGAGAGAAATCTTGCTAAACTCCAATGCTACTCTTCTTATGGGTTGTTGATCAGTCAGTAGGTTAGTGAGGGAATTCCGTTGTAAACTTCTTTTCCGTTTACTAAGTAAGGCCGTGATGTTTTTTCCGGATATCCGTTTATTCTCGCAATTTCAAATATGTGTTTAGTTTCTTTTACTAAACCTTTTTGGGAGATGGGAAGTGTTAACATTCGATGGATCATGTGGTTGAACGATGCTATCTTATGTTGATATGAGTGGTTAGAGGTATTCGGGATGACCCTGTCAGTATCTGTAGGTTTCCTGTAAATCTCTAGTTCTAGAGATGTTCCTGTTTTACTTAACAGTAGATCTAAGAATGGTAGTTGGCCTTCTTTTTCTACTTCGACAGTAAACTGTATATTCCTGTGGAGCCCGTTAAGAGTAGTTAAGGTTGATTCTAAGTCCCTTTCCTTTATTACAGCAAAAATATCATCTACGTATCTTTTCCAAAATCTTGGTAACCGCTCTTCTACTGCTAAATCTGACTCCAATTTAGCCATGAAAATTTCACTGATGAATGGAGAAAGGGGATTTCCCATTGGAGCTCCCTTCAATTGCTTGTAGAAATTTCCTCTAAAGGTGAAATAATTTTCTTCCATGCAAAGCCGGATCAGTTTTATGTACTGTTTTACTTTTGTCCTCCACTGTGGTCCAGTTTCTTGTTGTAGTAACCATTCTTCTACCAGAATAATAGCCTCTTTGACTGGGATACTGGGAAAAAGCGATTTTACGTCAAAAGAGACCATGACCTCGTCTTCGTTAAGTCCTCCCATTGATTGTAATTCTTGAGCAAGTTCCTTAGAGTTTTTCACTGATTGGGTTTCGAACTGCTTATCCATATTACGAAACTCCTCCACTAACCATTTGGCTATTTTATATGTTGGAGACATATCTGCTGTCACAATGTCTCTCATCTCATTCCCTGGTTTGTGAATTTTAGGAAGTCCTTTAATTCTAGAAAGTGCTGGATTGGGGACCTTAAGTTTGTTGACTCCTATTACTTGTCGGCATTCCTTGATAGTGCTGTCTACTCGCTTGATGAACTGTTGAAGAGGATCGTTTCTTAATTTCCTGTAAGGTCCGTTCGTGATCTTCTCCTGCATCCTATTATCGTAATCTTCTTTGTTTAAAATTACCAGTGCGTTGCCTTTATCAGCCTTGACAAAGTATACTGGTTTCGCCTTGATGTCTCTGATGACTTTTTTCTCATTTCTGATTACCTTTTGAACTGGCTAAAAAGAAGAACTCAACAGAGTTCCGATCCAAAGTAGCAGAACACATCATCCAGGAGAATCATAGCATTTCGAAAGAAGACATTGTAATGATAAATTACATTAGAGATTCTAGGAAACTAGATTCAGCTGAAAGCATCGAAATTTACAAAACTAAAAATGACTCACTCCTAAATAAAGACCAAGGCAATGGATATTCTTCTTTATTTAAATTTTTAGTGAAATACAATAAAACAAATAACACCACCCCTACCTGTCACCCTAACGTCGGAAAAATTATTTTAAATACCAATAATAAAATAAATAAAAATATTTTTATTCAACCCCCTACCTGTGCTAATTCATTGGATAATAAACAACCATGCAGCTGCGAGAAACATCAAATTGTTACCTGTACGAATAAAATAAATAAGACAATTTTAGATTTCTTTCCTCAGTCGAGTACAAAACACTGAAGAAGTCTGCAAGTAGTAGACGAAATACGCGTATCTGTATGATAAGCATATCAGTAAAATTAAAAGGAAAATATTCGACTATTTTCACTGTATTAATTAATTTAATTAACAATAACAAAATAAGGCTGTATTACCTTTACTCAAACTAATCTCGCTTCAATTTACATTTTATTTGTGCTATCCCATCTAATTTGCAATATTGAGTAAAAAAGCATAAAAATTATTTTAATTAACATTAAAAAAGCATTAAAAAGCTGGATTGATAATACATATATATATATATTTTTATTTTATTTTAAATAACCCAAAATATCATAATAGCTCATTACACTCACTATGTATGTATGTATGTACAATTAATATAAATTTAAAATTGACACAAACAATATAAAAAATATTCATATGGCTTAAAGATTCATCCAAATGCATTTGACGCTCAACTAATCAGAAATGAAGTATTAAGCGAGTGTAAATTAAAACTGGACTTCAAAATCAAGTGTCCATAAATTTTCAAATTGAATTAAAGCTCAAATTCTTTGGATTATTGCCTTAGATACATGTCGATTGCTCTGCAATATTGTACTCAGTATCTTTATTAATATATAAAATAGTTGTACAGAATAGAGATACAAAAATAATTTTCAATTTTGTTCTAAAGAGGTAAGATGGGTAGCCCAGGAAGCAAAAACATAAGTGCTCAGGAAGCAAAATTAAATACAGTAATTTTAAATTCAATAAATTAAATACAAAAACTATATAGTAATATTTTTCATTTTAAGCCCACGTAACATTTTATTGTTATAAAAACAAAATTAGTGCTACAAGACTTCTATATGAATCCCGGATAAGCACTAAAGGTGTTATAAAGATGTTTGTTTTTAAAGATGTGATTAATATTGCTATAAGAATGTTCTTATAGCAATTGCGGGAGTTGTTATAATGGGATTTTCCGCAAGGGATACAGCAATGCTTTTATAAATCTAAAAGTGCGTAATCCTAAATTAAGAGTTAAAGTGTTGTTATAAGAATAGAATTGCTGGAATAGCAGTAGTGGTGTTATTATTTTACCGTATTCCTATAATGTTACTAATAAACTTAATGTAGCTTTTGAATAAATATTCTGCCAAGGCCATTATTTTCTACAAACATGGTAAAAGAAATTCTTTTTTTAAATAAACAAAAACTGTTAAACTTTACTTTGCATTCTTTTCGCTAGAATATCATTTTTACTTAAAAGAATAATTTTTAAATATCAAATTTGATGTTATGCATTAATTAACATACATTACTAAATATTTTGTTAAAGATGTTATTTAAATATATATTTTCTTTTATTTATTTAAAAATTGGTTATTGTTAGGGGGCATTGTATCTTTTCGAATTATTTTTAAAATAAAAATGTCAATGAAATTTCATTCCCAGCCAAACTTTGCATTTTGGTCACAATAATTATAAATATTAATACAATTATTCTTAACCGCAAAATATTATTTATTAGTAAGACATTTTTATATATTATTAACTAATATCTATCTCCCTTTCTCAGGAAATAAATATAAACTCCATAAAATTATTATTTGAAAATAAAAAATAATACCTTTCTCACTCTCGCATAACATAAATTATTTCAAATGAATATCATTTCAAAATAAAAACATATACACTAATACATGTATACTAATCCAATAACAATATTACAGCACTTGCTCCGGTGCCTTATAGGATTCTCCATTTTAGTGCTATAACGTACTTATAACCTTTCGCAGCAATTGCGGAGCACTCAAATTTTTTTTTTTAATTTTTTTGTTTTTTTTTTATGATTTTGACAGTAACTTAGGTAGAATCACCTTTTCGTGCTTAATTAAGTACGGTGCTGCAATTTTACACTACAATATCTACAATAATTTGAGTATTTATTTTAACAAATTACTGGCTTATCTACTCATTAAATGTGGAAAACTACTACTATTGTCAGGAACTAAGCCTTCTTAAATAGAATAGTTTTCATTTTGTTTAATTTGTTACCAGATTATATATACTCTCAATTATTGTTTGTCATTTATTATATCCCAATGACAAAGGGTACTAGACCAGCTCGAAAAACCAATGAAGCATTTTTTTTTTTGTTTGCTTCATCGGGAATCGAACCCGGGACCTTTCGGTTGAAAGACAGGTGCTCTACTCTACCTACTGCGCCACCTACTGCTGTAAGAGTGTTTATAATAGTGTTATAAGCGTAACAGTCTTATAGCAATAAAATTGTTACGTGGGAGTACACTTATATACATTTATTTAATATACATTTACTATATTTAATTTTGTTCCCCGAACAATAAGAGCTACCCATTCAGCATCATACCACAGAAAAACCGTCCTGAGTGTAATGATTAATTCAGATGATTAATGTAAAGCTGCGTTAATACGGACAATCAAAATAAGTCTATCAGCCTGTGGTTACAGTTGGACCCTCCCTATTATAAATATATCAATCTATCTATACATTTAATTTTCAAACAATTTTATTTCTTGAAAGATGGTAAATCAAATAAGACTAATAAACATTTTTATTGTACATACTATATTCATTAATATTTCCAATTCAAAATTAACTACTGAATTATAATTAGCTACTGATCTCCCAAGGACTGACAATAATTCATGTAAATTTAATTGAAATTAATATACTAAAATGACTATATGAAATAACTCCCAAATATAATTAATCTGAAAACGAAAACGGCAAAACAAAGAAATTTATTTATTTATTTATTTTAACAGTTGGTTCTACAGATAAATCTGTAGGCCAACTTTATAGGTCCTTTTCCCTTTCGAAATGTTGGCCTTTTTATTAAATTATATTAATGATTTGGTATATATTTTTGTATATTATATGTTTATATTATTTCTTTTTTATTAATTATATTATATCTTTATTAATTATTAAATTATATTTGAACCGATGTAGTTGTATTGAAAATTACATTTTCAGTAATTTTCACCATTTGAAAAAATTTTCGAGTCTCACGGGGTTTGAACCCGTGCGCCTTCGGTCGTTACATTACTACACTCGAGTGTTTTACCACTCGGCTACCGAGGCCACTACACAAAGAAATCGTTTTGTTATTATTTCTTTCAAAATGCAATTATTATAAGTATGGTAGAGACCATATTTTCCTTTTATGGTAGAGACCAGGGCAGAAACAGAGTAGATGTTGGACAGTTTCATCCTCCTCCACCTCTCTACAAGTTCTGCAGAAGTCGTTTGCGGAGAGTCCCAGTCTTCTGGCATGTTTACCAATCAGACAATGACCCGTAATGACCCCTACCATAGTGCTAATGACACATCTTTTCATGGTTAGTAGGTTAAGGGATCGCTTCAGATTCAACATAGGCCAGATTTGCTTGGTGATGTTGCAGTTTGGTCTAACTGACCATCTGAAGTTTGAAGCTTTTATTGCATCATTTCGAAGCAATAAATTACAGGTGGCAAGAGGTGCACCCAGATTGCTCCTTTCCGGAAGGAGTTCTAATATAGTACCCTCTCTAGCAAGTAGATCTGCTATGCAGTTACCCGGAATATCACTATGTCCTGGCACCCATCGTAATAATATGTTGAACCTATCCGCTAATTCGTCCAAAGAACTGCGACAGGCCAACACGGCTTTTGAGTTGATGGCTATCGACTCCAGTGCTTTAATTGCGGCCTGACTGTCTGTGAGTATACAGATATTTCTAACAGATAATACGCTGGATCTCAGCCAGTCTGAGGCTTCTTATATTGCCATTACCTCCTCCTGAAACACACTACAATGTCTTGGTTGGCTGAAGGATAGACTAATATTCAGGTTTTCCGAGTAGACTCCACCCCCCACTCTGTCATTCAATTTTGAACCATCAGTGTAGAGGTGTACGTGTTCCTTGTTTAGAACAGTGCTACTCTTCCAACTTTCTCTAGACGGAATATCGGTACGATATGATTCAACATAGAAGTACCCTGTAAGAGTCAGATCTAGGTTCTCTGGAATAAATTTCTTGTATTCCATAATAGAAGAGTGACCAATTAATTGTGGTTTCCACTGAGAATTGGCTTTTAGCCTAATTGCAGTTCTGGATGCCATTTCTTTGCCATGGATATCTAATGGTAGGGGATGAAATAGCGTATCCAGTGCCGCGGAAGGAGTTGTTCTAACTGTGCCGCTTATGCAGATGGAGGCTGATCTTTGAACTTTTACAAGGAGGTTGAGGTTTGTATCAGTGTTGAGTGCCGTCCACCACACCACAACACCATACATTAGTACAGGGCTGACAACTGCTGTATATAGCCAGTGGACAATGTGTAGATTCATTCCCCATTTTTTTCCAATAGCTCGTTTGCAAGAGTACAATGCTGTTGTAGCTTTCTTTACACTTTCAATTATATTCGGTTTCCAACTTAGCTTTTTGTCTAAGATAAGACCCAAGTACTTAGCTCTATCTTTGATAATTAGTTGGGTGCCGTTAATATACCTGTACATACTTACTAACTACTTATTCAATTTTTTTTCATATTTTCTTATTATTTTTAATCATTAATTTAATTTTCTCTATTTCAATTTTAGGTAATTATTTCAGAAAGTCCTGTATATTATTAAAAAAAAATTAAAATAAAAAATAATAAAGAGATAAAAAGAATAGATACACACTCCGTACTTACATATATGGACAATCAATCGTGTAAATTAATAGACAGTTCATATAAATGATTTATAATTTTTAATATTATAACGAGACCTGTTGTATTTAAAAGTACATATTTATGTTAAAAAATATATCACGAATTCAACATTTTAAATTTAAATAAATTATTTTTTATATCAGTTGATATTTTTCAGCCACTTATAATCTAGATAATAAACCAATATAATATATAATTTTTTTTTAACTTGTTATTTATATAGGTAGACAATCAAAATCAATAAGCTGTGGTATTAATTTAAAAAAAAAAAAAACAACAACAACAAATACATATGCTGATGACGGTGAGATTATTTAAACAAAAAAAAAAACGAATATATTTTCTTTTAAATATAAAAAAATATAATTTAAAATAAAATACAAAAGTAAATAAATAATAAATGAAAACTTTAATTAATTATTCAAAATTATAAAAGTTAAATTATAACCACTGAGATTTATATTGAATTAAATATCTTATTTAAGGATTTATTAAATTGTGACAAGATGAGGTTATTTAAAATTCTCTGATGACATAATTAATTAAAATGGAAATTCGTTGATAATTAATTTCTTTAGAATATTATGTATGTACCTACAACATAATACTGTGGAAATAGAATGTATGGCATAATTAATTAATTAACTTAATATCTAACTAAATTTGTGTGCTCTTAAAATAAAATGTCTAGAGCGGTATGTATGTATGTAGGATATTTATCTGAAAAAATTTTTTAAATCCAAATGAAATATTGTAGCTTTATTAGAAATAACTCCAAAGACCCTGAATTTTGAAACTTCCCTAGCTCAGTTTTGACATTTGTGAAGCTTTCAAATTCCAAATGAATACAATTTTAATATTTTTTGACTGATTTCGAAAAAATTTAAGTTCAGTTATTAATTTTTTATTTTTTTTCTGGAAATATAAAAATAAAAATGGATAAATAAGGGTGGCTAAAGTCAGTTTTTTGTAATTTTTTTATTTTTTTCTTTAAAATAGGACAGTTTTTAGATATAAGATAATGCTAAGAGTGAGCAAATCAGACGTCTATTACTGGACAAATGTTTGCTACATTTGATTGTGCAATATATCATCATACAGTAAGGTTAGTAAAACATCACCACCACCTTTGATTAAATAAAATAAACTAAACCATAATATATATATATACTTTTTTACAGTTAAAACACTTAGTTGTCGTTCAAAAAAATTAAAATCAGATTTTACTTCAAGGAGCATTCTAGTGATTAATTATTAATTAATTATAATATAAAATAATAATAATTTAATAATTATTTAAAATATTAATAGACAGTTGCAGACTTTTACGCCTTTTTTATAAAGAAACAGCCATGTTTAAATCCCGTTTGTACTCGATTTGTGTATATTTGATTACCTGATCTCGCATTGTATTGATGCATTTCGTCATGTATTTGTTTGATTGACTGACTGAATGTGGCTGATGATGTATTTATTTTTTTATTACTTCTACGTTTATACACAATCATATATTAAAATAGAGTTAATTGTCAACATTTCACAAACAAAAATGAGAGAAAATAAACCACCACACCTACCCCAGTACACCTACACCATCCTATTTATACAAATTTCAAGAGAGTGATTAGCATAGAGCATAGGTAGCATATGAGTTTTATTTTCATTATTAAATGTAGGTAGTTACCTAGGTATGTAAATAAAATTATTATTGTTCTTTTTTTTGTTTATACCTCGTAGTATAGATCGTAGTTTTTTGTTTTGCCAATATGTGAATTAAATTCGAATAATTTTTCAATAAATTCCAAAAGTTTTTTATTTGTTAATAAATTTCAAAAGTTTTGTTATATGCGTAATGCAACATCATTATTAATTATTATTTATATGTATACAACTATATGTAATTAAAGCAAATTTAAATTTCCATAAAAAGAAGGCTCTCCGTCGAACAGTTTTTTAAAAATCATTTACTAATTTATTAGTACACCTTCTTTAAATTTTTCAAATAAAAATACTCGAAAAAATTTTTAGTAAAAAATTACAGTACCGTACCTAAATTAAATACGAATCGGTAATTCTACCTAAGTTATTGTCAACATTAAAAAAAAAAACAAAATAAAATAATATTATTTATCTAAATGCTATTGATTTAATATACGGAAAAGGTAGCAAGTATTTTTTTTTTACAAAAATGGTAATTAAGAACAATTTTGTTTGTTTGACTGTTTACTGATTGATAGTGAAAAATATCAGTGTATTTAAATCTCTGTTCTGTTAAAAACGTTAAATTTGGCTATAATTAATAAATAGGGGTCTTTAGTCTATCATAATATTTTTTAAAAATTCAATAAAAACTTCTAATAGATATTCGGTAATAACAATGAATACTGAATTTTGAATATCTAGTGTATTGGCTTGTGCGGGTACATTTTAACAAATATATTATACTTCTAGAATTTAAATTTTATTTGACAGCATTGAGTGGTAAACCTATTGATGGAAGGTCCACTATTGAGAAGCGATATCTTCTGTTTTGACTACCTAGTTATCTCAGCAGTTTTTCCACCAGTATAGACGAGGGTGATTTCTTAATCGAGCCCAATACATTTTGATATTTATATTTATGTATTTGTATTGCTAGAATTTGATCTATATATGTACATGTATAAAGATTGGAAAAAAAATATTGTTACTTTTGTGATGTTGCCTATAAAAACCTAATTTACTGACCGATTGTAAAAATTTTTTATACTTTTTATTTCTTTTAATCAATATCCTAAAAGTAAGCAACAAAATAAAATCAATTTTTTGTCTATTTTTTTTTCATCAGGCATTGGGTTATCAAAATTTTTGAAAATTAGTGATTAATCAAAATATATTACCTAAAAATTTCATTTTCTGACGCATTGCAAAGATTTTTTATACTTTTTGCTTCTTGTTATTACACCCAGTATAATTCCAAAATATTTGTAGAACACAGTTTGACTTATAACATATATACCGTGACTTCAACAATGCAGTGAAACCGTAAGATATATACAATGTAGCATCTTCCAAAATGTAAATAAAAAACCGCTTGGATTTGTACACTATTCCAAAATGTTTAAAATACGTAGTGGAAACATTAAATAAGATCAGAATGTGTAGCGAAAAAATTTAAACTACATATGCATGTCATAGATAAAGTTACAAAAATTATCGGCGGAAAAATAAGTATATTTCCCAATTTTAGAAAAATATGTTAATATTATAATTTTTTTTCAGACGAAAATATGTCCGAAATTTCCGACGATCTGGCATATTAATTTTAATGTAAAGAAAAACTAATTTTATTAATTAAATAAAAAGTCAAATTATAATCGATTTATATTATAACAACACAAAACTATAATTTAAACGTCAAAATGTGTGTGTGTATTTATATCGTCAAAATGGTATTCCAAAATGTAATAAAAGTTTTAATATTTATGGTGAAGTAATTATAACAGCTTTCAACGGTAGTAGAACTATATTATTATACTGCATTCTTATACTGCATTCTGAAAGTCAGCAGAGACATTAATTTTATAGACATTTTTAAGTTTAAATTATTATTGTTGTTCCTACAAGCATATATTTAGTGTTCACTATATTAACAAGTACATTTAACTATATATTTTATTCATGTCCTCATTAATGTTAATTTCAAGATATACATATAAAACACATACTAATGGCCAAATCATATGCATGTAATAAGACTTTGCCTTTAATAGGCTCATGTATTTAATAAAGCATGTGCATATAATAAGGTATATAATTCACTCTACATATTTTTGTTTATAATTTTTTAGACATCACTTTTTTTTAATCGAAACATCACTTCTCTTCACAAAATTGTAGTTTTTTTTTTTTTAATTTATCCCATTTCAACTATTTTGGTACTTAATAAACTGAAAAAATTATGTTCTATACTTAAATATAATATTACATCAAATTTCACTGTAAATACCTACCATTAAAATTTGAATCTTAAATTAATTGAAAAAATACTACTCGAATGAAGCTACATCTAGATGAAAATATTTTTTTCCATCAATTTCATACATAATAGCTACTTGTAAATAAATAATTTTTAATATTTAATATTATTTTTATTTTTATTTTTATTTTTTAAATAAACAATATTCTTGTAATTTATAGTATGGACATATTAAAAATATAGACCTGAGTATAAGAGTTATCCTTGTTGTTCAATATTCTTCATTTAAATTTTACATTCATACAAAACGAATTATTTTAAGAATTTTTTTTTTACATATTATTACAATAAAAAAATTAATAAATTTAAAAAGCCTGATGCATTCTCAAATGTTCATTTGTAGTGATGATGATACATTATACAGATGAATTAAACGAAACAAATTAACATTTTAATGATTACTTTAAATTGAGATCATATAAAGGTTTTATTTATTTTGCATTTGCATATCAAAATATTTCATAATAAATTCTTAAGTTAAACATCAAATTGCATACATATTCGATTTCCAAAAGTAATTTCATCAATCACTTTTTCTGAAATATGTAATTTATTTTTTAAATGTTTCTTTATCACTTTATAAATTATGATGAATTTTTTTAATTT
The DNA here is from genome assembly GCA_963942445.1 of Argyra leucocephala. NCBI lineage: Eukaryota > Metazoa > Arthropoda > Insecta > Diptera > Dolichopodidae > Argyra > Argyra leucocephala. Next base: position 128,087,755 of record OZ012680.1, on the reverse strand, counting down.
ATATTAAAATAAATATATAACAAAATTCTACTAAAATAATAACAATTTTACCAATATAATTTCATCATCTTATAGCGCTACAGCTCTGGGTGAGCTTTGGCCTTCATCACTATGCTCCTCCAAGAAGGTCGATTTTGTGCCGCTTGTCTACAACTTGGGATTTGTAGGGTTTGAGCATCGTTTTTCACGTTGTCTGTCCTTTGATTTAAGTTTAATTAAATATCATATATTATATTTTTAGATTTACATGAAACATGTTTAATACAGAAAAGTAGTTAATTACAAGTACTAGTTGGCTTAATTTTGCATTTTCTTCAATTTGAAGTCCTTAGTACAGTGTCCTAAGAACTATAGTTTATATTTAATATATAGCTACGGTAGATTTACCAGCATTACTATAACATTTTGTGATACAAACATACTACATGAATACATTTACTATAATGTTTGGTGATAACACAGCAGTATTAGAAACTAGCCACAGACCAAATTATTACTTTATGACCTATGTAGAATAAAACTTGTCAAAAATAGAAGATTATACTAAAAATCTTTGCATGAGAATTTATCAAAAATAATAGATTGGTTTAGAATAATTTACTCTAATTAAGTAGACCTTAAAAGGTATTTTGTGTTAATGTTTTTTTATTCATTTTTATAAAAAATAATTAAATAATTTATTTTTATGTAATTTAAAACTATTAAGGTAAGCAATTTATTTTTGATTTTATTTAAAAAGTAAAAGTACGTGAGCGTGTCATATGCCTGTTTTTTTTTGCTATTTGCCTGTATTTCATTTGCCTGGACATATTCATAACAAAAATTTCATGTAGAAAGTTTTTATCAATCAACGGGTATCAGAACAACATCTTCTAAGTGGTCTCTGATGGAAAGTGCTAATTTCAAGAAATTGAGTAGCCTCCAGAAAAAATTGGTCCGGGTCCCGTCTCACAAAGCCCTTCTGGCATTTAATTGTGCATATTATTAATATTATTATTTGTTTACATTATATTTTGATATAATGGTCACCCTATATATGAAATAAGCGATCATCATATTTCATAAATAACGGTTAGTTATTAAGTATTAATATGTAAATTAAAACTAGAAATAAGAAAATGATTATATTCAAGTACAGTCGTCAAGAAACAATAAACGGTACAAGTCGACAATAAATTTATTGAAGTTTATTTTAATGAAAAACCAGCAGATACCAGCGACCATACCCTCGAAAAAAATTTAGTTTTTTGTTTTTTTTTTAACTTGTCTTTACTACAATGGCTCATAAAAACCAGCAAACAAGAGGTCCGGCGTCAAAAGTGTCGGAACCGAAGACTTTGATTTTTTTTTGCCATTCGTACAATGGTCTCCATGGAGGCAATAAATCCAGGGTCGCAGGAATTATTACAAGCTATAATTTGTATATTGTTTTTTTGCTATATATTTTGTACTAAAACCTTGCCGTTTGCGTTTACCTATAATGTTGGCAAAAACAGGGTTCCAATTAATGCGGGGGTTTGGGGACAGCAGCCCCCTACTTTAAAAATTAATAATTTTTTTTATTTATGGAAAACGAAAATACAGACAAATGAAAATTCAGGCAAATGAAAAAACCGCAAATGAAATTCAGTCAAATGAAATACAGGCATGGAATAATAACCCTATTTAATATGTTTTTATCAATTTAAAATTTCTTTATAAATTATATTTTTTGTAAAAACTCGGTTACTATTATTTTCTATAACATGCCCCTGATTTATTCGTTCTTTAATATGAAAACGAATATCATCAAATGTACGACGAACTCTACTGACACGTGACACCCACACATAATTGACTATGGCCAAATGTACATTTATTATAAAACAATACCAACTTTATCAAAAGCTTGTCCTTGAAATTTATGTATAGTCTTGGCAAATGTTAAGATTATTGCAAATTATGTTCGTCTTATAGAAAATAGTGATAATATTCCAGCATAGGTCAAATGAATTCTGGGTATTAAAATACGTAGCTCACAAGAACGTACAGTTAAAATTTCGTAATCTATATGGTATTGCTGTACATTCTCTTAACATGCATTCGTGTTCCATTAGCCCTTAAATGCATGCTTTTTTTATTTCTGGTCCAAAAAATAATTTTTAATTTGTATTTGGTACACAAAACATCAAAATAAATTTAAAATTTTGATTTTAGGTTTCTGTGGGCTTCGGGGAACATTTTTTACTATGTTGCATATATGCAACAACGTGGAAATAGGCAATAATATAATATATTTAATGAAATCAAAAGATATAATATTATTTGTATTTAATTATGGTAATTAACAAAGCAATTTTTAATTTTGTTCAAGCAAAGAAACATTTTACATTTGGAACAGGATATAAAAGTGTAACCATTGCAATTAGGAATTTTACACCGCGTACGTTTTTCATTCCATTCAGGCCAATGACCAACTCACTTTGGATGTTTTCTTTTTTTCACTTCGAGTCGCATTTGAGTTTCTGATTCTGATTTCTTTTTGTTGTCCAAGGATATATACCGGTTTAGCAACTTCAATACGGAAATACTTTTGTGTAAACTTTTGAATAGTCTAATTGCAATTTTTGCAGAGAATCCAAGCATTGTAAAGGTAGAAATCGATTAAGTGGTTCAGGGAAGTTTTATGTTGCCCAATATGGCTATCTAATAGGTTAGCTCCCCCACATCCCCATATGTATGTATTATACATATATGTATTATATTTGGACAAGATACTTTGATATATTTTTTTGCTTCCTATCATATCTTTCTATCGTAGAAATAGGATTATATCAGTCGTTAAACCAAAAGGTAGAAAGCAGTATGACATTTTTAGAATTTTTCCAAATTACTGATCATATATCTACATTATCAATCTGATGTAAGTATTCCATTGATATCCTGCGTCCTTTTTTAATTATTTATCAGAAGGGAATTTGCAGCTTGGCATTCGATTTCTCCTTGATGTTCATAAAGCGAATATTTGTCTTTGCTTTAAAAACGCTATTAGAGGGAGAGATGTATAGTAATTATCAAAATAAAATTTGTAGTCTTGATTTTTGTACTTTAATTTTGATTTAAGCTAAGTTTTATTTGTCAATAGAAATTTGATGTTGAATATTTATTTTATAAAATTATTTTTTTTCATGTACATTTGATTAGGGGATTTCCCCTACAATTTTAAATAAAAAATTTTCAAAATAACGATTATTTTCATATCTACGCGTATCAAATTATTTCGTTAAATCAAAAGACATCACTGCCACCTTTTTACTATTTCTTAATATTAGACTCACCATTTTCGACTTAGAAAATCGATCAGATAACCAATTAAAGTGGTAGATCTATAAGAGTTAATTTATCATTGATCATCCGAAATCATTATAAAATCAGAAAATACTTAAAAATACAATTAGTATAAAAAATAAGTATGGGTAGGTATGACATTAGAGGTCAGAATAATTTTTCCAATTAGGTGTACATCCAAAAAGTCTCAAAGCTGTTACATTCAAATCAAAAATTAGTAAAATTGAAAAAAATTGTATCTATCAGATCTATGTAAGTAATTTCTACTTATAAATAATAAAAAAAAAAGATTTGTAGTGGTTTTAAGGTAAAATATTTATATATTTAGATAAAAAAATCGCAATAAATAGCAAAATCTCGTAGGGCATTGAAAATTAATTTTTCATTATTGAAACTAAACGTTTAAATTTGTTCAATCCCAAATGCAAATATTCTTAAAAGACTTGCAGAAATTTCAGCAATGAAATGAAGTTTTATAGTAGCAGCTTTTGTAATTTGGTAGAACAGTTGTTAGAATATCTCTAGTTAATAAAAATAGCTACAAAAATATTCTAATCTCTTAGTATATATCGTCGCTTAAAAAGCACTAAGTACGTTTTTTTACCAATAGTTTTATAGGTAAAGTAAGTCATAAATGTATAAATTTTCTTCTACGAAAACATTGTAAGGCTCAAGTAAATATTTTAGAACTTAATAAAGTAAGTTTTCATTCTGACTTATACATTTCTGACTTACTTCACGTATAAAACTCAAATTGGCAAAACTTAGTACTTTCTACTTGTTAAGCGACGATATTATTTATATTTTATACATTAAATATATTAACTGATCAATTATGCTCACTTACAGATCACTTTTTTTATTTATTATCATTCTTGTTTCAAGTTCAAATGCTTTATAAGATTTAAATCTCATCTGTATAGGCTTTATATAATTACTTGTTGCCATCTCTGATCTGAAATCTATCTTGATTCAACATTTTTTCATTACTAAAGATAATATACTCGCATATTTACACGTAACTACACCTGAATAACTATAGTCTGTCGCATGATCATTAAAATTCTTAAATTATATACTTACATATTTGTAAATTATTTAATTATAATATCCTGTTTTTCCCGAAAATTTCCATTTTTATAATAATTCCTTTTAAATTCTCGAATTTATTTCAATATTTACAATATTATTTAATGAATTTAATTTTACCTTCAATTGTTTCTTACATATTTATTTTCGAAAATTTTTCAATAAATTCAAATTTATAATAATTAATTTTTGCATTGATTTTATCCAATACACATACACATATCATAACAATATAAATTACCATTAACCAATTAAAATTGTAATCAGTTCAGACTTTATGAAATTTATGAAGTCGTAGCGAAACACAACACTTATGAATGAAATCCAATGAGGATAGATTAATACTATATATTTTACTTATATACAGGGTGTTAATTTAATGCAAAATTGAAATTGGACCATTCTGTCAAATCATATTGGACAATAATCTGATTAATCAGTCTCTTATCACTTAAAATATAAATTATATTATTGTATTTTGACTAATTTTTGACATTTTCTTTTCTGAATCGAAAATATTGGCGTGAAACAATGTCAATTTTAGTTCTCACAGTTTCACCTTAATTTTTGAGTTTTAACTTCTATTGTTTTGTCCCATTTATATTTTCAGATCAAGAGATCTTCAAGTCAGACGTGAACTAATTCTAATTCAATTTTCACCGAAACGATGAGAGCTCTAATCGCCAAAAACTATAATGATAACTACAGACCTATAGAAATCACTTCGATCCTTTCCAAAAAGTAATGAAGAGTATAATTATCAACAAAAAGTTAATGAAGTAACTTGATTGCAAAGGTATTACTAGTGATATGAAATATGATTTTAGATCACAACGCTCAACTGACGATTTAATGACTTGCCTTAGCGAGAAGCTCAACATTAGTAGATTCACAACTCTAGTGAATCTACTACTGTAGCCCTAGATATCTCAAAAGCCTTTGATTGAGCCTGACATTGCGCTCTTGTATCCAAGTACCAAACTATAGACATGGGTGCTGTTTTCATAAAATGGATTGAAATTTTTCTTTCGAATCGTTCGATTAGTATTTGAATTGATGGATTCATATACGACAAACATCATATTTACGTTGGATCAGTTTTCGCGCTTACTCTCTTTCTGCTACTATTATCAACGATCTTCTCCAATCAGTTTTCAATCCTATTCATAGTTGTGCAAACGATAGCACTGTATTATCATCCTTCGATATTCTTCAAGACCAGATGCTACAATACCAGTTATTTATTCTAAGCGACATGATGGTCAGCACGTTCCACCATGACGTGGCCATTATTTTCGACTGGGAAAAAAGTAATATAAATGAGTTTAGCATCTCCAAAACTCAAAGCTGTCCAGTCTCGCACAAAACTACTCCATTTAATCACACCCTATAATTCTGGGATGTACGCACTCAGCGAACTGAATACTTAAATATCCTGGTCTTACAGGTCAACACTAAAATGATATGGAATGACCATATAAATATCTATAAATCATACTTACGACCCAATTTGGAATACAATTCACATATATGAACCGGTGCATCACAAACCGCACTAAATTTTCCAGACATAGTTCAAAATCATTCGTCTTATCGACAACCCACGGTCAAATTGTCACGACCAAATTGTCATCGACCAATCCTTTGAACAACTTGAAAATCGTCGTATTGTTGGAGCCTTTTTTCTATTTTATAAATATCTCGTAGGCAAAAATTCAGATGAAATAAAAACCCTTATGCAACCTCTTTAACATTTCTGTCGATAAACAAAATAGATAAAGCATCATGTGCCCACCTCTACTCAGTGCAAATTCTTAGGTGGCTGAAAAATTGCCAAGGGAATTCATTTTTAGTAAAATTTTTTCAAATGTGGAACCATATTCCAACAAACATGTTTCCACGGGAAATTTTTCTTTCTACAATCCTCAATTAGTCCAAACTTTGCAATCGTGTATAAACTTATCGTTTAAAACCTAAAGTTTGGCTTAAGTTTAAAAAAAAAAAATGATGGAAGGAAAACCCGTTATTTAATAACAGAAAATCAAAATACCCAAAAATATTTCAATTTGAAGGGCTACATTTCGGAAACGAGGGAATTAGAATTCGGTAATTACTTAATTAAAAGTATTAAAGGAATGTCAAGTTTTTTTTTATAATCGATGCTAACGTCATTTATTCGACAAATAAAACAGTCCCAAAAATGTCTTTAAATCTTAATATCTACAGAACCATTGGAATGAATGAATTTTATTCATATAAAAATACCTACCAATGCAACTTATGTTACTGTCATAATTGTCCCAATATATTCAAAACCGTTACCTTCATATAAAAATTATACCTACTAAATGTAAATTATGTTATTGTCATATTGTTGTTACGGTCATAATTGTCCCAATATCTTCAAAACCGTTACCTTCATATACAAATTGTACCTACTAATTCAACTTATATTACTTTCATAATTGTCCCAATATCTTCAAAACCGTTACCTTCATATAAAAATTGTACCTACCAATGTAACTTATGTTACTGTCATAATTGTCCCAATACCTTCAATACCGTTACCTTCATATAAAAATTGTACCTACTAATGCAACTTATGTTACTGTCATAATTGTCCCAATATCTTCAAAACCGTTACCTTCATATAAAAATTGTACCTACCAATGTAACTTATGTTACTGTCATAATTGTCCCAATATCTTTAAAACCGTTACCTTCATATAAAAACTGCATCTACTAATGCAACTTATGTTACTGTCATAATTGTCCCAAAATATCTTCAAAACCGTTACCTTCATATAAAAATTGTACCTACTAATGCAACTTATGTTACTGTCATAATTGTCCCAAAATATCTTCAAAACCGTTACCTTCATATAAAAATTGTACCTACCAATTTAACTCATGTAGTTATTGTCAAATAGCACTCATTAGATTAACACCCTGTATAATACATTTAATACACAATACAATGTATGTATGTACACTATATATGACAATTTAATAAAAATATCCGGAACCAATAAAAACAAACAAAACAAAACAGAAAAGGAAAAAAATTAACACTGCGGAAACTTACACAAACTTTATTCCTCTGATATGGTCATAATAGAATAAATGTGCATGACCGTAAAACCAATCTAGTGTAAATTTATTTTATTTTTTTACTCTTTTTTCTTTGTTTTTATTTATTTATACACAAATTAACAGGGTAACAAAAAAAAATATGTAAGACTAAATATTTAAAATACAACAAAAAAAAAAATTCTATGGAAAATTTAATTTTAATTTCTACCTTATATAGAGTAATTGAGTGAGTGAAAAATCATTTGATTTGATTTTTATTTTTTGTTTTTTTTTTATTTTTTGTTGTCTTCAATTTTCAAGTTTTTTTTTTTTTTGTAAAATTTTAGGTTTAATGATGCAGTGAAAAAAGATAATATTGCAATTATTGCAAGTGAAAGGTGCTAAGCATTATTTTATTTTTTATATATATTTTGTATATAGCTAATATGGAAAATTAATTATTTAATTAATTAGTAAGGTAAATAAATTGAATTGTTAGAACTGTATAATTTTTAAATATAATTTCCTTATTTTTCAATTTTATAATTAGAAATATAAAAATGTCTATGTTTTAATTAGAAATTGTAAAAATAATAATTTAATAAATATTAAAACTTAGGTCTGTTTCACTAATTTTATTAAATATCTTAGTCAGTTTCGGCTAGTTATTACACCATCATCAGAAGACTGATATTATGATATGATATTATGATATACACAATAAAAATGTATTTTATATGTAAAAAATTGTTAATACAAAAATACACAGTTGCCTCAAACATATAAGAATGTATGAAAATGTTGTTACGAGGTCAAGACTGAAGGCGAGCTATCAACAGATTATGATAATTCCACGAGCTATCGGCGAAATACCAACATATTATGATGAATACACAAACATATTAATTTAACTCAATTTAAAAACTTAATTATATTTTATTACGAACACAAAATAAATTATGAAAAAATACAGAATATTTTGAAACTGAAAACAAAATAAATGTAGAATAATACGATGAACTTAAAATATTAACATTTTATGTTAAAAATATTCAGAAATAAATTTTTTGAAAAATGTATGTAGGTAATTAAAAAAATAATAATTGTATTAATAAATATAAGTTATGTGCATTTATTATCATTTATTACTTACTATAGCAATTTAAAAAGGTATCTATATATAACTTGAGGATATACATCTGAAGATATACTACCATTACGGTTAACATAATTTTATGTTAATTTTCAGATATTTTAAGAAAACCTGAATTCATCTTTAGAAAAAACAAACAAAACAAAAAAAATATTATTGAATATTAATTATTTATTGAAAGATTGTGAGTTAAATGCCACGTCATAGATTATTATTTTTTAATAATCTATACTGACATGGGTATATAATTCAATTAAAGGTTATAATTATGTTAAATGATATACAGAGGTTATATGTGAAATCCAGTTTCATAGTACAGTAGAATTATTACAAAAATTTAGAGTTCAGTACCTATACACAACAAAAGGGAACCAGGTATTTATCAAAATAGATATATTTTCACTTCAACAATTTTAAAATTTAAATTTAATTTTATTCATTTACGTAAACAGTAGATTCAATTGAGCTTTGAGATTAATAATTTGGAATAAGTAAATATGAAACTTATTTTGAGAATGACAAAATGAAATAAATACATCCTCTTTTGTCAAATTGACAAATTTATAATTTTAGTATGTAAGTATCAACTTTTGATTAACATATTTTGGTTTCAAAGAAATTTTTTATTTTTTTTTTTGTTTTTTCTTTATTATTTCATCTTATTTAAAGCAATTTATAATACTTAAGTTAAATTTGAACAAGATTACAATATTAACATAGAATAAATAATAGTAGAAAACCATTCTGTTACTATATAAGAGTAAGTGTCGAATGGTCCACAAAATTAAATTACCAACTATAAACTTAATAATATATATATATTTTTTTTTTTTTGGGGATTATATTAAAACAATTTAACAGAACAAAAAAAGAGAGAAAACAACAAAAAAAAACAAAATATAAAATGTAATTTTAATTTAGATTCCTATATAAACACATCTAAAAGACTTTCCGAATCATACAAATTTAGTTGTAACAACCAAGATTTAATTTTTTTTTAAATTTATAAAGTACTCTTATATCTCTAACATTAGCTGGCAATCTATTGAAAAATCTCGGTGTGCAATAATACTGTAAGAATGGCAAAAATGATGTCTGCGAAAACGTGGAATATCTACCAGATTTCTATTATTTATCCTTAAATTATAGTACATAGTGCATCTAGTATCAAGGTACCCAGATCTATTAAAAAAAAACTTAGATAGATAGATTTCTTACAGAATGAATACGAAAATTAACAAATAGATGATGAGTATGAGTACGATTCTACTACTATTACATATAACTCTGACAGCATATTTTTGTGAAGTAATAAGAGTACGAATTTGGTTATAATAAGCTCCACCCCAACACGTTATACCATATTGGAGTTTGGAATGATATAAAGCATAGTAAAATTTTAAACAAACTTTTGTTAAACTATACAAACTAACTTGGTATAATTGTCGTATGACATTATTAAAGTATTTTTTTATATAAAATGTGTGATCAAACCAAGACATTTTGGACTCAATTATTAAACCTAAGTATTTAAATTTATCCACATTTTCTATTTTAAAACAATTAGTATTACACTGTGAGTAAATGTCAGCACGTTCGGATAAATTGTGTTGTTGACAGCATGAAGAGTGGTAATTAATTTGTAAATTTAAAGAAGTTGAACTATAGATATTAAAATTCATATACTTAGTCTTTGGACTAATTATAAGTTTATGCTTAGCGAACCATTTACTTAGTATATGTAAATCGTGGTTAATATTTACAGTTGTTTCATTATAATTAGAGGTGGCATAAGTAAATGCTGTGTCATCTGCGAATCTAGTTCCCCTGTTTACTCTTAAATGGCTGTAAGAAGAGTGAATTTATATAAATTAGAAATAAAATGGGGCCTAGGACTGATCCTTGAGGTACCCCACAATTTATGTACGCTAAAGTACTAATCGCATTTTTAATGTTTACTCTCTGTTTGTTCGAACTAAATAGTAGATATTATATACCTAACTTATTTGAAAGTTAGGTATAAGTCCTCTGAAATTCAATTTCTTGATTTTGATAATTATGAAATAAATTTTACTAACAAACCAAAAACATTATTTTAATCGGGACTAAATATTGCAAAATGTATTTATTTATTTTATTTTATTTATGTTTAACTCAAACACATTAAAATAAGTTCTTAATTATAAATTCAAATTTTATTTGAGGTTTCACAATTATTGTTTTTATGATTTTAAGTTAAATTAACAATTAAAAATATGAAAGGAAAAAAAAGTTATACGAAAGAACGAAAATAAGATCAACTAAAACTTAAACTAAAACTTAAACTACCAAAACTATTAAATAATAGAAAAAGTATATTTCTAAACTGGGGAACGGTCAGGAAAAAATTAATAAGTAACCAACATTCGGGTTAATGGTTCTGATTTCCCGTAATTGGTTCTATGGCAGATAGGGTTAAAAAATGTATTTGAACGGAATAGGATACCGGAATTAAGGTGTAAGTCGACTATTGCTTTAAGAGTGTTGAAATCTATTAGACCATTGAATTTAAAAATAAATAGGATATCAGCTACGGTTCTTCTTCTAATTTTAAGAGCTTAAGGCGATGAGTGTATGGTGGAAAAATTAGCTTTATTTACAATAGCATTTAAATGATGAACAAATGATAGCTCATCATCAAAAATTACCCTCAGGTCCTTCAATTGAGTTACACGTTTGACGACTTTGTTATCAAAGGTGTGAATAACAATAGATGAGGACGACGGCGAGTGAAAGAAATGATATTGCATTTGTCAATATTCGATCAAATACTGTTAACTATACACCAGCTCATGAAGATACTTAGGTCTTCTTGATGTAAGGCTGAGTCATTAATTGTTGCAATTTCTTTAGAAAATTTCATATAGTCTGCATAAATGATGACCTTACTGCTGTAGATGACCACAAATACATCGTTTATGAAAATGATAAAAATTAAAGGGCCCAAATGGCTGAAATATTTCAGAATTGATTTTTATTCGATTTCCGCAAAATAATTATTGTTGAATTACCCAGTTTTGTTGCGAAAGTTGTGAATTTGTTGTGACGCAATCAATTATCATTTATAGCTAATTATAAACAATTTTAAGTTTTTTAACAGTTATTCTAAATTATTTCTATGCCACAAAAATTGATTCCAGTATCATAATTTCTATTGAAAATGAATATCGCAGAATTCCTAACTGAAATGATAGTTAAAATATTGGATTTAAAAAATGTCAATTAATGCTTTAGTGATATAAGGGAAAAATGATTAGAATAATACAGATTTCTGTAATATCACACAAGTTATACTTATAAGCACATTTTAAAAATAGTAATAATTTATTTAGAAAAATGAATGCTCAACTTTTTCCTATGATAATAAATTCAAATTATGGTACTGTCATATTGATGATCCTATAATGTTGATGATTCGATTATGTTGATGATCCAATAATAAGATTTTATGTCCCATGTTGTTGCTATCGAAATTGCTGGGGCAAAAATTATGAAAAAAATAAACTAAGACTAACTAAAACTAAATATACTATTTCGAAAAGGAAAAGGACCTATAAATTTGGCCTACATCTGTAGGATCAACTGTTAAAAATAAATAAATAAATATAAAATAAACTAATAAAATATTGTTTTTTTTTTTTTAACTATTTTAAATTTAATTTATATTCGAAAAAAAAAACAAAAAGTTTTATTACTTGTTGACGTGGAGCTATGAATAAAAAAATTAACACAATCATGTCTATTAATACAATTCGAAGGCTCATATAAATTTTAGTTTAAATTTGTAAAAAAAAAATTTAAATTCCAATTTTTCTTTTTTTATTGTTTTATTATCGTACAATTTGGTACCTACACAATACAGTTTCATTCGTAATTATGTCAAAATTTCATATACATATAATAAAAGACTAATTGACGAAAACTAAGGCCCCAGACGAAGTCATGTTAAAAGTTATATGTTAAAATCAGTTTCAATCCAACGAACATCAATATACAAAAGCAAGTTATGGGGTGTTGTATAGAACAAATATAAAATTAAATTAGTATTTTAATTGATTAGCTACTATAGAGATACTATATAGATAGACATTTTAGAATATAAAATTGGTTTCAACTAAAATCACATTCCATATTAAAATTGTAAAACATTTTAATATTTATTTTTTAAATTTAAATTTTTAATTTTTTTTTTTTTTTTATTATTAAAAATCTCAGAGTAGAGTTGGTTAGTAGGTTTAGTTAAATTAATTCATTTCAATTGTATATATTAGCTTTAATTTAATTTGTTGAGAGTACTTAATATTAGAGGTTAGTATTAGAACAAAATGTCACTGAAAATCAAATAAATTCATTTTTTAATACATTTTATTTTTCTAATACAACTATGGCTTATTCTATTTCTGTATGTAAAGCAATCAATTGGGAGTTATTTCCATGTGATTTTTTGAATTTCAAATTAAAATTAAAATTTGACTAATCCTCATTACTATATCTTTGCTATTAGTACAATTTTTAATTATGCTAATTTGGAGGATGAGGTAAATGATAAAATGGACAAATTTTGTCACTAACAGATTCAAACGTTGATCAACTAGCATTGAACAGCATTGAAAATTACAAAACTTTTGAAAAAATATTTAATTTCGCTACGTTTCTTTTTTTTTCATTATCTATCAAATGATAATAAAAATCGGTTACGAAACGGTTCAAAGCTTTTTCAATTTACAGATTAAATATAGAATGATTTAAATTATATACAAATTTAAATTAAAACTGAAATTAAAATTGAAAGAATAATGCATTCAAAATTATTAAAAAATCTAATTAAAAAATATAAATTCTGTGAGTGTACGAAAATGGGTTAAACAAGTTTTTGACTGGTCGATTTACTTTTTCCTGTCTTTCGAAAACCCATAATCGTATACAGTCTTATTTCTAGTTGTTGTTGATTGAATTAGTGAGTCACAATTATTTATTTAATTATTTTTCCCTTCATGATATTTTATAATTCACAGATTTGTATAATATCATAAATTTTTAATACAGATTTACATTAACATTTTTATGGCATATTTCAAACAATTAGAACTTGTATTTGTTAAAATGTTGTAAAAATTTTAAGACTAAATCTGATCAAATAATAAAAAATTGAAATAGTGATACGATATACGAAATTCAACAGTTACAAAATACAATCAACGATAGCCTCAATGTACACAATGGCCGTATAGGATATAAGAAACAAAAATAAATTTAATTTGTAAAATTAAAATTTAGAAAAATTACTAAATAACAGAAAATATCTATTAATTTAATTAAAAACATAAAAAATAATTTAATAAAAATTAAAATATAATTTTAAAACTTTAAAATTCTCATTCCAAGGACCTCAAACATAAATCAATATTAAACAAACTGGTAAATATATCTGATACCTGTAAATCAGAACGTGACGTGATTTAGACAGCTAGAAGATATAAAATTACAAAATATTATATTTTGTTAGCTACTTATATATTGTAGCTGTATCCTAATTGCGTTCGTTTGCGTTTCAATGTACGGGGGTGATTTTTTTTTTGTAGCTGTCTAATTGCTGTCTAATAGCTGTCTATATTTTAATACACTTTAAAATTAATAAAAATTTATTTAAAAAAAAAAATCTCATCATACTAACATAAATAAAATTCTAAAATTTAATTAAAAATTGCTAAAGTGGTTGTTTTTTCTTTAGTTTGAAATTTATTCAAGCTTCGAAAAGTATATAAGAACTCTGCAAGTGACTATAATAGATTTTTAATTGCAAAATTATTATTTCTGTCAAACTCTCAAAAATGTTATTATTTCTTTTTATATAAAATCACATAAAATGTTAAAAATATTAACGATGATAATATAATTAATTATAAAACTATACATATATAAACTATATATACATAAATAAAAAAAATAAAAAAATGAATGAATCTGTTTAAATTTGAATTTCTAAAAAATTAATGAAATTTTAGATTACTGTAGGGAATACTTTAAAGTTGTCTTTCACAAAAGTAAGAATTTTTAATTTATATTTTCTACTAAAATATTAATTCAAATAATATTGTTAACACTTAAAAGTATAGATCTTTTTTTTATTCATTTTAAATTTTTAGTAATTTCTTTATTTTAAAATTCTAAAATGAGTTATGTTTTCTTCTAATCTCTCTACTTTAATTTTTTTTTTTTTAATATATATATTTCATTCAGTCGACATAGTCAGATTACTTTCAACTGAATATTCTCTAGGATATTTTAAGATAAATTATGCAAGACATGAACCATTTTGAAAACCAAAAGCACACAAAAAAAAAACAAAAAACAAATAAACACAAAAATTTAATGATAATACCCAATCTCTAAAAGACAGGTAAATAAAAGTGAATAAAATAACCTGTAAGATAATATATAGAAATAAAAACGTAGAAAGATTCATTTCATTTTGCATTTTACAAGTACTGGGAATTAAAAACCTTTAAAATTCAATCCCAATTCTCCTTTTTTTAACTTTATTTGTATTTTTGTGTTTTTATTTTGTTTTTCTGTTGTTTTTTTTTTTTTTAGGAATACTTTTAGAATATTAAAATAAAATTCAAATTGATTTGCATAGCATAAGAATAACAGTCGCTTAATGTTTAAAATTCAAATGAAACAAAAATAATAAAAATTAAAAATTTGCATTTGATCTGGTCAATTATAGGATGTGGTGGTCAATGATTTTTTTTTTTATTTTTAGTTTTTTAAATGTTATATTTTTGTATATATATAGATTGATATTTGAACATTTTAGCTATTACAATATATTTTTGAATTATATTTCCTTTAACAAACATAATTTGGTAACTAAGGCTTCAGACAGCAAAACAAAATTAATATCTCGTGTATATATATATGCATATTGTATTAAAATTGGGTTTCTACAAATATATACATTCATAAAATTTCGTAACTAAATAGATTATATACATATATTTATATATATATATAATATTTTTATTTCGGTGATTCAAAATTTTCATTTGATCTGGTCAATTATAAGATGTGGTCAATGATTGTTTTTTTAATTTTTGGTATCAATTTTGGGATAATATTTTGGTAGAAATTTAATATAATTTCAGTTTGGTAAACTATTGAAAAAAAATTACCAAAATAACATTTTTGTTTAATTGAATTAAAGAAATATTAAATTTTGATGTATTAGGATACTACATCGAATCGAACTCGAAGAATTTTAGTATATAAATTAAGGTAGCTAGATAAGAAAAACACAATACTACATTGCCAGGGTTATGAACAACATAAATTATGTTTTTTAAGTGTTATAATTTTGTATATATACAACTATTTGAACGTTTTAGATATTACAATATATTTTTTTATTTATTTTTCCTTTAACAAACATAATTTGGTAACTAAGGCTTCAGACAGCAAAACAAAATTAGTATATTATATATATATGCATATTGTATTAAAATTTGGTTTCTACAAATATACATTCATAAAATTAGATAACTAAATAGATTAAATACATATATTTATATTATATATACAGATAATATTTTTGTTTCGGTGGCTGAAGCCTTAGTTACCAAATTGTATGCATTTATATTCATATAAACTAAATTTTTAATACAATATACATATTCATATATTCGTGTTTATATAAGTTATAAAAATGTACAGCAAAGAGAATATCAAAAAACAAAATATTATAACAAAGCCCAAAATATTATAACAATAACAATAATATGAAAAAACAGTTCATTATGAATGAAAAAATAATAATATGAGAGAATAAATCAAATTTTTTTGTAATGGATTATGAAAATAGGTGCTACAGAAGATGTAGCATTATTATTATGATGATATATTTACTTTAAACCGTTTACTGGTGTTTTGAATAAATAACTAAATTAATATTGTGTGGGATAGAAAAAATAAAAAAGCCGAAAGCCATGGTAGCTAGTGGTTGCAAATTATTATTGTATATACATAATTTTAAATTGTATCCAATAAAAAATAATAATGATAATAATATTGTGTGAGTCAAATTACATAATTAAGAGAGGAGGAAAAATTACTGTTAGATTGAGTGATGCAATTTTTTGTTTCATAGGATAATGGTACAATATTTTCATTCTGTAAGTTAATTCAAGGTCTTATTTCACAAACTGTAGGTAATTATTTTCAATAAGTAAAATTTGTTCAATAACAAATTTCCAAATTTATTTTTATTATTGCCTTTATTTCCATTAAATATTCATATGTTCGAAGTAGGACTGTAACATTTTTAATTAGCACATAATAACCTATACAATATAGCGAAGTATATACTTTTTTAAGCTGCATCCAAATTTTACTATATTAGCAATGGCATTATTATTATATGTACTAGCATTTTTGTTGACATATTTTTCCAAATTATAAACAATTTGAAGTATTTGTTTTAATAATCAGATTTATGTTGTGTGTTATATTAAATTTAGCAATTAAAAGTCGAATTTGATTAATTCAT
This sequence comes from Argyra leucocephala, assembly GCA_963942445.1. Taxonomy (NCBI): domain Eukaryota; kingdom Metazoa; phylum Arthropoda; class Insecta; order Diptera; family Dolichopodidae; genus Argyra; species Argyra leucocephala. The sequence continues at coordinate 128,070,530 of OZ012680.1, read as the reverse complement.
TTTGCAATTATCGATATTTCGGAAGCACCTTTACTTCTTTTATCAATGATCGTAACTAATTTTTCGTACTTTTTAAAATATGAATGTGAAATTTGACGGTAAAAAGTCCTATGTAGGTAGATGCAATTATTTCAGATATATTGTACTGCTTTGTTTGATTGTTTGTGAAATTGCTGGTGAACGCTATTATTGCATTCACATCGATCTTAGAATTGGGCAATACTTATACTTGTAAATATTTATGTTTTTTGCAAATTATGGCATCGCATTCAAATAGAATGTGATGCCATAAATAAGCGGAATATGCATCTGTCTGTGTCAGACTCAGTAAACTTAAACAGATGTTTGTTGAATGGATCGTTAATTATTATAATAACCATGTCAGTGTTCTGACATAAGATCTACTCTTCTACCTGTGCCTTAACCCGTTAATATTAAGTTTGAAAAAGACTTTAGACAGTAATAGTCCTTGGAAATTCCATATGGTATTAATTTCTGTAATTTCTTATTTGGATAAATATCAAAAACATTTGAACGAGCTTTATTTTGGTCTCAAGAATTGACTCATCGCACATATTTTTTCAAAGATATCTGATTTTTCATTACTTTTTATTCAAATTAATTTTATTTGAGTTGTGAAAAATATGAAAGACCGAATGAAAATGTTTTATCTTCATATTGTCTTCAATTTTCTGTATTTTGTTTTAAATCCAATTTTATTATTCTATTTTCAGCCTCAAAAAACATCTAACATCTTAAACAAATATTCTTATGTTTTGGCATATTTAAAAAAAATATATATATATATTTAGATGTTGATTGTTCTGATGCACTGCCCTTTATTTCATTTACAAATTTATTGTAAAATTTATTACTATATGGGCAATTGATAAGGTATATGTAGGTAGTAGTGGCTGCCGACAGCACGCCGACTTACTTAGACCAGTAATATTCATTGTGATACGATGCAAAGATTTATAGTTTAATTAAATATAGTTCATTATTTTATTATTTTATCAACTAATCAACTTATAAGCACTATAGTTCTAAGCCAATTTGCATGTAATTGATACCATACCATACATCAAACCTCAATACCTAACATAATACAAAAGAATTACAATACTTTTTTAAATAATACCTACATTATAAACGAAACAAATATTTTTTATATGGTTTCAAAAAAAAAATCAAAAATTAAAAGAGACAAATCAAAAATTTTAAATTCAGCTATGTATATACATTATATATAGCTAGACTTGTATGTACTACATTTTGAATAAATTGCTTTTTAAAACGAAAAACGTGAAAAGACCAATTAAATTTTTTTACGAATTAACCGGAAAAAAAAATTTAAAGCAAAAAATATAAAATAAAATTTCCAAATTATAAAATGCATTGTAAATAACGAAAAAAAATTCTAAATTAAGCTCATACTGTCATGATGGTGGTGTTGTAAAATACATATACAAAGATTTTAATTAGAAGTGAAATAATGTAAGTGACGTTCATCCATATTAATTAGATAATAATATCTATTCTGGATACTCTATTTTTATTATTTTATTTTATTGTTTTTTCTAAACATATACATACAAACATTATTTTTTTTATTTTTAAACATAATTTATATATAAATATAAAAATACATTATTGTAATTCTGAAATATTGTTAAAAACGAAATCAAATTTTAATATAACTTAAATTGAGATGAAAATAGATGCAAGTGTAAAATTTATTGCATATTTATAACAGAAAATTGGGATTCTATCGATAAATTTTTTTTTTTAAACATAGAATTTTAATCGTCATAAATCCATAATTAATGTGCATATGTTTATTAATTTTGTAGTATTAATTATTAAAAACTAATTTTATTTATTTTCAAAACTAAATTTAAATAAATTAACAAAAAATTACACCACTTCGCAAACAAATTATCAAACAACTGAAAAAAGTAAAATAAACGTCAAAAATGTTTGCAAGTAGCATGCCATTATGGTATCACTGTTGCTATTTATGAATGCGCAAATATGCGCTCTGCATATTGTTGTTCTTTCTGATGATACTTACGGACATGGTAGCCTACCTATATTATGTTATATATGTACTAGTAAATTCTAAATAATCAATATTCTTAGTATTCAATTAATTATAATATAAGTTAGTCAAAAAGATAATTTCAATTTAAATTAGTATAGAAATACTAAATTCAAATAATATTTTTAATGAAACAAATTCTAACTATTATAATATAAACTTACAATAATTTTATATTTTTACAATCATAGCTTCGTTCTACTCTAAAATTCAAATTGTAAAATGAAATTAATTAAGACATAATAAAAGTAAAAAGTTCTATGGCGCCATCTAAATTTAACACTTGAATGACATGACAATCATTATGAAATGATGGGCAAATGACACATATAACAAACGACATATGACAAATGAAAGATGACAGATGACAGATGACAGATGACAGATGACAGATGACAGATGACAGATGACAGATGACAGATGACAGATGACAGATGACAGATGACAGATGACAGATGACAGATGATAGATGACAAATGACAAATGACAAATGACAAATGACAAATGATAAATGACAAATGACAAATGACAAGTGACAGATGACAGACGGCATATATAAGCAATAAAAAACAGATACTATGTTTATGACAATTATATGATTTTACAATTTGTATATGTGTTGGAGTATTCCGTCGAACTTACAAAAATCCAGATAAATGCAGAAAATGATATATATAATATTGTATGTACAAAAGACTGTTTGCTACAAAAAACTGTTTTATTACTGTTGTAATTCTGTAGAAGGTTTTGCAGCGCTTATAATAATTGTTTCGAAAATCGCATATTATTATTTCTAGGTTTAAATTTATACCCAAATTGCAAGCTATTTCCAGAGCTAATCAAGAACTTCACAATAGGCTTTCATATACATATTCATTTTTTATTAGACAAAATATTAAAAGCAAAACTTAATTCTATATTTATTTTGCAATGTAGAAAAAAAAAATTGTCTCACTATAGTTGGTGTGATTCAAGGTAGTTCATTGGGTCCAACATTATATTCTTCGCAAGACATCTTATATTCTTCGAAAATATCTTCTATTTGCAAACGACTTAGCGATAATATACACAGACAATAACATCACTTTGCTGGAAGTAGCTACCAATGAATAAAGTATTTGGCTGGATGAACAGACACAAACTAACTGTAAATATTCAAAAACCAAGTACATGATCATCAATTCAAATCCTACTGATTATATTCGAATTAAATTTGACAAGTTAATTTATTTTAGTTTATTCCATAGACAATAATTACATATTGTATATTAGAGTGAGTTAATACTTTCGACAAAAATATAAACTTACTACCACGACTACAAAAAAAGCAATAAAAAATATATTAGAAGTCCAACGGCAGATATTCATAATGACAACAATAGTAAAGTTATTGATAGAAAAAATTCAAATTATTCAAATATGTACACAAAATGTTATCAAATGGGAAATTAACATCAAAAACTAAATTAAATCTAAATAATGAATTTCATAGTTATAATATAAGAACAGCGTGCAAAAAAAATGTGTGTGTTACTTGATCCTAGAGCAAGATTTTGTGGACAAAATTCTATACAAAGCGATTAAAACTATAATCAAAATTAAGATTCATGATTATTATTTTAATAAATTATAATTAAATTTATATATAGATAATTAAATATCACAAAAATAAAAATTGAAATTAAAATTAGAAGTATAAGAATTATGTATTTTGAAATATAGATCAATTTATTTATTTATTTATTTTATATAAGTTGTTTTTACTATACAATTACAATATTCAATTCAGTTTGATTAATTTTATTATATAGTTCGTAACTGAAAATCAAATTTATACAATATGCCATGAAGGCTTGAAATGAATTCTTTAAAGTATCGAACATACTTTTTGTAATTAAGTTTTTTTTTTTTACTCTCGGTATATATTTTTGTTGTTATTCTGTAATTAAACCTTAATTTTTTATACACTGATTTGCAGAAAAAATAAAAAAAAATAAAAAAAAAAATTGATAAATAAATATGTTAATCAAATTCTTCTAATCTTATTGACTTCTTTATTAAATTGGACCGAGCTAGGCTGATTTTTCACTACCTATGCATTTGAAACGTAAATTTTATTCTTAAAATATTTATTTTTATTTAAAAATATAAGTCATAAAAAATATACATAAAAAACATTTACAAATACAGTCTCTTGAACATACAAATTTTTGCAAAACAATATTTTGAGTTCAGGATTTTGTGATGCAATATTTCATACCTTAAAAGCTCAATCCTAATTCCAAAATCAAATTAATAAAATTTGAAATTTTATTTACAATTTAATGAAAAAATTTTTCTTTAGAAATTTAACAAATAATAAATATTATCCAAAATACATAATGTTATACAAAACCCAATTAGTTAAATTCTATATAATTTTAGAACCTAAAAATTAAAATTAAATTTCCAAGTAAATAACATTAAAATTTACCAAATAAATGTTTACTTGAAGCAAAACGACATCAACAATAATAATATTAACAAAATTAAGTATAATTAAAATAAAATAATAAAAATTCCATACAATAACTCACTCATCTAATGATGAGCTTAACCCAATTTTTATACCAACTTTCACGTAACAATTTTAATTTGATGTCATGAAATTATAATTAACGTAAATTATTAAAACAAACAAAATAAAATTTTCAAAATCAAAATATTCGTATTGAATTAAAATTATTCTACAATAACAAAATATTATTATCGTATTATATATTATCGTATATTATTATCGTATTAATATATACATATCTAATACGAATTTTTTGTATATTTAGTTTAATATAGTTTTCAATCAATTAGTCACCAAAAACTTATTTTTAAAATAAATTAAAAATATATCAATTGTCGAAATTGTTTTTTTAAGAAATCACTATTCTGTAGCGATAACAAGCCTATAAAAAATCCCCTTAATTTCTTTTAACGATTCAAAATTCCAGTAACAAATTGTAAAAATGTTGTTTATTCAAATTAATATATAAAATTTATTTAAGTTTAATTAAAACTTTAATAATTAAATGTAAGAATTAATTAAAAGAATTGCTATTTAAAATACTATACTAGTCCCAGTTGATTATCCCAGCAACATTGATTCATAGAGTTAAAGGTAAAAAATAAAAAAAAAATTGTATTAGATATATTTTTAACCCTTTAGAAGTTATGAGGTATATTGTTGACTACCGAAATATGTTAATTTATTGTTTTGTCTATCAAATTATAACCCACATAGAATAAGATAAAAGTAAATGAGATTTCATGAAAAACTGATCAAGCATTATCAAGCATTGTTTTAAGGTTCTTTCAATTATCTACATACATATATGGCTCTAAATCAAAAAATTATTAAATTTTTATTTAAAGAAAAAACATCATTTAGAAAAGCTACTTTATTAAAAAAAAAAAAAAAGATAACGTTATTGATATATAAGTTGGTTTACTATCTATATTACCGTCCGAATGTACAGCTCAAGTGAGCAGTCTGATTTTACTAATTCACATAAGTCACAAAAGATATATCGATTCGGCGAATGTTTAGAGCATAGGCAGAAGATACAAACATTTCATAAGTGCGATAGAGAAACAATGATAAAATATCGGGAGAAATATCGAGAGAGTCGCCATATATATCGGAGAATCGCCATAAATATCGGAGAATATTTAAAAAAACATATCTTCGCAAAGATATGTTTCCTATAATCATCGCCGATGTTTTTAACACTAACATAAAGTAATGTGTAATTACACAAAAAAAATTCGCACACTACCAACACATTTTATGGATACGGAACGACATTTCAATTTTTGAATTTGAGTAAAAACAATAACGAAAATTAATTTTTTGCATTGAATATTGCAAATACGTATTATTTTTTGCATTGAATGCGTGTAAGTAAAAAATAATATTTTAGCTTTAGGGTATAATATATTTATACTAAAATTATACATATTCTATTTATCTTATACATAAACTAACTATTTAACACATTTAAAAAATTTACTTTTAATTACAATTGTCACTTTAATTTTTTTTTATCTGAATGAATATTTTAAATTTTGTTGAATGAATTTTTGAATGTATGTATGTATAAATTTTTTATTACATCTTAATTCATTATTTAGTATAATATAAAAAAAATAATATTTTAATTCTAACTAATACTTATGTAAAAATGAAAAACATAATAAATACAAGTGAATTTAAAATTTAAAAAAACTAAATAAAACTTCCACAGATGAAAATCATATCATATTTCACTTTTCTTCACTTTATTTACTTTGTTTACATACTTTCGTGAAATTTTAAACAATTCTAAGGAAGATTGCTTAAATTAAATAACCTTTATTTTTTTTACATTTTGAATATTTTAAGGTTATGAATATAGATTTTAGATTTCAAATCATCTATAAAAGTTACTATAAAAATAATATAATTTTACTCCCTCATACACATTAACGGTATACTATATTCTTCTCTTTCTAAACTCCAATTTATCAGCTAAAAATTTATCATGAAAACGGGCTTATTATGTATTTTACTTTAAAAATTTGTTTATTTTATATAACAGTGGGCCTACAGATATGATCGCCAACTTTTCCGTTTCAGTATGTATGCTTTTTTAAAAATTTTAAACGTTTTTTGAAACAAAAACTACGATGTTCAGACGCCATTTTTTTCTTCAGTTGATAAGATCAAACGGGAGAAGATTTTGTATAATATATGTAAGTGTAACAAATCTGAAGACATTTATTAAAATTGAATTTAAATTTAGAACCTTTTTACTTATAGAATATAATACCTACAACCCGATTGGTACATTTTTTTAAAAGTTTAATCAATATTGCTTCATTTCAGTCTAATATAATGGTTATGATGATGCATAAATTTAATACGGATATTGTAGCTTAACCCTTAAATGCATGATTTTTCCGTTTTTACTAAAAAAAATATTTTTATGTAGAAATTGTTATAAAAACAAAAATAAAAAAAAATGGATTTGGATCTTTGGGGAGTTGTGAAGCCACTTTTTGGTTATGATGCAGACTGTAGCAGATATGCATCATACATAAAACTTGAAATAAATTTAATGTTTACAACCTTTCCTAAATATTTGTTTATTTTGTAGAAAAGATAAAAAAAAAATTCTTACCGTTATTTTTGTCTATTTTGTTTTATTTTGAATTAAAAATTAATGACAATTTTGAAAAACGGACTGATCTTGTTAGACTGAGAAATATATTAAAACTACGTAGTAATATATGATCTGAACACCATTACGCTCCATAAATGTGAAGAGAATGAAAAAAAAAAAAAAAACAAATAATATATAAATATTATCCTCTTAAAATTAGAGAGAAGAGCAAATAAAGGGTATAATGCAGATCTGCTACAGTATGCATTTATGGGTTAAGTCAATTGTTAAAAACTAGCTGTACCACCTAAACTATAGAATCAATACCTTTAATTCTAGAAAAACAGCTTTTTATAGTTTTTGCATTTTTTTTTAGTAGGATATCACCTTAATTAGTGGAACCATCGTTATTGGTGATATTAAATAGAAAGTTATTCTTTTTTTATAACTATAGGTTAGGAGTATAAGTGCGGAATAGGCAAGGAGTGTAAGTGTAAAAGAGTCCATCCAGAGTGTATAGTAATGTTCAAAGTTTTTTTACTGCTTATCAAAAAGAACAAAATCAATTAATTTTTTTAAAATTAACTTTTATTGAAATTCTAACGGTTTCACCATATATTCTCTTCTATACAAAATTTATATACTTTATCACACTATTACCAACAAGTATATATTTTTATATTGATTTTTATATTAGATATTTTTATTTGATATTGTTTATATTACTTATTTATTTATTTATTTTAACAGTTGATCCTACAGATAAATTTGTAGGGCAACTTTATAGGTCCTTTTCGCTTTGTGCTTTACCACTTGGCTACCAATGCCATACTATAAAAAAATATTTTTTATAAATTTATTTCTGATATTTTTTAACCAAATTTATTTACTTTTTAAATTGGATTGCCCCTAGAAAAATTTAAATAAATTTTACCTTGATCATCGTCACAATAACGTCAAATAATTTTTTGTTTAATAGTTATATTAATTTTATTATATTAATTTTAATAAAATCACGTCAATAATATTTTAGTAAACAAAAACAAAATTAATTTTGAAATATTGTTTAAAAATTTTTTTGATAATAATTGGTAAATAATTTTTTTATAAATAGGTTTTAGATAATTTTTATTATTTTTTTTTTTATTTTATTTTTGTTTTCTTAAAATTAAAATTAAAATTATTTACCTTTTGATATTGTTATATAATAAATGATTTATATTATTTATAAATAAACATGTATGAATAACATATCTATATATTATTCTAGTACAATAAAAAATACTTCCTAATTTTTGATTTGGTTCTGTTATGAATTTTAAATCAAAAATTTTACTCAAAATACAGTTAATTATGACATACACATTCAATTGATTGTTTTAGTCGGTGACGTAGAATGAGTCATAACTCTCTGAGGGATTTTTGACGTTACTTAAAAAATAGTTATTCTTTGATTTAAAATAAAAGTAAAAATTTTCACTAAGTTATATAAAAAAAAAACAAAATTGCTTGCAATATGAAAAGTGAATGATTGAAAACTGTTCACTCATTGAAGTTACAAGATGTCAAGGACAAATTAGCCTTGATACACAACCATACTAAACAAACATACCACGTTCATGATGAGCTGGCAAGTTAATAAACCTGTAAGTTCAATTCCGCACAGTTATGTGCGTTATTTATACTGTCTTGTTCCTACACAACTTTATTATGAGTATATAAGTACGAAAAAAAAAAATCTCTATTGACATCTTCTAATAAGTTATAAAATCAATCAAAATGAAAATAGGAGTTGTATAGGTAGTCTAGCACTATAAATACCTACTGATGAGTTCTAGTAGTGTTATGATGAACGAAACAATTCCTGAAACTAATTTTGCTTTTATATGTACATTAAAAATCAGCTATTAAATATCTAGATAATACCCCTAGGATCTTGAAATATCACAATTTTAGCTTGTTAAGGTTCATAACAAATCACTCTATGTAATTTCAATGAAATTAAATAAAAAACATCTTTCGGGTATCAACCCGTAAAGTTTTTGAATGATTGCTATAGTTATTGACTGACATACATATAAGCAAGATTAGAGCTGAATAATGAATACCAAAATGTACATGTTATGGAATATTTTAACAATTTATTTTTTGTTTTTGACAGAATTATTAAAATTTGAATTTTCTACATTTGTAACTGATTGTCATGCGATATCTACTATAATTTTGCAGTTTTCCTGCTTAGTTAGAAATGTTTATGAACAAACTACATTTGTAACATTTTGACTTATAGACAAAATACTTATCAATATAGGCAATATTGCTTGTTTATGAAAACCAGTAATATGATTAATTTTTTTTATAAATTCTCTCTCTCTCTCTCTCTCTCTATTGCTCTGTATGACTTTTCAATTTTCGTCATGTTCTCAAATGTTGTGACTAACCATGTTCTCACTATTTTCGCTACTTTTACTACTTCCGCTAAACGATTTTTGCTAAAGCGAATTTAGTACAGTCTAAAGCGAAAGTATAGCAGAAGCTTATACCGAATATATGTAATTTGACATCTTTGATAATGGTGTATTGCTAATGTAATATAATACGTGTATTATACTGTGGATAATCGTGATTATGTCAATTTTTATTTTTCATTTTCGTATCACACCTCAAATTCCGCTAACAAAATGACAGATGATTTTTTTCTGTTTTCCTTATATATTGTGGACTGCTACCCTAATCTGTGGTGGAAAACTTTTACAGCATATGAAAAAATTTGCTACCACATTAGCGTATTTAAGACACTAACGTGTGAGTTTTTAGTCTAAACGTTTAAAAAAAATATATATATTTCAGGTAATTGTATTTGTTCTTTGTAAAGCTTTGAAAAAAAAATAATAACTCCCATTTGATAAATCTTGTTTGTTAAAATAGGTATCGCGTCTAAGATCTCGCGATTTTCAAAAATTGGAAATATAGGTAAAAGGCAAATTCTCGATTTCCGTTATAAATTTTTAATTTTTCGATATAAATTGGGTTGACAACATTATTTTTATAATAACGTATGCCACAGCTTCTGAATTAAGAAGAACTTTATGAAATCGGGATTGCCTTTTTTCCGAAATATGTATACTCCGAGTATGTATATATGTATGTAACTCTGAATCACGAGGGATTTTAGAATAATTTTGAAAAATTTTCTGCAATTAAAGCATTATTTTCCTAACCGTTTGTTAAACTTAAAATTTTCTAGTATATTTAGTGTATTTAAATTTTAACTGACATTTAGTTTCCAGCAAATGACTCACGGTATACTAATTATAATTTTTGAGAAATATTCATATGTATATCATTTATTGTATAAAATGTAATATTTTGTAAGCTGTTTGAGCTAAATAATATAAATAAATAAATAAATATATAATAAGTAAATTAGAATTGATTAATTTGAAATTTTCCTTGTTTGTGTCTTTGAATTAGTCAACTCGAAATATGTCTAATTGATTCCAGCTCAATTTTATTTGAAAACACAAATCAGAGATACAATTAATTTATACATATATATTTGAATTAATTTATTTATTCAATATTGTTTAATTTTATTTAATATAATATAAAATTTTGTATTGTTTATTGCCAATTTAAATTATCAAGGAATTGTCCATTTCGATGTCGTGGGAATTACAGTTAGAATTACTATTCAATTGCACAAAAAACCTTATGAATATAATAGCTCTCAGCAATAATGTGTAATCTTGTCTCACTAAATAATAGCACTAAATTTAATATATGAAAATAGTATTTACCGTTATTTACCTATCTCTATAAAAAATAACATATTCAAGACAAATATTATAACTTTTAGTTATTGCAATTTGATATAGATCTTACATTGTATTGTGTTATATGATATTATCTAGCTATCTATCTATCTTACCCCCAATAATAATATTCTATAATTTTAATATTAAATTCATTTTCATTTTAATGAATTAATTTTAAATTCTTATAAAATATAATACCGGTATATTTTTCTCTTAAAAATAAGCATACAATAATTAATAATACAACCAAGCTTTATATTAGCAAAATTTAGTTATTTCTATGTTTAGTTTGAGGTCAATTTACGCTTTCATATAGAATAGAATAATATTTAGAAAATAATTTTTTACTGTTAATTGTTCCCAATTCGAATAATCAACAATATTTGAAAAATATCATAATTGTATTAAAAATAATATTTTAAAATCACCAAAGCATAAAACTAGTTATGTATATATATATTCTAAATTAATTTAAGAGTTTAGAATATTATTTTACGTTAATATGTTTATTGACATAGTCATTTGGAACAAATTTAACCTTACCTATATACGTGTTTATTAGCTTGTGATTCCAATTTAATAAATAAAAAAAAAATAAAAGATAAGCTCACCCTCACAACAAAAATAAATTATCAAAAATTAATTTATACAGGGTGTTCATTTATTAAGACATTCATTACTACTTATGGCATTCTTTAAAACTTCATTAGTAGGTACAATTTTTTCATGGAAGCATTAACTACGCGACTGTTTCTGAAATTCAGAGAAACTAAAATTTATAAAAATTTGATGGATTTATTTAGTTTGAGAGCAAAGTAACTCATATCTCTCATTGAGGTTTTATTATATCAATAAAATTATATAAAAGTGTAATCAGAGATACAATTAATTTATACATATATATTTTTATTTGATATGATTTAAAATTTGGTATTGTTTGTTGCCAATTTAAATTGTTAAGGAATTGTCCATTTCGATGTCGTGGGAATATATACAGTTAGAATTAGTATTTGATTGAACAAAAAACCTTATGAATATAGCTCTTATGAATATGATATGCCTTTCTTAGTTTTGGTATATATTTTGTAGTTCTGAAAAATCTCATATATCGGAGATATTGGGACTTATATAAACATTTTAAAAACTTTTTTCCATTTTCAAAAAAATGACTTATGTTTATCTCCAGTTATATGCAAAACTGGATAGTCCATTCAAATTTGTAAGGGTAAATAAGAATTCAACAAACTTGACATTAGTCTTAATTATTCTTGGATTAGGTTTTCTTAGATTAGGCTTAGGTCTTCAAAGTCACAAAAAATTTAAATCTATTAAATTTTTAATTTTTTTTTTCAAGTAACGGTTTTATTTTCTTGTTACACAATATTGAAGCTTTTTAAAATTTGAGTATTGATGAAGGTGACTTTTAACGTTTGAGATATAAATATTTTTATTTATTTTAACTAATTGTAAATTATTGATAAATAATTGATTCGACTCTTTTGGTTTTTTTTTTTTTTTTTTTATTTTTTATTACTAAATTTTTTTTTAATGTGATTTTCAACCATTTATTTATTACTAATTTGCAATTACTAAAAAATAAATAAAATAATTTATCTTCCAACCGGTAAAGAACCATATATTCATCAATGTTTTGAGGATACAAAACATAAAGGAAAGAAACCGAACTTTTTAAATCTACAAAAACCTTAAAAAGATAAAAAAAAACCGTTATATTTGAAAAAAAATTCAAAACTTAAAAAATTTTTAACTGTGAAGTCAATCTTCAGAACTAAGAAGAACGTGGAACTCGTTCAATGTTTATTTGCTCATAATTTTTTATTTTAAATAAAATTGGAATGGAATTTTCAATTTGCTATTATGAGGTTCCGATAATTTTGTTGACAAAGAAAAAGAACTACAAAATGTCTATAAAGCATAATATCTGTGAAACAGTCGGAAAAGATGAACCTATACAATCGTTCCGAATTTTACGAATACTAATGAAGATCTAAAAAATGGCCTATAGCAGTGAACTCATTAGATTAACACCCTGTATATAATATCTACAAAAGTCATTTTTTTTGACAATATAAAAAGTCCCCAAAATGATTTTAAGTTCAAAAATATCCAAAATCATTAGAAAGCATGAATCGGTTCATACAAAAATTTTACCTACCGAATACCGATGAAGCGTTATCATATATCATCCTACATACATCATACATGATTTATACATTATATCATACATGAATCGTATCATACATACGTCATATCATACTATGTTATAATCATACATACGTCATATCATACTATGATATAATCATACATTCATTACTGCACTCACTAGATAAATACCCTGTATATAACTGTATACACAAATTTTTGAAGCACGTCATATTCTTTTTTACAAATATGAAAGCATAGGCCCAGTAATTTCCTAAGTGTTGGTAGTTTTAATCAAATCAGAATAAATACTGGAACTCATTAGTAAATATAGTATTGTAGGACTACCTAAAAACTTCTGACTTAATTCTGATTAATTTTACACCTCATATACAGAGTCAACATAAATGCAAAAAAAAATCCATGTGTGAGTTATAAGAACTAAATAAAATTCCCACTTGAGCTTAAATTTTATTTTCTAATAATTTATTTAGTTAGTTGTTAACAATTTTTACCCAACAATTTAATTTTCAACATTTAATTGTTGATGTTTTGACATCCTCTTATCGGATGTAAAAAACTTTTATAATTCTTGAAACGATGACCTTCACAATATTTCTCACAATATATTTGAAAATTTACTTATACTTATAATTAAAAAAAACCTTATGCATGGCTTAAAAATATTTAGGACTTTAATCATGACATAAATGTAGGTAAGTATCTAATTTGAATATTATTTCAATAAAAAAAAATAACATCAAATTTGTCCATTCTTTTAAAACCGCCGCTTAAATCAGTCATTTTCTTTTTCATCAAGAATCTAATAACAGCCAGCTTATCAACCTCCGGCACTTTCAGATTATTATAATTTTATTTTGTTTCTCTAATTGAATTATATAACAACAAAACAATAACATCTATTATTATTATTATTATTAAAGGTGATTAATAAAAAATTAAAATCATAAAACCAGATTGACAACTTTTTATTTCTTTCTTTGTTTTTTTTTTTTTGTTTTATGCTCTAAGCTAAGCTTTTAAAGCTTTTCATTTTTATGATATATTTTGTGATTATAGTAAATTTATTGTCAGTTGAAGTCGGTATTTTGTATTAAACATTTCGTCGCTTACTTTAATATATTACTTTTTTTCTTTGTTTTTCTTTTAAATTTCAATTTTACAATAATTAATATTGTAATTTTTAATTATTTAGAAATCGTAATAAAAACATAAAATGAAAACATTAACTGTACTTTTGGCATTATTTGCCATAGCAATGGCAAAAAAACTTGATGAAAAATTTGCCTGGAAAATTATGGAATATGATTGGGCAAATGCAGAAGCAATGGAAAAATCTATTAAATCTGGAAAATATATTAAAGAAAATAATTTACCGTTAGGTTTAGAAGTATGGGGTGATAAAATGTTTATTACTGTACCTAGGTGAGTACCTATTTACTAATTGGAATTTTTTTTTATAAGTGAAAAATATTTGAAGTGAAATTTATTTTTAAATTATATAAAAAAAATAAAAACGAAATTTTGTATTTAAATCAGTTAAAAATTACAGTTAAAAAAATTTATTTCATTTATTTTGAAAATTGAGTATATTTTAAGTTTTGTGTTTTATTTAAATTAATTTTTAAAATAAATTTTAAAATAACCCTAGTACCTTTTATTTAATATTGAAAATATATTATCTAGGGCCCAAAGCATTGTCAGTGAAATATATTTAATTTTTAGATTTAATTTATTTTTTAAATTAATTTATTTATTGACTGTAGGTTAAAAACTTTATACTTAAATATTGTTAATTTATTCCTGTAAGATAGTTTCAATGTTGGTAAATAAATGAATACCAAACTTTTATTTTTTTACTTATTTTTACTTACATCTGTTCTTAGTTAGGTTTATTTTTTACAAAATAAAAATCTGAGAGTCCTTGATATTTAATTCAGTTCACATAATTAATTTATGCCGATTTTATTTTGTTAGTTTATTTTTAGCAAGTTTACTAAGAATTATTTTATTTATGCAAAATATTATATTTTTGTTTTTTTCACATTTTTTTAAAAATTTTTCTTTTTAAATATTTGAAGATAAGAATATTCAGATATCAATGTAAAACATACAGAACAATTGTTTGTTTTATTTTTCCATTGATTTTAAAAATATTAAGTGCTTATATATTTATAATTTCTTAAAATAATTCAAATTCATATTAAATTAAAAAATAAGCAATTTAATGATTTATTTATACGCAATTAATCTACGAAATAAATGGACTATTCACAGACTATTAAAAGAATAATAAAACAATTTTAGTTTTCAATCAGATTTACTTGATCTCAATGTATCATAAAAAGAAAATGCTATAGAATAATATTATATATTTACTTTAATATAAATTTTTCATTTTAAAAACAAAATTGGTTTTTGTCTGACACATTTCAAATTAACTGGAAGGAACTAATTATATTATCAACACATATCGTATAATATAGATATAATATAATATAATGTTCTATATTTAAAACAAACAATAAATAATGGATTTTTTTTTTTCAAAACATTTTTTACCAAAACATTTAATATTATGCATAAGGTAATAACAGGAATTTAAAAATATTACCACATTTTAGAGTACCTAAGCAATTGATAATTGAATAAAAATTAATTATAAATACCTATTGATGATGTTCGAGTAGTGTTATGATGAAACAATTCCTGAAAATAATTTTGTTTGTTAACACAAATAATAATAATATTTATAGATACAACGGTGATATAAAATATCTATGTATCAAGATTGAATATTAATTAATAAGTCGAACTTGTTTTTTTTTATTAAAAGTAAAATTATGTAAAGGTTTTAAAAAATTTATATTCATATAAATTTATTTTGGAAAAATGAATTGTTTAGAAATAGTAAATATATTACAAATAAAAAATTTACATGAAAGCGAAAACAGCAGTCATATTATATTGATAAGACAAAAATATGATATTTTATTTAGTTTTATTTAATAATTATGTAAAATATTAATTGCCAATAAATAAAACATTTAAAAAATTAAAAAGATATAATATATATATAGATATAATGTGGATTAATTTAACTCATAAATAGTAATAAATAAATATATATTGTAACAGGCTTGATCTATTCTCGAAATAAGTAAATAAATAATTATTGATATATAGAAATAATGGATTACAAGTATAAAATTAATTAAAATAAAATTTTAAATTCAACTCTAATTCGATTATAATTTAATTCATACCGAAAAGTAATTAAAAGGTATAATGTTGAAACTGAAAAACATTTCGAAGTATATATGACTGAATAAATTTTATATTGTCTGAAATTAAAAAATTCTAACGCCTTGTTTAGTAGAGTCCTTCAGCTCGAATATGCCATGAAAAAATTCATTTTGTGACGAAAAGATATACTGTAATTGATACTGTTATCAAACTCCTCTCAAACTACATGAAAATTTAAAAAAAAAATGGTCATCGCCCGCTTGTGAATGGCTTCAGATATTTGTATTGTACTTTTTTCAATTTACATATCAAATACAATAATTTTTTTGCAATAATGTTTTTATCAGTAAATTTGGTATGTGGATTATAATATTTTTTTAAAAAATTAAAGACTCTTGTTAATTTCACAAAATTATGTTATTCCGACACGGGTTTCGACCTTTCGATCATAACCATGGATCATAAATAGAGGTGATGATTATGATCCATGGACAATATCATATGGTAATCATGGATTGGACTATCACAGGTGAAGATTCGGTCCATAATTATGATCGAAAGGTCGGAATAAAATAATTTTGTGAAATTAACAAGAGTCTTTAATTTTATAAAAAAATGTTTATTAAATTTCACCAAGATTGTACAAGTGAAATCATAAAAGCTATATAATATTTAGTCCATTAAGTATGATACTGCAATTTTTACTGCATAAAGTGGTACAATTAATGTTTTTAAAGTATGTCGTTATTTTTATTTTTTATTTATTTATTTATTTTATCTATTAATTTTCCACCAACTATTCTAGCAAGTTAGGTCTTTATTATCAAAATAACTCTCTCAACAAATCTTACAAAATTTCATTATAATATAAATAATAAAAGAAAAATTATATTAAACATCCATACAATGAGCAGGATTTGACCCAAGCATCTTCTGAATAGTAGTCAGATAACATAACCACTACACCATGTAAATTAGCGATATTTTTTATTTTAACAAGTTTTAATACAAAAAAAGTAGTACTAGTAAGCAAAAATCTTACTTTATACTGTAAAAAACAGCCCTCATACCGTTTTTTTACCAATAATGTAGAAAGAATAAAACAAATCGTATCTACTTTAAAAATTCTTCAAAAACAAAAAAAATTTTAGCATGTCAAATTGTTAAAGGCGAAAGGCACATTAAAGAAACAAATTAGTGGTAATTATCCATGTTCATATCAAGTTTTCCAAAAATAATAAATATCAATATAAGTAAAATCATTTCAACAGAAACCTTCAATTTGATAAAACTCAAAAATTAAAATAAAACTGTATTTTATATACATCATATACAGGCTAAACTACGTAATTTGTATCGTATTGTTCGTATCAATAAATTCAAGTTAAATGTTTATTATAATATATTCGTTAACATAATAATATACATTCAATTCCCTTTAACCAATTCAACTTCCGTCAAATACAAATATTTCACTTTAACATGAAATATTTTATTAATTATTGTTTTTTTTTATTATAATAATTGTTACGTTATAAATTTTCACTTTAAAAAAAAAAACTTATTAAAAAATAATAATACAAAAAATAAAAAGGCTTTCGAATAAAAAATTAAGTGTATTGGTTCCACAACATTTAATAAAATATAAATGTATGTATGTATGTATAATTTATTAATTAAGAAAAAAATATATATAGGATAAAATAACATAATGAAAACAATAAAAAAAAAAATGAATATTAATATTAATATTATAATAAATTTATGTTAAAATTTCACTTAATATTCTGCTACAACATGAGTTTGTTTTTAATAAATTATTAATATATATATATATATATATATATATATATATATATATCCGATGGAGACAAATATTAAAAGTAAAAAATTATACCACACGGTATCATTTAATTACAATTTTTTACAACCAAATTCAATAAAAATAAAAAAAAAACACACAATATATAATTAATTATTATAAATAAATCGGTCAGTAGTATATAATATATAGTTTTCCTTTTTTATAATTTAACTTTTATTATATAATGGTTATATTTATATTTTAATTATAACATAAAAGTTATAATTTGTAATAAAATCTGAGAATTTAATTTTTTTAACCCGGAATATTACTTTGGTTTGGCAATTAATTCGAGTGAAAATTTATTTGTTTTAAATGTTTTTATATTTTTTTATTTAATTTGAATGGATTTTCCCATCATTTAATGTAACTCAGAGATTATAATACACCTGTATAATTCATCGTATACCTCATTCAACCTACACAATATAATTATTCAGGGCTGTCTACTACACATGTGTTTTTAACTGTTTCCAGAACTACTAACCTATTATTTATTTATTTCACTCTGAAAATATCCTACTTCTATGTTTTGCATAAACAAATCAAAATATTCTATAAAATATATACCTACTGTCACTCGTAACTAAATATATTCAATTAACTGAACCAATTCATTTGAAAGAATTCATTATTTTGTCTGATTTGCGAATTTATAATTTTTATTTTCTTTATTTTAAATATCCATACATGAAATTTATTATGGTTAAATAAATAGACATATTTTGTATTTCAATTTTATGTCAAATAATCAAAAATCCTCAACCTCTTTTTTATTATATATTTTTTTTTTTATCTTGCTATATAAAAATAACAACACAATAATTCAAATTCTACCAAAAATTTATTTTTCAAACTATACATACACAAAAATTTACCTTTTTTCAGACACAAAATTTTTCAACCTCCTGATAATTCAGTTAATTTCATTATAAACCTCAGTAATTGGGTACTATATACTAATTTAAATTAAATCCTATACATTATGATTTTTGTATTCAGTTAATTTTATTAATATTATTAAAACTTAAATTTCATTTCATAAAAACAAAGTACACACATACACATTTATATACTATATATTATTATATAAAAAACATCGAAATTAATTCTATACAAAAAAAAAATAAATAATTCAAATCCAGCTTAAATAAAAAACCAAATTTAAGATAAATATTTTATAAGATGTAGGTTATATAAATGGCATATTATTATTAAATCACAAATGAAAACAAACTTTAAACTTTTAAAGGTTAACAGAACAAAAAAAAACAGAACAAAACAGAACAGAACAAAAAAAAATATAAAAAATAAAAATGTAGAGTTTTGCATCCCGATATAAAAATTCAATTAAATAATTTGATCACCTCATATTCCAGGTAATTGTGAATCTATAGAGTAAACAAATAATACATACCGATTTTATAAAATAATAATATGTATCTTCAAAAACATAATAACTATTATTGGTTAACTATAATAGGATTACGATTATAAAAAAAACAAAAAAAAAACTTTAAATAAAAACAAACAAAAAAAAATGTTTCCTCTGCAATTCCGTAACTTTAGTGGGAAGTACAAAAGATACATTGTATAAAACTGTACACGATTTTTTATTAAATCTCGTACATATTTTATTATCTGCAATATTATTATTAAAAAAAAACAACAACAAAATAAATTTTTTTTTTCGTATCCTGACTGACCCATAATATGTGTATAATAATAGGAGTACAGGGTGATCGCAAATTAATACAGTAATAAATACTGTATTGATTGACTTTTTAGTAAGTCGTAAACTTACAAGTCTTATGTATAGTGAATGAGGTTTATATGGCAACCCTGTAAATCCCATCTTCGTCGCCACTATTATATGCTATGAATCAGATTCATGAATCAGAACAACTCTTTGTTTTACTCATTTCTTCTTTATTACCATTTTAACACTCACTTATAAACTAATAATAGTTAAATACTTAAATATCATTCTAATTAGATTCTTAAAGTTATCTATGGCAATTACAAGGTTGCCATATAAACCATATTTACTATTACATAATAACAAGAAGACCATTTCGAAAGACTTCTGCCTCCAATTTTGATCAAATTTAATTGTTTGATAACATAAACTGTCGGTAGGCGCGCATTTACCATTAAAATTTAAAAGGTTAAAAGACCGTTTGGAAATTTAAAAAAAAATAGAGATATTAGAAATAGAAAAACTTTGAAATAATTAACTTAATATTGATATGTATATAAATGAATAGTAGATCGTTTAGTTATACAGGGTGAACATAAAGAGAGAAAATATTGTAATTTTTATTTTAACTTAGTAGTTTTTTATTCATAGCATCATCTTGTAGCATTACAGCTCTGAGTGAGTTATGTATGTCATCATCTATATTCTATATTCCTTCAAAAAAAAGTCGATATAGCTTCGTTTGTTTTTAATTTGGGATTTGTAGAGTTTGTGCAACAAAATATACATTATATAATTTTATATTTCACGATTCAATTTATTTTTTGATAAATTTCGTTTCTAAAATGACCACAGTTGTTAGAATATAGCTAGCTACCAAAAAGTTACATATTTTTATCATATTTATAAATTTTTATCATATTTATAAATTTATATTTTTATCATATTTTTATCAAAGAAAGATATATGTAGAAAGATATGAAACAAAGATATATGTACTTTTTTGTATATTTATATTATTGTTTAAATAATCTACTTCTACCAGATAGGTAGTTATATAAAATTATCCTATTTTTGGTTAATTGAAAATATTCAACTATTTTCAAAAATTATACAAATTTTACTCCAACCCTAAAATATAACCAAGTTATTCTAAAATCTATTTGTGAATGTTTATTTAAGGTTTCTCTACAAATTTAGCTTTATATACATAATTTTTGAAGGTTCAGAATAATCAAGTAATAGTATATTAATAGTATATAGTACATCAACATCATTATATAATATACCATCATCATTATACGTATTTAAATTTATTAAGCATTACATTTCTGTTTAAGAAGTAGAAATATTAGAATTTTAAATCAAAATTATCAAAATTTTTTTTTTGTTCCAATCTGAAATTTAAATCCAAAGTAGGTTTTTAAAAAATGTTTATTAAGCGTTCATGAACGAAATGAACTCTACGACGCGCCACCCTTGCTACATGAAATTATAATATTATTTTTTTGTTTACAATTCACAGAAATAGAAATAGTTCAAAATTATATACCTTTTCCTAAACCATACTGAGATTTATTTTATAGAATGGAAGTATATATATATATAAATTTAACGTTAGTTGTATAACATTTAATTCCACACAGTAAAACTTAAGTTCGAAAAACACAAATTAAAACAAAATTTGTGATAATAAGCTCTAAAATAAACTCTAAATAATTAAAACAAAACTTTTTACTTGTTTTGAGTTCTTATATGGTTAAAGCATTATTATATAACACGAATTGTCAAACCCCCTGCATTTTCATACATTTTTTTAAAATAAATATTTTTACAGAATAATAATTATACAATTTGGTGGTCTATTAATACTGATTGTTAGTGTCTGCATTTTTTGTTGAAGAAGAATGTATATATATACTCATATATAATATTATAACATTAAATAATTACTAAAATATTTTTTTTTTTACAAACTCATTTTTTCCTATAAATCTTGATCAGATTAATTTATTTTTATTTTGTATAAAAAAAAAAATAAGTTTTTATGTAATTTTTATTACTTTATTTTTTGTTATAATAACAATGTATGTATATATTATATATAAAAAAAAAAACACTTTCAAATATATAAGATTTATAAGATTAAAATATTTTATAAGATAGAAAACATATAATTTAAATATATTGAATGTATTGAGGACTCCAAGTAATAGCGATGTACATCAAGTTACACTAATAGCATTGTTAAAGCTCTATATACTCCTTTAAAATTTTGTAGTGATATATAGATGGAAAAAATATACTTATACAATATTTAAATTATATTATATAATCTTTAGAAACCTATCAAAGCCGTCCAAATTATCTTTTATATTAAATTCAATTTTGTATTAAAACATTTCTGTATGAAAAGAAATTTTTAAATAGAAAATAAAATTATCCTTGAATTTTCCATTATGAACTTGAATTAGATTTTTTATTTTTAAATTTCTATCTAAACCAATTAAGTTTCATAGAATTTCTTAGAATTTTATGTTATTTAATATTATAAAAATTATTTTATTTTCATAATTTTTATAATTTCTGATATCAAATTTTTTTTTGTTTCTTATTACCGATATTTTTTACCGTAGACCTTTTCTTCTAACACACTTTTAATATTTTCTCTTAACATGTCATCTTTCTTCTGTCTCAGCACATTTTTTTTTTTTTTTTTTTTGTTTTGTTTTGCCTAACCAATATATTTTTTTCACATTCCATGACTCTGAGCTGGATTGACTGATTTCAATTTTCCTTTTCTTTCTTTCCAATTCTGTCATAAAGAAAATGATATTTTCTTTTTACCAATATTTTATTTACTACGTTGTTGTTATACACTATCCATTGGAAATAAATTTCAAGTACATGACTAATGTTGATTTTGCTGATTATGTTGACTATACTAAATTTTTCTTAACGAACTTTAAAAAAGCGCAGAAGCTTATAAACTCTGAATATTGATTTATTAAGTAACAATGGATCTAACTGGTCTAATTTTGTCGATCTATTGCAAGCAGCCTACTACTACCAAATAATTCAAAATATTTTTAAAAAATCTTAATTTATCGTAAATAATTTGATTTTTATTTTGGCTTACAAAATACGACAAACAGCACAATAATTTTTTTTTGTTTGTACCATTTTGAATTTGTGTATACATTATACATATCGGACTTAACAAATATCGTTGACATTAGGCAGTGTTAAGAAATCTGGCCAGGCTACCCCACATGTATAGCCAATAATACTCATATATGTAAAATATAAAAGAATAGTCATAGATAAAAAGTTGATGTGTATGAAAGAGAAAAAAAATTGTAAACAATTAAGTATGACCGATATATAGAATATTGGTCATAAGAAAATATGAGGGTATAAATAAACATGATTCAGAACAGAACAAATTCGTAAATAAATTAATCTATTACTACAATAATCCATTCATGAAGTCTCAAACAAAATTTATATCAAACAAACAACTACCCTAACAAAAATTTTAAAATAAGCAGTATCATACGCCATCATTGACGAAAATAGTCGAATAGTTTCTTTTTAATTTTACTGATATGCTTATCTTTATGATAATAACATACTATTTTCAACAATTATACAAAAATTTTACTCTAACGCTAGAAAACAAGTTTTTACAAAAACTATACGCCATCAATTTAGCAACACCAAACAAAATCAGGATTCCCAGATCAGTATGGTTGAATAGCGTTGTTAAAAAAAAATAAAAAAAATAAGATATAGTATAAGGAGGGAATACAAAAGAAATCCGAACAAACACATTCATCTTGATCCCACTGAAAATAACAAATTTGCTCTTAAGAAAAAAAAATGAGACAAGCTTGGGAGAACTTTACCAATCGAATAGTTAACCAAAATCTCTCAAAAACTTAAGAGTATACTGTACAAAAAAAACATACCTCTGATCATGGTCATTAAAAATGACATTACTCTGTACACTAACCTCACCATAATAATAGAATTCTTTATTGACAAATGTATACTCAATATTCCAACATGTCTGAACATGCACATGCGAAGTCGTAAACAGAAGAATGTTAAAATAAGTAAAAATAAATACAATATATAATTCCAAAATAATTATATATAAGCATATTAAATTCGATTTAGTCAAAATGAATTTATTATATACAAAAAAATTATTACCTAACTGTAATATGATTTAAATATATACATATACTGGTATTCACCCCGCTCGTCGAAATTCGAAAAAGTTTGATAAAAATAAAGTACTCAAAAATATGAATATTGTTTTCCATCATTTCAATTATTTATCCTGGACACTATGCTTTTATTGATTTATCTTAAACAACAACTCTATACGTAGTAATAATTTATTTTAAAAAAATCACTAAATATTTCAATGGCTAGTGTTGTCGAGGCGAATTTGGTAAATTAAAATTTTTTTATGGTAAAATTACTTATATAAGGGATGAAATTTTAAATTGAAATTTGTAATTGAAAATTAAAAAAATTTTAAAAAATATTTGAATTCGCTACGTCTCCTTTTAAATATCTATCATTTAAAATAATAATAATGAAAATCGGTTTTGAAATGGTTCTGATATTTGTACTATTAAAGCTGTTTTTAATTAACATATTAAACATGATGATATATTTATTATATATATATATATAAGTTAAATAAATAAATAAATATTCTTCAGGTTGAGATAAACCAAAAATTGAATCGAAATTGAAAAAGCGAGGAAAAGATATATTCTATCACCAATTAAATTTTATTTTTAATAAAATATCATTTATAACTCATTCTATTCTGATCATTGTGCAATTCTGAATTTTTCAAAATCAATCAAAATTAAAAAAATTTAATTTTATAACTCAGAATTTTGTAATTCAAATTTTGTAATCTAAAATTTTGCTACACAGAATGTTGTAATATTCAGAATTAAGTACCCAACCCAATATTTTAAATTCTTGTATATATCTATGTAATAGATAATATCTCTATATATATTCTTTTTAAATCATAAAATTTATCAAAAGTAGAATAAAATCTATGAAATCTCAAATAATTCCGGTTCTGATTATATTTGAAAAAAATTTAAAAATGCTTGATAAATTTGAGTCTATTAAAATAAATAGACAAAAATCACATTTATTTGTCAAATTCTTTAAATTATACAGTCACTTCAAGGACACAATCAATTTTCCAAATTTTAATTCTATATAACTGAAACTATTATTTTTTTTTAATATTCAAAAGCACACATAAATTAATTTTATTGATTGACAATAATTGCAGTTTTTGTAAATTAACAAAAAAACATGTACAAGTACAAAATAATATATACACAAGTACATACTATACCAAATTTGTTTTTAGGTTAAATGCATTCAAACGAATAAATGAAAATTTTTAAAATTACAATGTTGTTAATAAACGACACAAAAATTTTGTTAATTTTTATAAACACATATTGTTACTTGTTTTTTTATTTTTTTTTTTGTGAAGTATGTAGATATGTAATTCTTGTACAAAAAAAAACAAACCTACTGTCGGTTTTTCTATTTACTGTCGGCAAAACTATATAGTTAAACAATAGTATTTTCAACAACATTTTTAATGCTTTAAACTTACAAAACAAAATAAATAAAACTTAGAATATGTAATTTGGTTGATTAAACCTGTTAAATGTTAACCATGTGGTACTATCTGCAAAATAATATTATTCCAATGCCAAAAAAAAAAAAAAAAAAACGAAAACAAACAACAAAAAAATACAATGTTCACATATTTTTCGCTTTTTACTTTTATGGTCATGTAATTAAGTTTGGTAAATTGAATTGCAAGACCTGGCGGGTAAACAATACAACATATTATTTTTATGAGGGGTCAATGAATGAATTTGAATTTTATACAAAAAAAAAAAAAATAAATATTATTTATTTTTGTTTTTTTATCTTTTCATAATATTATTTTTTTTGGAATTTCCGACTAACGAATAGAGTAAATTAGAAATTATTATTTTTTTCGTTATATTTTGGTTATTGTTGAGTGATATTTTGATTGATCAATGTTAGTCGTGATAGATAATGCTAATTTGTTGATGATGATAACAAAACAAAAGAAACTTAAAAGAGAAAAAAAAAATAATATAAACGCCGGCAGCAGTCTTAATAAATTTAGGCATAAAAAATTTATACTTTTTGTTGTTTTTTTTTTTGATATTATAGTGAAAGTAATTTAAATTTATAATTACTATACCAATAAATTTAATAAAGTTTAATTTAAAGAGATATTTTTGTTATGAATAATTTTAAATAATAATTTGTTATTATTTAATTTTTTTTTTTTGTTGTTCGTATGTTTTTTTTGTTGTTGTAATATAATAATTACATAATTATTTAATCCATCAGTAAAATAAAGTTATAATTATTTTTTACTGCTATACTTTAAATATTGATAGTAGTTCTACTTGAATATTTTACGTGTGCTATTTTATTGGTTCCTATAGTTATTATTAAATTTTTCTTCTTCATTTTGAAATTTGTATATTTGTATGAAATAAATAAATTATAATTGCATTATTTTATTAATCGTCCTGTAATCTCTTAAATTGTGCATACCCGACGAACTTATTTCATTATTGGATTTCAGAACTAATTATAATGTCATTTTGAATAGGGTATAATTAATTGAACGGAGAAGAAATAATTCAAAACTGTTCTTCAATATGATGATATACTTTTAAATGCGGTTTACTTAAGCTTTTTGAGCCTATCACCGTATATTACCTATCTATATATTACGATCTATCACAATATATTACCTATCTGTATATTGCCTATCTATCACAGTATATTACCTATCTGAACCTATCACAGTATATACTATTCTTCTATACGATGATATACTTTTAAATGCAGGTTTATTTGAGCTTTCTGAACATATTCCCGTATATGACCTATCTGTATATTACGATGTATCACAGTATATTACCTATTTCTATATTGCCTATCTATCACAGTATATTACCTATCTGAACCTATCAGAGTATACACTTGATATCGATAATAAAATTCCATAATCAACAATAGACATTCTAAATGTTTTTACAAATAACTCTAAATTATTGTCATTTTTAATGTAGCGTTATCCAGACTAAATAGTACTAAACACTAAACTAGCCGTTTAAATATGTAGTGAAATACGGAGAAACCGATGCACAATGCACAATAAATGTCATTTTGAAAATATCTCAAGAAAAGCAGTTTTTCGTGCCTATTACAGGTATCACTTTTTCTGTCGGATCCGAGTAATTTGAGATGTTAACACTAATTATTATTACAAATATCACGAACCGACTGAAATATGCAACTCAATTGTCAATAAGTTTTTATAAAAAAAAAAACAAACATATTAACCGACTATTCTTATAAACTATTCTAATCAGACTAGTTTTTCTGTCAAAATTATGCTTTGATATTATTTTTATTAAAAAACTAAAAATTACTAAATGTCAGACGATTTGTGCAGATCTGGTATTATGGAAGAAAATTCTTTCAAATCATTATATTTTGCAGTTTTTTGTCCAATATCAATAGTAAATATTTAATATTGATATATTAGTATATAATGTTCATAACTTATATTATTATATAGATAATCAAAACTCAGGTTAAAAAACCATTTATATTTTTGTATAGTTGGCTAGGAAGGTTAAAACCGATAGTTCTAAAGTTAACGAACTATAGTGTTAGATTTGGAATTTTTGTATATCAAACATAATAAAACTGCTAAAACACATAAAAAAATATTTTTCTACAAATTAGTTGTATTATTATTTTTATTTATTATCTCTTATTTATAACTTATAACCAATCTTATGTTTTTTCTTATAAAAGCTACAAATAAATCAGCACCAAAATTCTTAGATCATATTTTTTGTTTTTATTTTCATTTGTTCTGTATGTTAGAATATTAGTTATTACAGCTTTTAAATTCAACTATTTTCTGATCTTTTGCCTTGTTTCCATTTGAATCCTTTATCATACGTTTCATACCTTATCACCTTAATCGAAACAAGCCTAATGTCAATAACATGAATCTGTTTCCGATGACTTTACAAAATTAACATTTGTTAAGATCATTAATTTTTTAGAAAAAGTTGAGGTTCGTAACGATATCCCAACAAAACAAAATCCCGATAATCAATCAAAATCCCATGATATGTCAAAGTTAAAGCATTGAAATATAATTTAATGAGTAATTTTAAATCAAAATACACTTATTTTTCTACCCGCTACTCATTTTGTACGTTTTCGATCTTACAAGGTTTTTTAAATCTAAATTATGAAAAACAAAATTTTCAAAATGACAACTTTTGGATTTCACACGAAATCATTTCTACTTAATTTTAATTCAATCTTCAAATTTAAGTCAATATACCTAGTCATATTACAAGGTATGACTTTAAATAAATCACAATTGGACAGAATTTATAAGTCTAACGTAAATGAAATCAACCATAATAATATATCAAGCATCAAAACAGAGTTAATGAAATAATGTCATGCAACATGTTTGATTTAAACATATTATATGCAACATTTTTGATTTAAACATATTATATGCAACATTTTTGATTTAACCATATTATATGCAACATTTTTGATTTAAACATATTATATGCAACATTTTTGATTTAAACATGTTATTATTAAATATCAATCCTAATACATCAACTATCGAAACAGAGTTAATGAAATATGTAATGTTATCCAGTGATGAAAGTAATATTACAAAAATCCGTAAAAGAAAACTGGTCGTTGACAGTGACAGTGATAGTAATTTAAGTCTTATTTACAGTGATAGTAATTTAAATCGTAATTATAAGTCAGGAAGTTAAGCTTTATTTATAATTATAATTTTTTTCATTTATATTATATATTTTTAATTGCTTTTTTTTTATTTATAAGAACTACATTTTTTCATTTCTATAAAAAAAAAAGTTTTCATGTCATATTTTTCATTTTGGTAATTAATTGAATTGTTATTGTTATATTTTCTATGACGAAATTTTTATGTTTTATTAAATGTTTTGTTCATATTTTATGCTGAATAAATGACTAAAAAACCATATTCATGGTTAATTTCGATTTACACGGTTTTCCCATATAAACACTTGCATTTTTGACATACACAGTTTTATGAGAAACCTATCAACCGTGTTAAATGGGGGTATAGGGGGATATAGATGTATAGTCAAACTATGCTGTTGCTATCCGTAAGTGTTAAAATAAAAAATGAATTTAAAAATTAAATACTTAAAATGATATCGTCATAATGAAACATATATATTACTCATATAGCCATATACAATAGTAAATGACTATTTTTATTTATTTTTGTTATTTTCATAACAAAAAGTATACAATTATTTTTTCCAAATTAAAATTACTTCCACAAAACTTGTAAACAATACCTATAGTGTTATTATATTAATCTATTTTAATTTTTAAATATTTAAAATTTTTTCACTATTAATCAAAAACCTGACAAAGGTCATTTAAATTCAAAATCAAAATAAAATATTTAATTTAACAAAAATTTGTCAATCATTTCCATACTCTTACTAAAGTATATATATATATGACTAATGTATACAATTAACAATTTCATCCAAATTATTATAATACATACAATTACCTGAACATATAAATATCACAAGAAACATATATTGACCTTCATTCAAAAATATTAGGAAACACTGAAATTAAATCAATAAGAGAAGACAATAATTATCTGGAACTGAAGATTTTCACAAGAGTTGTTTTCTTTATTTTGATTTTATTTTAAAATTAAAATGTTAATTAAAATAACCCACCAATATCATGTTTACAAAATCTCTGAACATTCTAGATTTTAATTATATTAATGAAAATTTAATGTATTGAATACAATTTAAATCTAAAAGCGATTTAAATTATTGTTTTCTTTTTGTTCGTAAATTGCATACTGAATTAATGAAGTTGAAAATTAATTTAAATTCTGTAAAATTGTTTGTATAGATGGTTTTATTCATCTTAGCATAGCAGGATTCGAAATTTTTTTAACAATTGTTTGATTAAACACATTTATTCTAACATAACAAATCACCTCTACATAACAGTTAGATATATGAAAGTGACCAGTTTCTTTTGGACAGATTGTTATTTCTATATATATGTATATTTGTTTTCGCCCTATGCCACACAAATGGGGTTGCAGGACATTGATGATGTATATTTATTTAAGACTAATAACAATTTAAATGTTTCTTCAAATTTTTATTATTGACAAGTAGCTGAATTATACATTAACGGTTATTAGAAAGAGTTGTTTCAAACAACTAACAACACATGTTGTGCAATGTGTTTGGTTTAAAACCAAAATGTGTTTGGTAAATGTGTTTGAAATAACATTTTTGACCTATTTGATTTAAACATATTATATGCAACAGGTTGATATAAACATGTTGTATGCAACATGTTTGATTTATTTATTTATTTATTTTAACAGTTGCTCCTACAGATAAATCTGTAGGCCAACTTTATAGGTCCTTTTCCCTTTCGAAATGTGGGCCTTTTTATAAAATTATATTAATTTTTTGGTATATATTTTTGTATATTACATATTTATATTATTTTTTTTTATTAGTTATATTATATCTTTATTAATTATTAAACTATATTTGAACCGATGTGGTTGTATTGAAAATTAGTTTTTTCAGTAATTTTCACCATTTGAAAAATTGTTCGGTTCTCAAGGGGTTTGAACCCGTGCTCCTTCGGTCGTTACATTACTACACTCGAGTGCTTTACCACTCGGCTACCGAGGCCACGAGTACATGTTTGACTTAAAACATATTATATGCAACATGTTTGATTTAAACATATTATATGCAACATGTTTGATTTAAACATATTATATGCAACAAGTTTGATTCAAACATATTATATGCAATATGTTTGAATTAAAAATATTATATGCAACATGTTTGATTTAAACATATTATAATCAACATGTTTGATTTAAACATATTATATGGAGCATGTTGGATTTAAACATATTATTTTATGGAACATTTTTGATTTAAAAATATATATTAAAATATGTTTGATTAAAACATAGTACATACAACATATTTGATTTAAATATACTATATGCAACACGTTTGATTAAAACATCGTAAATAAATAAATAATTGTGAAATAAATGTAAAAAAAATTAACTCACACTAACAATAAATCAATCTAATAGCATTTTAGAAGGTGATAACTTCATCATCTAAATGATAAATTTATAATTTTAAGAAAAAGTTTTAAAATTTGATTTAAAAAAATGAATAAATTTAATTAAAACATAATTTTCAATCATACCATCAATATTGATTCGTTTTTTTATAATAAATCTAAAATAATGCTATCAACAACTGAATATTTTTCATATTTGCATATATCCAGTTTTACAAATAGATTCCTCAACAATGTTAGCTTCAGGTTTTTTTTTTTTTGCAATTTCAAATTGTACCTTAATACACAATATTATTCTACAATCTAAATCTATTTTTAAAATTGTATTAACAACTCCTTAAATTCCAACTCAATTAATTTTGTTATTTTTTTTTTTTTATTTAAATTTATTAACTAGGTAACTTGCATTACAAACAACATATTTTTCTTCTCACCTTCTCTTTTAATTTAGACTGGCATTGAAATAAAAAGCGTAAAACCGGTTTTTAATATTCATTTATTTTTATTATTATTATTATTTTTATTATTGCATTAAGACATTCATTTATACTTTTACATTGATGGTTGAATTATTGTGCAGCACTGGTACCGTCCTATTGCATCGCGTGCTGCAAATAACACTATTGATAAAATCAATTTCATGGTTTCGATTTTATTTTATTTTTCTTTTTATTTTTAAACCGGAAACCTTCCACAATAGATTGAAAATGGATTGCATCTCAAAAATGATTTTAACTTTGATTATTTTAAAAATCGTATTGAATATAAAAAAGGTGTAAAAATTATTTATTCAAAAAGAAAAGATGATGGTTGAATTGAATTATTTTATTAATCTTCAATTTTCAAAGTTTAGTTTAAGAATTTGTAATGAAGGTGAAATAAAAAAAATAAAAAAATTGAATTCTATCAAGTTGTAGTGATTCTCTTAAAGAATTGCATTTTAAATTTTATAGTCGTGGTGGTGATAAAGGTGACGGTGAAAGCCACTGCTATACCTACCTAACTATTGATAAGTAGATTTTGATAAATTGAATTTCAATGTTTTTTGACTTGAACAATTTTTTTTTTTATGTTATTTCAATTGTTAGAATAAAGATTCTGAATCTGAATCAGTGTTCTCTAAAAATTCTATAGTATATTTTAATCAAATTGTTTTACATAAATTTAAAAACCAAATTATAATTTCAAATTAAACTTTTAAGTTTAAAAGTGACAAGATATATATATACTATACACATATGTTAATGAATAATGCAATACATTTGATTGGAAAATGTAGTATTTTTTAACATTTTTAAAATAACTTGAAAAATTTAGAAAAAACATTTAAAGTTTTTGGAATATTAAATTTTTATAAACAACAATTACGAAAACACTTTATATAATAGTAAAATAAAAAATAAAGATGTATTGCAACATCAACATTAATTCTACACTTTTGTTAAATTGAATTAACAAAATCCATTAGAATAAATTTTTATATATACATATATATATATATAGTTGGAATATATATATATATATATTTCACTTTTTCTTCTCCTACTGCAATTTGACAATTCAGATATCTGCGACCAATAACTTGAACTTATACTTACATTTAGTAATGCCCACTGTTCCTAATATTCATTAAAAACTGACTTTTAATGCCATTTATCTGATTACAATCATTAATTTGAAGTACAATAAATCATGGTTAATAATTTGTTTTGTTATTTTAATAGATTAAATTTGGATTTTTAAAGTTTAAAATTGAGATAATGTTGTTAAAAATATGTTCAGGTTATGTTTTATTATTTAAATGTAGGGATACAGGTATTAATGGCTGCCGGTATTAATACAAATATAATCAAAATATATTTTCCATTTAAGTGATTTTTCAATTTTATTTCTAAATTTTAACTATATTTAAAATTTATTATTTAATTTATTATATTATGCTTAAGCATAACAAATAACTATTTTGATATGAAATGAGCGCTGTATATCTGACTTAAAATAAACTTTAAACAATTAAGCCAAATATTTTTCCTACCGCATGTAAGTCGAGTATTAAAGATATATTAATACTCTTATGTCAAAGACAGACTATGGAAATTAATGGTAGCGTTCAGTGAAATTAACCATTGGATCTGAAATCCACAGATCCATGGATCTGTTTACTGAACGGTGTGGTAAATGTACCGGTTAATGTATCGCGGTTAATGAAAATGGATCTGAAAAAATTCTAGATACATTTCATGGATCTGACTTTTTATATGTAAAAACAACAACAACAATTTTTATGTTGAGTGTTGTGACATCTACTGTAAGAAAAATTAAATGTTTATATTTTTTATGAAAATTGTTAAATTTAAATCGCCATTATTTTTTGAATTAGTGTGAAAATTTAAATTGTTAAGGAAGATTTATGTACATAAAACTTAAATTGAGAGTTATAAAAAATAAATTATTTGTATGATAATAAATATTATTCCATTCAAATTTAATTTATTTTTAAAAGTACTCATTATATTTTCCGGTGATGGCGCTAGTGTAGCGGTAAATTTTTCTGATGAATTGCCAGATATATGGTACATGGATCCAAAATGGATTCCAGATCTACCGGTTAATGCTACTGAACGAATCCAATGATCATTTAGATTTCAGATTGTAAAAATGTTGCCTAAATTATCATTAAGCTAAATTTTCGATTATATGGTATGTCGCTTTTAAATGATCACTTTAAACCAATTTTTGCAAGGAAATCGATAGTGTATCTTGTTTGAAAATGTTATTTTAAAAGCTAATGACTTATGTGAAATTTACGCATAGTAAATCATATAGTATATGATTAAGTAATATAGTTAAAATTAGTAATATAGTGCTTTAATGTATATGTGTTTATTTTATTTATTTATACTGGCTTAACACAAACAGTTTACAAAACAAAATTATTACATAATATTTTCTAAATCAAATTTGAAAATTAAAATTAAAAAATTGAATAATTACTTACATTTACAAAATCAAAATCCTAAAAATAGCATCATTTTTGTTTTTGGGAGTTTTTAATAGTGTAAGTGTCAGATTTACCGATGGTTGATTCTCTAATTTTTTATTTGTAGAATTTACATGTACTGATTTTAGTTCTTTGAGTTTAATTTTCTATTTCTTTGTTCAGCGGTATAGTTTGTCGCTTGCACGTTGCAATTTTTTTTATTGTTGATGGCATTAGGATCTAATATTGATTATCTAAGACAGATTAACAGTTATATTTTCCATTTATGATAAATCATTTGTGTAGAGCAATATGGAACCCAGAATATTACCCTGAGGCACACTAATTTTAATATTTCTGATAGTATTAGAATACTCTTCGTCTTGTTTAATTCTGAATAGTCTGCTTTCTAGATATGATAAAAGTATATCTACGTATTATTTATAGTTAACATATGATTTGGTTTATCTATTAAGCCTCTATGCCATACTTTATCAAAAGCTTGCGCTACATTTATAAATATAGAATAGCATACCTATTTTTCTTCTAAACCTTTTTCTATTATGTCTATACTATGCCTATGTATTTGATCGATTATCAATTAGCTTAGATCTAAAACCAAATTGATAGTTTGGAATTAGGTTAATATTTTCAATTACCATGACAAGTAGCGAATCTAAAGCGAATCTAAAACAGTTATTTTGAATTCCCTCAATCCTATCAATATGTACCATATAAAACGGTGACCAAATTTGACTTGTGTATATTCAAGATTCGGTCTTACAATATTACAAGACAGGTGTACAACGATTAGAAACATAGGAATCGTAAAATTCATTTGACCAACGTTTAATAAAATACAATATAGAATTTTAGGTTTATTTTTATTAATGATTTTAATTTTATTTAAAATATGTACACAATAATAATATAGCAAATTGCATTCCATTTCATGGATTTAGCTATATTATTACAACGAATTTTAAAGGTAATTAAGTATTAACCTTCACTTGGGCAGGATTAACGTATGTTAATATTTACTTTTTTATTTTTGTATAAAAACTTCATTATTTGGCCGATCTTAATGAAATCAGAGATCAGTGCCTAATTTTTTTTAGTAGATATTGAATATATAAAAAAAAATTCGGAAAAACGTGTATATGCCCAATTTTTCGGCAATTTAATTTTTTTTCTTCATTGTTGGGCAAGATTAACATATGTTAATATTTTTTTATTCATACAAAATGTATGGTACTCTATAAAATTTTTGTAGTTATTTCGATAAAAGTTGAAAAATAAGATAAAAGGTTCTGAAATATTTTAAATTGAAATAGAAATATACTAAAATTAATATATTTTAAAACATAAAATAAATAAAGCACCAAAGCACAAAATTGAATTTTATTTTTGGTATATTAGAAAAAAGATTAAAAATTTATGTCAACCATTGATGTATTGAAAATTACGGCGAATGTTTCACAATTAGTTAAATTTTTTGTTAATGGATAGTGGACCTATCGATTTTTGTCGGAAAATATTTTGTTGTCTAGCCCTTTGATATGTTGATGGACCTTTATAAGCTTTTTTTTCCATCCTTTCCAATAAAATATTGATTTGAATCAACAAACAATTTTCTTCTTGTACTTTTGATTCATCATTTAGTGACTCATCTTCAGAATCATGACCATCACTTACGTCTAAGATGCATTTTTTAAACATCTGACTTATCATTTTCATTTTACAAAATCTTCATTTTCATCTTTCTCATCAACTTTCGACTCTTGAGGGACCGGTAACTGGTTCAAATACTATTTCTTCCGGTGGTTCTACATCAGCATGTTCATCATCTAGGACATGTTCCACCAATCTAGAGAAATATGCTTGTTCTTCCTCAAACGATAACCTGTAAAAATAAGTTTTTTGTATCTTTTGTGTGCTATGTTTTTTTTTTTTTGATTTTTTGTGTTTCTCATAGCAAAACTCAATACAAAAAAAGTATCATATACCTGTAACGGAATTTTTTTTTAAATTTCATATATTTTGAATAGTTTGGCTTGATTTCGAAGAAATTTATTATTATTTACACCAAAATATAGGAAATTTAAAAAATGGGTTTTTTGAAGATAAACAATCATTTTTTGTGTTTTTTGCACTTCTATTAAAAATTTCAAAATTTACTTACCTGGCTACCTGAACGGAACATAAAATTTTAAACTCTTCCATATTATTGCAAATATTGAAAATTCAATAAATAATCTTTCCAAAATATATATATTTTATTTAATTACCGCTTACGTATATTTCATTTGTCGCCCAAGCGAACGTTAAAATGCACTCCAATTTATGCCTTGGATAATGTAACGGTATATCTGTCAACTAAAAAGAACAATTTCTAATACTTATACTTCTAAATTGAAAATATTTCATATTGGTAATATGAAAATATAAAATACTATGCTCTTGCTCAAATTTCTTAAAAATTTGACAATTTTCATTAAACATTGAATCTTAGACAAGTCTATATAAAAATTTTGAATATCAATAATCATTTTTTTCTTTATTCATTCATTTATTATTCATTCATCCTGTAATCATACACACATATATTCTATTCTATTCATTTTATTCCTTCCACGAAATAAACAAAAAAAAAAAACAAAAACAAAAATAAAATTTTTTTCTTTTTAATATAATAAAATTTTCCTTTTATCAGGAATTGATTAAATTTTGTGATTCAAAGGAAAACACAGGTGATATACTTCCACGTGGCAAATGCAAAAAGAATATTCAAATTTAATGTAGTATATCCTAAAAATTTCAATTAACTAATTGGAAAATTTTTAAATTCCATTTGAAATAAATTAATGATATTTTTAAAAATGTTAAAATATCCTTTTTTTTTTTTTGCTTTCAATTTCTTATTCACAACTACATTTCTATAACAAAAATAAATAGATACTATATAAAAAAGGATAAAATTCAATTAACAAAAAAAAAAAAAAAACACAATAACAAAAAAAAAATAAAAACACAGAAATGAATTCTTAATATTCACTAAAATAAATTTATTTATAATATCCATAATAAAATTAATGGCTATTATTGTTAAGGTATGTAGGAAAATTGTATATCGTATTATAATAAGGTATGCTTACTCATTCTTATTTGAATACTAACTTAAAAATTGTTATAACAATACCCAGACTAATTTTAACTATATTATACTTAACATTTGTATAGATTAATATTTCAATTCTAATAAAATTCTAATAATCCCCACATTAAAATCAAATAAATTATTAAGAATTTTATTGTTTTTTTTTTAAACATAGTAAAACATTAAAATAAATAAGAAATATTAAAATAACGGATTTCTGTTAAATTTTTGAGTATCCTTCATTTAATAATGTAACAAAAAAAAAAGGATTTACTTTTTATGTTTTTTTTTTTTTGCTTTTATTTTGGAAATTGGCAAATAATGTATATATTCATTTTAGGGACGAAGCATAAATTAAAAGTTTTCACTGTTAACAAATTATTAATTAATTAATTATTGATATTAAAATGTTAAATGGACTTAATAGCTTTTTTTTGAAAAATATTGAAAACACTAAAGTTAAAATTCGGACCATCAATTAGATTTAATTAATATTAAAATATTTATGTTGATAATTATTTATTTAATTAATTAATTATTACAAAACAATTTAAAAACGTTATCAAGAAGCTTGGAGATAACTTGTAAATCAATTTAAAAAATATTTGGAGACCATCAATGTGGTGAACCATTTTTGAAATAATCTATCGGAAACATAGAATTCGTAAATATACAAAAAAAGAAGTATTTTGTCAGATTAAAATTGAAATTATTGAACACAGTAATGTCTTATTTGCAATTTTTATTGAAATTTCGAATAATGAAAATCCATGCCATGCAGAGCAGAATTCAAATCCAGCATCTTTTAATTAGTAGTCCGATAACATAGACAGTAGATATACATTCGTAGTAGATATACATTCGTAGTAGATGCATTACTTATTTATTATTTACAATACAATTTTTAATAATATACCGGGTGTGCCAGACCATACGTATCAGCTTTTTACGAGGAGAAGAAGCCGTTATTTTAAATTTAAATAAAAATTTTATTAACTTTAATGCTCTGGAGCACACGGTATACTTAAATACTCAAAGCTGGAACAAAATCTTGATAACAACTCTATAACACTGTACATATACCATTAAATAACTTATAACATAATTTTAAATTTTAAATTTTTGAATTAAATAGTAAAAAAGGTGCTTTTGACGCTTACTCTTCCTTAACAATTTCTTCAGAAGCAGAAAAAATTAAAAATACACCCAAAAATAAAAAGTAAGTGGAAAATTAAGGTTGAAAATCATGCTTTTTGTAAGGTATATTTCAAATCATTGTATAACTACATATAACACAACATCAGAAGACATGAGAGTCCAGTTCTGAGAGAAATGGTGTACCAGCGTTGTATAAGTATCTAATATAGCTAAATTACCATTTTTATTCCCAAATATATCTCCTACCTAAACTCTACAATATAGTCCTTATGTATATGTTATAGAAAAAAAATAGACCTTTCCAACAGTATATAAATATTGAGGGGGTTTTATGGTAAAATCTTCAGATATTTGGTTTTTAAAGAAAAATAATAAAGATTGTTTTTTTCAAAAATTTTCTATTTTGAACTACAATATCTCCATAACGGCAGCTCCTATTATCATTTAATAAATGGTAATATATACTCCCGACTGTTATCTTGCTAGAATATATATCTAATAGATTAACAGTTATAACGGTTTATACACAAAAACATCAAAACAACAAGGATACTTTCAAATGTCCTTTTAGTCTTTACTTTCCTACGCGGGTACACTATCTCCCTCAGAATCCTCAACAATTTGATTTGACTTTTAATGTGTTTGTCTATTGTAGACAATAAACCAATTCTGTCAGTAAAAGTAATTTATTATTCTTATAACAGATTGTTAATTCTTGTACGACATGATAATTCTACTATTTTTTGTTCCCAATTTCAAACTGACTTTTTGTTGTATATGCCAATTTTTGCTGTTTGCGATAAAATAATATTAAAAGTTTTTGAATTTGTGAGATATATGATAAAATTGCTACTTAATATCTGGGAAAATATGCTTGATGAAATCCAAAGACTAAAATGTAGATAAAAAACTTAGTCCAATACAATTCATGACTCAAAACATAGCTTTTTCAGTTTTGGCGTTTACAACAAAATAATTTTGAAGGCGACAAAATATCTTTAAATTAATTTTTTGATTTTTCCAACTCTTCTCAACTCTTTTGCATCATTACCTATGTACATAATAAAAAATTATATATATAATTTTCTGCATTTATCTGGATGTTTGTAAGTTCGACGGAATACTCCGACACATACAAATTCCAATATATATACAAATTGTAACATTTGTCATTTGTCATCTGTCATCTGTCATCTGTCATTTGTCATTTGTCATCTGCCATGTGTCATTTGCTCAACATTTCATAATGATTGTCATGTCATTCAAGTGTTAAATTTAGATGGCGCCATAGAACTTTTTACTTTAACTATGTCTTAATTAATTTAATTTTACGATTTAAATTTTACTGTAGAACGCTGTTATGATTGTAAAAATATAAAATTATTGTAAGTTTATATTACACAGTTAGAATTTGTTTCATTAAAAATATTATTTGAATTTAGTATTTCTATATTAATTTAAATTGAAATTATTTTTTTGACTAACTTTTATTATAATTAATTGAATACAACAGAATGTCTAAGAATATTGATTATTTAGAATTATTGAGGTCTTAGGATAATATATGTTTAAATTTCCAATGATGGCAAATAAGATGTCGTTAAAATGATCGAGTAAAAAAATTTCTATACAAATTTTTCTATACATTATTTCTATACAAATTTTTCTTTTATTTCTATCCAAATTTTTAGCTCTATATCTCTCTTAAGATGTAAGAGTTGCATGGCAGCTACTCTCAAAAATTAAAATTTGGGAAAACTGTGATAGAAGTGTATTTTCAATTATGATTTTTAATTTATTCTAAATTTAATAAAATTAATAGTTATTATTGTAAAAATATATCTAAAAGTTGACTCAACAAATCTAAGAAAACCCTAAATTTGCTAAATTAAAGATAGCGATACCTACTTCATCATCTGCACATAACTGTGAGATTTTTAACTTCAAAAATAATTCGTAAATTCTATTATAGTATATAGAAGTGTTAAACTTTAAATCATCACTGTTTTGTTTCTTTGTATATTTGAAAGGTTCTATCTACTAAGAGCTTTTAAATAATCCTTTGTCAAGAATTTTGATTTTTATTTTTATAAAAGATTTAAATTAAATTTCATAAGGTAACATTATTTAGAAACAAAAATAAATAAATAAAAATAAAAAAAAAAAAGGTTATAAAAAAAATGTTACATCATCAATTGTCCCTGATAATTTATTTATATAATACCTACATATACCCAAAAAAAATTTATTCAAATTCATTTCCCTTCATCTTTTTGGAAGTTTAGTATACCTATATATATACATATACTTTCATATTATATATTTGTATAATTTTAAATTTTAAAAATAACCTCTGGACAGATTCATTTTCAACTGATTTTCATTAATATTTTGATTTTTAATGTATTTATCAGATATTGATCAGATATTAATCAGTATCTATATGTTAAATTGTAATATTGAGAATCTTGATTACTACTATTTTTAATTTTTAATTGTTAATAATGACATTAAATTCACTTTTTTACTATTACTGTGCGACTACCACGAGTATATACCTTATAACTGCTATAGCTTATAATGTTTTGCTGTAAAATGAAAATTAACTCAGAAATTATTTAATTCAAAATATAATATAAAGTTGGATTAATTGACAATGCTTTAACTTATTTTCCCTCATTTTAATTATTTATCTAAAATTATTTATGTCATAACATAATATCGTAATAATTATTCAACTTTTAATCTAAACAATTTAAAATATCACTGTCATTGTATTGACATTTCCATTTATTAATTTTTTTTTAATATATTTTTTATATTATTACATTTTTATATCCTGTTTTTCAATCTTTTGTAGTCATTCAGAATATTGTTATAGTTTTATGCAAAAAAAATTTGATTATATTATTAAAAACGTTAATATCAAAGAATTAAAAATAAAATAATACCATATTATAAAAAATAGTATTAATGTCGATTTGAATTGATTATTAATAACCGTTATTTAGGTACTGATGTGAATTACAGAATGATATAGCAATTTTCCTGTCTTCTCCTAAAGGATATTTTATATTAGTCTGGGATTAGAAATTATTGGAAAATACTCATAATAGAACAATAACACATATAGCTTTGAAATGCAAGGTAGCATGCACAATAAAACTGTGGAAATATTAATAATTTTGTTGTTATTTAACATTAGTATTTATTAATATAATAATATCAATATTTACTAATATAATAATTATCAATAATGTCATTTATATTAATACAATAACGAAATAATAATATCATCACTGTCGCAACAGTTGAATTTTAACCTTAACCTTATGTTTTCGGTTTAAATACTGAAAATGCTAGTAGCAGTGCTTTTGTAGCTTTTCCACCAATCGCCTACCTTAAAATTGGTTGTCAACCATTATTTGTACATACCCGAGCCCAATATAATTTTTGCTATTTTATTCGAAATATTTTATATCATAATAATTATGTTATAATTGTATAACTATGTTATAAGCACTCTACATAAGCTTACATTTATAGCTAGCTCTTCTGAGAATATTTTTGAATAAATAAATAAAAATATAATAATATAACAATTTATATCGAAAGCTCTGGTTCATCATCTAAATTATACATATCATGATGTACAAGCATTATATTCTTCCCAAAAATTTTTTTTTCATATAATAATAAATGTCAATCAATTTTTCACTTTTTTTTGTGTCAGTTCACCTCTAACATCAATAATAGAACCGTATTGATCTTATAAATTTTCATTTTTATGTTTTTATGCATTTTGTTATTTGGGTGTGTTCGTCTTTTGATTTCGTAAATTTTGTGTCCATCAATTTGAAGTTTGCTCCAGTTTTAATATTTAAAATAATTTTAAATCGTTAAAACAAACCGTTTTTAATGTAAAAAATGACAAAACCAGTATAATAAACAACTAGTAAAATATTAAGTTAGTAATATAATACAAATTTAGTAATATAATTATATAATAGTAATTATAATATTAATATAAATAAATATAATTATAATAGTAAAAAATTATGTATGTTAATTTTCTTGTTTTTATTTAATTATTTATTATTTGAAAATATGTGTTTACAACAGTAGCGTTTTTACAGAGTTTATAAGAATTTTTGTTTCTGATTTTGAAATTATAATACAAAATATAAAATCTATAAGGAAAAACATATAATATATTAATTTCGATTTTAATATAATTCAATAAATTATTTAGATTGTATAAAAAATTTCTTCATAACGAAAATTTCATTTCACTTCCTATTGAAACTATTATTCTAAGGTGATAAAATCATCAAGTTAAAATTTTAACCTTTCATTGTATTATTCATATATACATCTACTTGTAAAGGTATATAAATGATAAAT
Source organism: Argyra leucocephala (assembly GCA_963942445.1). Taxonomy (NCBI): domain Eukaryota; kingdom Metazoa; phylum Arthropoda; class Insecta; order Diptera; family Dolichopodidae; genus Argyra; species Argyra leucocephala. The sequence goes on along the minus strand of OZ012680.1, from coordinate 128,027,414 downwards.
GCTTATTTGTTTTGTTTTGTTTTTTTTTTCAATATTATTTACTTATTCTATTTTAGACATACTAAAATGATAGGTCAATAAATCAAAATCATTTAAGATATCCTTTTTACATCATATTTTATAACAATATTAATCCTTTCAATTATTTTCTAAAAGATAATACATTTTTTTTTTCTTTTTATTGAATCCCAAAACAAAATTAAATAATGAAACAAACGTTTATTGTTATTTTGTATTTTTTTTTTGATATTGTATTATTGTTCTGATTAGAAATGAATGCATATGGTTTTGGATATTTTACTAATGAATATAAGAAAAAAAATTTTAAAGGTGTAGAAATTTTGTAAATAATAATAATAATATCTACTAATTATATTTTGTATATTATAATTTTCATTTAATGATATGATATTATTATTATTATTGAATAAATAAATGAAATGTAATAAAAAATAAAATTTATTGTGAAAATTATACACAGTCACTGTATTTAGACTATCAAATTTGAACAAAGGCAATAACAAATAAATTTAATGATATTAAGAAAATGTTCATATTGAAACAAAAATGTTGAGTTTCTGAGTCTGTAAAAGAGTACATAAAGCATCATTCATATAGCTACGTAGTATATATACATATAATTTATGTAATTATTGTCTAATACAAGTATTTATTTTTAATATTATTTTATATTTTCGGAAAACCACTATAACCTATACTACTATCAGAAAATAAACCTTCTTAATTAGCAAAGCTCCATTTTATTTAAGTTAATTCACAATTATACTCCCAACAAACCTGTTATAAAAAAGTGAGATTTTCGTGATTGTAGCAAAGATGGGATTTAGCGAATAATTTACATTGTATATCCACACGGAAATAAACTTACAATTTAATCACTTTAGTGACAATATTTTTCGATTTCACTTCAGTATTCTCCTCGGATTTACCAGAATATCATCCCTGATACATTTATACAGTATCTATAACAGAGAGAAATCTATATACAATTTGAAATTATGTTTTATTAATTAAAATTCTGATTTTTTGATTTTTTAATATGTATGTGTGATAATAATACTAGGGGCCCCTGTTGAGTACTTATAATTCAAGTGGAGGTTAAATTTAAAGTTGTTAAAAAAACAGTAATTTACGTACTGACATAGACTTCGTACGATATAGCAGAAACCACTCGTGTTTAATAAAAAGTTTTGTGGTGAGTAAGTTTTATTTAGAACACATAAATACACGTCCCTCATATACTATTTCGTTTCCGATATATTCCCTATAGTAAGAAGCATTTAGTGATAAAATTACTAAAAATAAAAAATTTTGTCATTAAAGAGATATATGTATATATATATACCTACATAATACATAATTTTAATAAAAACTATATTATTACTACAAATAACCAAAATTTAGAAACAGTTACTTAAAAAGATAAAAATGAAGAATTCAAGTGATTTGTTTTTTTGTTGTTTTTATATTTTTTATTTTAGATGAATTTGTTTTTTTGTTTTTTTTTGGCATATGTACATAGATTCATTTGCAAGTACATAATGTAAATTGTAATAATTGATTTGTTTGCTTTTGTTTATTATTTTAATAAGATCTCACATATGCATAACGTATTTGCTGAATAATAAAATCAAATAAGTACAAAATTTTCAACTGTGTGCTCATTATTGTTTTACATACAACTTATTTATTATATTAGAAGTTCATTAAGGAGTAGGAGAATCGAAATAAAATGAAAAGGTGTCTACTGCGCAGGTCCCCAAATGCTTTTCAATTATAATTATAGATAATATAATCATTTAGGTCGAAATTAGCGAAAAATGAGATATTGTTGCTACCGCATTCTATGTGTAAAAATATATCTTACACAAAAATTCCAAGGCTTTTATGAATTTTCAAAGTTGAGATTTTCTATTAATTTATTCACCTAACTCAGCTAGATTGGATATTATATACGTGATATAATAATTTATACCCACTTAAGTCGTTATAACATAATCAGTGGGTTCATTCACTAACATGTGATTGCAATCAATCACAATCAAAAGCAATCAAAAATATTCAAAATATTAGTAGCCAATCTGTTAAAAATCTGTTAAAAAAAAAATCATTTCCAATCACTTAAGTAGCATGCAGACTATTATTTCAGTCCGCGATCTGTCATTTAAAATGACGATGTAATAGTGTTAAATGATGGAATGACAGTTTAAATGATGAAATATCAAAAAATTTGGATTTGGACTAACAGTTTTGTAAAAAATTATGAGAAATCTGAAATGATAAATGAAATGATAGTCTGCATGCTATTTTACAATCCCTTTTTTCTTATTGAACAAATTTTTGTATTTTTGAAATTTTAAAATTTGTTTATTAAAAAAAATTAAAGTATAAATTTTAAAAAAAGTTTTTTTTCAAATATTTTTTCATAAAAAATAAAAATAATTAATTTACCGAATACTTTGCGTCAGAATAATTTTCAAAACTAAACTTTGACATTAAATTCCAATCCGGCGTTATGTAGACAGTCAGTGAACACTGTCTGTTTTCACTGAAATCCATGTATTTGTTGTTGTTTGAAAAGAATAGAAAAAAGTTAAAATGCTTTTAACTTGTCGTCAGTTTTTCGATTTCAATCGTTCCGAGTTTCATAGCCAACGTCTCTAGTCTTAATGTCAAAATACACAGCATAACCATAAACACAGAAAAAAGCGTATAAGAGAAACAACATTTTAATTTTACATTTGAATTAAAGCATTTAATAATATAAACATACCTATTAAAATACCTAATAAAAAATGCTGCACTTTCTAAAAATTACTTTCTATTATTATTTAAGTTTCACTTCCACTTATGACATAAACGTCAATTTTCAGTTTTCGCCATCTGTAAATTTTTTCATTCAAAACTTAACATGTAGACACTTCTCAGTTTTAACTGACAGTGAAAACTGACTGAATTACTGATCGTCTAGACACCACCATGATTGTGATTTTAATTCTGAGCCTAATCAGAAAACATGATTTTCAATCACGTCTATTGAAAAATCTGTTTCAATCACAAATTTCCCCTCCAAATCATTATTGAAAGTGATTGCAAAGTTATTGAACAAAAAAACGCAATTGCCATCAAATACAATCGAAAACGATTTGCTATTGAATGAATCTAATTATTATCAACATGTCAAATATATTTTTTAAAATAGAGGGTATGTCTATAAAAAAAAATATAACAACTTTAAGCAGCGCAGAATAAATAGCTTCAGAAATGTGATCGCAGACATCCAATAGGGGATATGTAGCTGAAGAAGAAGGTTAAATTTTGTTCTTATATACCACTTTTCTTCCAATTGAATTAAGGCCTATAATTTTCTTTTTTTTTAACTATAATTTAAAAATATTATTTAACCTAATTATATATTTCAATTTTTTTTTTTTTTTTTATTCAATTTTTATACAAATACAATTAAACTAAAAATAAATGTAAATGTATCAAATAATTTTTTTTATCTTAGCTTTACAGCTGTGTTATCTTATAATTTTAATATTTAATTTTTGCAACGTCATAGCAAGTTTAAAGTATAAATTGCAAAAAGATTACAGTTAAAAAAAAATTCAATTAAAAAGCATAATACGAACATATACTACTGGACTTTGCCAATTTTTTAACAGAATAATTTGAAAATTATCTCACTGAAAAGTGTTAAATTTCGACTTAAGCGATTATAACACCACAGATATTAATATAGTGTTGTTAATTCTATTATTGTTAAACTGAAATTAATTTTAATTAATTTTACATATTTTTTATCATTTCCTCTTTCATAAATTCTTACATACATTAATCCGTATACACAAATAATAAAAATTACTATATTATACTCTTAATTTCTTTAAATAACATTATAATATTTCTTATTATTGTATATTCTCATATTATACGAATTAATTTATTTGAACCTAATCCATTCGATCTAAGATCATAAAGCCAAATATATAAATAAAAAAAAAAAATCAAGCTTTAGTTCATAAATTATAATACATAATATTGTGTAAAAGTAAAAGTAAGAAAAAAAAACAAAAAAAATCCTTTCAAATTAAAGTTGACCTTAAGGGGTTAAAATCATTTATCAAAAACAGATAAATTTACTTTCTCTTTAAGGATACAAAGATGTTATTTTCTATTCTGATTATTGTTTTTTTTGTTTTTATTTTTTTTTTTTCAATATAGTTCAAGTAACTGACATTTATCTTCGGAAAAGAATTTATTCTTATTCTATAATAGTAATAACCGAAACAAACAAAAATTTAAGCAGTAGAACCCGGTTGATTATAAGAAAAAAAAAAGAGTAAAAATTTATTTTTTTGTTGTTTTTTTTTTTTTTTTTTATAGAAAAAGGATAATGAAGATGTTGAGTACTAAAATTCAACGGAATAATAAAACAAAATAAAAAATGAGTTGGAAATAAAACGAACTATTGTTTTTATTTTTGAACAAAAGAAATATATATATACAAGTAAAGTATATATACCTAGTACCAGAGAAATGTTTATTAAATAGTAATTTAATGGAGTTGATAGTTTCAAATAAAACTGTAAAGATGTTTGTCTTTTAAATAGCATTATTGTCATTCATGATTTGTTTTTTTTTTTTTTATTGTTTTTATACCAATTGAATACTTTTTATGCCAAGATGCTATTCTAATATAAAAAAAAAAGAGTGAGAAGACTGAAAATGGTTTGATAAAACATAATAAAGGCGTATTATTGAAAATATTTGAAAAAAAAGAGAAGAGTAAAACAAAAAACAGAAAAAAAAGAGTTAAGATTTTTAAGGTCGTAATAGGAGTTAACATTTTATGAATTTGATTGATGAAATTATACTGAAATGAGAGATATAGATAATATGCTACAAAATTGTAATAGAAAATTCTGATTGATGATATTATTACATAGTAAGGTTTATTGTTTTTTTTTATTTTTTTTTTTAATAAAGATGACATAAACAAAGAAAATTAAAATTATGAAAATTAGTATGGAGATTAATTACTAATTTTAGAGTGATTTACAGGAAAGTTTGAATATGACAATTAAAATTTATTTTAACCTATTGTTTACATTGGATAGTAACTTATTATTGTATTCATGTTCTATTTGAATTTGTGATAGAACAGTTAAGTGTTTAAGGCTTTTTATTTTGAAAAATTATCGAAAAATAATCGTGGATAGATAGAATAGTCCTTGAAAACTGTCCAATACAGGATAGTGAAGTTTGTAGCTTTTTATTTGGCCAAACGATAGAAAAAATCGTATGAATAGATAGTCCTGGTAGAATGTCCCATGCAGAATAGTGAAGTTTGTTGCTTGTTATTTGGCAAAATTTTCAAAAATTTATCCTGGACAGATAGAATAGTCGTGGTAGAATGTCCCAAGCAGAATAGTGAAGTTTGTGGCTTTTTATTTATACTTTTGTTAGATAGAATAGTCTAGTATAGGTAGAAGGTACCTGATAAGATAGCAAAGTTTGTGGCTTTGCATTAGTTAAAGCTATCGAAATATAATTCTGGACAGATAGAATAGTCCTTGAAAACTGTCCCAGGCATGATAGTACAGTTTGTGGTATTTTATTTGGCAAAATTATCGAAAAATTTGTCCTGGACAGATAAAATAGTCATGGTAGAATGTCCCAGGCAGGATAGTGTAGTTTTTGTGGCTTTTTATGTGCCAAAATGATCGAAAAATAATCCTGCATAGATAGAATAGTCTTGGTAGAAGGTACCTGATAGGATAGCGAAGTTTGTGACTTTGAATTAGGCAAAACTATCGAAATATAATTCTGGACAGATAGAATAGTCCTTGAAAACTGTCCCAGGCATGATAGTCAAGTTTGTGGCTTTTTATTTGGCCAAACGATAGAAAAAATCGTATGAATAAATAGAATAGTCCTGGTAGAATGTCCCATGCAGAATAGTGAACTTTGTTGCTTGTTATTTGGCAAAATTGTCAAAAAATTATCCTGGACAGTTAGAATAGTCGTGGTAGAATGTCTCAGATAGGATAGTGAACTTTGTGGCTTTTTATTTGCCAAAATGATCGAAAACTAATCCTGCATAGATAGAATAGTCTTGATAGAAGGTGTCTGATAAAATAGCGAAGTTTGTGGCTTTGCATTAGGCAAAACTATCAAAATATAATTCTGGATAGATAAAATAGTCGTGGTAGAATGTCCCAGGCAGGATAGTGTAGTTTGTGGCTTTTTATTTGGTAAAATTATCGAACAAAATCTTCCAGGTATATATAAATAGAATAGTCTTGGTTAGAATGTCCCTAATTGGGATTATAACCATAACGAAAATATTTTTTAAAAATAAAATTTAATTTAATAAAAACCAAAAATCACTTCTTTTGAAAAATATAAATTTTTGCCTCAATTTAAATATAGTTTTAAGCATATTCTATCTATGCAATTCGAATATTTCATTGTAGTCAAATATATAGTAAAACTTGCAGTACTACACTTAGTTTTAAATTTCTTAAAAATGTAAAGATAATCTAAAAAATATATTTTGTTAAAGAAATAAATAATAATTGTTTTTAATTTAATCTTGCTAATTTTTAATTTGTTTTTTTTTTTTTTTTTTTTTTTTTGCAGATGGAAAGCTGGTGTTGCATCATCATTAAATTATATTGATTTGAATACTAAAGAAAAATCACCAAAATTAAAACCATATCCAAATTGGAATGTTAATGAATTACCAATAGAAACCCCAGTATCTGATGGTGAAGTAACTAAAACAGCTGGTAAGACAAGCATTTTAAATATGTTTACAGTTTTATGTAAATTTAAGTATAGTAGATAAATTTATTTATTTTTAATTATTTTATTTATTGAACTTTTTTCTTTATTATTTTTTTGCATTTCTTTTTTTTCACTAAAATTTATAAATAATGCACTTCTGTAGTTATCCTAATTTTAAAAATTTACAAAAATTCTGTGAATACAAAATATTTCAAATTTATTTCTTTAATTTTTATTTTTTTATATTCTATATTCATTAATCATTATATTATTATATAATTATGTATGTATATATATAAATTATATTTTGCTAAGCCGATAGTCCTGACCCTGGCAGCTAGTGTGCTTGTAAATCACTATTTTGTATAATTTCAATTATATTCAATAAAAATAATAATAATAATAATTATACTAATAATAAATAATAATAATAATAATAATAAATTATAATAAATAATAATAATAGTAGTAATAATAATAATAATAGCAATAATAATAAATAATAATAATAAATAATAATAAATAATAATAATAACAGTAATGATAATAATAAATAATAATAAATAATAATAATAATAATAACAATAATAAAAATAATAATAATAATAACAATAATAATAATAATAACAATAATGATAATAATAATAACAATAATGATAATAATAATAATAAATAATAATAAATAATAATAATAGTAATAATAATAATAATAATAATAAATAATAATAATAGTAATAATAATAATAATAATAATAATAATAATAATAATAATAATAATAATAAGAATAATAAATAATAATATAATAATAATAGTAATATAATACTATATTTTGTTAATTAAATTTTGGTAATTTAAATATTTCAAGAACTTGAAAAATAGTATAAATGTAAAATTTAATTTGTTTTTGTTTGTAGGTATTTAAATTTTATTTTAAAATTAATTTCTCCAAAACCATCATTTGTGATAGTTCAACATGAGTATTGAAAATTTTTGATCTGTCTTGTACAACACTGACTATCCCCCCCACGTTAACTACAATCTATTTTATACATATTTTTATAAAAGTTAACTGAAATTTAATATCTATATCTATACTATATCTACTTGTATTGACGGAATTGCCTTTACTATTTTTTTTTCATCAACGCCAAACCATTTTAATAAATTTAAAAAAAAATTAGATTTAATTATTTTAATTAACTCTAGCTCCTCGTTTGATCTAATTTTGCATTTATATCATCTACAACTGGTTAAAGTTCTATAATCCGGATAATTGTTCAATATAATTATCAAATATTCAATTAACGATATTTAAATGATATTGTATATATGAAAGGGGCATTTTCCGATAATACAACTGTGGCTTATATCCAAAAACAAAATTCGATTCCAATAGAAATCTCTATGCAGCATCAATAGAGTATTTCAAATATTTTTATGTTATATTATGACCCATATTTATATGATATTACTCATATTATTTATAAATATTACTCATATTTATATTATGACCCATGTCGCATGAGAATATAATTGGATCAAATTAGTATGATTATTTTTATTTTCCACCGATTTTGGATATGGGTCAAAATGCATTCCAAATTGTTCAAAAAAAGATATAAATCAAACTAACATCTAAATATTTCTTAAAACGAGAAAGATAGGCGTATGTTGAAGCTTTCATTCAATTAAGCAGTCTCAAAATCAAAAACGTAAAAGTGGTGTATGGATCGAAATAGCTCTCAGCCGACAATATGTATATCACATATGAATTTTAATAGATAAAGTAGTATATATATATATCTATACTTATTTATTTATTTATTTTATTACTTTGTGCATAAAAATAAGACGATGAGTCTTTACAAGTGTATACAAAGTATATGAATAGAATAGTTACTAACATTTAAATATAAAAGTAAAAAAGAAAAAGCAAAAAAGATTCAATATTAGTTCTAGTATTAATACTTGGAATCAAAAATAAAAAAATGTCCTTTAAGAATTTTTTTTTTTTTTTTTTTTTTGTCTTTGAGTGCATAATACCATGGATATTTTGAAGTTTTTGGATATAAACGTAAATTTAGAACTCTCAAATTTCGGTAATTTGTCTCGATTGTCTACACTTACAAAATAGCTAGCAAATAGAACATAATGTCCTTTTTTATTATTTTTGTTAATAATTGTTTCTTATTGTTTATTTTTGATTCTACTGAATTATACAACATAGTCAGATTTAAATTTCAATCTGTTAATAGAAATCATTTATAACTTATATTATTGTGTCAATAAAACAAACAACTTCCGATAAAATACATTTTATTTCAAAATTAATTATATTTAAACAATACTGTTTGTCATCATCTATTTAATTTTATAACTGTTGTTGTGCAAAACTCTTCCTTTTGGATGTATATATAGAACAAAATAATTTAATTAAAAATGCATATTTATGAAATAATAACATATTATGAAGATTAGAATGAAATTAAATTGAAATTTGATTATTAATATGACAGCTGATAGACCTATAAACGCACATATGATATCCTTAATGTAATCTATTTGATATCCTTGAGGAAATTAATATGAAAAAAATTGATTTCTGTATATTGAATTGAAAATAATTAGTGTGTGTTTGAAAGGAAAGATTTATTTCTGCTTACTTCCTGTGAAATTGAATACTAATTTGTTGTTGTTGTTTTTTTTTACTTAAAAACAAATAATACAAAAAATTGTTATTTTAAAATTTTCTTCTTCTTCTTCAGCTTTTAGGATTTGAGCCTGTTTTTGTTTTCAATTAGCATGCTTATTGAGAAGTTGATGTTCAACATTCGGTCTATCTTTTTTTTTATTTATTTATTTATTTGGTCTTTCTCAAAAGAGCATCATTGCTCGTACAGAGTATATACATTTATAAAATTACTTATATTTACAAATTTTCTTTTTTTTTTTTTTTTTGTTTTTTTTTTATATATTCAAAGTTAATTTTAATATAAAATTTTAATATAAAGAAATTAATTACGGTGGTCTGCCTAGCCTGTTATTTTAGCCGGTTATTTTGCATTCGAGAGACATGGTCGTGCCAATCTATCGCCTTCAAGCTTTGGTCATCTCACAACATCTTGGATATCACAGGCTTTTGTTATTTGAGCGGATATCGGAATTCTGTTTCGTAATACTCCTGATCATTTTTATTTCGGCTGTATGTGAAGCGGCTTTCATTCGGTTTGTCTTCGCTCTCGTTTCCACTGCATTTATCATAATCGCGCGAACACATTCTTTATTTTCGTTTTTGATATTTTTACTTATATATTTGTTTTTCTATATATAATGTAGTTTAAGCATCCAGGGACTCTCCTAGGAAACCTCTATTACCAAGTACTTAAACAACATTACTTGTTCGATTATATGATCGTTCACAGCCACTTTGCACCATATGGGATCTTTTTCAATAACGATAAGTGATTTTATCTTTGCAACCGAGATCACCGCATGTTGAGTTTTGTTGATGTTAGGCAAAACAGATACAATAATTTTTTCACCTTGTATTCATTTTCGGATATTAGTACATATAATTTTTATTTCTCCTTCTGATCTTTATATCTCACTTCTGATATAATTTCGTCCATAACTCTAGATTGAAAATAAAAAATCGACTTAGAGTTAATCACCTTGTCTTGTTCCTGCTGATATTGGAATTTCATTTGACATGATACTATTGGCTAGTATATGTGCGTTGAGGTATTTGTGTTTAAAGCTTTAATTATTTTTATTATTTCGAGTGGAACATGATGTTTTGTTCGCAATATCTCGATAATATTTTATTTATTTATTTATTTATTTATTCAAGTTTTTTCAACTGAGCTAAGGAGCTTGTACAGAGTATATTTATTATATTTATTTTAAAACGAAGCTTAAACCAATCAAATGCCTTTGTTAGATCGACAAAACACATCAAACGCTGGCTTCTCAAGCTCTATTGATTTTTCTACTACTTGCCGAACCACGAAAATCGCATCTACTGCGGATCTATTTTTATAAAAACCCTGCTGCTCTGCGCACATACAAATTTGCTCTGATATAGTTTTGGACAATTTTGTTAAAAAGCTTCATTTCGGCACTTAATAGTATTGGTACTGTGTAATTTTCTGGAACTTTTTTTATTTAGTTTTTTGAAAATAGGTATGGTAATAATTGTTGAGCAAAAAATACACAGCAAGTTTTATTCAACGCGTCTTTATTTCATTAGAGAATTACAAGAGCTGATATTAAAGTATTAGCAAAGTATAAGCAAACAAGAACTAATATTAAAGTGAGAGCATTATACAGTTAATTTTAAAGTTAAGAAATATAAATATAGGGTGAACTACTTAATATTTAATTAAACTGAAAACAATTCAATTTCAACAATAATTTTTTTCCAGTCAACTCTGGTATTACTTTTTGAAATAATAATGCTAACTGATGGTTTAGATCTTTACCTCCATACTTTGATAATTCATTGTGCAATGTTTTTGGGGTTTTTGCAGTTTGTTCTACAAGTACATGTACTCATTTATCTCCTGTTTTCTACATCTAACCACTCCCCACACCTTCTTTTGCGTGTCACATTAAATTTTTCACTTTAATTAATATAATTAATTTTTTTTATGTTCTTGACAGTAATTTAGATTTAATTATCGACCCAAAGACCAAGATGTTTGTACTCCAGTTGTTTTGTACCCATATGTATTATGATTAATCAAATACAATAAAATAAAATAGGTTTAATTATACGTTTTAGTGCTTAAGTTGCGATCGTACTACAATTTTTATTTAATTAATTATATTTTATATTTGTAAATTTAAATTAAATAAAAAATATATGTATTTTATTTAAAATGAGCGGTATTGGATTGTTTTTTTTTTTTTTTTTTGTCTTTATTTGCAATTTTAAAGTTCATATACAATTCAGAGTATTAATGCAATGCTTAATTCTATAAATGTATTTAAATTTTGTTTTAAGTGTGACCGTAGCATAGACTGTCTGGTCTTATAATTTTGAAAATTGGTTTTTTTTTTAATTGGTTTTTACTTATATACATATATTTTATTCTATTATATATATTCACATTTTATTTGTATATATATACACTGCAATATAAAATTGTGACTGATTATAAACCCCAACCAAAAAAATAATTATAAACAAATTCCTTTATTACCTTGTATATAAATATCATGGGAAAATGGAAATGTCCTGTTTATACCAAAACATATATACATATATATACGTGGGAATATTTCTTGGATACTTTGAAAAAAAAAAAAAAAAAAAGAGTTAGTGTTAAAATATTGCATAATTTTTCAGATTGCAGTAGAAAACCATGTGAATTTCATATGGTACAATCAAGTTCGCAATGGTTTTTTGGAAAAGGACGAAATTATCGATTTGGATATAAAATTATGGATAAATTATTAAAAAAAGTTCCAAGAGGTATACTCTTTGAATTTCGTACTGCTGAATGGTTATGAATATATTCAAAAATAATTTTGAATATTCCTGAACAACCCAATTTTTATACCTACACATATATATTTAATACGAGCCCAACGTCATTAAAGTTCGTACGGCTGATTAAATCTAAAAAAAATTTTATTAAAGTTAATATTATATAAACAAAGTTTATAAATTTATTCAGGTTTTTGGTATTTGGTATAAAAGGTACAACATTAAGGATTTCAAATCAAGTTAAAACAAAAATTTATTCATAATATCAATTAACAAAATACTAATTTATAAAAAAAAAAAATATCAATTCATTTAAGTTCGTACGATTTAATTTTGATTCATTTAAGTTCGTACGATGTACATTTGTACTGTGTAACATCACTTTTACTTTTAATAACGCACTCCATTCTATTTTGTAAAGATTGGTACAAGTTTTGGCAATCCTCTGGTGCTATATTTCAGACCACATTTGCGCCAGTCTTTTCTTCAATTCATTTTTTGTCCGAGGACGAGAGCATCTAAATTTTTTTTTCATTATGTTACACAGATTTTCTATTGGATTTAGGTTCGGGCTTGATGTTGGTCATTCCATTACATTAATTTTGTTTTCAGCAATCCATTTTTGAGTACTTTTAGCAGTATGACTGCTTGCACCGTTTTGTTGAAACACTGTTTCATCACCAAACCCAAAATATTCTATCGATGGAAGTAGATATTCCCTTAAAATATTTTGGTATTTTTCAGCATAAATTATACCGTCAATGAAGCAACACTGTTCTACTCCTTTACTGGACATACATCCCCATACCATCACACTCGTAGGAAATTTGAATGTCCTCTTCAAGCAATCAGGATGATATGCTTCATTTTTATTACGCAAAACACAACTTCTTTCATCTCCAACTGAAACAACAAATTTTGATTCATCGCTAAACAAAACAGAATTCCATTGTTCTTGCGTCCAATTGATATGATCTTTAGCCCAAGCTAACCTTTTTTTTTTTGGGTTTAATTGTAAGCAATGGCTTTGCTTTTGCCTGCAGTTAAATGTCTTTAGAATAAGGTGCCTATTATGTATTTCGATAACGATTACGATTTGATCGAATGAAATGTCAAAATGCAAAATTGCCATTATGTATTACGATATCGTTCAGAAATTGTCGACGAAATCGATAAAATTTATCGATGTAAAATTTTACCACGAAAGAGACATCGAAAGAGAGATTTTGTACAAATTATTTCAATTTTGAATTGAAAGGATAAAATAAAAGAGATACAAATGTATTTTATTTATATTGGACACTTGGTGTTTTGTTTTATATTTGTGATATTTTTTGAAATAAAAATAAATTTAAAAGTTGAAATGAAAGTATAGGTATTTTACTTTATTCTTCATAATAATTTTTTATTGAAATAAATTTTAATATGAATGAAAGGCATGTTACAAATATACTGCAATATGAAAAGATATAGTGTAAATAATGAGACACCATTATAAATTTTCCAAAGAGGTACCAGGATATCTTGTACTCACAAAACCAATTACCTGATTATGATCACATATCTAAAAACAAAAACTGTTATAATAATGTAAGCTAATTACAATAAAGTATAAACTTATCAGAATTGCATTAATGCTAAAAAATCCCTTTCTACTATAACATAAATGTTGTACGTTTTGCTTCGGTGATTTAATTTGAATAAGCTTTCCATCTACTGCTCCAACTATTTCAGTAATTCTGCTTTAATCATAAAAATAATATTTGCCTGACTTTTTTCTTCTAGTGCATAATGGAATTTGATCCATTTTGCACATAATTATAAACTGCAGATACATATTAAACTTCTTTAAGCACAACAGAAAAAATTAGCTGTACTAGTCCGATATGAAAATCATTTCCTACGTTGAAAATCATTTGCTTGATACAAACCGCACAGAATCTTAATACACTAACCAATTTAATTATATTTGGAATCGACGTGTTACTTATTGGCTATTTCAATTTTTGTCCTAATTTAATAGTTTTAATAATGTAGGTAATAACTCCTCATCAAATTTATGTTTAAATAACATACGTATAATCTTCCAAATCTAGTGGATTAGAATAATCCCGAATATATGTTCGCTTGTTCGCAATTTGATAGCGTTTTTCAGCACTATCAGAAATTGAAAAATTTAACTCTGCTGAAATACCATTTTATTTATAAAAACTTATAATTTTATAATTTCTATTTTATTTAAACACTTCAACCTATTTTCAACTTGAAAATTTTAAATATAAGATTATTGTTTTGTTTTTTTTTCGTATAATAATTTGAATTTGACAGTTAAAGAATGAAACATATGTCATTTTCATCGTAGATTTGAATTTTACAATGGCAGCATTTTTAAACACTTTCGATCAAATTTTCATCGAAATACATAATGACACTAACGATCACAATCGAATAACTTTAACGATAACGATGAACGATTCGATTAATTTCGATCGAAATACCATAATAGGCACCTAAATCTTCTTTTTTTAATATTGATAAATTTACTTTAAAAAATCCATATCCCATAGATTTTATTCGCCTGAGGCAAGTAGAGGTTGAAATACTTTTTTTTATTCTGTCCGTCCAAAGATTCTTCAATTCGGAAGTTGTTGCACGCCTATTTTCCGTAATGATTCGATCATTTGCATCAGATTGTATTTTTTTGTTTCCAGTGTACTTCTTTTTACCAATTGGTTTCATTTCTTTATAATTTTTAATTATGTATTGGTTAGTACTTTTGGCCATTTTGAATTGCTTCGCTATTTCATCATAAGATTTTAAATTTTTAAATTCATTAACTATTTTTTCTCGTAAATCATCACTAAGTGCTTTGCCACGAGGCATATTGATAAATGAGGAATTATAAAATGCATTCAAATGATAACCCAGATTAAATTTTGAGAGAAAAAAATATGGCAAACCTAGTAGACTCTTATTATGACCGTTCCCGTACGCACATCTTGTAAAAACTTATCCAAGTTTTTCCAAGTTTTTACCAGAAGTCGTTCCTGTACTGAGAGTTTTTTCTAAAAACGAGAGAAAACATATGTTTTCAACTTCGTTCAACAAAGTTCAACAACATTCTCTCGAATAAGTTTTTGCAAGTAAAATTTTAACTTGTAAAAACTTATACTTTAAATTTTTCTTGTTGTTTTTGTTGTTGTTGTATTTTTTAGGTTATGTTTTTATTTACTTTTGTAATTTCTCATATGTGTCTGTTATGCAAAATTTTGTTTTTTAAATGAAATTTATTAAAAAAAATTAAAAATATAATTTAGTGGAGGATAAATTTCATAATTCTTTATTATTGTAATATATGTATAATTTAATTTAATAATACGGATACACTTGATAAGGATAAATCGTCAGCTAAGTCTCTATAACAGCAAGCTTCATGACCCGCAAACCATAAAAATACAGCTATATGTTTTTCTGAGCTACATTTGTTATCTGCACGTAGATTTACAAAACTTTCAAATGTTTGCAGTTCTTCATATAAATATTTGAAAACATTTTTGCTTACACGAAAATGTCTTACAAATTCCTCTTCACAATAACCTGGAACTATTTCTTCCAAATAGTTTCGAATACAATGTCTTTAGTTTTTATGTAAAAAGTTCTCCAACAGCACTTGCTTTAGAATTACATTCCTTAACTCTTCAGTTTCGCTTTCACTAAAAAAATGTAATAAAAATGTAATCCGAATCGCTACTTAGTAATATATATTTTTTATATCTTCCGCTGCCAATTCGTTTAAATTTAATTATGTACAATTCTTTAAAAAAAACACCTCCGGAAATTCAAAATGATTGTTTATAATTAAATTAATTTCAGAATGTCAGATTGCTTGTTAGCTGTTTGACAGCTGCAAGTTTTTACAAGAATTGCGTTCCGGTACTTTTACTTGCAGATGAGAGTTTTTTTAACTCTTTTTTCTTTTTTTTTTTTTTTTTTTTTTTTTCTCTCTTTTCTCTCATTTGCAAGTTTTTGCCAGAAAAGTACGGGAACGGTCCTATTATATTTGCCTTGGACTTTATATGTTTGTTTCAATTTGCTTCAATTCAACAAAATACCCATTTCAATAACCATTCATCCAAAGTATATCCATAAAAAGAGTATGAACTCATGTATGTATTCATTTGCTTGCACACAAATTCATATGCAAATTTGATAAACATTGTCAGAAATAGACGATAATAAGAATTTTACGTGTAAGAAAAAGAAAAAATATAGTAAACAAAAGAGATTAACAAAAAAAGTTGGCTGAAATTAAATAAAAAAAAGTTAATAATTTTGAAAAAAATTTTCGACAAAAATTTCGTTGAAATATTTAACAATATTATTTTCTAAATTCTATCAACTATGCATAAGATTTTTAGGAGACCTAACTAAAACAGCGTTATCATATTCTTTAAATTCTGTGATTTGTAAATAGATCTTGTCCTCAGTATTATTTTATAATCGTATACCAATATAATAAATATTTAGGTTTACTAATATAATTAATAAAAAATAATAATGTTTGTAACTCCAAATTATTACTGACAAAAATATTAATAATATTTTATATTATTGTAATGTAATTATAATTTAATATTTTTAATAGGTATGTAAGAAAATAATAATGTTTAAAACGAAAATATTAAAATAATAAAAGATCAGAATTAATCCTCGTATAAGGGAACAAACTATATTAGAACTAACATTTTTTGCCAGCCTGCCTCATATAAAGAATGGGAGGGAACGTAAGCAAATCCAAAGGAGAATAATGAGAACGCAAAATTATTTTACAGTATAAAGCAAAAGGCAAACATCTGTTTTGTACCTTTTCTCTCTCATATTAAATTTGGTATACGATAAGTAAATGTAAATTTTACCTCTTTTAACTAATGATATTTTGCTCGGTTTGGTATTTCTTAAAAATTAGGTTTACGTAAAATGGGAGTGAATATTCTTGTTAATATAGATTATAGATATTCTTTGCATTCAACTAAGGTGAAATTTACATATGTGTGTGTACTAATAATGGAATATGGATATTTGATAAAGTTAAAATTTGGTTTCTCTTTAAATTCACTATATTTATTGACATGTCTATGGTGTAAAGAAGCAAAAAAAAAAAACAAAAAAGGAATACAAAATAAATGTGTGCAATACAAATCATTATATTTCAATCATTTTCTATTATTATTCAATTTCAATTATTTTCAGTCATCATTTTCATTATATTTTTTTTATGTTTTTAATTTGGTTTCTTTTATTAATCTCTTTCTTTTATTATTTCTCTTTCTCTGACTAAGTATATGCAAATGTACGTACATGTGTCATATAGGGCTTGCATTTGTTACATACATAATCATATGGCTTAGTTTAATTGAAAATAAAATGCAAACATTATTTATGGAAGAAAACAAAATTTGAACCAATCAAGTATCAGTTATCTATCACTCAGTTACAAATTACGCATGTAAAAAAAGTTCAATTTCGATTTATACATGTATATATTATACTTTTATATGCCAATTTATGCTTAGGCAGCGTATACACCTCGGACAAAATCGAATTTTATCGTAGATAAAGTCGGATGAGTGTTTACATTTCAGACTTTTTCTCAGATTTAATCTACGATTTTACGTCAAATATTTTTTGGTATTTAACAGGGTTTCTTTTTATAAAGTTCGTAGTTTTTTATTGGTGAAATTTTTTTAATACGTAAATTAAAAAATTCAAAGGTATCTAATCAAAAATATCCAAAAACTTTTTAAAAATATACATATTTTTATAAAATTTGTTACAGTAATATGAAATATAATTACACATTTGAAGTATGAGCAATAATAACCAAATTGCGTTAGAGTGAATTTTAGTGCCATTTGATTATAATGTGTTGTTCTTTGAAAATATATTATTTTTCATTAAAAAAATATTTTCACTAAAAAGTCGAAAATAAAATAGCAAAAAAAAAAATTTTTTTTTAGAAATATTAGCCGAAATTCTAGGAAGTCTTGAGATGAGATTAAGAGATTTGGTAAAAAGTTCGGCTAATTTGCTTTTTTCGTAATTACAATCATAACTTGCTATGAAAACATTATATCAAGCTGCGATTCTAAAGTTTATTTTTGTAGTTTTAGTACGCTTAAATTGAAGGCAAATATTTCTAAAAAAAAAATTTTTTTTTTCCTTATTTTTTTCTAAAATAATTGATAACGGTAATGTGTTATTAGGAGTATACGAGTACACCTAAAGGTACACAGTACTAATGTACATCGTACGAACTTAAATGAATGCAAATTAAATCGTACGAACTTAAATGAATTGATATTTTTTTTTTTTATAAATTAGTATTTTGTTAATTAATATTATGAATAAATTTTTGTTTTAACATGATTTGAAATCCTTAATGTTGTATCTTTTATACCAAATACAAAAAACCTGAATAAATTTATAAACTTTGTTTATATATATTAACTTTAATAAATTTTTTTTAGATTTAATCAGCCGTACGAACTTCAATGACGTTGGGCTCGTATCAAGCTGAAAGCCTCTAATGCTAAATGCTTATAATTTGTCATAATTTAAATTGTGATTAATTAAATAATAATAATAATATTTCGTTTTTTTTGTTTACTTTTTTAAATAAATTAAATTATTTCAAAATTTTCTTCTCATACCAACCTTTTAACTATGACTTTTTCTAATTCTAACTATATCTATAAACTATCCTCTCTAATATACTACTATATAACTGATATTATATCTTCTTCCAACCTCATCTTAATCAATCCTTCTTATATAGTATTGAATATATTATATTAAATAAATTTAATTTAATATTAAATAAAATTAAAATTATCTGATGAGGACAAAACAACAACAACAACAACAAATAGCAAAACTTTTGTCTATTTATCCTCATTCAGACAATATTAATTTTATTTAACTTTATTATAGGATATAACATGAAATATAATATTTCTTTATTTATTTATTAATAATATTATTAATATAAGCTTAAATATATTATTAATTACAGCCGGTCGTGACAATGCTGCTAAACCAGTACAAACTGGAGATGGTTTAAAAGATAATTCAACAATTATTTCAACATTCCGTGTTCAAGCTGATGAATGTAATCGATTATGGGTTATGGATACAGGATTAGCAGATATTTTAGGTAAACCAAATCAAATTGCACCACCAGCTATTGTAATATTCGATTTGAAAACTGACAAATTAATTCGTCGTTATAATATTCCAAAGGATCATATTAAAGAGAATACATTCTATGCTAATATTGTAAGTCATTTTAATCCCAATTTATTTCACATTAAATATATAGTAATACTCAAATTATTTTCTAGGTAGTTGAAAGTGATGCTAAAGATTGTGACAATTCATTTGCATATATACCAGATCTTGGTAGTTATGGTCTTGTTGTTTATTCATTAAAAACTGATAAATCATGGCGTGTCAAACATAATTTCTTCCATTTTGATCCATTAAATGGTGATTTTAATATTGGTGGTGTTAATTTCCAATGGACTGATGGTATATTTGCATTAGCAATTGGTGATGAAAAATTAGATGGAACACGTGATATTTGGTTCCATCCATTGGCTAGTACAAAAGAATTTTTAGTATCAAATAAAGTTTTACAAAATGAAACTCATGTAACCGGTATGAATTATTATTATGATTTTAAATTATTTGGTGAACGTGGCTTAAATGGTCAAAGTTCAGCTGAAGTATATGATAGAAAAACTCAAAATGTATTTTATACACAATTGAATAAGGATGCTATCGGTTGTTGGAATACAAATAAACAATATAAGCCAGAAACAGCTGGACTTGTTGATTCGGACAGTAATGCATTAATATTCCCAAATGATCTTAAAGTTGATAAAAATGGTAATTTATGGGTATTATCAGATCGTTTACCAACATTTATCTATAAAGAAATGGATAATGATGATGTTAATTATAGAATAATGAGAGGTACAACAAGTGAAATTATTAAAGGAACACCATGTGAATTAAGTGAAAATAGTTCTTAATAATAATATTTCTTGTAGAAATTTTTTATAAATTTGTGATTTCTTTCTCATATTATTTTTTAAGATTTATTATTATTTTTTTTTTTTTTTTTTTAAATAAAAATTAGATTTAAGATTACATACATTTTTTTTACTAATTTGAAAAAAATAAAAAAATAAAATAAAAATAAATAATTTTTTTTTTTATAAAAATAAATAGAATTTTTTTTTGTTTTTGTTTTTTTTTTTTCAATAATATAAATTTTGCATATCTATCAAAATTAAATTGATGGTGATTGCATTGTGATATAAAATAGAATTTTTCTCAATTTATTTCAAATAAGATGCACAATCTTGTAATTATTCACTCTGTGGACGCTAAAATAGTTCAATGTTTTGGGTGTGATGAAATATTGTTGACTTCATCCAACTCTGATGAATATCAATATTGGTGACAATTCATTGACTTCGAACAAAAGCGGACTCTCTCTTCTAGTTCAAGATCTTAAGTGTTTTTATACCTACTGCTATTTAATTTTATTTTATTTTAAAAAATGTATCGGTCTGGAATTGTAAACTTGCTCAGACCTAGTAGCTGAAATTTCTAGCTTTCCAAAAATATATGTCTTTAGTGGCGCATCTTATCCTTCAAGGACAAAAAGGACATTTGAAAGCGTCCTTGTTGTTTTGATGTTTTTATATAAAAGCAGTTATATATGTTGATGTATTAAATATATGTATATTCAGTTATATATTCTAGAAAGATAACAGGAGCATATTTTATAATTTATTTAATGATGATTGGCGCTGCCGTTGTGGAAATATTGTAGTTCAAAGTGGAAAATTTTGTAAAAAAAAAACAATCTTTATTTTCTTTCTTGAAAAACCAAATACACTCATCCCTCGCTTTACGGAATTTCGGTATAACGGAATTGACAAATTAAAAATAAAGGTCTCTGTTTACGGAAAGAAACCTCTATTTAGGAAAATGGAAAAATCCTAAATTTTTTTTTAAAGTCCTAGAAAAAATAGCCTTTTTTTTATTTATGTACGATTGTACGCAATAATTAAAAACGTAGTAGGCGATGCGATTTCTCATACGTTTTTGTAAGCAAAAATTAATATTTGTAATGTAGTCACGTGCTACATAGTCACAAAATTGTTTTGTATTATGAAGGTAAATGTGCTGATATTACAGCAGCTCGTGAATATTACAACATTTTGAAAAATATTTTTGAAGAAGGAAAATACGTTCCGGAACAGATTTTCAACGTTGATAAAACTGGCCTCTATTGTAAACGTATGCTTACAGAACTTATATTTCTGTGGATGAAAAATTTGTACTAGGATCCAAAGTGACAAAAGAGTGCTTAACACTTCTTCTTGGCAATGCAATGCTGCTGGGGATTTGATGTTAAAGCCACACTTTATTTATCTCTCCGAAAATTCACGAGCTCTCAAAGGATCTAATAAACTCTCCTTGCTTGTTTTTTGGAGTTCTCATAAAAATGCTTCGATGACTTCAAGCTAATTCGAGAATTGGTTAAAAAATTACTTTTTAACCCGAAATGAAATTATATTTGAGTGAGAAAAACCTTGACAATAAGGTGTTGTTGTTAATGGACAATGCTACAAGGCATCCTGTGAACTTGTCTGAATTGTCTGATAATTGAGTACTTCACTAAAATACTACAGCTTTGATTCATCCAATGGATCAAAGCGCGATATCTACATTCAAAGCTTATTATTTGCGTAGAACTTTTAAACAACTGATTGCTACTACAGAGAACGAGGCACAAGATCCTGTTTCCATTGAAGAATTCTGGAATTGTGAATGTTTTCTTTCTTATTGAAAATGTAAATTTATAAAATATTTACATAGTACATACATAATTGGTAGGTATATAGTACATATAACAGTATTTGTACACCTTATTTACATAATTCCATATACATATTTAAAAAAAAAACTCGATATACGGAATTTCGATTTACGGACAACTTTTCGGGAACGAAACGCTTCCTATATAACTAACGGTTTTTATATAAAGACATCAAAACAATAAGGATATTTCCAAATGTCTTTTTAGTCCTTAAAGGATAAGATGCGCTACTAAAGACACATATTTTTGGAAAACTAGCAATTCAAGGTGTCCTTGGAATATGGTCATTAAGTCCAACGCTGATACAACGTCTCCCTCAGAAAAACCGAATAATCTAATAATTAAATTTTCTAAATTGTTTGAAATTGAAGAAAAAACATTTTATTGGTTACACTTGTTAACACATTTTACAGTTACTTGTCATTTGGACCTAATTACCCTCTTCAAGTCTCCGTCAATTGAAATATATACCCATTATCAGTAATGTTGTGCTACAATTTAGTGTGAGTTTTTTGTGGCGTTCTTCACGATGTTCTTCCATTCAGGTTTTTCTTATATAGCTTTCGTTTTCCAATTTTGAACTTGAAATTTCTGAATATTGCATTCTATGTTCTCGGTATTATAGTTGGGATGACCAATACATATGTTATGCATGTTCCGCGTTCATTTTCGCAAAATATCCATCCCCTTACAGTCGCTCTGGACTTTCGCAAATCGAATGATATCTTCATTATTGCCAATTAGTTGATTAAGCTCCTCCTTTCGTATTACAACGTTCTCAAGCTTTTTCGCACCAAAAATTTTCATTAAAAAATCCCAAAGCTTGCTTCATCTTAGACCACCATGGATATTGTAAATTTGTAATTTTGCTTTAAAATTGATTTGAAATACAACTATAGGTTATCAATCATTTAAAATAAAATGAAATGATGGTATTATAAAGACGAAATTACATCCCACAATAAATGTAGTTTGTCATCTTATTGAAATTAGTAGATTATATCAAAAATTGTTGTACATTTTTTTTTTATTCAATTCTTAAAAATTACTTTGGATTATAATTTGGTAATCAATGGAATAAAGTTATAGAAAACATATATGCTTTTATCTGTTCTAGCCTCAGCTCCTCCGATTTCACAGTCGGTTTGACATCGGCATATATGCCTCATGATGAACCTGCACCATCCAATGAGGTGTTATAGCTTATATCGATGATCAACAAGAATAAGGCCGACCAAGTGATAGGCTGCGATGCAAATGCAAGACTTAAAAACAAAAATTAAAACCTTAAAATCTATTCTTTGATTTATGCTCATCCAATTTAGTGTTTGAAGCATAGATTCAATTCTTGATCTATTACTACATTTTAACAATATTCTCATCCCTTTGTTTTGCAATTGTTGTACAATAATCAAAATGAGGTAAAATAATCGCATTATACACCATTTTCACTGTTGCAAAAGAAAGACTGCTTCGAATTCGACGTAGAAAGCTATTTTTTTTGTTAATTTTTCCGCATACGTAGTCTAAGTGTTCACGAAAATTTAGTTTTTATTATCTATTATAACACCTAAATACTTAATACTCGTAATAGGTTTAATAATCTCATTATTAATATAAACAGCAGGAACTAGTAGAGACTGCAGATTTAATATTACATACAAAGCTAGTTATGTATATTTTGCAGGTCTGTGTTTAGATTTCGAACTAAGTCTGCAAAATTTCTGCCACCAATATATACCAGACAATCATCGACGAATATGACTATACGGCAAAATTTAAGAATATTCCCAATATAATTAATATATAACAGGAACATTATAACTCTCAACACTGATCAACACTGATCCCTGTGCAACATCTAATTTAATATCTCTCTGGCTAGCGATAAAACATTGTTAACTTTGGTAACCTGCTTTCTTCCTACTAAATATGTTTTAAATCAATTTAGCTCGTTGTTTTTGATCCCATATTGTTTGAATTTTGATAGTAATAAATTTGTATCTAGTGTCTCAAATGCACGCTTTAGGTCTAAAAATACTGCTATGACGGAATCTCCTGCATCAGCCAAGTTTTTCCAACAAATATGTCGTATGATTCTTTCATTATCATTTTATTAATCCCTATGGAGTCTCTTTTGTTCTTCAGGTTTTTAAGAATACTCCTAATTTCTTTCTAATAATTCTAAATACTAATCTTTATGCAGGTATAATATCGGTAACAAACCAACCTTTCTATTTTTCCAAGCTCGGAAAACTTCCCAATGGATGGGAAGAAGTTCTCGACATTATCTTGATAACAAACAATAACACCGTCAGGATAGTTTGTATCCGATCTGAACTCTTTTTCTGATCATAGATGGATTACCTATAATATGGATTACCTGGAATCCGAAACCCAAAAACCATTCAGAAATCCTAAAAGAATTGACTGGGATAAATTTGTACAAGTATTCCAATAAAAATTACACCAAATACCTGACTTGCAAGTACAGTTGTTAACCTTAAAGTTACTTGTACGCTAAAATGTATGCTCACAAGCCAGTACACTTAAGCGAAATGTTCCAGTTTTCACCCAAACAAAACCCAAAATAATAATTTTAAAACTCAAAAACATGCTGTTGCTTCTTTTATTCTACTTAATTATTGTTAGATGCTATATAGGTACACCTTAAACCGATTCTTCTCTTATCGGTGGTAGTGTGGGCGGAATATAATTTAGTTTTGTTATTTCAATTAGGTTAAGTATAATTTAAAGTATCCATAAAGGGCTGTCAAAGGCAGTGATTAAAGAGAAAGTTAGGCTAATTTCAAAGGTAATAAAACATTCAACACATATAGTATCGTTTAGATTCCCACCCCTTATTCCATACATAAAATTTATATGAGATATTTTATTGATTTGCAGTTAAAAATTAACTTTATATTCTTCTTCTTCATTTAGCGTTACAGCTCGGGGTGAGCTAGAGCCTTCTTCGTGATATTCCTCCATCTAAATCGATCTTCCGCAGAACTCTGCCAATTTTGTACATTCATTTTTATTTCCATCTCAATCTTGGTCTGCCTCTTGCTCTATTATATAGTGGTCTTGTTTTGAAAATTCTTTGTTGAGGGCGATTTTCGTTCATTCTTATCATATGTCCATCTTAGTCGTTGTGCCTTTACAAATTTTACAATATCTTCATGTTGTATTATATTATTGATTTCTTCGTTATTCCTTCTTTGACATTCTCCGTTTTGTAATCTTTTTGGGTCAAAGATTTTGCGGATTATTTTTCTTTCGAATATACATAAATGTTCTTCGTCTCTTAATGTATTCACATTCAAGTGTTACTATTGGTTTTATTATTGTCTTATATATCACAAGTTTTGTTTGTCTAGTAAGAATTTTGGATTGTAGTAATTTTTTATTAACATAGTAACTTCTATTTCCTGCATTTATTCGCTCCTGTATGTACGAGTGCATAACTGTTGTCATTTTTTATTAGTACACCAAGATAATTAAAGTTTGTGACACCTTCAAAATTAAAGTTGTTGATGGTAATATTTGGTGATCGGTTTTCCTTGTCATTTTCATATATTTTGTCTTATTTTCGTTAAAATATTTCCGGACCAACTTGTCTTGTGTTTTGTTCTAGTATAATAAATGTTTCTGCCAAATTGCTATATCGTCTATGTCAGCGTAGGCGGATAATTTGGAAGGATTTTGTGAAAATATTACCACCTATATCAATTTTCTCTGTGGCTTGTTCTAAGACCATATTAAATACCAAAGCTGAAAGCGAATCTCCTTGTCGTACTCCCAATTTAATTTCGAAATCTATAGAGGTTGTATTTTGTATCATAATTTTTGCTCATGAATTGAACATGGTTGCCATGGCCAGTTTAGCTAATTTTCGAGGTACACCAAGTTTTATTAATAGCTATTTTATTTCTATTAATGCTATCGAAGGCTTTCTTGTAGTCAATAAATAAAATATGAAAGTCTTGACCAAATTCATAGTATTTTTCCATGTTTTGTTTTAATAAATATATTTGGTCAACAGTGGATCTTTGTTTACGAAAACCGCACTGATATTCGCCAAGCCTTTCTTTAGCATACGGTTTGAGTTTTTTGTATACTATATATGACAGTATTTTGTACGCTGTGTTTAGTAGCATAATTCCTCGATGATTATTACAGTTAGTTTTATCACCTTTCTTATGGATTGGTCTTAGTACACTTATACGCCATTTTTCTGGTATTGTTTCTTAAAGCCATATTTCACATATTAATATATGAATCTTCTTATGTAAATGTTCCCCAACTTTATATTATAAGTGGAAATTAATATTATTAAATTAAATTTGATTAGTAATTAAAAAATGTGTAATTATTGTGTTATGCTGAATAATTTCAAAAATACATCATTGTTTTCTACTAAATTATTGCTAATATCAATTTGAGCATAAAATTTTAAATTTGTAACGGTTTTTGACATTTGTATCGTTTTTTTAAAACCAAAAAAAATAACGGAAGCGGAATTGACTTGAAGCACAGTTCTATAAATAGATATCCATACAAAAAAAAATATATATCTGTGCTTGAAATCACTTGAAGGCTTGAAACACTTGAAACAATATAAAATTTCCTTTTATTTTTTAAGCAAAGATTTTTTTTTTTTCAAAATATGCCATCTAGTGGTGAATAGATTTTAAACTTGTATATGTATATTGTATAAGAGTTTTCAATAAAGTTGTACTACGATTAAACAAAAACTTTTCTACAAACATATGTTATTGACATTCCTTCAATTGAATAAAAATAATTTTCCTTGTTTACAATTCACTCTGACTGAGCAGAGATAGATTGCAAAATTTTTATTTAAAAATAAATATTTTCTCATCTTAGAAAATAATATGTATGCTGAAGTCGATGTATTTATAAGTAATTATACAATAGTAGATCCTGAAATATATCAATTATGGATAGAAGGATACTCATGTACGTATTCAATTTTTTAAAATTTATTTTAATTCAGTTTGTTTGTTATTAAATCCCGTGATCAAAATTTTTATTTTTAGCCAGCGATGC
This sequence comes from Argyra leucocephala, assembly GCA_963942445.1. Lineage (NCBI taxonomy): Eukaryota > Metazoa > Arthropoda > Insecta > Diptera > Dolichopodidae > Argyra > Argyra leucocephala. Next base: position 128,000,078 of record OZ012680.1, on the reverse strand, counting down.
TGTATCATTTTTAAAACAAAAAGGATTTGATCAATTTATGGGTGCACCATTAGAACTTATTGCTTCAGATGTATTAGATCATTATAGAACATATTCTTTAATAGAACGTTTATTATATACACCAACAAAATTGCAAGAACAACCATCATTTCAATTGGAAACACAAACAAGAAATCTACTTATTGAAAAGTAATAAAAAATTTAATTTTTCGATTTATTGATAAACAAAATTTTAATTTTTACATTATGCGCTCACCACAGATATTATTCATTGGATGATAGTGTTGCACGTGAAATACTTGGTAAAAAATTAACTTCAAGATATCGTAAAGATTTGGATGAAGTATCAGATAAAACATGTGTTCGTTTGAAATCATGCCGCAGACAATTCGATAATGTTAAAAGAGTTTATAAGGCAGTTGAAGAGATGCCTGGTAATATAACAAATAATATTAAACAATTATTTTTATTGCCAGATGAATTAGCAAAGTATGTACACATATATACTTTTTCAATATTAAACATTTTAATTGAATTTTGTTAATAAAATTATTTTTAATTTTTTTTTAGAAAATATGCAACTGTAGTATTTTTAGCTTGTTTACGTTTTGAAACAACAAAAAGAAAATTGTTGTATTTATCGTTTTCAGATTTTTTTGATTGTTCACAAGCCATAATGACATTTTGGACTTATACATATCAACATTCAGGTCCAGAATATTATGATACTGAAATGGATAAAGAATTTCTATTGGATTTGCGTGAATTAAGATTTTTATTGGAAAAAGAAAAAGAAATTAAGCAGTAAGTCATACAATTCGAATACAATTAAAATTAAATTTTTTTAAATTGTATAATTTTATAGTTTAGTACTGCTACGTTTGAAACCAGTTTTATTAGAAAAAACTTATCTTGAACTTGATATTAATTTTAAGTAAGTTTTAAAATTAATAAATTTTTAATACTTTCTAAATATATACATATACAATTTTAATTAGATCATATTGGAGATCTTTAATAACAATTGCAGTGAATTTACATCGAACACGTGAGCTAAGATGTATATTTGTTGAATTTTCTGAAAAATTAATTGATTCATGGCGATCTAATAATTGGAATTTAGATCAAGTGAAACAATTTTTGCCAGCTGTAACACAAAGTGTATTAGATTTAGAGATTTCAAGGTATGCAAATCATTATAATTCTCTAAAATCAAATATTAATTTTTCTTTTATATTGTAGAGATCAAGAGACACGTTGTTTATGGGATCGTTATATGCAAGTTGTTAGTATATGTTTGGTGAAAATGTTTCATAACTGACAGAAAAAATATTTACAAAAAAAATCAAATTTTTTTTATTTAATAGTTCCATAATTTTTATATATATATATATATATATATATATTTATATATTATATATGTACATATTATATGTACATAAATTTACAAATTGACTTTAGTTTAGTAAGTTAAATAAATGCGCAATTTTAAATGAAATTAAGGATGAAAAATGTATTCAATATAATTTTAAGTTCTAATTTCTGTATAAAATGACATTGTACAATGTATGCAGTTGTAAGATAATTGACTAGAAAAAAAAAAAACTTTAAATAATTAAAATACAAAAAAAAAAAAAAAACAATATACAAAGACTTTAATTAATTGACATAAAACATTTACATGAAATTCAGACCTCAAAAAATGCATAATTGTAATTATTGTTACCAAAGTTGGTACTTTTCATTACAATTTTCGTTTATACTTTAATAGATGCTAGTGAAAAAGTAGATAAGCAAGATAGATATGAATAAAATTTAATTACTTTAATAATTTAAATCCTAAATATTTTTTTTAAATGTGTAACTTGTTAACACAGGGGTATGCAACGATATATCACCAAAGCTAGTTCAAAATTGTTTGATTAGTTCCAATTAATAATCTGCTACCATTAACGTGTATATATAAATCTTAATTTAAATAAAAAAAACCAAAAATTTAATTTTAAAAATGGCTTTGCCATCATTCAATTAAATTACATATTTTTCTTTATTTGTTTTTTGCTTTTCAAATCCACTTTACTAAAAATAACGACTACATAATTTAAAAATATAACATAAAATAATTATTATGTAATTTGAAATTAAAACTAATTCATCAATGTACATAATAATGTATTATTTTCCAAAAAATCCAGATAAATCTAATGATATTATACTCTTACTTCCCATCGCTTTTAATTTAGCTTGAGAAAGTAGCAATTGAAATTGTACTTGTAAACTATAAGCATCTGCTTTAGGAATTTTTCTAAGTTGCATTGCAACACTTTTTGCAAAAGCATCAAATTCATCTTCATCATCATCCATAGTAGTAGTAGTTTTATGCAATGATGATTGCACAACACCTTGAACTTGCTGTGTGTCAGATTGCATTAAGGTTGTACTTGTTGATACAGATGGAGAATCAAATGTAGCATTTATATCAGGTTTTATATTAGAATCTGTTACTGATAGGGATGTAACTGAAGTTGATGGCTGATTTGATTGTATCATATAAGTTATTTGATTTTGTTGCTGATGTTGTTGTTGTTGTTGCTGTTGATGTTGTTGAGGTTGTGAAACATGATCTTCAGATGAATACATTGTTTCATCTGAAACTGGAGTTGAAGAAATTTCCGAATCAATTTTAATACGCTTGAAAGGTATATGATCTGATTTTTTAGAATCAGATTTACGTGTTACAGCTCTTGTCTGTTTTACTGGTGTTTTAATTTGTATTTCATGTAATTGTTGTTGTTGTGGCGGTTGCTGTTGTTGTGTAGTTGATTGTTGTACCTCTAATATATGTAATTGTAATTCTTGTTCATCAACATCAGCATCTTCATCATCATCATCATCATCACCATAATTTGTCATTTGAGATTTAGGGCATTCATATAAGTTATACTGTGATGATTCATCTTTTGGAAAGCAAGCATTACTTATTTCACCTGTATTAGTAGTATTCTCATATCCACTACTCTCAACTGGTGGTGGTAAATCTTTATTTGGATCCTTAAAAATATCTCCATACTATATAAATTTATCTAAAAACTACCGTTACTCTAAAATATAGTAAATAAAAAATACTCACCAAATAAGATTTTTCCACCACATAATTTCTTAAGAAACTATCAGCTAAATGAAACCATCCTAAATGTGTTTGAAATTTTTCACCATTTTTTATTCTTAATCTCACCTTTCTTCTTTCGTACAAATATGTTGAACGTAATGCCCGAACTTTTAATACAACATAACGTGAATCGAAACCATCTATACTCATAGCAGCTGCAATACTTTCTAAAGCATTTTGGCGCTCAGCTTTATCTTTGTATGCAGCATCTGTGTGATCCCAAAGGCATCTATAGCTTCGATAAAGTTTTAAAAATTTTTTTGTTGTTGCAATATCCCATTTTTCAAGAGAACCTAATCCCAAATTTCCTGATTTTGTTGTCATTTTTTATATTAATAATTTTACTGTGTATTTTTTAGTGTATTACAAATTGAATTTTTTTATTATCATCTAAAAAAAACTAACTGTCACTAAACAAAAAAAAAAAAAACCTTTAATTAATATTTACATTATTATATGTATTTATTTATGTTTCAATAACAGTTATTACCTATTTGAAATTTGTACAATTCTCTACAACGAGAGGAGAAATACTGACGAGACAACGCAAATATCATTGAATTTTTGTACTACCTTAAAAGTAAACTATTGTACACCAATACACTAATATGAATGTATTATCATAGTGTTGGGAGAGTATCTATCATAATGTTGTATTTAATTATGGTTGGCTTTATAATAGTTTCCAGAACAAAAATTGTGGCTACCTAAATACACACAGAGAGACGGTAAAAATTATAAAAATTGCTGACACAAGCAGTAATTTTATAGTAAAGCAAAAAAATATAAAAAATAATATGTATTTTGATAACTAAGCGAAAACATGAGGAAAATTACTATTAGAACAGTATAATTAAATTCTATTTTTTTATTTTAATTTTTAATAATTAAATTATAATTTCTTTACACATACAAAAATCGATTTTTTTTTATTTTGGAAAATTTAAATTAAATTTAAGTGAAAACATATTTATGGAAATGTGAAAGTAATTTAAAATTAAAGATTAAAAAAAAAATCTTTATCATAAATGTAGATAGATACACACTCTTATATAGGTATTATTATCAAAAATAAAAATAAAATACTGTCATAAATGTAGATGTTTTTATTCACATTACAATTACCATGTCATAAAAAATTTATAAAAAAAATATATTGTCATAAATGTAAATGCTCTTATATACTATTATCATGGCATTAAAAAAAAAATTAAAATACAAAATATTGTTAGAAATGTAGAATAGTGAATACTCGTATACTCCTCTCCACGTATCAGATAATTCATAATATTTCATATTCATAATATTCTCATCAAAAATTAACAAAAAAGTAAAATATTGTCATGAATGTAAATGCTCTTATATATACCATTATCATGGCATTAATGGTATATATAAGAAGAGCTAAAAAAAAAAAATAAAAAATAAATATTGTTATAAATGTGGAATACTCCTCAGTCCTCGTTTAAATAATACTCATAATATGCTTATCAAAAATTTAAAAAAAAAATTAAATTTATTGTCTATATATTAATTATATTGTGCATTTACATTTATCATGACAATATATTTAATAATATCATGATAATATTAAATATATTGTCATGAGAAATGTAAATGCTCTTCTTATATATTATCATTATCAAATCAATATCGAAATAATTATAAAACTACTGCTATACAACACAAGAATTTTTTTTTCTCCAACTATTGTCACACTATTAAGATAATTGTTACTCACCATAAGATAATTGTTACTCACCATTCACCAGTCACATCACAGTCACAGTCATAATACTACTGCACTGCAACTGATTCAAATTCCAAAAGTATAATTTAGCCGGTATTATTGTTGTGCTTGTTTTGCTGTCGCCTCTGTTCGATGTGAAAATAAATTTTCAAAGTATTGTATTACATATTATCAGAGACTATAATAGAGACGTCGAATTGCGAACAAAATATCATGCATTTTTTTTTTTCTAACTATCAGTTTTTAAATTTAAAAAACTGATACTTGTCCAAGGATTTCTACCAATTTATTAAAAGGTAGTTGTCCATGTTGAAAAATAAGATAATTGTAGCCTGTACAAATTTAAGTAAAATAAAATTGTTATTTTTAGCTTATACCATTTACACCACTTATACCACTTATACTACTTATACATATTATTGGCTATTATTATTCATTATTCTTATAAAATCTTGTGTATATGAATGAATATGTGTGTTTTATTTGAATGATAGTTCAGATTGCAATGATAAAGAATATTAAAAAAAAAAATATATTATATTGATTAATATAATAAGGTAACCTGCGTACATTAATTTTCTTAATTTATTTCTAAAGTTAGAATACGTTTTTAGTGTAGATGAATTAAATTTTCCTTTTTTTTCAAGTTATAAAGGTACATATTTTTCAGAAAAAGAAGAGGTCCGGGCCCCAAATGTCAGGACCGAAAACCTTGAATTTTTTGTTTATTTGTTATCAGTACAAATATATGGTCTTTGATCCAAACTTCCGCACATTCCCGAAATTTGGGGCGCCGGACCTCTTATTTGTATCGTGCTTATGACCCATTGTACAAAAGACCTGTTGAAGAAAATCAAAAAAAAAAATTTTTTCAAGTGCTTTGTGAGACGGTACCGGACATATTTTTGCTGGAGGCTGCTCAATTTCTTGACTTGGCATTTTCAACTAGTCACCTTTAGAAGATGTAGTTCTGATGCCCGTTGATTGATAAAAACTTGCTACATGAATCCTGTATTACTACATATCCAGTCAAATGAAATGCAAACAAATTAAAATGCAGGCAAATCGCAACAAAACAGGCTAATGATACTACGGGCAAATGAAGCACAGGTTATGACACGCTCCCAAGTATTTTTGGTCAAAAGTATTTTCTTTTTAAATTAAAAAATTATAAACTTTTTAATATACGTAAAACCGAATGTTATAAACGTAATGGGAGAATAAATACCTTACAACAAAATTTCTTAACTCTGTACAAAAATTCATTTTATTTGGATTCAAAATCAAAAAACATTCTTAATTCAAATTGATTGTAACTCAACCATACAAAATCAAATTAGATACATATATATTATTTATATGTATATATAAATTGCTTTAGTATGCATAATAACGCAGCTGCGAAGAAAAAAATTATTTTTCGTATTTTGTTTTTAATTCCATTCTTAGCTTGCTTTGAATTTTGAAAATTTTAATTTTATAAGAATCATAATTTTTATCATTTCATTATTTCATTTCGATACTGTTAGCGACATCTGTGCTATTTTTGCTCCAATTCGACGTCTCTATTATAGTCTCTGATATTATGTAAATTTTAATTCAATATCAATTAATTCAGTATTAATTTAAATCAATATCAATTCAACAATTAAGTCAACATTCATTTTTATACTCCTCCATTCCATCCATACTCATAACTCAATTTCAATGAAAACAATTTCACCTCAAAATTGAGAGAAACACGGTACTCTTCTAACTTCTGCTACACAAGATTTATATTTATAGCATTCTCAATTCTCATACTAGTATTGCTGGCGTTGTGTTCTTTAGTGTTGTGTTTAATTGTTTACTGTCCAGTGAATGTTATTATTGTAGAACTGTCACTGTCACTCCATCTGGCTGTTGTATAATATGAATACATAGATTTTTGCTGTCATGCTTTTTTAATTTTATAATTGAAAAACGTGGAAATGGAAAATATATATAGATATATATACACACATACACACATTAGGAAAACTTAAGTAATTTACTTGCAAATGCAAGTGCAATATTTTATATTTTTTTCTATTCTGTCGTAAAAGTAAATTTTCTTAACGTACGATTTAATATTTTTCAACTGGCACACCACACATTTATAGTATTAAGTGTTATGAAATAATCTCATAATAAAAATCTGTAATTTAGTTAAAAAATATATTTTCAGATAGAATATAACTTAAAGTCCAACTACAAGCATGAAACAAAAAAAAAACATAATCAAAGAAGTATCGGGAGATTTCTTCTAATTTACTAAGGGCCAGTTTTCAGGTGAGTACTTAAGTTACACTTAAGTTTAAGTATCATTTGACACTTAAGCTTCACTTTAAAAAAAATGAGTTTTCTAGTTAAAACTCAAGTGTTGATTTTCAGCTGTCATTTTCGGTTATTTGCAATGGCAGCACTTGTTAAAATGCAATACAAGTGACAAATAAAGTGTAAATGTCAGAAAGATCTGTAAGAAAGATTATCAAAATATTTAAATTTTAAGTGTAGCTTAAACGGTCATTTTACCAAGCTTAAGTGCCACTTAAGTATTGTTTTAAGTACCATAACTAAAAAACACAATTTTTGATTTAAGTGTAGCTTAAGTTTGATTTGATTCTTAAGTGTTCACCTGAAAACTGGCCCTAAGAAGCAATACATATTCAAATTTAAATTCAAATACAACTATGTATATACCGGGTGTTCCACGTCGTTTACAGAATATTTATATAAATTATTTATATGGTGGATACAAATAAAATGATTGAATTCGAAAACACTAAATCAATTAAAGTTGAATTTTGAAAATTTAAATTTTGGAATTTTGGTATTTTAGGGTTTAGGGTTTTGTTTATTTGATATTTGGGATTTCGTGGCCAATGCATAAATTGTACAGGCAAATGAAATACATGAATGTGATAATAAGCCATCACAGCATACCACAGCATGCATATCAGTTTTTTAAGAGGAAAAATTGTCCGTTATTTTCAAATTTGAAAAAAATTTATTTACTAAATCGGGGGTGCTCTATCGATTTTTAACTTTCGGGTAGAACCGGAAATGGGTTTTTTAAGCACAAAATTCACCGAAATTGGCCGAAATCGAGATTTTCAAATGGGAAGAGGTACTTTTTTATGCAAGTTCGGATTCTACACGTCAATTAAATTTTATGCTCAAACAATTTCAACAATAAAAGTTATGTCAACACTTCCCCTTCGTTTTTACTAAGTATCAAGATAAATTAAATTTAGTCGATATTCACATTTAGGGTGAGCAAACGAATTTTATAAATTTTATTTGATTAGATTTTTTTTTTTTTTTGCTTTAATTCTCTGAATGTGAATATTAGAAAATGCGAAGCATCATAGCTGGCTAGTATATTCCAAATTTTGTTGAAGCAATAATCGAAATGTAATTTTATGGAAACTTTAATTTTATGGAAAATGTCTTCAAAATATAGAAATCAGAAAATTCACTGCAAACCAATCTTTTTATATATAGTTTATATATAATTAGCTTATAAAATTAATTAATTGATTATTTGATTGTATAAAAAATATATATGTATGCACTATAGTATTATAAATTATATTAATTTTAATATTTATGTCTAACAAACTTCATATTTATTGTATTATTATTGTTTTTTTTTTTTGTTTTGTCAAATCACTACAATATTTACTTAATAGACAAATTCTATCATGTTTTTCTGACTATTTTTAACTTAACTTTTATAAATTTTTTTTTTTTTGCTTTTTGTTACACTTAATTTATAATATATTACCTTATAATAATAATTATACTTTATAATATACTATTTTTACCTGCTATACACTAATAAAATAAATAAAAAATAAATATAGATTTAATTAGTTAGTAAAAGTATCTCCTCACTCTACCTAAGGAGCTCTTTTGATGGATTTTGACACCCAAAGCACAAAAAATATGCCTATTTAGTATTTAAGTTTTGACGTATAAGCTTAACGAAAAGTATTAAATTAATTATTAAGTACAGCTAGTCAGACTTTTTGATTTTGAATCCAATTCTAAAATTTCTCCTAACTCAGAATCTCGTATATGTAATCATTACACATATGTATATTTATAATATTTAGTATCCAGCATCTTCAGTCAAATTAAATACAAGCAAGTAAAATACAGACATATGACACGCTCCCTGCTTCGAGGAAGTAATCATCTCCCGCCCTAAATTGTAATGTAAGATTAACATTACAGTAAGCGATTAACATTATAATGGAACCAATTACTATTTTACGATAACGGTTTGCTACAGGAAAATATAATGTTTTCCGGAACGTTCCGAAAATGAGTTATAAAACTAACATCGTAAAAGTGATATATTACATAAGTAACATATTTATATATTGTAATTGTATAGGTGATCTCTTCTTTTATGTACTTCGATAATTACATTAGAAAAAAAATAAAAATATTTAACTCAAAAATGGAATGAACTAAAATATTCGAACAAATTTTTGGCACTTTAGAATTGGTTTGTTTGTCAACAAAATTACCTCATAATAATTAAATAGTCCATTTCAAAAACCACTCAAAGTCAAATTTTTTTTTAATAGTATGTATTTTGTAATTTTTTTGACTAAATCGCAATTTCAAAATTTAAATTTTTGTAACACTACATTATAGATCACATTGCAAGAGCATGAGTCATTTAAATTTGACATTAAAAATTACATGATCAAAATACAAAACTACATAATCAAAATCAAATTGAATGCATTTGATTAGACTATACAAATGCATTTGATTAGACTATGCATTTGTAGTCTATATGTAGTCTAATAGTCTATGCAATGCATTTGATTAGACTACAAATACATTTGATCTTAGTTTGATAATTCCGATTACACCTTTTTATTGATTCCTGTAAAATGTAAGACTAGTTATTGTGTTATGATATGATACATAACATAATACATATTTATATTATAAATGTATGTATATGTGTTCTCTTCTTTTATGTACTTCTAATTTCAGAAAAATGTGTTATTGACAACCGATTCAATTTATATCTCAATTTATTTTCTTAATCTAATTTAAAAACAATGATTTCTGATCCTGATAATTTATACCTATTTATTTGAATTTCAAAATTAGTACATTACATACATATATAATCTGTCTTATCTATATAGACTGCCTACATGATGCTAACTATATTAAAAAGTGAAATTAAATTTCAAAAATGCATATTATTATCATATTTTCAAAACTATTAAAATATTATAAATCGTATAAACAAGTACTCCGCTATTTAGTATTTTTATACCCTTTAGTTAAAAAATGATATCGATAAAAAATGATATTTAGATTGAATAAAATTTAAATATTTATTGATAATTGCCCTTAAGAAACAAAATAAAAAGCAAAAAACAAAATAAACATTATTTCATCAACAAAAGATTATTCTCCTATCTTAACTTTTGCTAGCAAGCAGCAGTGTACTATAAACAACAATAACAATGGCAACCAATATAAATAAAAATGTACAATCGAAAACAACCTAAAACTCGATTTAAAATTATGATGCTTAGTAAAAATGTAGAAAAAAAAACAAAAGCATAATAATTTTGCTCTAAAATAAGTTCCAATTCCAAGTACAAAAACAATGTTGCAATATTATTGTGCAATATTTATTGTAGTACCGTTGTTTTTTTTATTTTCATTTCCCTCTTTACACCACAATTCACCATAGTAGTTTTTGTTGTAACTGTATAGTACAAGCACATTTTTACTTTTACTGTTTATAAAGTGTTTTAATTTTTTTTGTTTTTTTTTTTTTGTTTTTTTTTTGTTATACAAAATTCTTTAAGACATCCAGTGCTCCTCAAGGCTACAAGCATTAAGTAGCAAAACAAAATATATACTATATATATATATATTTATTTATGTATATAGAAAATGAATATGTATAGGGTAAGTTCTCCTATAGTCGAACAATTAGTGGCAAATTCAAGAAGGATATTAACGATAAAAAATAGTCCAATGAGTAAAACTAAATTATTTTAACGAATTCTTATGTCAAGTTTTGTTGACTTTCCGAATTTTAAAAGCTTTTTGCATTAAAATATATGAGAAAATAAATATTTTATAAAATGTAGAAAATATGCATAAAATTCCAATAGTCGAACACATGGGTTCCTAATCCCGAATTTTCAGATTCTTAGTTTCGAACAGTAGGGTTTTGAGCCAAATAAATTACGTATAACGTGAAATTGCCTACCCTTGACAGTGCTGTCTAACTATGCTTTCATGCTAACTGATCTGAGCATCGAATTATGGAAGACAAAGGTTAGGATCGATGAGATAGTCTGCATGTTATACGCGTGACTATTTTTCAAAAACTAGGAACGTATTATAAATGTAGGTCCTTCGGCATCTACCTATCTACCTATCTAGTAGTTCTTAAATAGGTGTTTGTAGGATCATTTATATCTAGCAAAATTTAATATGTAAATTCTGGAAATGGAAAAGTAAAGTTTTCAAAAAAGCTGCTCTTTATACCTTTGAACGCGCCTACATCGGCTGGTTGCATTATGTGAGTGGTGTTAGGAGGAAGCGCGTATAGTATTATATCATTTTCTGAGCAAAATTCGCTAACTTCCATGAACAGATGAGATTTATGACCATCTACTAATAGTAAGACAGGTTTTTTAATTTTATTTGTGTTGAGCCAATTTATATAATCGTTGGCAACGTATTCGTAAAACGTCTCTGATCTCATCCAACCAGTCTCAGAGTGTCCGACTACCCAATCATTTGGCATTGTGTCTATAACTTTTTTCGGTGGTCGCAAATAAGGAAACACTACAAGTGGAGGTAAAATTCTTCCATCAGCAGCAAACACCAAAAAAACTGTCAAATTTTCTTTTTCGTTTGAGAATTTAATTTGAAAGACATTACGATATCCTCTAGGCGCAATGACTGATCCTGTTTGAGGAGCGAAACTGAAAGATTTTTCGTCGTCCATTGAATGTTCGGGTAGGATCTTTCAAAATGTCTTCAGAGTTGTTCTCTTTCAAAAAATGCTCTAGATCAAGGAATCAATTTCTAATGCTACCTTCTGTTACAGCTGCTCTTGCCTTAGTAATTGTTTCCGCAGTTCTCAGAGATAACTCCTTGTGACGGTTCAAAAAATTCTGATACCATTTCTTCCCTGGTCTTTGGTTTTTGAAAGCTGCTTTTCTATTATCTTCTTTGATAATTTTTTGAACCACATCTAATAATTCATTTAGTTTTTGTGGAAAACCACACTTAGATAAACCGATAAACCAATCGGCTAGTTTTTTTTCTTCAATTTCGGTGAGAATGGTCCCATTTTTGGGACACCATCCGGTACTTTGTTCCGATTTCTATCATAAAGAGAAGTCACTGGCACACCAAATTGTTAACTTGCTTGCCTCAAGCTCATAGAGTTGCTCCTAATATTGTGTATAAGGCAGCAGTCAGGAATTCTTCACTGTATAGTTGATAACGTTTCCGCTTCATTTTTCTGCAAAAGTAAATTTTTTTACCTTAACCGTTATTTGCACCTTAATTTTTTAATTATTTAGCTAAGTTTAAAAAGATTCAATTCTTAACTGTTCGAATAAAGGATTATTAAAGAATTTACAAAAAGTCTTTTATTCGAACACCTTCGAAACACCACGTTCGAATTTAGGAACATTACTTTTTTATCATTTCCTAAATTCGAACACAGGTGTTCGAAATTAGAAAAACTAGAAATATTTACATCCCTTTTCCGAACACCCAAAAATATGTAATTAAAATTATTTTTTTATTGAATTTCATAACCTGAACCCATTGAACCTTTTTCTGATTCAATATTTTAACTACCCGTTCGTACTTGCTTCCACAAACTAATGAATATTTTTGTATTATGTAAAAGCTTTAATATTGTTCAAAAAAGATTTCTTAAGAGAAATTTAGACACATTATTAAAAAACAAAAATAAATTTAAAAGTTTTGCTGGGTACACTAATTCCAGCCATTTGTTTTTAAAAATGTTCGACAAATGGAGGTGTTCGAAATTAGGAAAACCTACCCTATATACAAATTAAATTTTATTTATATACATTATACATATACATACAAATTTTCATGCAACAAAGTTCCTAGGAGGAAATCTTATTTTTCACATTGTTTATTCAGTTGTGAATCGGAAAAAAAATTATTTTTTGTTTTTGTTATTGTTTGTTTTTCTTTTTTTTTTTATATATATAGTAAGTATATTCCAAATTGCAACATTTTTTTGTTGTTTTTATTGTTGAACTTTTATAATATTTTTATATGCATTCTAAAATACATAATACATGTAAATATACTATAAAATTTAATAGTCTATTGTCTAAGATCGCCTCTGTTATAAAAAAACTAAATAATAATTATGTTTTTGATCGTTGATAGTATCACGGATCTTTCTTAGTAATTAAATGACAATATGTACATATATATGTATGTATGTAAGTCGGTGGTGGGTTCATTTGTTTTTATAAGAATTTTTATTTCGGATCAGGAGTTCGCATTCTTTGATGAGTATTCTTTATTCATTATAAATTTTAAAGTACCCGTGTTGTTATTATATAATTTATGTATATACATAGGTATGTATTAATGTACTTGGAATGCAATTAAACAGAAATATAATAAGAACAACAAAAAATTAATTATATTAATTTTATTTGTTTTTCTATTCAGTTCCAAGATCATGTTACAATAATTTAAGAATTAAAATTGATATAAAATCTATTAATTTTTGGTTGATTCAAATATTTTTCAAATCTGTTGAAAAAAGATTTAAATTTTGATAAGTTAGTTTCTGGCATGGTGTTATTGTTGTAAACAATGTTATGTAATTATATATTGTGTTTTTATTATTATGAACATTTTTTTCTTCTTGCATATTTTTCCTTAACATCAAAGTACAGTTAATAAAATTCAATTTGCATTTATATGTTTTTGATAATCAGATTTGTTTTTAGTGATATATTTAGATTTATGGAATAAAAGTCGAGTTTCCTTTCACTAATCATTTGTATTTATTTTGCAAATATCGATATTTTGGAAGCAACTTACTTCCTTCATCAGTGCTTTGCGACTAATTAATACATTTACACTAATCCTTACATATAATTATATAATTTGAACCCTTAATAATATGCTAATTTTGTTAACAATAGTAATTCCTTAATAGTGCTACCTAATCTACAGTATTTTTTTTTTTTTTTTTTTTTTGTATAATTATTATTTATTGAATTTAAACTAGTGTTACCATTGATTAATAATACTATAAAGATAGACATTTTCATACAACAGAAAATGTTCAGCTCACTTTTTCCATTATATATATATTATCTGGAAGATAATCAATGTGTTGGTGCATTTTCTATATTCAATTTGAATTTTTAAATTTTTGAGCGTTTTATATGACTTTATTCTCTAAATAATTTGTATGTGTTTAGTTTCTCTATACTGTTCTTGAATATTATTGTTTTTAACTTTTTGTTATTTGAATTTGTATAGGTAATTTGAATTTTTTTTTAATTGATAGGTACAAAAATTTCAAATTGGATAGCATTTTTATCGAGTAGTCTTTTAAGAAAATTTTTTTTTATTTATTTTTCTCTCAATATACATTGTAATAAAAGGATTTTTATAATTGTTGATATTGTGCATGTATATTATTTGTAATAATAAATTATAAAATTATAATATAATTTTATAATGTTCAGGAAACGAAAATATTTTTCTTGTTTTAATTGAATAATTTTCAAAAATAAAACAATTTCAAAAAATTCAAATAATAGTGAACATTCATCCACGTTATGATTTCTAATATATATATTCATACATACATATACATATATGTATAAATTTACAAATAGAATCAAATTTTTATTTTTAAAAGGCTTTCTATTTGGTTTTTTCAATATGTGGATATCTATGTACGCATGGGTTTTAAAATTATAACAGAATTTAAAAATATTTGAAAAAATCATCATTAATTTTTGTAAAATTTATAAAAAATCTTAACGGTAGAGTAAGTTCAAAAGTATATTTAATATGCTTTTTTGTTGCAGTAAGCACACAATTTATTTTTAAGATAATTAAAGCTTGCAACGCACAATTTTACAATGGTATTTTTCAAATTCAGAATTTTCTACTTTGTCATTATTTTCATAACAAGAGCATTAAATATCAATATCCAAAGGCTTGTCATGATTTACTCCAGCTTTGAAAATATATTGTTGTTGTAAATGAAATTCATCAAATTCGTAATATATTTGTAAAAATCTTATTGTGCAGGTGTATTTGTTTAGAACTTTTTAAGATAATCTAACATTTTCTCTACGAACAAATATGGACAATTTTTAATAGTTGTTTGTACGTATTTTTAGTATAAATATTTGAAGAATTTAAAGAAAGACCAGCAGTGTACATATTACTCACAACAGCAGGTTTATTTTATTACTCATTATTATATGGAAAAATTAAAATTATAATTATTTTGTTTTCGTAGCTGCATATTTGCATATGTAATTAATTGAAAAGCTAAAACAGCTAAGATTTTTTGCAAAGTACTGGGACTGATATGAGTATTTCCAGTTTTGGGCAATATTTTTGATGAGCACTTTTCTCTTTGGAAACAATTTTCTTAATTATATCTCAGTTAATAATTTCATAAAATGTACCAGTTACCAAAATCATTTTTTATATAAATGAATTTATAAAGGAAAAGAAACATCTTACAGTATAAAAAGGGATTGTATAGATGGTGTGGAAGATTTAGATGGGGATAGAAAACAAAAGCTAGCAACAGAAGCACATTTCTTTATGACTCAAAGTTTACATGAAAGTTATAAGTACGCATAGGGTTACAATTTATCCAAAAATAATTTGAAAAGAGTAACTTTAAAACCTTTCATTTTTTTATCAATTTACTACTAAAATATCTTAAGGAGCTAACAAAGATTGGTTCTAAAACTGTTGCACCTGCTTGTGACTAATGCAGTACAAATCGAAATACTTATGAATTACTTGGTGTCAATGTGTCAATGTGTCAATGGTGTCAATGGTGTCAATTTTATGATTGGAATGGAAACAAAATTTATGCTTAGTTTGATATGGCATCTTGTAAAGTCTGTCAGAAATTATTTTATAAAACCCGATCTTTTATAAAACTGGAATAATGATAATAAGTTCGTAGCACCCATATTAATTCTAACACATTTGAAAAAATGTCAGTAAAATCAGCTTTTCAATTATTTAGTCATAGTACATATGCAGCCATAAAAGCAATAAATAACACTGATCGAATTTTTTTTAATTTATTGAGTAAATAAAGCCAATCTGACTGTTGATTTTGTTTTAAGAGTTAACTAGTTAATTGATTATTCAAATTCTTCAAATTTTAACACAATAAATTAAAAATTTTGAATTCACAACCGTTAAAAATTCTCCGTTTTTATTAATTTCTTGATGACGCGCAGACTGAACCAAGATCCGTTAGAAAATATGTTTTCTCATATAAGATCTGCTGGTGATTATTGCAGAAATCCATCTGCACAACAAATTGGGAATATTTTTGCTAAGACGAGGCGAGTATTTATAACGAAAATACATCCTCAAATTGTGAAGCAGATCACAACAATTATTTGGACATTGATGCCAATGATTTGACTCATGAAGGTTTTATTATTGATGAAAATTATACTGAAGAAATGAGAAGAAAAATATTTTAGCTTCAACTTCAAATACAGTTAAATCACATAGTAAATCATTTAGTAATTTTGAAGAATTAGCAATTAGATATTTTGCTGGATTTTGCACATAAAAAGTGTCAAATTGCCATACATGTGGATTATACTATTTTTAAAAAATTAACACAAAATTTGAAAACTAAATTTAAATAGCTATTCATAATGAAATATTAGAGATGAAATAATTGAACGTAGGTATATAAGTACGTATGTACCTAAAAACCGATTTGAATTGAATTTAAAACAACTTTAACAAAAATTTGAATCTATTTGTAAATTTATACATATATGTATATATATGTATGAATATATATTAGAAATCATTACGTGGATGAATGTTCACTATTATTTGAATTTTTTGAAATTGTTTTATTTTTGAAAATTATTCAATTAAAACAAGAAAAATATTTTCGTTTCCTGAACATTATAAAATTATATTATAATTTTATAATTTATTATTACAAATAATATACATGCCCAATATCAACAATTATAAAAATCCTTTTATTACAATGTATTGAGAGAAAAATAAAAAAAAAAATATTCTTAAAAGACTACTCGATAAAAATGCTATCCAATTTGAAATTTTTGTACCTATCAATTCAAAAAAAATTCAAATTACCTATGCAAATTCAAATAACAAAAATTTAAAAACAATAATATTCAAGAACAGTATAGAGAAACTAAACACATACAAATTATTTAGAGAATAAAGTCGTACAAAACGTTCAAAAATTTAAATATTCAAATTGAATATAGAAAATGCACCAACACATTGAATATACCCCAGAAAATATATATAATGAAGAGAATTTAGAAAAATTGAGCTGAACATTTTCTGTTGTATGAAAATGTCTATCTTTATAGTATTATTAATCAATGGTGTTACATAATAACCCTTATTCTAGTATTTATAATCTTAATTCTATCTGAACCTGATTTTTAATTTTAAAGTAATCTAAATAATGGTGAGAATCTACTACCTACATCATTATTAAGTCTGTTGTTAACAGGTTCTCTAGATATTGCCAAACTTTTATACATATCTAGTTTATTATTTTTTTTTTACCTCTTTTATTAATTTTAAACTATTCTTATTTATATGATGTTCTTCTTCAACTATATGCTGAGCTACAGCTGACCTAAAATTCGTGTAGTTTCTTTTCCTCGCCAATTGTGCTTCCCTCATATGTTCCTGGAATCTAACTGTAATTAACCTCTTGGATTGTCCTATATAAGTTTTTGTGCAATCTTGGCATTATATTTTGTATATACCACTTACTTTTTCTATGCTCTGCTTATCTTTAGCTGATCCTAACAGATTACATAATTTGAGATTTCTGCTAGTAGTGGCTACATTTAAGTTGTATTTCTTAAATATATTGTTAAATTTTTTTGTGTATGCGGAATGTATTACACAAATTCGTTTTGGCTTCTCCATATTTTTGTTTTGTTCGAATAAAGTTGAGAGATTTTCCATTTCAGTTCTATGGATCTTCTTCTTTATTATTTTCTCAACTTTTTTTTTCATAAATCCATTTACTTCTGCTGTGTCCTCAATATATAATTTTTCCTTTTTGAAGTTTTCTTCTGATAAAGGTGTGGTCAGTAGTCTGTAATCATTGTATGAAATGCTGCCATCTTTTGTCCATGGGGGTGGTTTGAATCAGAAGTGATAGTTCTTTTAGTTGTCGTAATTTTCCTATGGATATCAACATTTATTTTTCCTTCCCTTCTAGTTAATTTGATATCTAGGAACGGGATTTCACCATTTTTTTTCATTTTCCATTGTGAAACTTATGTTGTTATGACTTATGGATGTCATAGAGTTTAACAAGTAAACTTTCCATTTTGGTTTTTTTCCCTACTGCAATAATATCATCCACATATCGCATTCAGATCCTGGGCATTATTCTTCTACTATCCTTTCTTCTATAAAATTCATGAAGATTTCGCTCAATATAGGGGATAGTGGATTTCCCATAGCTGTGCCATTTGTGGTTTTGTAATACTTCTCTCTAAACATGAAATTGTCATTCATTCATCTCTGGTTATGTTACATTTGGCCAAGTCATGTATCGTATATATGCAAAAGTGAAAATATTTACTGTTATCGTCAATTCTACATCTACAATTATTAATATTCAATCTGCATCTAATTATGATTAATTCATCCCCTAACATTTGGCTCATGCAACGTGTGTGCGAAAGTGATCGAAAATATTTACTGCTGTCGTCAAATCAATGATGATTTTTGAAAAATATCTAACTCTAATTGAAACCAAATCGGTATTGTGATTTTTCAATATTCCAATTATTTTCAAATTCAATTTATATAATAGTATATATTTTAATTTAATAATGAAATATGCCGTAGGCTGTAGAGGTGAAATATTTTTAATAATAAGGATTTGAAATTGTTTTAAGCATGTGTTTAACAAATTTGATCGATTTCGGTTATTAAACCATCATCCCAAGACTGATTGCAATATCACATGTGTCATCTACATCCTATACAATTATGGAATATACATCAACTGTAATTGATGTGCTTTCTGGGTTTTGAATCAGTAGTTTTTCAATTCTTTTCCCTTTCACTTTATAATATTAAAAGTATGTCAAATAAAAAGTAAAACAAGTAGAGCTTCAAAAAACGCTCCGAATTCGGATTAGTAAATTTAGTATGTACTTTATGTTTAATAGCCTTTGCTATTTCAAATTATCCATTACGCAACTTATTTCATTTATCCTACTCTACAGAAGTAAACCCAAAACAATAGAAAACTGTGCATGTTAATCCAATTCCCAAAAACGATGACAAAAGCGATCCCTCCGGCTATACAGGCCTAGATCTTAATAAACAAGAAACTGACCAAATATCTACGACAGTCAAGGTATTGTTCACGTGGGTCAATATTGATTTAGATCCCACCGGTCCACTGGTAATTTAATGACATATACCTTAACGAGAAGCTAAATATCTGTTTGTACAATTCGGATGACAAATATTGTGGCCCTGAGCATTTTTAAGGCTTTCTAATTTTCATTTTTGATTCTACACTTTTGTTTCAGGAAGATAAAATTTCAGCGGTTTGAAAGAATATTAATCGAAAATTCATCTCGAACGATCATATGTTTGTTGTTGCAAAAAAATGCATTTCAAATGTAAGACTTACTTCTCCCCCTGTGACCTCCTCTTGAAATTCTATAAAGCTTTCATACGAACCAAAATGGAGTAGAATTCTCACATATAGGCTGGCGCTTCTATTAATGCGTTAAAACATTGGAGATAGTCTAAATACGGTCTAATCAATAACCCAAATCAGCTCAACTAAGCTCATCTTGCTCGTCTTGGTTAAATCCGCTCCCTTAATTAAATCTATATTACAGTTAAATCTATATTACAGTTCACTTAAGCGGTTCCCCGTGAAACATGTAGAGCAGTATGTGCTCATCACTACACCGTAGAAAGTCCTAGTTATGGAAATTCATTTATAATCTCAACATCCCGAATGTGGAACCAAATTCCATCTTATGAGTTGCCAAAACATGATAAGTTCTATATTTATGTCCAAACTAAATTCAAGGCGAACATTAACACATTTTTTTGTGAAATTAACAAGAGTCTTTAATTTTTTAAAAATGTTTATTAAATTTCACCAAGAGTGTACAAGTGAAAGCATAAAAGCTATATTAACACTGTCGTTTGTAATTGTCCTACTTCCTTTCTTAATTTTCATTTCCCATCCTAGCCAAACGTACCTATCGGTATAAAAGGTTCACACCTAGTGTTTTGGCTATGTATAAAAAAAATGTATTACAATTTCTTATCTGTAAGCACATAAAAAAGCATGCTCTCCGGTAGCTTTATGCAACATTGAAACAAACGTTTTAGCATTGATGAAACAATATTTTCACCCATCAATCCACAGATTTATAACTGACTTATAAATAGCCTTAGCTGATGTAATACATTTTTTATAATATGCTTTATCAAGCCAAATTGTTGATCATTTTACCGAAAAACATTTTTCCATAACACAAAAACTTTAATGGTTAGAATAAATAAGAAAGATTTGTTAGAAAAAGGGTGCAGTTACGTATAAATTTTTCAAAATAATTACATAAAAGCAACCTGAAAAAACATGTGTCCCTTAAATACATACTCTATTTGCTGAAATCTCATTTATACAGATCTATTTTGAGACCAAAGAAATGAATCAATCTGATTTGGTTTTTGAAATATTTACCGTTATTCAAACATGAACGATTTCAAATTGTCAGTGGCTACTTGATGCCACCTTTAATGCTATAGTGACCTTCATAGACCTTCATGATAGAATTCAATAGAGTATCACCCCTTATGAAATCCATTGCAATCGGGCACTGCCCATTTTCTAAACAACAAAATACAATGTAACTAAATCAGTTCGCTGCCTTACAATTTTTTTATTATCAATACGACTACTTTCAATACACTCTGTATTTGTAAAATATGAAATAGAATTTACAATAATATTCTTTTTTATTTATTTATTAACTTGCAACATTTATATAAAGTGTACAAGAATCATATACTTCTATTACTTCAATAGACATTATACTTCTCTTCAATATTTACAAACTCTATAAGTCTAAAACAACAAAAAAAAAAACAAACCTAATGAACAGGTAAGAATTTTTTTATTTTTTTTATTTTATTTTTGGTTTTTTTTTTTTTGGTTTGTGCTACTTTTAAATAACGTGTTTATTGATAATTATAAGGTTGGGCCTCAGGTAAAAATAATAAAAAATAATAAAAAAAAGTTGAAAAAAAAAAAAATTAAATATTCAATTTGAAATATTCAGTCAATGTTTAATATAGACTGTAGTTAATGTATATAGAAATGGGCCTACGACAAAAGAATTTGTTTTTACAACCAAACTCTACAAAATGATTCATGAGACAAATTTATTAATATGAAAAAAAAAAATTATTTGAATGCATGCATATTACATTGCTAGAAAGAGATAGAAATATAAAATTTTAGTTATGGTTTTATGTAATTTTTCTTACTTTGGAAAGGTCGCGGTTAAATTAAACAAAAATAATAAATAAATTAATTAACATTATTATTCAGAAAGTTTACTTACTTTAGAACTGTATTTTATTTGACTTGTGAAAATGAATAAAATGTAGTTGTGTGTATAGGATGTAGGTATTAAAGAAAAATATTTAAAAGATTTTAAACAAGAGATTCTGTCATATTTTGGTAGGTTGTTGAATATTTTAGAATTTATTTTTTAATATTTTCAGCTTTCTACTACTTTTGGAAGAATATAGGGTGCCTCTGCATACTTCCATACTTCACTAATGGCTTACAATTACTTTCAATGGCTTCCAATTACTTCGAGGATCAGTTTTCTCACCTGCTCGGTTTTTGATATTTATCAATGATATTTTCCAATCAACTTTCAATCCTATCCATAGTTTTGCAGACGATAGCACTCTAGTAGCATCCTTCAAAAGCATATGCTAGAATACCAGTTACTGTTACTAAACGTAACATGATATCCAGCACACTCAACCATGACTTAACCCTTATTTTCGACTGGGGAAAAAGTAATAGATTTGAATTTTTAATATCCAAAACTCAAAATTCTTTAGTCTCGCGCAAAACTATTCCGGTTGTACCTATTCAGCGAACCCAACACTTGAATCTTCTGGTCAATAATAAAAGTCAACAATAAAATTATAAGGAATGACCATATCTTTGACATTGCTAAAAATGCCACCAGATGTTTTGGGTCAGTCGCAGTGTAAGTTCCAAGATAGTCATTAAAATTGGCTATGGGAATACTTTTGTATAGTCAAAGTTTCCCGTATGTAGAACCATATTCCAACAAACGTGTTCCCCAATGCAAAAATATACCTACATACAATCTATAAAAGTTGAAAAATATTATTAACAAATTTATTCAAAAGGTCCCTACTGATCAAAAGGACATTTTTCTTTCTACAATCCTCAATTAGTCCAAACTGTACATTCATTTATAAAGTTAAAAGTATACAAAAGAAAACTAAGAGACTAAGATACTAACATCCTCGAAGTCTTACACATCAAGTTTATTGATGGAAAAATGGAATTTTATTACAATATACTCAGAGCACACACCGACGATTTTTTCCAATAAAAAACTGTCGTGATTAAAAATTGCTCAAAAATATCTCAGTTCAGGTATGGAGAGTTTTTAGCAATAATAGCATTCGCCAAGGGCTTGTATTATAATATTTAAATATTCTATGATAGTAATAATGTATAAATGCTACAAATCTTATGATATGTTATGTCACTTAGATAAACGATTAAACTGACGAAACCACATTGACTACAAAAGGAAACAGCTCGGTATTAAGTGAAAAATCATGTATTGGCTCATAGGGAGAACATCACAACTCTCCTTAAAAAAAACAAAAAATGGTGGTGCAATTACATACTTAAACCAATCTGAACTTATAACATTCAACTATGTGGAGTAGCAGCCAAAACAAAACATACAAATCCACATTCAACGAATTCAAAATAAAGTAAATCTTTACTGCATAGTTCGCACCAAATCATGTAATACTACTCAAATACACCAACAACATCAACAACAGATTGGGGTAACATCCAAATAATATTTTAACCCACACTCTGATAAATACGCCTAGAACTAGAACTTTACTTAGAGATATAGTTTAAGTCGAAATTAATTACGTTGGCGCAGTAGGTAGAACATCTGCGTTGTCTGAACTATCCCAGGTTAAATTCCTGAAGAAAGCAAACTAATTTTATTTGTTTTTCGACCTGATCCAGTACTTGGTGTCATTGAGATAACATAATTGATAATAAAAAATAATAGGCCCACATCTCAAAAGAAAAAAAGCCCAGAAATATGCTGATAAGCTGATATATTTTATATCTTATATCTTATATCTTATATCTTATATCTTATATCTTATGTCTTATATCTTATATCTTATATCTTATATCTTATATCTTATATCTTATATCTTATATCTTATATCTTATATCTTATATCTTATATCTTATATCTTATATCTTATATCTTATATCTTATATCTTATATCTTATATCTTATATCTTATATCTTAAATCTTATATCTTATATCTTATATCTTATATCTTATATCTTATATCTTATATCTTATATCTTATATCTTATATCTTATATCTTATATCTTATATCTTATATCTTATATCTTATATCTTATATCTTATATCTTATAACTTATATCTTATATCTTATATCTTATATCTTATATCTTATATCTTATATCTTATATCTTATATCTTATATCTTATAACTTATATCTTATATCTTATATCTTATATCTTATATCTTATATCTTATATCTTATATCTTATATCTTATATCTTATATCTTATATCTTATATCTTATATCTTATATCTTATATCTTATATCTTATATCTTATATCTTATATCTTATATCTTATATCTTATATCTTATATCTTATATCTTATATCTTATATCTTATATCTTATATCTTATATCTTATATCTTATATCTTATATCTTATATCTTATATCTTATATCTTATATCTTATATCTTATATGTTATATCTTATATCTTATATCTTATTCTTATATCTTATATCTTATATCTTATATCTTATATCTTATATCTTACATCTTAAATCTTATATCTTATTATTATATCTTATATCTTACATCTTAAATCTTATATCTTATATCTTACATCTTAAATCTTATATCTTATATCTTACATCTTATATCTTATATCTTATATCTTATATCTTATATCTTATATCTTATATCTTATATCTTATATCTTATATCTTATATCTTATATCTTATATCTTATATCTTATATCTTATATCTTATTTTGTTTTTGTCTGAAGCCTTTAATAACAACAATAATAATAATGAAAAAACAGTTCATTATGAACGAAAGAATGAGAATTGACAGAATATTTTTTTAATGTATTATGAAAGTACATCTAGCCGTGTAGGAGAAGTAAAATGTAGTGAGAAAATAGTATCAATTATATTGTTGTTTCTATTTTGAGCTCTAATGTACATACTATTTTAAACTGCACCCATACTTTACTAGATTAGCAGTGGCATTATACCAGTAAATAAATAAATAAATAAATGGATCATTAATTTCATACCATTCTGTAGTAGAAACATAATTACATTGTAAACAATAATTATTGCATTTCATACATTCATTCATGCTCTTCTAAAAAGTAATATTTTCAGTGGAAAATATCAAAGAGAAAAATTTTAAGCATTATTTGAATTTCACCTGGTCTCTTTGCTAACATCAGCAGAACATTCAGGTAAAAAATTTTAATACTACCTAAAATAATAAAACTAATATAATTTGTGTATTAGTAAATAATAAATAAAAATTTTTATTGTAGTTGTATAAAACATATTATTTTTTAATGAGCTTGAAAAATATTTTCAATACAAATAATCTTAATTCTGAATTCTAAAGAATCATCATAACATAACAGTTACCACAAAATAGCACAAAAAGAACGTGATGTACAAGAAAAGGAAAAAAAAAAATTATGTGTATGTGTATATGCATATACCATCTTTGTTATTTTTATTTCACCTGGATTCTATATTTTTACTGGTTTTTCTTTTAATTATTTCACATTTTTATCAGATATAAATTTTTATTGGAGGCTGTTTTTAATTTTCTTTTCTGATGCGTTCTTTGGGTTCTGCTGCTAACAGTGTTTCACCTTTAATTTAATTTTTTTCAACGCAAAATACATTCTGTTGGAATTATATTTACACTTAATAATCTTTGAGTAAATTTCATAAATTCATATTGTCATTTAATGAGAAAAAAAAAACAAAAACAAAAATAAAATAAAAAAAAAATGATTTAGAACAGTTCTGGAACAGGTAAAGCAACTCTGGTAAAAATGATAAAAAAAATTGTCAGTGGTGATTGTTGAAAAATATGAGTTTTTTTTATTTACTATTAGAGTGAACGGTTGTAAAACAACTCAAAATAATAATTTGAATTAAGAACGCATGTTTGAATAAATTTTTGAAAATAATAACAATAACAATAAAAAAAAAAATGTTTGGTTTTTTGATTGGTCTCACACCAAAGTCAATTCATCTATTGAAATTTTATTTTGTTTTTGTTTTTTTAAATTTATGATTATTTTATTATAGGCTGCGGATTAAAAATTGTATTAAAGAATTGATGGTTCATCAGTTAAGCTCTTGACAATGTTCTTAATTAGATAAAATTACTTTGTAATATTACAAAAAGGTTATTAGTTCATATAGTATTTTGTATAAAAATGAATAAATCGTGTGAGTTCAAAGTTTTAAAATAAAAATCGTTGTTAAAATTGATTGAATTAAAATTGAATTAAATTCCTGGAAATATTTAGTGTTGTCATAGCTTATAACTATTACATAAAATTTAAATGCTAAGTACATGTCACTTAGCATAACTATCACAGGGCCAACAGATTTTATGCCTATTTTACATAATCAGCAACATATATCAGCCATGTCATACATCAGCATCTGCTAATCAGCATAATGTAAACCAGGCATTAAAGTCAGGTTGAATCTGATGCAGGGTGAAATAAATAGAATTAAAGCTGTATTGAAGATAGGAAGCAGGGGAATGTCTAACCTTTTAGAAAAGTAAAATTATGTCCAAAACCTTTGTTAATTTTTAAAGTATCATGAGGGTTGGGGTATATACCTATGAACACATACTCAAATAAAATAAATGCCTTGTGAAACATTGCTATAATTGCTATAAAATCAAATTTGAGTAAACTTTTGTAACCAAAAACGCAAAAATGGTTTATAAAAAAAAAAAATAAACACATTTTTTAATGGTCAAAGATTACCTTGTTTTCATCACATTTTCAGTATATTATCATTACTATCCAATGTTTATTAACTAAATTTATTTTTTATTCAGTTTCTGAAAATTCACTGTAATTTTAAAGTACCTACGCGTAAAGCATTTGATTAATTGTAACAAAGTATAGTCAGTATAGTCTTTGGCAACAACGTCTTCAAAAAATTGTTATATAATAATGGCTAATTAGCCTTTGCATCACTATGCTCGTTAAGGCTGTACATTATTGTTTAATTTCGTCACTATTATTTAATTTATAGTCAGAAGAACAGATAGAGAATAAATCACTAACGTAAGACAATTAAACTAAACTATACCCTTATTGACAACATCATATAAGCCGAGGCTACGAAACTCTAATAACATTAATTATTTACAATTACAATATTTTCACAATAAAATCAATTAAACTAGTCAACTCTGTCGTTTTAATATCAGTTTAAAAAATAATAAAATGTATGTGAGCCCACATTTATAACATTTCTGTCAAAAATTGATAATAAACAAATAGAACATTTACCCTATAATTTCTAAACAAAAAATAATACCACTAAAATCTATAGTCCAATTTATCAATGAACGAAAACTAAAAGTCAGGCGAGCTCTCGAAACACAATAATATAATAACAGTGACTGAAATAAGAACTGTATTTGAATTGATTCATAAATCCAGAGAAACCGTACAGAGTTTGATGTATGTTTTAGAAATATTTAGTAATATTAGGGGTGTTAGAGATATCCAAAAGTGGAATCGGATACAAGAAGAAGAATTCTGAAGTTTTTTTTTACCACTTTAGCTGTATATTCATTACTGTTAATTTGCGATCATATTTGCGACCTAACTTGAGCTACATGCTCTACACTGTCCTTTTGAGTTGTTTCACTCATTCGTCCAAACCTGTATAATTGTTGTAAAACATACACTATGTATTGCGAATAGATATGGACTACATACTTTTGCATATATTGTATTCATATTTACGAGTCTATGGGATGAAAAATTTTTACCTAACTGCTTTTACACAGAGATCTGGAATGTACATACAATATCTATTACATACAACAGCTTTTTCTTTAGAATTTGTATGGTATATATCTACTAATTTAAATGTGGGAAACTATACCAATGATGTTAGCAAATTCTGCCCGTTTTGATATATGAACCAATTCACCTATAATTCTTATTTCAGTCAATATTAATGTGTATTAAAAAATTAACGATAGATTGATTTACTATAATGTACTGTTTAGATTATGTACATACTATCTCCAGCTAGCTTCACACTATAAACGATTTAGAGAAGATTAGGCGTCAATTTATTATTATTATTATTATTATTATTATTGAATTGACCATACATTAAATTATGGCCAATTTTATAAGCACTAGCTGCAGAAGCTTTCGGCTTAACTTCAATTAAAGTATATGTAATTGGAATACACTACAATTTACGTCATTTTAAAAATAAAATATTTTTTCCATCAACTCAAATTCTAAAATATTTGAATATGCACATTTTGATTGCAAAGCCAAAATTAATAACAAAACAGAATATCGATTTTCGAGCAAAAAATAATATCAAAATTAATCATTTTATTAACATGAAAGATCGAATGAATAATTTTTGATTTTAAGTTTGGTAGGCGGAAGAAACCATACAAAATTCACAAACAATTTCATTTCATTTTTATTTTTTTGTTTTTATTTTTTATTCTTTAAATTTCATACCAAATGTATCTCTTGTTTGTCCAACGAAAATTAATTAATATGATTCCATTCACTTCGAAATACATTATTTTGGTTGATGAAATACAATACCCTAGTAATTACTAAGTAAAAAAAAAATTGTTTGAAAATATTTTTCTTAAGAATTTTTGGTCTTACTGAGAGGGGTCATATTAGTGTCCCTTGTATTTTAAAAAATATTGCGATATCATGGCTATATTCATTTAAAGAAATGTGCATGATGAAACCAAAAAGAAATTCAATTTAAAAAATAAAAAAAAATAAAATTATTGTCAAAGTAGCTTCACGTGCTGGAGTCTTAAAACAATGATACACGTTTCATATTATAGAATTGTATTTATTTATATTATGATTATGCAAATTAGTTTATAATGGTTTCGCAAAATAAAAAATTTTATATTGCAAAATTATTTAACTACTTAGGTGGCCATAACAGACTATATAGGTCCCGCGTTTGACTTATCAGAGTCGTCCATTTTTTGCCGGTCAGTGGGGACTTCTTTCCAATTGAAGATATGAAATTGTTTCATGTCTGCCGATATATTATCTTTCCAACAAACATTATTTACCAACATCGTAAAACTCCTAAATAAAATTAGCCAGTCCCGTCTAGCATATTTTGGACACCATATTACGACGCACTTGAAAAAATTTTTTTTTTTTTTTTACCAGATAGTAGTAAATCATCGAAAGAGGCTTCAGCGAATTACCGGGGAAGGCAGTTTGAAGGACTGTGGGACTTTAACCCACTAAAAACTCCTATCATTATTGCAACATTAAAACTAGTCTTATAGACTAACCATTAATTTACATTTGACTCAAGGAAACTAAGATACCTCTGATCTACCAAAATCCAATAAGATTTTAATAAATAAAAGGTTTTAACCTAACTCAAGAGTGGTCTTGTTCGTTTTAGTCGCTTAACAAAGTTTTGATTGTCAATTAAGCTGGAAGCTTCGGTATTGACATGTTGGATCAGAAGAGTTTTATGCCGTGCAGCGCATTTCATTATTTCGTCTTTTACACATCAGATCTGCAGATCTCGATGAATATCGGCTTTGCGAACATACCATGGAGCATTGACTATGTTGCGCAGTACCTTATTTTGGAACGTTTGGATATTTTGAATATGGATTTGTTTAGCGCATCCCCATATTTGAATACCGTATGCCCAGACTGGCTTCAATATTTGATTATACATCAAAATTTTGTTATAGGTCGGACCGTAGAATTCTGCCCAATCAACCAGTATATTTCTCTATATTTGAACTGGAGTTCTTGTTTTTTGATTTTCACATGCTCTTTCCATTTCAGTTTTTCATCCAAGGTCATGCCAAGATATTTAGCTTTATTGTCGTATGGAATCACGACATCCTTAATTTTAACTGAGAGAGGAGTTACTATGTTTTTATAGGTGAAGTTTACATGACTAGATTTGGCTTAATTTAATTTAATTTTCCATTTTTTGCACCAGTTGGAAATTTTATCATTAGCTTTTTGCAGTTTGTTTGTAGCTTCTTCTATAGTAGAACCAATTGCCATCAACGAAGTGTCATCTGCAAAGCTGGCTATTTTTATATTTTCTACTTCGGGTATATCGCAGGTGTATAACAAATATAAAATTGGACCCAGTATACTAGCTTGCGGTACTCCAGCTTTTATATCTCTTAGAGAGGAAGGAGGCTTCTAATGGGAAGAACCGTCACAGATACAACACGTATATATCAACCTTGAAACAGGATTGAAAAATTCTCGGATTAAAAAGATGCGATCGTTTAGGCTGTTAAGACATTATTCTTTAATTTCGTCACTATTATTTAAAGTAAATTTAAAAGAGCAAAGTAAAAGAAAGGAAATTAAATTAAACTAAACTTGCATTGATAATATCAGAAAATTTGGTAGTTGAATGTATATTCAACTGGGTGGCGTAGTATTTAGATCGAAAGGTTTCAGGTTCGATTTTGACGAAGACAAAAAATGTTTTCTGTATTTTTCGACCTGGTCCAGTACCCTGTATCATTATGATAAATAGTTGGGAGTTTTGGTTATCACTAAAAATAATATGGAACTATGCTGTATTATGAAGGCGAATTACTCTACAGTAGATATTTCAGCATTTAAATTAGTTTATACCATAAAAATTCTACAGTAAAAGCTATTGTATGTGATTGTATATTCCAAATCTTTGTGCACTAAATGAATACTTCTTAAGCCAAATTTAATTGTTTTATATTTTATAGTTTAAATTATGTTAAAATCTAAACTTCGCATTTAGTAATTTATTATACTTAAAAAAAAAAAAAAAAAAAAAATTGTGCTGAATTATTGAATTATTTTGTTGTTACTTTAGTTTTAATTTGTAGTAATAGTGGAATCAAAAATACTCTGTACGAGCGAATGTGCTCCCTTGAGATGAAATGTTAAATAAATAAATAAAAATAAATAAAAATAAAAACAGTTAGGGTGTTCATCCCATAGACTTGTCCTAATAATTATATAACAAAAAAAAAAACGAAAGAAGATCAATTGACCGATCTCCATCCGTCAGACAGACCAATTACAGCTTCTAATTTGAAGATATACCATAGATACAACACATATATGCGGCTAAGACAATGGCCAACTTTCAAACAGGATTCCAAAATTCTATCGTATTAAAAAAAAACAATTATTGTCACTACGCTTTGAGTAGGCTAAATGGATGTAAAAGAACAAGAGTGGCATAAGAATTGTTTGACAATGTTTTATTTCTATAGTATAAATGTAGATGGAGGAGCAATTATTTTTCTTACTATACAAATTCTAATACCTAAAACAATACCTAATCTTATGGCTGTCATTGTCAAAAGCATTTATATTTCAATAAAAACTAAATTCTGGTTTATGTCCTCCTAAAAAAGAATAAGTACAACGATTTTTGTTCTTCTAACATATTTCATATATATATATATATATCTTTTGATATTGATATATATATATCAAATATGTTATATATATGCATATAATATACCAACATCGCTAAATTGTACAATCAGGTACAAATATATATTTCCATTTCATGACTTTTAGGGGAAACAAAAATTATTAAAAAGAAACTCTTTTTGTTGTTATTGTTTTTTTTTTTTTTCATTTTTTTTTTTAGTTACATGAACACCTTTCGCATTTTCTCGTTTAAAGAAGAACTTTAATTCCACATGATCTCATATAATGTATATATAACCAAATTGTTAATGTTAAGCTATATTTTTTCAATGATGATGATGATGATGATGATGATGATGATAATGATGGTCCTGATAACTATAATGTCATCAATATCATGATAATAAAAAAAAAACAAAAACAATAAAAATAACAAAATAATAATCAAACAGGTTGTCAGGTTGCATTTTACTGTATAGACAGAGAGTTTTCTTTTTATGTACCTTATACGATTTATTACTTAGGAGGATTCATATATTATGTATATGTATGTATGTATGTATAGTGCCATAAAGATAATGTTAAATAGGGTATTTTAGAAAACAATAAAAAAGTTACGAGAGTTGAAAGATTTTTATTCTGTTATACTTAATATGGGCATTTTAAAATTATTGACCGAGAGCGATTTGCTAAAAAGAAATATATACGTATATTATATATATGTACATATATATATATACAATATTTATGAAATTTGTTTATAATTCAGTCTGATTAAGTATTGCAGTAAAACTAAAGGCTAAAGCCTAAGGATCTTTATTAAATTGGTTTGGTTCGTTTTAATAAGATGCTGTCATGCACTGGTATACTTCTAACAAGATTTTGTGTCCGATTTTTATAAAACCTATTACATATTATAAAAAATATAAACATATTTTATTAAATATTTGTCTAGTTATAATTTCTATCATAAATAAAGAACCAGATTACTTAAAAGTTACATTTAAGAGCTTTTTTAACATTAGAAAGAGAAAGAGATAGGTATAGTGTTAATGTTAAGAAAATTAACATTATGTTTTATTTATTTATTTATATGCAAATGTACTTAAAACACTTAAAATACTTAAAATCGAGTCATAAATAATAATGTTAAATAAATTTTATTTAAAATTTAACAAAAATTTAATTTTAATATTAAAATTTAGTTTGAACTCTGCTTAAGTAGAGAAATAAAAAAAAAAGAGAAAAATATGCTTATAAGAAGAATAATAGCTAAAGCTTGTGTTTCAAAAGGATGTATTATGCCCAACGACTAAGTAGGGTAGGATATATATGGTGAGGATAATGATCAACGGATGCTAGAATAAATCTTGGACGTATTAACCAAAATTTTAGAACGTTAAAAATTTTAGAGAGCTTACAAAATTTGTTTATTCAATCTATTATTTTGATAGAGACTGGTACAACATATAAACATATAAAATTGTATTTAAGTCGCTTTAACAAAAAAGAAAATATTGTCTGAGCCTGCCATGGTTTTTAAGTCATGTGGTTAAATTAGTTAAGTAGTAGACATTTGTTTAATTTCTTCTGGTAGTTCTTAAAGCACATTATACTCCATTCATTGTCCTATATTTGACTTATAATTGTTCTATATTTGTTTTATATCGATTTATTTGTTAAAATCAAATTTAAGCACTCTTTATAAACGTTATGACACTCTTTATAAAAACCAAATTCTTAACTTCTAATAAGAACAATAATAGCTAAAGCTTGTATTTCAAAAGAATGTATTATGCCGAATGACTAAGATGGGTAGGATATATTATATGGTGAAAATAATGATCAACGGACGCCAGAAAAAATCTTGGACGTATAATAAAATTTTTAGAACGGTAAAAAATTTAGCGAGATTACAAATTTGTTTATTGAATCTACAATTCTGATGGAGAGTGATACAAAATTTTATATTTAAGTCGCTTTAACAAAAAATAACATATTATGTCTGAGCCTGTGATGCTTTCTAAGGCAAGTATGTTAAGTAGTAGACATCTGTTCACTTTTTCTGGTAGATCTTGAAGCATATTATACTTTATTTATCATATTAATTGTCCTATATTTTTTTTATATTGATTTATTTGTTAAAATCAAATTTAAACACTGTTTATAAACGTTATGACACTCTTTATAAATATGATGATTTATGACAATTCGCTTTTGTTTACCTCAAAAATAAAAATAAAAATGAGTGCCTACATATATCTAATTGATTGATCTGATAAAACTAAGTTTATGTCGTAAGTAGATATTGGAGAGGTTTGCTACATACTTTTTTTTAAGTACCAACAGTGCTTGATGTTACTTCAACGTCTGGTATATCTTCCAAATTTAACACATAGGCGGCATCACACGCACTAGGAGGATATACCAGACAGGCGTCAGGCAACACAACAACAAACAACACGACAAAGAAAATGGAAAATGCGGGTCCAAAGAAACCTCTTACAAAACTTTTCTTTCTTCTAGAACGTGGACTCAGAGAAATAACTTCTCAGCAATATCCAGATACCAGTACCAATATACTAGAAACAAAAATTTACAACAAATTTACATTAAAGAAAAATCATTAATTATAAAAAATAAATAGCTTACAAAAAAATATATTTGTCATGCTATTGATTCGGAAAAGGGTTAGCTCGGGCGCAGTTAATCAAACAGTACATATCATCATCATTGTCCTGTAAGGCCATCCGTGAGAAAAGGGATGTTACAGAGAAGGGTTTTAGTTGTACATAATTTTTAGACTAGCACTTTTTCCAGTGTCATACAGCTTTTGGCACATATTATTTAAGGCTCCATTCATATGTGACAATAAACACACATCGTTGGCATAATCTGAGTGGTTGATACGTCCGAAAGAACGAAGTCACTACATACCGTTCCTCTCGTTTACAACAATATTAGTAGTCATTATGTTATCCATTATACTATTAAAAACAATGTGGGTGATAAAATATAGCTTTGTCTTACTTCCTGACACACCTCGAAACAATTTGTAAGCTATACTCGATGTAAGACGCAACATCTTGCATCTATTTAGCATACTTTTAGTTACAGATATAATTATGTTCGGGAATGCATCTCGTACTAAATGGTTCCCAAATATAATCGCAATTTAGTATGTGACCTGAGACATACATATGCGTAATATATAAATTATGTATAAAAATAATACGCGTATCTACTAATTTAAAATAAAACAGAAAATTTCAAATTTTACTTTTTTAAACCAACTTGTCATTAATATTATTTGAAACTATACAGCTCCAATGTGATTTTTCACCTTCTGTACAATATTTTTCAAGCCAGATCTTTTAAGTAGTAATATTTATTTGAAATACCTTGTGGCTAATTTAAACAATTCCATTTTATGGTTTGTATAAGTATCTTGAAATGCATGATACTAACAGTAAAAACAGTTTAAGAATTACCGTATTTGTTATTAAATAAAATTAATTCTACAATTTTGAGAGTATTTCAAACCCGAAATATAAAAAGCGTTTTACACCTCGAAAGTACCGTTATAAAATATTTTGTGAAAATGGAAAGCTTGGCCATTTTGTAAAATAGGTTTAAACCAATACACTCCAAGATCCAGTTCTAGTTTTTTTTTGCCATCTAAACTTTGCGTCTAGCTTTATACCAAGATATTTTGCAGAATGACGATATTGTTTAATCATAGTGGAATGTGAGACTTAATTGTTTTATTTGTAAAATTAACGTTCTTGAATTTTGCTTCATTCAGTTCAATTCTCTATCATTTACACCAAATGGAGATTTTGTTATTGGTTTGCTGCAAATTATTAGTAGCTTCATTTATATTTTTACCGACTGCTAATATAGCCGTGTCATCTGTGTGTGAATATCACTAGTGTATATTAAATATAGTATGGGGCCCAGTATTAGGTCAGTGTTTTGTGAAGGGATATTTTTTTAACTTAGTTAAATTATCTTAAATTATTTTATATTTTAGTTAAGCTCAATTATAATTTTTAAGATATGTGAAACTGCTCTCCGGATGCTCTTAGGCAAATAACTATACTATATATTGATTATACAATGACCCCAATCGCTCCCCACAATGACAAATAAAATAAAAAATGTATTTTAATTTCCCTAGATACTAATATCCTGTATCTAACTAAACATCAAAGATCAAGAACATCCTAAAACTTTTATAGAGATATAAATTAATATGACAAAGGCAGGCGATAATATATTTCAAAACTCAACAGATAATTTATTAAAAATTTTCTATTCTTATTATTTTCCTATAAATTAAAAATAAATTTAATCACTTTTTTTATTATGAAGGCCGAAAAATAAGAGTATAGGTACTTAATGGAAAATTATTACGGCAAACTCATTGAGAATAAAATTAACTAATTTTCATGTTAAAAGTTAAATTTTACAGGACTATTTTTTTAAGTTTATGTTATTGAATATGCGTCTGTTGTATAACAATGAAATCATCATCATCAGTTGGTTCTACCACTCCAAATTCATGTTAATTTCGCTTGCATTCATTCTTCTCTATTATACGGATATTTTATCCGTTAAATCTAATCTTTCAACAGTTGTGTTCGACTTTGTCCAGTCATCTGAATACTGTGTCCAAACCGTTTGTTACTGCCATCCTGTTACCAGTCATTCTAACTATACATGTCCTATTCATTTTAGTCGTTGTGCATTAATAAATTTTACAATATTATGGTCTTTAATTAGTCCTTCCAACTCTTCGTATGATCTATATAATTTAGTTGGTGTAGTTGTTATTTATTTTGGGATTTATTTTAATTTAAATTTATATTATTTAAATTCTAACATTATTAGTTTAATTGTCAGAACAGCCCTTTGTGTCCATTGAAAATTTTTTGAACTAATTGAATTCTGTTATCAATTAAATAAAAGCAAAATAAAAAATGGAAATATATTTGTAGGTCATAATAAAGTATTGAATAAAGGTCTAACAGTATATGGACAGTGGGGCTAATTCTATTTATTTTTCTTATTATTCTAAAAATTTTAATAAAAATATTTGAACTCAAATACAAATTCAAAATTTAAATAAAATATGATTTTATTGTAACTATACATATGTTTTTATATAAAATACATACATATATTATGTATACCTATATTACATTTATATTTATATATATACAGTGAAACCTGTGAAGTTTGGCACCCTTACAACATGGGCACTCGCATAAATTGGGCCAAAATTTAACAACACAAAAAAATTGCATATAAAATTGGTTCAAAATACAGTTTTATGTTGTAACTGTATATCTTGTATAACTTGATCATTCCTTCCCTCATATTACTTAACTTTTTGTAAATAGAACACCTATAAAAGATGGCGATAGCATTTTTTTTTATTGTAAAACTTTTAAAATTTTTTACACAAAAAGTGAATACCATGTGAAAAAATGAGTAAAGGGGATGAGTAGATAACAGATTTTGTTTTAGCAAGTGATACTCTGGATAATTTGAATAAAGTTCTTTTGTATGTCACAGAGCTGCATTAATAAAGTATGAACATACATATTAAATATAATAAATTATTAATAACTTAATTGTCTTTTGTTTCCATTTAAATAAAAAAAATACTTACAAGTTGGTCAACTGTAAATGTTGGACAAAAATTTTCGAACAACTTAGATCGGTTTCACTGTAATATTTTATTATATATATATTTATATTAAACAAATAATAGATAGATAGATGTAGATTAATAGATAAATAGTTAAGTGAAATAAATAATTCAAGTTATTATATTTAAATTTAATTTAAGTGTTATTACATTTATACTGAGTTCAGATGTACTTACATCTATTTCTACAACTGAAATATTTAATTATTATTGTTATTTTACATTTTCATTTTGTTTTTTATTATTTACAAAAATATATAAATAAATTTTCAAAATTAGACCATATACTATTTAATTTTATTTTTATTAAAACTTATATACCTAATTACTATCTAACCTAGCGTAACTATATTCACTAACCTACTTTACTAATCTACTTAACTTAAATTTTCCATTTAGCAAAAAAAAAATTAAAAAAAAAATATTGGTAAGCTCCTTACAAGTGAATTTTCAGAAAATTAACATTTTGTAGCAAAAAGAAAAATCCAATTGGTGTTCTATTATCAGTGACACCAACCTATTATTTTGTTTTATCATAGACTTGTTTTAGGTGATTATAAAAATTGAAGATGGGACATTAACACTAACTTAAAAATTTTATTTCAAGCTATACTCGACGAGTGTTTGTGTGTATTTTGCTTTATATATCATATTATATCCAATTCCGTGGAAGGTAAGTAGGTTAAAGTGGCTATTCTAAACTGGACATGCATATTATATTTAAGTAAAAAAAACACATAACATATTAAAGTAAAATATTAAAATCGTCATATCAATAATATATTTTTTTTTTTATATATTTGGCTATTTTCAATATCACACTGAAATTAATAATTTCAGATACATTTTTTTCAATATGAAATATCATTATTTTATTTCCAATCAATATTTTAATATAATATTTATGAAGTGTTGAAACAAATAATAACAACAAAAATAAATTTATATTATTTACGCAATCACTTTGAATATTCACACATTTTAATATACATTTACATATATACATATAATATAGAGAGTCAATTATTTAAAAAAAAATAAATTCCTAAATAATAGACAAAAATTTTGTGAACAATTTTCAATTGAATTCAAGTTCATGGTCATTTCACATCAAATATAATATAGAGTATGAGTGCAGGATTAATGAACCCCAGTTAATAAATTTTATAGCCACAAAAATGTTTAAGTAATAAAAAAAAAAATATATATATATATTTTTTTGTTAATTAAGATCACCTATAAATATAAATTTATAATGTACTTTTACTTAAAAGCACATTAATTGTATTCCATTCACCACCTTAATGGTGATGGCTCCCATTCTACAAATACTAAATTTTTTTTTTTTTGTAAGTATTATTGTGTATAGTTTTTTTTTTGTTTGTTGATATTATTTCTTTCATACTATAACTATATTGTTGTTAATGCTTACAAAAATATTATTTTCTAAAGTTTTACTTATTGCCTATTCTTTTATTTATTCAGTTTGTTTTTTTTTTGTTCAAAGAGAGAATTTTCATATAGAATATTTATAATATTTTTTGCGCCACCACCAATAACCTCTAACTATACCTTTAAAAATAAATATTCAATAGTATTGTTTAGTTTATTTATTATTATTATTTTTTTTATTCAATTCCTAACTATATTTTCAATATTTCTATCTACTTTAAACTAAAATACTAATGTTAGTTAATATTATAGAGTCTCTCGGAAAATTAAAATTTTGAGCAAATCACATATATTTGTTATTCTCTCTAATCTTTTATTCAGTTTTAATAAAATTTAAACATTAGGAATAGGATGGGGCCTGGGAGGACGTTAAACTTGTTATTTTCTCTCATATGTTTTGTTTCTCTTTTTTTTGTAATATAGAAAAAACAAAAATCGTAATCATAAATTAAATTTTTTATTTTTATTTTGTTGTATGATTCGTGCTTTTTGTATCGCGTTTCTTTTGTTAATTTTACTATTTTTTTTTGTTTATTATTTTCTATTTGTTATTTTTTTATTCTCTATTTCAATATAGGTATATGTATATAAAACTAAATAAAAAATCGCGTTTTTCAATTCAATTGCAAGGTAAGTGTAGTAAAAGTATCTATAAAATAATTTAAAAATTTTACTACACTGGAAAAAAATTTAAGCTAATTTCAGTAATTTGAAATTCAAGTATTTATTTATGAATGTATTGGGGGGAAATAAAATGATTATTATAAATAAAGAAATAAAGTGGAATTTTAATTATGGAAATGTAAAAAATAAATAATTCAGAAGTATGTTTTAAAGAAATTAAATTATAAAAAATTAAATTATAGAAAACTAGTCCAATGCCATTGCTAATTTAGTAAAGTTTGAGTGCAATTTAAAAAAGTGCGCCACATTACAACTCCAAATACCAGAAACAATGTAAAGTATATGAGGCGGTCCAAACCAGAATGGACCATGTAAAACAAATACTTTAGAGATAAAATTGCAGTAAAAAAAAGGAAAAATTAGGTCTTGGTCCACTCTGGCTGGAACCACCTCAAATATCTATTATC
This sequence comes from Argyra leucocephala, assembly GCA_963942445.1. Taxonomy (NCBI): domain Eukaryota; kingdom Metazoa; phylum Arthropoda; class Insecta; order Diptera; family Dolichopodidae; genus Argyra; species Argyra leucocephala. Next base: position 127,960,460 of record OZ012680.1, on the reverse strand, counting down.
TCTCATCATAATGCAGTAATATTATTTTCTCATTACATTTTATTTCTACCTACACCTACTTTTGTAATATATTTCAAAATATTTATATATTTTCTCAATCTGACATTTATAATAAACTGTTTTTTCCATATTATTGTTGTAGTTAGAAAAGGCTTCAGACAAAAACAAAATTAGTACATATAAGATTTAAGACATAAATAATTATCATTCGGTCATTTATAATAACCTGTTTTTTCATTATTATTGTTGTAGTTAGAAAAGGCTTCAGACAAAAACAAAATTGGTATCTATAAGATTGAAGACATAAATAATTATCATTCTGTCATTTATAATAAACTGTTTTTTCATTATTATTGTTGTAGTTAGAAAAGGCTTCAGACAAAAACAAAATTAGTACATATAAGATTTAAGACATAAATAATTATCATTCGGTTATTTATAATAACCTGTTTTTTCATTATTATTGTTGTAGTTAGAATAAACGGTTTTTTCATTATTATTGTTGTAGTTAGAAAAGGCTTCAGACAAAAACAAAATCAGTGTATATAAGATTTAAGACGTAAATAATTATCATTCTGTCATTTATAATAAACTATTTTTTCCTTATTATTGTTGCAGTTAGAAAAGGCTTCAGACAAAAACAAAATTGGTATATATAAGATTTAAGACATAAATAATTATCATTCTGTCATTTATAATAAACTGTTTTTTCATTATTATTGTTGTAGTTAGAATAATCGGTTTTTTCATTATTATTGTTGTAGTTAGAAAAGGCTTCAGACAAAAACAAAATTGGTATCTATAAGATTGAAGACATAAATAATTATCATTCGGTCATTTATAATAACCTGTTTTTTCATTATTATTGTTGTAGTTAGAAAAGGCTTCAGACAAAAACAAAATTAGTATATATAAGATTTAAGACATAAATAATTATCATTCGGTCATTTATAATAAACTGTTTTTTCATTATTATTGTTGTAGTTAGAATAATCGGTTTTTTCATTATTATTGTTGTAGTTAGAAAAGGCTTCAGACAAAAACAAAATTAGTATATATAAGATTTAAGACATAAATAATTATCATTCTGTAATTTATAATAAACTGTTTTTTCATTATTATTGTTGTAGTTAGAATAATCGATTTTTTCATTATTATTGTTGTAGTTAGAAAAGGCTTCAGACAAAAACAAAATTAGTATATATAAGATTTAAGACATAAAATTGTTAATAATTATAGGGTCTATCAAAAAATGTAACTTTCGCAGAGATTTTAATATTCCGAAACTATCTACGAAAATTAGAGATTAATCCAAACATATTTGCAAAAACACTAACAACTAACAAGAGTCACAAGATTGAATAAAAGGATACAAAATATTTAATCAATATATAATAGTTAATTATTTGTTATTTATTTTAATTGTTTAAATCAATTTAAAAACTAAAATGTGGATTAAATGGAAAAATCAATGCAATGGCATAAATTTTCAAACACATTTAGGTTAAAATTTAATTAATTATTGTCAGTTTTTTTTAAATTCAAATTATACGGAGTAAAAAAAAATAATTGTTAGGGAAAAACTTCAAAATAATAATTGTTTATTGATTTTGAAATTATTTTGTTTGCTATACTGACACCAATAGGTATAGTATGTAATATTATAATTCAATTAAAAAAAAATGTAGTATATCTCCCTTTGGAATAGTATTTTTTACTACTTAAGGAATTAAGGTTACTTAAGTAGTAAAAAATACTATTTAAAATGTAGTGTTAATAATTTTACACTACATTTTTGTGTATTGAATTATAATATTACATACTATAAAGTAGTATTAAAATATATAATAATAAATTAAACTATATTATATTTAAATCAAAATTGTTATTGCCTACACAATGAATTCAAATTAACGTTTTTTCATATAGAAAAAATACTTATTTTAATATTAAACGCAGTCCATCAATATGGTTTGTAAATTAATTTCTCCATTTAAAGTTTAGAATCAAAAATATCATCAACAACTCTTCGGCACTACAATGTGTTTAATTACAGTAGTTTAAGGCTGTTTGTATACAAAGAGAGGGAATTACAGGGTCAGATAATATTAAACTAATTTTTTTCTGAATTGATTCTATTCTATCAATATTTATTTATTCTTACTTAGTTCAAGTGTTTACAAATTACAATATTAAAATTTATAATAAAACCATTTTATGTACAATAATAAAATATAAAACGAATACAATTAGTAATTTAAAATAGAGATTATAAAAATTATACAATCTGTTTACACAAAATTCCTAATAAAATTAGGAAATTACTTTAAATAAAGATTTTTTTACAACATCTTTACTCATATCAAAATTTATTTTAGATATAGATGTATAGATGTTATTTATTGCTGTGTTGTATTGGTTTGTGTTTATCAGCATTTTGTTAATAGGCTCATATTTCCCATAGTTAGTTCTGTGAAATGTAATAGGAAATATGTTTTCATGGCTAAATCGTGCTCTTGTGTTAATTGCATTTCTTAAAATGTTATCATGATCAATATGATTACAAAAATATGATAACCATCAGATTTAATTTGGTAAAAAAATAATTGATCAACGACAATCAAAACAAAAAAAATTATTTCAAGTCTACTTAAAATAGAATTTTAGTACTGGTCATTGTTATAGTTTTATAACTTTTCATACATCATCAGTATAAATGAAATACACACTACTATTGCTGGATAACATTATGTAATTGTATGTCATTAATTATGAACTAGATTACTTCTTTGACTTACATCGATCGGAATTCGTAAAACGGATTAGAAATGCTTAAATTAAAAATAATCAATAATATTTTAATATTAATTATAAAAATCTGAACTTTTCAAGTTTTTTCGAATACTGACATAATATTTTATTTAATTTATATTTAATTATTATATTTAATTATATTTAATTCAATTCATTTATTTCCTTTAATATACTTTTTTTTAAATAGTTTTTTTTAGAGTTTTTTACAAAGTTTAGAAATATTCTCTTTACAGCTGAAACATTTTAAATTTTGATGATATTGAAAATAAATTGTACATTCTCATATTAATATTAAATTTTTAAGGGAAAACAGGATAGTAAAAACCAATTATCCAATTTTTAATTACATAGCATATATGTACTCAACAAATTGTAGAAGTAAGACTTAACTTCTTAAAAGATGTACTACAAGAGTTTAGTTTACAAAATTTATAAAGAAAATTATATAAAACCAGAATTGAAATATAAAAAATTTAATTAATTTAAAAAATAATAATAAATAATCAAATGTATAATATAATATAATGCTTTAAGGCAAAAGTTTAATTACCTGATTTTATTGTATTAATAAGATTAGATTAATTTTCTATTAAATATTTTTTTTCTGTTTTACTATTTATTTTTCTATTTAAATCTATACTAAATTCGTAAAATCTATAAATTCGTTAATAATATAGAATATCAGTTAATAATTAAATCATAGACAATTAATTCAAACAATAAGATATTTTAAACTTAAATGGAATATCACTTAGCATATTAATCACTATTAAAAATGTTTTCACTATTAAAGTGGTTAAATTTAAATGCATTGAGAAAAAAAAAATAATTTTTGCAGTAAATCCGATCGCAGTACATCGCTGAAAATATTTGAAACCTTTAAAACCAATATGTTTTAATAACAGTATGTTTTTATGTTCTCATATTCCTTCCATCATATTTTCATAGTTAAACAATAATAGTTAAACATACTATTATGTTATAACCATCAGAAATTCATGTCAAATATCAATCGTTTTTTGCTTCAACTCTCATTAAATTTGTAAATATTTGCAGTTGAATTAAATTTGTAAATATTTGTAAGTAAATTCGTCATATTTGCAGATCCCAATTAAGTGGTAGATAACTATTAAAGGTTCAATCCTTGGGCAGTTTTTTTTTAAAAAAACAACAACAATAAAAATTGTTCTTCTATTGCCACTTCTGAAAGCTAAGCAATCACTTGAATTTTTATTTTTTTATTTTTGTTTTTCCGGTGATTGAGACCCGTTATTATTCATTGTTTCAATGTGATTTTTTTATGGATAATATACTCCTATGATTTCCCGTTCCTGTGCCTTCTGAAGGGTTTACTAAAATAAAATATTTCGCAGTACATTTTTGATAATTTAATATTTTTATTTTCTAACTTTAAAATATTTATAATTATAATAATAGTATTATAATAAGTATGTAGCTAAAGCACTAAAACGAAAACAATAAGATTAATTTATTTGTTTTTGAAAAATTAATTGTAGAACAGCCTCAGGTTTTGAATTCAATTATAATTAGTAATATTCAATATAGTTTTCTCAAAAGTTTGTTGTCATTTTTTTTTCTTTATAATTTTTACTTTTTGTTATTATTCTTTTTTTTTTAAATTAATTTTAAAAAAAATATATTAGAACTGAAAATACAAAAAATTTATATAGAAGAAAATCTTCCCAAAAATTAATATTTTTAACTAACAATATTATTTTATTTAATGATCACTAATTTAAAAGCATTAATTTACTATCATCTTTTTTTACAATATACAAAATAATAAAATATATAAAATTTACTGTTAAAAATTTTCTAAAAATTAGAAAACTTTTATTTATTTAATTATAACTTTTTTTGCTGTTGTACAAATAAAAATAAACATTGTGTCAATTCCCCAGGCTCAATTTTTCTTTTTGATATGATTGCGACTACGAAAATCATGTATAATATATATATACTAGCTTTGTAACCCGTCATAAATGACGGAAGCAAAATAAATCCTAGTTTCTTTTTTTCTTTCATTAGATTCTTTATTCCGAAATTACAGTACTTATGTTTATATCACTTTTTATTTATTTTTATTTATGTTTATATTGGCCTAACACTAATCTTTTTTTTTTTATATAACAGAAAAAGAAGTACCATACCAACAAATTTGTATAAAATGTTTGTATTTTTGCATGGTATACTCGTACTCACTTCCATTTAGTTATAATTCGTTAGTTGGGTTCCATTTAGTATAAATTATACCGTATTAGCGTTATTGTGGCCTCCGAGAGAGCAAATTTAAAAATGGGATCTTATTTTCATATAAATTTTGTCTTTTGTATAATGTATAGGGATCTTATTTTGCTATATGAATAAACTGTTATTATGGTATTGTGTTATTTTTAAAAAAATATTCAAAATTTTGTATCTAAATTGGTAAAATTTACAAAAAATACAAAAACATTTTCATCAATAATTTTCAATTTAAAAAAAACAATGTTTTATTATCCGACGTAGAAGTAGAGTTAATTATCCTACTCTACTTCTATCAAGTTCTATTGATTGAACAGTGAACCTGAACAGTGAAGTGAACACTTAACACTGAAAATAAAATAATATTTTTGGAATGGAGCATACAGAACATACAGAATACAGATACAGCAAATAATAAAAAAAAAACAAAAAAAAACAAAAATAATTTTTTTTGAGTGAATTGAGTTACGCACACAATAATGACAAAAATAAAAGGTATAAGCAGGTATAAGTAGTATAATAATCAAAGAATATCGATAAAAGAAGGTTCACTGGAATAAAATTTTATAATTTGTCAATGTGTTGGTCACCATTTTTCCAGTCGATTTCCAATATTGTAAGAAATAGATAGTCATAAGAATTTAATTTGTGAGAGAGAGATAAAAATTCAAAATACAAAGTGGAAAAAAATGAACGAACAATTTTTTTGTATGAAAGAAATATTGTCTTTATTTTTAATTAGTTAGTTTAATTCCAAATTAAAATTTGTTTCAGCACCGCACACCAAACACTTAACAAGATGATGTTTTCTCAATTTCGAAACATTTTTAAAAAATTGTGTATGGAATAGTTTTTATAAAAACTTTTTTTAAGCGTTAGAGTTGATTTATTTTTAAATATAACATACACTGCTTAATTTTCATATATAATCTGCATTTTTTTTTTCTAAGTACTTTCTTATATACTAATTTTTTTTTTAAAAATGCATATCAATAAAAAATATTATTTATTGAAATTTGAAATGTTCATATTATTAATATTCAACTTTGTTACCTATTTATAAAATTAACAGGTACCTAAATGCATTATATTACTTATAATATAATATGTATTATTAGTTCATTGATGATTAAAATGCACAATTTAATTTTTCAGAAACTAAAAAGGCATCGGATTATTCATAAAAAAAAACAAACCGCTTGATATTCTTTTTAACTACCTATTTCAATACCTGAAAAACTGTGTATATTGAAAATACATGAATGATAAAAAATGTACTTCCCTTATAAGCCAATATAATAAAATAATATGATATTTAAGAAATAACATATGTTTTTGAAACGAATATTATTTTATATAGGGATCTGTAAAAAATCAATCATTCAAAATTTATTTATTCTCATACCCTTATAAATTTAATACGTTTATTTTTAAAAAAAATCGTACACAAAATTTCAGACGACTGTACACATGAAAAATCTCTAGTGGGCTAAATAAATAAACAAAAATCTCCCGTGGGCTATTTAAAATTACATTGCAAAAATGAAGTGGTTTTTTAAACGGTTTATATCGCACTCTTTCTTTCTCACAACTCCTTACATAAGAAAATATTTACAATAGTTCTTTGCTTCTTTAACTAATGGTTTTTTTTTTTTAAATGTGTTTGTAAAAATGTTTTGACTTCCAGTGAACCTTCTTATTATGGATATTCTTTGGTATAATGTATAATATTATACAATTCAAATATGCTGATACACATGTATATTATTAATAGATGAATATATTCGTTCAATATATTTTCTATCTTTTTAATGGAAATTATTTTGATTGCTAGTGTTAGTACTTTTTAAGTAATAAGAATAACCTTTGAGTGAATTATGTTTTTTTTTGTGTTAAATGCTGTTTGCCTTTTGGTTATTATACCATATTAAACTATTGATTAAATTTCTATTAGTCCTTATTATTATAAATCAAAAAAATTGTTTTTTTTATTTATATTATTATTATTTTTTATTTTTCCTTATTATTTGCGAAGAAGACTAACATTAAATTAAAAAAATATAGTTCATGCAATCAATTTTTCCTGCAAAGGTTCAGCATGGTAGACAGGGGTTAAAAAAAAGCACCAAAGCAATTTGTATATGTATGCATTTGTATACATATGCAATTTGTATATGTGTTGGAGCGTTCCGTCGAACTTACAAACATCCAGATAAATGCAGACTAATATATATTTAATATATATATATATATAGACAAAAATATAAATACAATTTACATATATATGTATATAATAAAAATAAAATTTTTGCACCTTTCTCTTCATTTCTATAACCAACTTCTAAGGATAGTATGTGTGTTTTAATAGTGATCAATTAATAATTAATCACTAATAAAATAAACCTACTAAAAAATTTAAAATATAAAATTAATTATATATGATAAAATATGTGCTAATTAAAAAATTTTGTGTTGTATTACAAAAAATATTTTTTAGTAAGTAAAATGTTAAATTTTTTCATATTTGATACCTATCTATAGATTGTAAAAAATATATGAAAATATAGTTTAATTGATATTGAAAATGAAAAAATCAATGATAATTTAACAAATTGTTGGTAATTTAATATTACATTTTTTAGCTTTAGATTATTTTTACGAACCAGCTTTTCCAGCTTCATAGAATAATTTCCAATAATGAATTAAATAATAATTACGACACGAAAGATTCTGAACACATTTTTTTTAGTACAATTTTACGAACATTATCTGGATTTATACTGATCTAAACCATTAATATTTAATTTGTGTAAATAACTGAAATTTAAAATTAAAAAAAAAAAATTTATTTTTTGAAAATTGAAAATGTGTTTAAAAGCTTTTGAATCCAGCTTTAAACTAATTACATGAATATATGTATATGCGTGACCAGTAGATGAAATTATTTAAATAGTTCAGAAATTTTTTTATTTTTTTATTTATTTATTTCGCCTTAATTATAATATGTTTTTTTTTGTTTTACAGAGTTTAATTTTAGTTAGAGCTTATACTATATATTTACACCTATGATTCTTTTTATTTAGCGTAATTGCGATACTTTTATTTTTTCTTTTTAATGTTTAGTTTTAAGGAAAAAATGGCTAGAACAAAAACCTTCTTAAATTGATTTTATATAAAACTTACTTAAATTTAACCTATAACTAACTAAAATTATCCTAACTTAATCTAGAATCGCTGAATATTGACAACTTTCCAAAAAAGCGGGTAGCATTATGTCAATATGTTCGCATAGAGTATTTGCATTTGCTAATTCGTGTAGTTTTCTTGTAGAAAAATAAAAAGGTTTAGAAAGTATCATTTTTAAGATTGCATTTTGCTTTCTTTGCAGTATTGCTAAATTTATTTTGGCGGCCTGTGCCCAGACGAGGTAGCTATATGTGAGAGCGCCGCGAAAAATTGCTTTAAAAAGAAGGGTTTATTTTGTACATGAAGATTAGATTTACGGTTTATTAATGGATATAACAGCCTAATGTAAAAGTCTATCTTGTTAACTGTTTTCATGATATGTGTCTTGAATAGCAATTTTTTATCTAAGTGAATGCCGAGATAGGTAATAAATTCATTTTCCCAAACTATTTCAGAGTTGTTTATATTTAGATTCTGTTAGGCAGAAAACATAGTTTCTTCTCGTGGTGAAGAAAATTGCTTTTGTTTTCTCACCGTTGAACCCGGTTTCTTTACAGATTGATGCTTCAGAACCAATTTTGATGAAGAAATATCTATTTCTTAGGAAGCTTTCTATTACTTTTGTTAACTAGATTGGAATATTAATCGTCATAAGTTTGTGGATAAGGCCATTATGCCAGATTGAGTCGAAAGCTTTTTCAATATCGAGCGTTAGCATACCTACTGAATGTTTATCGTGTAAGTTTTGTTTGATCTGTGTTTTATTTCTACAAACTTGATGGAAGGTTTAATGTTGGCTCCTGAAACCGAATTGCTCATTTGGTAGAATTTTAATAAATTTCTCGAGCCTAATTTCAATGAGTCTTTCAAATAGTTTTCCGATTGTGCTTAAGAGACTAATTGAACGGTAGTTCTCAATATTTCCGGGATCTTTTCCTTGTTTTGGGATGCAAAAAACTAAAGCAATTTTCCATTTACTAGGAAAAACACTTAGTTTCAAGCACTTATTAAAGAAATTAGTCTGCCTCGAATTAGAGAAAAATTTCAAAAACAAAAAAAATAATCCCGAGTGACAAAATCCTCTCAAACAAAATTCCCAAAAATAAAATTTTCAGAAACAACATCTCCAAAAAAATCTAGCCGAAGTTATGTTTTGCTTAATCTGTCTTTTGGATACAGAAAAAAAAAAAATATTTCCATTTTGGGATTTTGTTTTTATGGGCATTTTGTTTTTGGTAATTTTGTCTTTGAGATTTGTATTTGGGAATTTTGTGATGAGAATTTTCTACCCAACCCAATTCCGGGATAAAAAGATCGAACCGTGAGAAAAAATAACGCAAAAAATATGGAAATTAATTGACATAAAAAATGAATAAAATTTATTTGGTACATAAAATATGGAAAATGAATTAATTGATTCAGGATTCAAAGAACGGAAAGAAAGATTTGCAATACTTTTGAGAATATTTCAGTTATACAGGAAATCATAAATCGTGTGAAACAAAATACATTATCACATAAACATGACTTAAAAACACATAATATCATTAAATAAGGAACAAAACATATTCCAATTAGATGAAACACGTTTAAAACTCCCTATTCACCAACATAGTAGGTATTTCAAGGATAACAGAATATATTTTATAAAATCAAGTTTTCACCCTTAAAATAAATTTATTTAAATTTTCACAAAAAAAAGCAATCTGCAAAATATTTTTTTTGTGTGAATCCAACATAATAAAATAAATACACATGTGGGGCTTAGTTTTATATATTGTAAATATACTATATATATAATACTTATACAAAACTACACTACCACATTCAAATAAGAGGAAAACAAACTATATTAAAAAAAAAACAAAAAAAACTATACAATTTAAAAATTATAAACAACACCAAAACTAAGTCAAATTTTATTCAACTGGCATTATTTTGTTCCTGACTTTTGTTTTTTTTTTTTAACAAAAAAACAAAATTTCAAAGGTAAAGTATGTAGGTAGATGTACTGTAAACACATATACTCATATATTGTAGTCAATATAGGAAAGGTGAAAAATGAATAACAAGAAATAAATAGTTTTGTTGTTTTTTGTTGTTGTTAGTTGTGTTTTTTGAAACACACAGTGAGACTCACTCAAATGACTTGAATCGACTCTGGATATTAAAAAAAAACAAAAAAAAAAAAGACAAATTTCCTCGCTATTTGATTTGGTTTTAGTAGTTAGACTTCAGCAACAAATGTTTCGTTACATATAAGACAGTAATCAACTCGGTTAGCAAAGGTAAAGACGTGTTTTTTGAATTAATTTGTGTTTTGTTTTTTTTTTTAAGAAAATTACCTGAGTTTTTTTTTTTTTTTTATTAAACGAATGTGAATCGCAAAATATTATATTGTTGTGTGTTTTTTTTTTGTATTATTAATTTATAAGAAGGAAAAAAAAAACATAGCAATTTTATATTTGTTACAGGAACAAGTATTTGGATACAAAAATAAAAATAATGTTTAGTGTATACGAATATGGAGTAAAATACAAAATTTCATTTTAAATATTTGTGAAGTAAAGTAGAATTTGTACCGGTCGTCGCTATATGATATTCGTGTCCGGAATAGAATATTTTTTTTTGTTTTTTGCATTTATTGTTTTCATATTTTAACAAACAACCTGAAACATTTTCATGTTATTTTGTATTTTGTGTGTCGAGTGTTACAAATAACCTGAAATTTAATAAAATAAAATAAAAAACGAAAAGCGTTTAATTCTTAAGTTTTAAAAAAGAGAAGAAAGAGTTGATTTGTTTATTTGTTTGTTAGTTTGTCTTCTAGCATTTTCTTATTAAAAATTCGCGTTTATATAAAAATAAAAAAAATGTGATTTCATATGGGGCTTTAAAAATAAATTTCGTATATATACATCAAATTAATTTTCATCGTTTTTTAGTGCTACTTTTTTTTTTTTTTGTTTTGTATTGAAATAGGATTCTTATATCCTGTTTTAAATAAATTTTTAGTTTGATTTGATTTAATCATTTATAATTTAATAATGTAGGACTTATGATTTATAAATTTGAAATTAAAATTAAATTAATTTATATATTTATTTTTTAATAGTTTTTTTAAAAGTGATCAAAAAAATTAAATTAATAAAAATAAATAAAAATTATATTTTTTTTTTTTTAAATTTGATAAGAAAATTTGAGTGCTAATTTTATATATAAGTATATATATAAAAAAATGATAATAAGTTTTGAAATAAATAAATAAATATAATATATGTATATAACATATGTATATCTAGATATATATTTATAAAATAACAAAACCTGCTTTACTACTCTATAAAACAAAAAATAAGGATTAAAGCTGAATATTTTCTAACAACAACAACAATAATAACAACAACAATTAATCTTATGGAATAACTAATTAAATATAGCTGTAGACAATTTATTTTTTTATTTTAGTACAATTTAAATGTGGTTTCAATAAATGGTAAGTCTATTAGTCATCTTTATTTATTGGATTTTAAAATAAAAATATTGATGCGTTGTGGATCATTAATAAACAAAGTTTGATATTTTGTTGTTTTTTTTTTGTTTTTTTTTTTCGTTGAAATTTAAATATATTGAAATAATATATTTACAATATATTAACAATTAAATTATTAAGTATAAAAAATTTGTTTTTTCATATTATTGAAAATATGTATAGAGTACAAAGTGGTACAATATTAAAGGCATTGACTGCGTTCAGCGGCATTTCCCCATCATATACGGTTTTATAATCCATGAAAAATAAAATGAAATAAGACGGTAAAAATGTAAATGTATATAAAAAATCCATGGATAATTACCGCATTTCCACTGAACGCATTTATTAATATATAATGTAGAGTCTTCAGTCATCTAGAACAGACTTCAATTTTTGTTTTTATTTGTTTTCTTTTTCGTTTGAAACTACATATATGCAATCTTTGCCTCTAATGGATACAATTTTGTATTTATATATGTATAAGTAAACATTTAATGGCTAGAGGATGCAAAAATCCAATGGTAAGACATCCATGTGGATCTAGTTATACTTTATCGTATTGTACTGGACCTGTAGATCATGTATGTACTGGACCTTTATCAATTTCTTGTTATGCATGTTTATACGGCATGCTTATACGGTTAGGCATGTTTATACGGTTATATCTTCTGTATGTATGTTTATACGGGTAGAAAAAAGATGGAAATCTACCAAAATTTATAGGTGAGGGGACATCTCGGTAAGAGGTAAGCAAATCTACCAAAATTTTAAATTTCTGGTAGATTTTTGAAGTTTAAATTTTTTTTCTGGGAATATGTCAGTACCAAAATATTTTTATTATTTTTTATTCACAAAAAATAAGGAAATTGTTGTTAACAATGTAATTTTCGGATCGAATATTAATCAAATAAAACAATATAAATTATACAAATAATAATAATGTTGAATTGACACTAGAATAATAATAAAAATTTATTTATTTATTTCTTTGCCAATAATTTCAACCGCGGTCATCTTGATATTTCAATACAGCGACAATGGCAGAAATCTACCAGAATTTTTTACGTATGAACATGACGGTAGATTTCTGCGACAGATCTGGGACAAATTTCTGCCTCGCATAAATATGGGTTGTTAGATAATTGTAGAACGTTGTAGCGGGTCGGATTCATACTATTGATTTTTTTATTCTTGTTTGTACAAAATCCCGTTTTGTAATATCTTATGAAAACAAAATCCCGTTTCATAAAATTTTGTTATTGCAAAATCGCATTTTGCAAAACCTTGTTTTGTAAAACCTTGTTTATGTTACTCAAAATATTGTTTTAACAAAATCTTATTTTTCAAGATTTTGTAATTTTGTCAATTAAAATTTTGATTTTTTGAAAAACGATAGATTTTTAGGTAAAACAAGATTTTGAAATATTTTTGGAGACAATATAGTTTGAAAAAACAATATTCGTGAAAAAAAAGGTATTAAAAAAACAAAATAAAATGAAATAAGCTTATGTCATCGGTCCCTATTGTGATGTTAAATCTAGTTTTGAGATATATAACATATATTTGTTTTTAGGCACTTAATATAGAAGAAGAAGAGAAGATTAAAAGTTTTTATATAACAATTAATGATTTTGCAAGGTCAACTAATGAGCTATCTTTGAATCTAAGCCTTCACAAGTCTGTCGTTAAAAGATAATACACTTGAGTTAGAGAAATACAATATCAGTTTAAATGAAATAAAATTTAACTCTATAAATGAAAAAAATTTGATCAAAATCAAAGATAGTGAAAATTAATATGAAATTTCAATATATCTGGTGGGTACCCAGAAGCAGAAGACAATAATGGACAACTTTAAATAACAACAAACCAATTTTTGTATTTGGTTTTGACCAATTAAATAAACATGAAAATATATTTTGAAAATGAAAAATTATAATATTAAATAAAATTGTATCAAAGTAAATATATTTCCTAACTACATATAGACATTTCAGATTTATAATAATTGAAAGGACAAATTAGAATATAATTTATACATATAACTCTTTGACTCTAATTTAATTTGAATTCTATGCACAATTTATTGCAATTTAAGTAATTATAGTGTGTTAGTATGTACCTACTAAAAATAAAATGTTTTTTTTTTATCTTTGTTGTATTGATTTTTTATTTTTTTTTATTAATATATCAAAATGTCCAAATAATAAGTTTAGAATGTTAATAAATCTCACCATTGTTTGAATTTGAACTAAATTATAGGTAAATGATGAGATTGCGGAAAATTGGAAATCAAATGAATTATTTTTATTTTTTTAATAAAATTTGAAATTTCTTTATTCTCATAGTTTTTCATTTTTTTATATTTACAGTTGTAAAACAAAAAAATATAACGTTATATTTTTGAATTTGTGCAATGTAATGTGTACATAATAATGTTGTTTTATTTTTGAGAACATTTATGTTCCACATAAGAGTAAAATGTTTGCAGACTATAAACCGGTTTTAATTTATAATTTTTTTTTATTATAAAAGGAACAGTAAATATAATTTTCTGTGTACTCCATTTTAAATGTGTTTATAGAAGACAATTACAGTATATAAAACTTTTAATAACTTAATAGACTATAAACAATTGTAGGTATTGCAAAATATAATAATTCTTATACTAGGCTATATTACAATTATTTTTGTTACAATAAAATATTATCAATCTATACGAAAACGGTAAGCCATATAATATTTTTAATTAATTTATGACAAAACTGTTGTTTTTAATCACTATGTACAGCTAGGTAATACTAGGATAAATAACTGTAATAATGTTATAAATATTTATACTTTCTACTTGTTGTTTACCATGATGTATATTTAACATTTAATTTAAAATTTAGGTACTAATAATCACTCTGTATGAGCTAACGCTCTTTTTTAGAATAGAACGAATAAATAAATAAAAAATAAAATAAAAATAAATATAAATAAATATAATTATGTTTTTTAAACAAATGACAGTTAGTAGTGACTGCCGGTAATACACCGATACACTTAAACCAGTGAGGTCGCATTGGAAATATTTTTAATATATATTTTTATCAAAATAAAACTAGCCCCTTAAAAAGTGAAAATAATATGGATGGTAGTCAATCTTGACACTCTAGCTAGACTAAATGCAAGATAATAAGTTATATGAAGTCATAGACATCGGTGGATTAATTGAAGTTAAGTGGATAAAGGGAAGTTAGTTGACTATTTTTAATGGAAATCTGGATTAATTGAAAAAATTTTATTTTACAATCAAATATATTAAATTTATTTAAATTTGAGCATATTTATATTGTCCTATTTATATTATTGTCTCACTCTAAATTTTATTATAATTAAAGTACTTCCAAATTATTTTAAGACATTTTCAAATCATAATATTTTAGTTTGTTATTAAATGTTATTTTTTTACAACATTACAATATGTTAAGAGGTATTTGCGTGCGCTTCGGTTGAAGTCCAATCAGAAGAATTACAAAAATAATATTAGGAAACATTATTGGATGGTTATTAGTGATGGGACGATTAAATCATTATTTTTATGTAGTTATAAAACCGCTGCAAGCGTTTATACATTAAAAAAAATATTTTTTTACGTATTATATTATTTCTTTTAATATTAAAATTGATAAAATAACCAAATAAAAAAAAATTTCTAAGTAAATAAATAAATAAATAAATAGGTAAAGAACCAGAAAATGACAAGTTAATTATAAAAGTATGAACATATAAGTACATTAATACCATTATATACATTTAAAATGATTTGTCAAGAACAAATAGTTAATACAAATAACATCGACGTATTATTCTTAAAAAAGTAAAAATAGTATTGTAGAAACACTCATGTTGTATCAAATTTTTACCAAATAAATAATACAAATATGTAGTATATAACACAGGTATTATAGTACTTATAATATGTTTCACCACAAAAATAGTACGGTTTTTATTTTGTATAACTTATTATTATTTATTATTATTATTTTATTCATTGCCTTAATGCATTTGTACAATATGTTATTTTCATATATTTTAAACCTTATATTACTTGAATATTTACACGTTTAATTTGTAATTATTTAGACTAACCTTTCTTAAATATTTAGAATAAATTATAACAAAATGGCAAGTAAAAACCTTTAATTAATTATTTTATGCTAACTGTATTATTTATTTAATTCTAATATCATATTTATTATTGCAGTCACCATTTATTTATTTATTTATTTATTAACTTATACATATATATATATATATATATATATATATATATATATATATTTAACTTATAGTGTCCTTAAATTTTAATCACCCATATTATTTATTTTTTTCTGTCAAAGACCAAATAAAATTCAACATGAATATTTCTGGTAGGATAAAAGGGAAAAATGTATACCTACATTTGGAATAACAAAAGTCGAATTGACTTAAAACTACTTGAAACTGTTGAAAAAAAACGAAAGAAAGATTATTAGACTAAATAAATTAATTGAAATAAATATGATGGTGTCAAATTAGACCAACTTTATTATGACTTTATGATTTTCATCATTATCAGCTGTTCATATTACAGATCTTTGAATTCGCTCACAATTTTGCTCACCATTTTAATCTGTGTTGCATTTCGTTACTTAATTCTAATTTATCGACCGTTGTCTATGACTTTATTTAACTTTTATTTTATTATTTTGTGTGTACTTAAATGATGATGAATGTGTACTTATAGCGAATAAATAAATTTTAAACCTGAACTTATTCATCGTGACATTAACAAAAAAAAAAACGAAATGAAAATATATTTTCTGATTACAAATTATATAAAGTAGCCTCTACCATATGCGACCAATTGAAATTGTATCATTCAATTATAAAAAATTGTGTAATTATTTAGAACTTAAAAGTCAAACTTCACATTAACCTTAAAATTATAGTTACTTAATTTCGAATGAAATTTCAAAAAAAAAAAACATTTATGCAGAGTCAGTTAATCTTCAGATTTATCTCATAATATAGCCTTGACTGTTATACAACTTAAGTGTATATATTCAAAATATCCAAACATATAATTTAAAATTATATAGAAAAAAAATAATACAGTTAACTTGCATTTTATGGTAAATGGTATATATATATATATAAACGATATATTATGTATCTACTGAATTTATACAGGTTAATAAAAAAATTGACATAAGCATCATAAGAAGTGTCAAGTTAATAATATAATGTCAAGATTAAAATTATTTCAGTGTAATAACTTGAATTTGTAATCAATTTTGATATTATAGTGCAACATACAAAATACATATTAAAATTTTTTATAAATTACATTCATTACATTCATGGTTGAATAAAATAATTTAAAATTTCATTTCAAAAATTAAACTCCATAAAAATTAACTAGTATAATTTCATTATTTAAATATGTTTTTAATTAATTAATTATTAAATTGTAAAAATATTTTCTAAAGACTTATTACATACATACTTATCTAGTTTAGGTGCAGTTTAACAAGTTTGAGAAACATTTTTTGTTTTTTTAAATCTTTACGTCATTAATTTTATTTATTATATATATATATATATATAAGTTATAATGTACAATATTGTATAATATTTATATAATAATTACGAGAGTATAAAATATTCGATAATTTTAATGAATAAAAATAAACTGACATATTTAGGGTATGTGTATAGCCGTATATAATACTGAGAGGTGTCAATTACATATTTTAAAAGTTGTTTGATTTGTACAAAACTTTTTATGGAATTTTATTTTTGGATTTTTGGATTTATGTTTTTTTTTTTGTACGTACTTCCAATAAAATGAATTAAAATTATTTTCACACTTTACGAATTATTGAATTTAATAATTTCAGGATTATTTCAGTTATATGAATTAATACTGCCCATTTTTGTAAATCAAATTCCAAAATTCCAAAGTTATTTGAACATTTTTTTAATTTAATTTGGATTTAAAAACGTTTTTAAAAATATTTTTTTAATCTTAATTCAGAGGTATTAAACAACTGTGATGTGTGGGTTATATTGAATGTACAGAATAAAATTAACAAACTAATGTATGTATATAGTTTTACTATAATATCCCGTTATATTTTTTTTTTTTGTTATTTTATAGTTTTTTGTGTAACAAACAAAAGATTAGGGTGAGTACTTCCTTCTATGTAGACTAACTGCTGGTAGAGGATTTTAGAATGTGCCAGGATAGAGAAGTTCATATTTATTGAAAAATTTAATTTTTTATATATATATATATATATATATATATACTTTTTTCATTCAAATTCAACATTTTTTCTAACAAATTGTTTGAAAAAATGTTGAATTTGAAAAAGTGTAAGTGATATAAAATGTATATATTTTCATAAATCTTCAAAACAACTGCTATATGGTTTTAATTTTAAACAGTACTGTATACCTTTAAACAGTTAAAAACACATTCCTTAAATCGAAATTTAGAACTCAATAGAACAAACTTGATTTAAGTTGATTTCAATTGGTCTATGTTGATGTTTAAATAAAACTAATTAATGGTCTTATATACAATTTATATAAATAATTAAATTAAAATAAATAAATAAATAAGTAGACTAAAAGTAGATTAAAAACTCACAACTTGAATTGATTGAAAGCCTGGAGTATATTTACCAGCTAATCAGTATTAAAATAATAAGGTTTTAAATTTGATTTGATTTGAAAATAAATTTTTGAATTTCAAAATATTACTCTACTCACATGTTAGCTAGTACTATATATATCAACAAATGAATAAGATTCGAATCAATCTTTTAATATCATTATGAATTGTATATGTTTAAAATTGTATACTCTAGAAAATATCACTTGTTAATTTTTGCTTGTATCGCTCAAGTAGTCAACCTTAATATAACTTCTACTATAGATAATTGTGCACTCACTTACAAATTCAGTCTACTCATCATACCTAATAATAAAAATATGATGTAACATTTGACGTGCGGAATTGAACAAGAACTGAACAGTTACATTAACCCTGTGTAAACAACTGATCAAATCAGATTCTCTGAAACATACGGAATATTAATGGTTGTAATTTCAGTTCAATGATTCAATAATTCATCATTAGTTATACATACATATATCTAATTACTAGTTTTGTGACCCGCCATAAGTGACGGAAGCAAAATAAATTCTAGCATTTCTTTCCTTCATTAGAGTTTTCATTTCAAGTTTAAGAAAAATATGTATTTGCTTACTAATTTATCAATATCATAGCTTTATCAGAATTATTAGAATGCTTTTAATTACCATATTTAAACAGAATATTTGCAGTAAGGTACAAAATTTTCAATTCCCTAAGGGTTATTTACGCGATCATTTTAACACATCTAATTTGCCATCATTGAAAATTTAAACATATATTATCCTAAGACCTCAATAATTCTAAATAATCAATATTCTTAGACATTCTATTGTATTCAATTAATTATAATATAAGTTAGTCAATTTCAATTTAAATTAATATAGAAATACTAAATTTAAATAATATTTTTAATGAAAACAAAATCTAACTAACTATATATTAAATAAACTTTTTTACAAACATAGCAACGTTCTACTGTAAAATTTAAAAATTAATTAAGACATAATTAAAGTAAAAAGTTCTATGGCGCCATCTTAATTTAACACTTGAATGACATGACAATTATTATGAAATAATGGACAAATGACACAGATGACAGATGACAAATGACAGATGGCATATATAAACAATAAAAAACAGATACTATGTTTATGACAATTACATGATGTTACAATTTGTATATGTGTTGGAGTATTCCGTCGAACTTACAAACATCCAGATAAATGCAGAAAATTATACATATAATTATTATTTTATTTAATTATTATGCCGATTTATTATAATTTCATTACTCAATTTGACATTATTACAATAAATAATTTTTTCTTTAAAAAAAAATATCTTACTAAAACTACTTAAATTTTAGGTATAGGTTAGGTTGTGTTGACATATAAATAAATAAAATTGTTATATACTCGAAGTAAAAGAAAATAAATTCTAACTATAATTTTGTTTAGAAAATCTATAAATTTTCTATTAATAATAAAAAAAATGTTTGAAGAATAACCAGACAGCTTTAGTCCTGGCAGCAAAACGTTTTTGATGGTGTAATTCTCGATTGAAATAATAAAATAAACATTTAAAAAAATTAATCAAAATAATTAATATTTGTTAATATTTTAATAATTTGTAAATCTATCAAACAATATGTGTAATGTATATGTGTGATATATGTACATACATGCAATGTGTATGTATATAAATATCATAATTCAAACATATGGATATCAACTTCAATTCCAATTTTAAACGAAAAATTTGACAATTTTGATAAGAAAACACTATCCTAATGTCAGCACACTTTTGTAGGTAGCTAGTGGTGATTTCTGTCAATACACCAAATCTCTTCGACCAGTGAAATTCATTGTGATACCACGGGCAGCGCACACTTATTCCATTATCCTTTAATATTGCAAGAATTTTCAATTTGCTCTATATTGTAAAATTTAGATTTTATTAAAATACACATGTGTATACTATGATCCCGATACACACATTGCACACATTCCGGTATTTTTGCTTTTCATTTTACATTAAAATTTTAAATCATATTATTTTTGATTATATGTGTAGTGTACACTATAATATAGACGACTTTGAATTCTGGATATTTTAATATTATTTTTTGATTTTTTTTTATTGTAACCAGACCACTACTATAACTCATCATCAAAGTATAGTAATGTTTGACTACCCTAAGTTTTAATACTCATATAATTAAGTATAGATTGTATAGAAAGCGATATGTGAGTTATAAAAACCAAATCCAACTAACAACGCGTTTTTGATAAAACCAAAAATTTGATGTAAAAATCATAATAAAAACTACATATACCGAGTGTTCCACAGCATGGGTATCAGCTTTTTAAAAGCAGGCGTTATTTTAGAATTAAAAAAAAATTATTAACTAAATCGAGGGTGCTCTATCGATTGGTGATATTTTCAACTTCCGGGAAAACCCGGGAAAGGGTTTTTTAAGCCCAAAAGTCGCCGAAATTGGCCGAAATCGAGATTTTCAAATGGGTAGGGGTACTTTTTTAAATGTTTAAATTTGAAAATAACGGCTCCTTCCCCTCTTAAAAAGCTGATTCGCATGTTCTGGAACACCCGGCATATAATCTAGTAAGAAGTATATAAAATATACTATAACCCTTGTCAAGTATAAAAAATTGATTTATTAACTGTTTATAAATCTATTTAAGCATTACTATAATTTTTACATTTTTTTTTTTATTATATAGCCCTTTGACCCCATTTAATATAGTTTTTCCAGATTTTATTTTTTTCGTAATTCCTTTAAAGCTGGTTAAGAGTGATTTTTTAATGTTATTTACTAAAAAAAAGATGAACCTAAAATTGTGTAAAAAACCAACTTAGTATTCAAAATATCTATACTATAAGTCTTAATTTATAAATAAAATAAATAAAAAGGTCCTGGAAGGGTACTATACTGTAAAAATTTCTCAGAAGTAAGATACAGGAAACCAACAGATGTACTTCGTTTTATGAAAAATGTTTGCTGGCTCCCGACGAAGTCTGATGATTACCAGAAGTGAAATCATCCTATTAAGAGGGCATACAACGGGCCGGGAGTCCTAAGTGGATATATCATAATTGAAAACAAAATTATATCAAAACCTAATATCTTCTCCCACTCTAAAAATCTAATGCAGCATTCTAATACAACAACATTATTATTTCCTAGTTTCTGAAATATAACAAAAAATTATAAAAATTATCATATTTTTATTTGGAGAGATACACTTACTACTGTGATCTTTAACGATAAATTTGACCCCCTCAGTTTAAATTTTTTTATTTTCATAATTCAAAAAATTTCTAATTTAAATTAAAAAGAATAAGAATTTTCCAATTAACTTAATGCTTGGGCGGAAAGTAATAAAATTATTTCACACAGTTATTTCGTTTTTTTTTGTTTCTATTACATTAAAAATAAAAAAAAAAGTTAATTTCACATATGCATACATTTTTTTTTTATATTATTATAATTACTATTTAAAGGTGTCGCCTTCTAGAAAAGAAGCAAAAAAATGAAATTAAAATTAAACTCTCGAGAATTGCGAATTGTAATTAAATTAAAAAAAAAAAAAAAAAAATTACGTAGGTACCACAATATGAATGGAAGTGGTTAATTTTGAATATTCTAAGTTTCAACATTCATTTTTAATAGGTAGGTAGGTATATACGTTACATTCATAAATTGTAAAAAAAAAAATTATATTTTTGAAATTTCTATACCCATATTTAAACTTAACAGTTACGAGTACAACTAAATATGTCTTATATAAAAATAAAAAGAAAGCTTGAAATACTCAGAAACTATATAATTACAATCAATAAAGATAAAAATAAACAGTAAAAAATTTTAAAAGAAGAAAAACACTTAGATAAAGTATAAAAAAAATATGAAAATTCTTGTAAATCCCAGACTAAACAAACTTTGCAAATATTGGAATAAATTGTGTACTTAGAACGGTAAAGGATGGCTCTTTTTTCTTCTATCTGACAAAAAAAAATATTGTTGTGTATTTCTGTATAATTTCATATTTTACTAAAATGTATATTGAATATATATAATATGTATATCTAAATATGTAATAATGATAAATAATATGTATAGATAGAATCAATATGTAGTACCAATATAGGATATCATGTAAATAACATCAACATCGATAAATAGGTACAAAAAAATGTACTGAACGTATTTCTAACCAAATTTATTCAATTGTTTAACAACAAATATTCAAAATATTAATAAATAATAGTGAATTATTTTTATTTAATTATTTATTTACAAACTTATAGATATTAATGTACATAGTTAATCAATATATATAAATCAGTTGTATTAAGTTAAGAAAAATTGTATTAGTAAATTTATAAAATAAAAAAAATAAAAATAGGGTCATTTACCTATAAATTATTGATCGTAATCAAACCAAAGATAGATAGATTCACATTTTATTTTTTCAATTTCAAATTATCTGAAAAAAACATTGTGACAAGACAACCTCGTAGTTTGACATTGTTTGTCAGTGTCAGATTTCTGGCACTATCAAAACCATCATATACATTAAAACTAGCTTATGAAAGACAATAATTGTATTGAATAATAAATTAATCGTAAAGAACATAATATCGCTAAATCAGTGGACTATGGGTACCAAAAATATAAATTGATTTGTTTCTATTTTATTTTAAATTATTTCAGTCTTTTGATCAAATTTTCTTTGGAAGAGTAAATTAATTAGATCTGTAGTAACGTTAAAATGCAGCTAGCTGACATAAATATAAAATTAAATAATCGAAAAAAAATTTAACGTCAAATAACTAAAACTTGTCGATCCGATATCTCACGAAATAAAGTTGGTTCGATATAATGGCATAATTTTGTTATATTTGACATTCAAATTATTTTTTTGCTTAATTTTTATTGATAAAAACTAATTTATAAATTAACTCTGTAAAAGATAACTGTGTTACGAGTTACTTAGCTCTTTTTAAGATATGTTTGATTAAATAAATCTTGAACCTTAAAACTAGTACAATAACTTGCACCAGTATTACTAAACATAAAAATTGAAGTTGATCCATTAAAAACCTGCTCGTACTTATTTAATAGAAAAACGAAAATTTGGAACAAAACTTCGTAGAAACTAACAACAAAATGATGATTCCGGCCACTGGAGCACTACTGTAAAATATTTAAGAATATAAACTAGCTTTTGAATTGCTATGCTAATTTAAAAAAATATAAAATATTAATTAAATAATTTTTTTAGTAAACTTTTAGTAAAGTTTAGCCGTAAGTAATAATAATGTTCGTTAAATGTAAATATATACCGGGTGTTCCAGAGCATGCGTATCAGCTTTTTTTAAAAGAAGAAGGAGCCGTTATTTTAAAATTAAAAAAAAGTTTGTTACCTCGAGGGTGCTCTATCAATTGGTGGTATTTTCAGCTTCCGGAAAGAGCCGCAAATTGGTTTTTTAAGACCAAAAATCGCAGGGACTGGCCGAAATTGAGGTTTTCAAATAGGAAGGGGTACTTTTTAGTGCAAATTCAGATTCTACGACAAAAAATAAAAAAAATTATGTTAAATGATTTTTTTTTTGTTTATTATGTTCAAAAATGCTCAATATTTTCCTTTGATAAAGTAAAATTCACGATAATCATTTTTAAAAATAAATTTTTTTTTCATCTTATCATATTTTTTATATCAGTTTTGGATTCCTACAAAGTTTAAACAAAAAAAAAAAAAAAAAAATTTGAAGAAAAAAGTACCACTTCCCATATGAAAATCTCGATTTCGGCCAATTTCGGCGATTTTTAGTCTTAAAATGGTCGATTTTTGGTTTTGCGGTCCTTTCCGGAAGTTTAAAATGCAACCAATCGATAGAGCACCGCGAGTTAGTTAATAATTATTTTTATTAATTGTTACTAATAATAGTTAATAAACTTTTTTTTTAAATTTTAAAATAACGGCTCATTCCCCTCTTAAAAAGCTGAGACGTGTAAAAGCTTTTTGTTGTTTTACAGATTGCTCTGTAGATAATCAGCTGATGAAATAAATAATAATAATAATAATAATATTTATAACAGTTTATATGGGCTAAGCAATAGCTAGGAGAACCATTTCTTACATTGAATTTACAAAAACAAATTTAATCTTGAAATTCATATTTCAAAGCCTTCATATAGCCATGATGGTGGCATTGGTGGTCTAGTTTAAGCCGAATTAAAAAACTAAAGTATAAAACATCAATGTTTGTTATTGGTTGTATATATACAATGCTTGTTTGTTTCAATATTATGAAGAGAAAACATGGTGGAATAACCATTTCAGCCACCACCCGCCCTAAGCAATTGTACGATTTGATGAAATGTTTCCATACTGTGCGTAAATAATAGATATTTAGATTTAAAACCCAAAATCATCAATTCATATACCTTGTATTTAGTTGTGTAAAAAAACATTCTCAAGTGCACCGTACGTAAGTACTTAGTTTTATATAGCTGTGTAAAACTAATCGAACTAGAATTTCTGCTTAGATCTGAAAATGGTTAAAAAATTTGAATAAAAACATTTTTTTTTAAATGCACCGATTTCGTATTTAATTTTAGTTACGTTAAACCAATCGAAGTACAATTTTTGCTGGGGTCTGAAAGGGTTAACAAATTTCACAAAACTTATAAAAAAATAATATAAAATTCAGAATTGAATTGAAAAAACCTTACAAGTATTATATTATACTATCCGCTCTATGTCACACGAATAGGGTTACAGGATAGTGATGATAAAGTATTATATAAGTTAGATAATCAATAATAATTATTAATTTTACATTTACAGAACAAACTGCGTTAAGCTATCCAAGGTGTATCAAACATAGCACTCCAACAGTGCAATTTATTCGCTATTTAATTCAAAACAAAAATGTAATCGAAGACCTTAAAATATCAAATAGATAAAAAAATGTAAAATATTTTTCCCTATGTTAATGACTAGTAAGCAATTTGGTATTTTATTGTTCCCACTTAGTAGTAAATTTTGTACCATATACACATTACTCAAGTCAACTTTGTTAATATGGAAAATATTCAATACAATTAATTTTTTCAATATAAATTGAAATACCAGCATTAGGGTTAATTCTGATAATATCTACTTATAATAAAATGGTGAAAATGATTATGCAAGATGTATCAAAAATAGCACTTCAACAGTGTAATTTATTTGCTGAAAAAAAAATGTAATCGAAAACCTTAAAATATCAAAATTTTCGTATATATGAACTGACATTCAATCGCAAGCAAATCCCTTAATATACCTACTTACAAAAATCTGTAAAACAAAATTCAAGTTCACATTTTTTAGTTTTTTTTATACATATGTATAATGACTTTGTCTTGGCGTTGTTTTTCTTTATTATAATTATATTTACAAATAAATTTGAATTGTTACTAATTGAAAGAAAATTTTCTTATTGAACTTCATTTTTTATTATTTGAACATTTTATTTAAATTGACTTCATTCACATTCACAAATGACGCATGTTGTGATGAAATTATTTGATTTTATAGTTGAGAACAATAAAATGAAATAAATGAAATTGAAATTGTAAAGATCTATTAAGTAAATATTTAAAATTGTTTGAAAACTAAGTAAACTATTACTTATTATTATTATTATTGTAAGCTTAGTTAATTAAAAAAAATAATAACAATAAAAATAAATTGAAAAAAATACAAAACTTTTTGTAATAATAATGTTTATGAAGCTGGAAATTTTTAATGGAATAGAAATAATTATAGAGTAATTTGTATCTTTATTTTTGTGTTTGTGTGAGTTAATATTGTAAGAGACATGTTTTTAAGAAAATATTTTCTATACAATTTCAATTTGCAATGAAATGGAATTTCACATAGAGTGATAATTTTAATGAAGAACTCATTTTTTCTGTAAATATTATGTTTATGACATTAACAACACCTCTGCTACTATCTCACATTCCCGTTTAAAGTATTGTAACTATGTGGAATAGCATGAATTTAAAGTAAATATTATAAATAAAATATTTTTGTCTGAAAATTTCTTTTAAAATGTTATTTTGCATATTTTATAATCTACCAGATAAATGTTCCAGAAACAATTTCAGGTATTTATGATATACCATCAATATTTATGGTATATTGTTTTTGATGTACATAATAACGATGTGTAAAATATTTTTCCCTATGTTAATGATTTAATAAACAATTTGATATTTTATTGTTCCCACTTGGTACTAAATTTTGTATTACATGTACATTACTCAAGTTAACTTTGTTAATATGGAAAATATTCAATATAATAAATTTTTGTTAATATAAATTGAAATACCAACATTAGGGTTAATTACAGGGGCATCAGAGATTTTTAATATCTACTGATAATCAAATTGTGAAAATGAGATGAAGTTTGTTTTTGTTTATATAATTTTTTGAATTTATCATTAAGTCAAAATATTGTTCAAATATTTATGTATAATGTATATATATATATATTTAATAGTTGTATAAATGTATATTATTTATTTAATAAATTTCAACTAAGTATACTGTTTTTCATTCAAATTCAACATTTCTTCAAATAAATTGCTTGACAAAATGTTGAATTTGAATGAAAAATTGTTTAATTTGTTTGAAAAATGTTGAATTTGAATGGAAAAAAGTATATTTGAACTATTTCATAGTTAGATATATCTCAACAGCCAATATTTTATTTGAAAGGACGTTTCGCTAAATTTTTTGTTCTCATTCGAGAGCATAAACAAATTCAGATATGTATATTCCATTTTTGAGCTCAGATCGAGTAGATTTGTTCTTGTGTAAAGTATCGCAATATCATCGAGTACAATGTGTAATACATTATGTACAGTATATTATATACAGGGTGGTCCGTTTTAACCTCAAAAATACTTTAGCAGCAAATATTTTGACTGTTTTAGGATAAAAATTGTTCAAAACAGATAATCGTTCTGTACTGGAGGTTAAAAAATCGGATTAAAAAAATAATTGTATGACAAATATTCACTACAGCTCCAAAGATATATGCAAGCAATACGTTCTTAACAAATCTTTTTCCATTAATTGCGATTAATTGACTTAACTGATGACTTATAGCTGCATGGTGTAAATTAATAATCAAAACTAATTAATACTGGTTATTATATAGATCTGATTTCATATGGAAATTTCATCATCATTGTCCTGTAACGTTATCCGTGGGGCATAGAACGGAATATGCAAATTTAGTATGGCTATATTATTTGCCTGAAAAACAACAAATAACTACTTATGGCATGAAAATTGTCTATTGCGAGGTAGTAGGGAAGGGTTCAATCAATCTACCAAAATGTGAGCCAACTTCTACGAGATAATAAACGTTTTTGACATAAAATTTTCAAAATCGATAAATTTGATACTTAATAAGCACTATTAGTTAGGTATATATATCAATTCAAAACAGATTGTGAGAAACATATTGCTATTAATAAAGATAATGATAAATAATATACACATATTTTAGATAAATAATATACACATACTAACTTTCCATATAAAATCAGATCTAATAGCCAGTATTAATTATTTTGATTATTATACAATGCAGTCATCAGTCATCTCATCAGTTAGGTCAATTAATTATTCGACTTACTAGACATTTTCCGGATTTTTTAATATTTTTTTAACAACATAATGTATATACATAAAACAAAACAACCATAATTAATACATTTATAAATTTTATTTTCAAATTAATAAATTTATATTTAAAAATGGAAATTTCGCATGAAATTCTATATATCTCACAACAATTTCTACGCAAAAATTTAAATTTAAAATTTTTATTATATTAAAATATAAATCATAAATTTCACACTTTAAAACAAAAATTAGCATATACGTCATCATACTAAAATTATCCTTATTGAAAATTTATTCCATTAGTTATTTTCACATTATATCATCAGATAAAATTAACAATAACTAAAACTAATAAAATATATGTATTTTTAGTATAAAATATATTTATTTATACACAAAAGAAACCTTTGTAAAAAATTGTAATAATAACAAAAAAAAAAATTTCAAAATTTACGCGAATCTAATGTTATTTTTTTTATTTACAGGTAATAACGTAAAATAATATTTATACATATATAATTTAGACGTAAAATCTTAATAAAAGAACCCGACTGTTTTAAGTTGACCTATGAAAAATTCTTAAATTCTAGCACGTAATATTTTTTTTTTTCTTTTTATTTTTATAAACCACTTTGTATTTTTTTTGTTGTAAGAAAAAAAAAATAAACAACAGATTTTGAGGTATTTATTATGATTTAATTCAATTTTATTATATTATTCTATTATGATGAATCTTGAGATTAAGAATGACAAATGAGAATTTTCGAAATTCACAAAGCAATTTTAATATGTTTTAACAATGCCGAAGTTTTATTATTTTTTGTAAACAATTAAATGTCCACTTCAAATTATTTTTAAGAAATTCAATAAAAAATTTAATAATAGTATATATTAAAAACTAAAAATTAATAATTATTAAATGAATTTGAACATAATGTATATAGTTATATATATACAATTATTATAATTTACATATAAAAACAAAAAAAGACATGAAAATATTAAAAATGAAATTACAACAAAGAAATAAAATTTTTAGATTAAAATCTTATCTTCAACTCATTTGAATTTTCTATGATGTTTTCTATTATTCTTTAATTGTATAATTTATTTTTAATATAAAATAAATTAAATAAATTGTATAATAAAAAAAAAAGTAAAAGTTTTAATATTTTTTCAATGCATTTAAATTTTACTTATTTCTGGACTATACAGAGTGTGTGAAGAAAAAAATGCTCAAATTTAGGATAGAATTTTAAATTAAGTTCTATTTACATCTACTCTCATTCACATTCTTTGAAAAATTGATTTTCTTAATTGCTAATTTTCATGTATTTCGTATTCGTGGGGTAGGCACATGCTCGGAAGAACTAAAATCACTACTTCCGACTCTTAACCAATTCCGTTTAGGAATGCGAGAAGCTACAAACGCTCACCTCTACATCGTAGAAATACCAAGATAGCTCAAAACTGGTTGTTGAAATTCATTTATAATCAGAACCTCTAGAATGTGGAATGTCATTCCACTATTTGAGTGTAATACTACAACTCTCTAATAGCTTTTCTTCGTTATTTAATGTTTCACAAAGCCGAAAGTGTAAGCTAAATATACTAAAAGTAATATACTGTGTGATTTAGAAAATTTATTTATTTTATTTTCGAAAAATCTGTAATGTGTTTGTTTTTTTTGTTGGAAAAGTTTAAAGGATTTCGTCCGAATGTTTGCTCGGTTTAAATCAGCTTAATTATTCAGTTGACTAATATATTCAATTGTATTAAAACATATATATATACAATTAAATTATAAAAGTATAAATAAAATATAAAAATTAATTTATCATCATTTTCAATATTTTCTTTTTTTTCTATTTCAAATTTGGTCAAATACATTTTTATATGGTCCCTTCAAACTGGTAAACCACATAAAAAACTGGTTTTCATATTAAGTAGTTTGATTTCGATTTCAAGCTTCTTAATTTCGATTTATGAAGAAATTATAGTTATAGATTTGTATACTTTATCAACTCTAGTAGCTATATTATTTGTCAAATTTGATTTGGGGTCTTTAAGGGGATAGCTATAGATGTTTAAAATATTTGATCTATATAATACGCTTATGAATATTCCGTTTTTGATTTGATTGTAGAATGTAACACTTTTTATGTGTTTTAGTGTTCTAAAATTGTTTATATATTATTTTATTAATATTTTATAATATATTAATTTTAAATTTTCTCAAAATTTAAATGATCTAAATAAAATATAGCTATAAGCATTGATTAATAATACTATAAAGATAGACATTTTCATACAACAGAAAATGTTCAGCTCACTTTTTCCAAATTCTCTTCATTATATATATTTTCCGGAAGATAATCAATGTGTTGGTGCATTTTCTATATTCAATTTGAATTTTTAAATTTTTGAGCGTTTTATATGACTTTATTCTCTAAATAATTTGTATGTGTTTAGTTTCTCTATACTGTTCTTGAATATTATTGTTTTTAACTTTTTGTTATTTGAATTTTTTTTTAATTAATAGGTACAAAAATTTCAAATTGGATAGCATTTTTATCGAGTAGTCTTTTAAGAATATTTTTTTTTTATTTTTCTCTCAATATACATTGTAATAAAAGGATTTTTATAATTGTTGATATTGTGCATGTATATTATTTGTAATAATAAATTATAAAATTATAATATAATTTTATAATGTTCAGGAAACGAAAATATTTTTCTTGTTTTAATTGAATAATTTTCAAAAATAAAACAATTTCAAAAAATTCAAATAATAGTGAACATTCATCCACGTTATGATTTCTAATATACATTCATACATACATATACATATATGTATAAATTTACAAATTGAATCAAATTTTTATTTTTAAAAGGCTTTCTATTTGGTTTTTTCAATATGTGGATATCTATGTACGCATGGGTTTTAAGATTATAACAGAATTTAAAAATATTTGAAAAAATCATCATTAATTTTTGTAAAATTTATAAAAAATCTTAACGGTAGAGTAAATTGAAAAGTATATTTAATATGCTTTTTTGTTGCAGTAAGCACACAATTTATTTTTAAGATAATTAAAGCTTGCAACGCACAATTTTACAATGGTATTTTTCAAATTCAGAATTTTCTACTTTGTCATTATTTTCATAACAAGAGCATTAAATATCAATATCCAAAGGCTTGTCATGATTTACTCCAGCTTTGAAAATATATTGTTGTTGTAAATGAAATTCATCAAATTCGTAATATATTTGTAAAATTATTTACAACTTATTGTGCTGGTGTATTTGTTTAGAACTTTTTAAGATAATCTAACATTTTCTCTACGAACAAATATGGACAATTTTTAATAGTTGTTTGTACGTATTTTTAGTATAAATATTTGAAGAATTTAAAGAAAGACCAGCAGTGTACATATTACTCACAACAGCAGGTTTACTTTATTACTCATTATTATATGGAAAAATTAAAATTATAATTATTTTGTTTTCGTAGCTGCATATTTGCATATGTAAATAATTGAAAAGCTAAAACAGCTAAGATTTTTTGCAAAGTACTGGGACTGATATGAGTATTTCCAGTTTTGGGCAATATTTTTGATGAGCACTTTTCTCTTTGGAAACAATTTTCTTAATTATATCTCAGTTAATAATTTCATAAAATGTACCAGTTACCAAAATCATTTTTTATATAAATGAATTTCTAAAGGAAATAATGTATAAAGAAAAAGAAACATCTTACAGTATAAAAAGGGATTGTATAGATGGTGTGGAAGATTTAGATGGGGATAGAAAACAAAAGCTAGCAACAGAAGCACATTTCTTTATGATTCAAAGTTTACATGAAAATTATAAGTACGCATAGGGTTACAATTTATCCAAAAATAATTTGAAAAGAGTAACTTTAAAACCTTTCATTTTTTTATCAATTTACTACTAAAATATCTTAAGGAGCTAACAAAGATTGGTTCTAAAACTGTTGCACCTGCTTGTGACTAATGCAGTACAAATCGAAATACTTATGAATTACTTGGTGTCAATGTGTCAATGGTGTCAATTTTATGATTGGAATGGAAACAAAATTTATGCTTAGTTTGATATGGCATCTTGTAAAATCTGTCAGAAATTATTTTATAAAACCCGATCTTTTATAAAACTGGAATAATGATAATAAATTCGTAGCACCCATATTAATTCTAACACATTTGAAAAAATGTCAGTAAAATCAGCTTTTCAATTATTTAGTCATAGTACATATGCAGCCATAAAAGCAATAAATAACACTGATCGAATTTTTTTTTAATTTATTGAGTAATAAAGCCAATCTGACTGTTGATTTTGTTTTAAGAGTTAACTAGTTAATTGATTATTCAAATTCTTCAAATTTTAACACAAAAAATTAAAAATTTTGAATTCACAACCGTTAAAAATTCTCTGTTTTTATTCTTAGAGGAAAGGCTAGAATATCTTAAAAAATCAAAAATTAAAAGTACCAAACAAATGCACCAACACATTGATTATCTTCCGGAAAATATATATAATGAAGGGAATTTGGAAAAAGTGAGCTGAACATTTTCTGTTGTATGAAAATGTCTATCTTTATAGTATTATTAATCAATGCTATAAGCTAAAAAAATCGTTGAACAACTAAACTAAAATAATCGCAAGACAAAATAAATAAATAAATAATATTATCTAAATTGAGTTTAGGGCTTGAAATGAAGTAAATGAAATTTTAATAATATGGACAAGAACGTCAATAAATTCATTGATTGTAAAAGAATAACTATTTTTATATTTTTATTTTCATTTTTATTAGTTTTATTTTTAGCTTTTTAATAAATCAAATATAAATATTTTTTTTCTATATTTAATATCATATAACTGTAGGCTGGGCGCAGACATGCAATTTTTGATTTTGCAACATTAATAAATTTGATCTTATAAAAAATTATAATTAAAACAAAATTTGTATTTAATTCATGTGAAATAAAGACAAAAAAACTTATTAAAAAAACCAGACCCAGCTTCCCTACAACTTTAAGAAGGTACAAAAAACAAATTTGCTAAAGCATTAAGTTATCCTTTATTATCCGTTATTATTTTTTTTTTATGTTCAGTTTAAAAATTTAACCATAGAAACTGGCAAAAATAATCGGACATAATACAAAAACAATAAGTTAATATTTTTAATTCATTTCACACCATATACATATCTCAACTTTAAATGTAAACTAATATTTTAATGCAAACTCTATTTTAACTACAAAAAAAAAATTTTTTTTTAGACGGCATAATTCATTTCTGAAACACACTGTTCTTCAATAATTTTGCATATATATGTATTTTTATAAATATATACATTTACAAAACAATATAAAAAATAAATACTATAATATTTTTTTTTCTATTATTATTATTTTTCTATATTTATTTTTTTCCATTACTTCAATTTGAAATGCAACAATTCACAAAATTCTTTGTTGCAATTTTGTAAAAGAAAAAAAAAAAAAAAAAACAAAATACATACGAACTCTTCTTCTCTACCAACCCAATTTTTAAATATCATACTTCTTATTTATATATGGTAAAATAAAATGGTACCTGATGATCAAACCCAGTTCAAATAACAGCATGGTAAATTGAACTAACATATTTGTAAAAAAAAAAAAAATATATATATTTATTTTTCTTTAACTGTTTTACTAACGGTAAAAATAAATAATTTTTTTCTTTTTTTCGTATTTTCTAATTTTCTATTTTTCAATGATAAAAATCTAAATTTTAGTTGAAATCATTTTTGCGAATTAACTCAACCAAACCGCATATCTTTTTTTATTCACATTTTAATAGATTTAAGATATTCATTCATATGACAGTAAAACAAACTGTCTTTATGTATATATACATAGTTGTATTTGTATTGCATTTTAAATATACATTATTCTGTGTATAAACTATATTAATATGTATTATAAATGCATTTTTCTATAGTTATATATATATTATATGTATATATATATTATATATATATATATAAAAAGAAATGATATAATTAATAAAAAAAAAAAATTTATTTAATTATAAAATTTAAAAAAAAAAATGAAAATTTTTCACTCGATAAATTCGCGAAATCAAAAAAAAAAAAAATAAATAAATAAAAATTATTCTGTATAATAGCTTTCAAAATCGTAGAAGCGTTTATATTACATAAAATTCTTATTTAAATTTCAAATGAATCGGAAAAAAAAATTAATTTATTCATTTAAATTATGAGGTAATATAAATATTTAAAAGATATTTTAATAAATAAATTTTTTAAATGATTTTTATGTAAAAGTTAATAGAAAATTTGAAAAATATGAACATATTTTTTTTTTGTTTTAAATTTGCTAGCCAGAAATTTGAGTTGAGTTAGAATTTTTATTATTAATTTTTTGGTAATTATTTATATCAAAATTACATTAAACTGATCCAATTAATAATTATTGGGAAAATAACACGGTACTGGAAGACTCGGCTAAAGGCAGAAGACTCATCTCGGTACTGATGAATTTAAAACGAATGAAAAAGTTCGAGGGAAATAAAAACAATGAATTCTATTTTAGAAAAATTGTGTAACACACAAATCCTAACTGTTTTTATTAAATAAAATTATTTTTTGTTTTTTTTTGCTTTGTTTTTAATTAAAAAAAAAATTAAAAACATTTCTTAAGTTCGGGGGTTGTATCTTCTCCAAAAATCAAATGTTGGCCTATATTCTTTTCATTCAAAATGTTAAATTTTTTTTTCGGGCTGAAGTTATAACCACGTCTAAAGGAAGCATTAAATTGGCTTAGATTGATATCTGTCAGCGTGTGCCACTAGGCAACAATTAGATTAAATCAGTGTGATTGTAACTGTCAACTCAAAACATGTGATGACTGCCGCATTTATCTAAACGCGAATACTATTCTACAAAGATAAAAAAATGGACGAAACTATTCTTACACCTTATTTGCAACTGCCCCACAATAGTTTAGAATGGAAAAGCTCTTCTAGGAGTCTGCTTTCTCACTTCAAGGTACCAAAATTTATTGCCTCCATCGCTTTGTAAAAAAATCAAATTGGTTTTAAAAAATAGGATCTGAATTAAGAATCTGTGGTATAACAATGGACCTTCGTCTTCGTCCACTCGTACCTTTTTACCTACCATACGTTAAAATTTTGTGATTAAGTTTATGATACGAGTTTTTAATACTTTTTAATTAGTTGAGGATTGGGAAGTATAGTTTAGTTGAATAGTTTAGTGAGTAGTTTAGTTGAGTTTAGGGAGTAGTTACACAACGTAGGGAATTTTTTTTATAATCATTTTTTTCTATAGTATTTTACGATATCTAAATTATTATTTTTCGCTTTAAGATTACAATGATTGAAATTAAAATAGTTCGTACTAATTATGAATAAGCTTTGAAGTTGAGATCACACATCTCAAGCATTATGGAGGATTTGTATTCTTACTTTTGTTTATTACACTAATGAAATTTCAAGACAATGACGATTATGAATAAAGGTTGTATATTATGATAAAATAACGGTACAATGCCGGTTATAATATTAAAGTTCAAATAATTGGTCAAGAAAAAATTGCATACTCCAAAAGCTGTTTTTCACAAATATCCTTAAAAAATATCCTTTAAATGGTATTATTTTTATATTTTATATATTAAAATACAATTAACAGAGTTCTAATGTTAAATTTGAATTTTTTATTTTAATTTATTAAATATAAAAAATTACATTAAAAGCAATTCTCTAAATAAAATTATAGATGTGTCGTAGGTCAATTACAGTGTCAGTATATTGAGCAAAAACTATCCAAAATTAAAGTTAAGTGTAATGCCCTGTGATGGTATTTCTATACAAAAATTCAGCTATTTATAGCAGGTGTGATATATTGATACTGTAAATTTAACTGATTTAATTTAATTTTATTATTTCATATTAATTAGTCAAAAATTAGAACCCTTTTACAGGTAGGATGTGAACCATCTCTTTATTATAAATTTTATATCTACTTATTTAATATTAATAGAAGATTTCAATCTAAATCTAATCTAAATTTAACTAATGAACACCGCAATTAGATACATATGTATATATACAAGATCATAAACGATAATTTTATAATATTTATTTTAAATATTATAGTTTTTGTATTTGTGTTAATTAATTTGTTATCACAACAGTAGTTTTTTAACAGCTTGTAAATTATTAAATTTAAATAGCAATCTAAATTATTATAATTAATGTGAAATCAATCAAATAAATTAATTAATTTTTTATTTGAAACTGAGATAATATAATATGTATTATATGTATGTATTTTGTCTTTAAATATTTTGCAATATAATGTTCATAACTTCCCAATTTCAAATACAAAATCTTAAAACAATTTAGAATTTTTCAATCATATTCAGTTCAAAACTATTTTAGTTAATATTTTATTATCATCATCAAAAAATATACAAAAATATACTATAGTATAATTAATAGATATTAAATTTTAATTATCATAGCTCTAATTAAATTTTAATTACATCTAAAAATTATTCAAACAAATACTTAAAATCTTAAAGTAACATAAAAGAGTTAATTAAATAAAAAAAAATTAAAAATAACAAAAAAAAAAAAAAAATTATTCAAACTGAAAATTATTTAATATAACTAAGTAAAAAAAAAAAATTCTCACCCTAATTTTTTAGAAAAAATATTTAAAATGCAAATTCTTTAAATTTATTGCACTTAAATTAATTATTTATGAAATGAGTTACAACCAGTCTTATCTTAAAATATGCCAATTTAAAAATTATATTAATTAAAAATAATTAAAATATGTATAAAAGCGCAACATGACTAGTAACATATTTTTTTTTTTTATTTTTCTAAAATTACAAAAGAAAATCAACTTTAAAATTTTAATATGAAAAGTAAGTCAATTGTAACATGATAGTTTAATTTTTTCAAATAATTGCATTTATTAATATTTAAAAGAACACCTCTATTATTTAAATGTAAAAAAAAAAAAAACAAAAAAAAAAGCATAAATAAATTTATGCAAATATTATGACGTTATTGTATCAGGTTGTATTACAGTTGAATAAAAATGATTTTTTATTCAAGAAAAAAAAAAAAAAAGAAAAAAAAACTCATAAAAAAAATTCAAAATGTTTATTTCAACTTCAAAAAAAAAATATATATATGTAGATATATATATATATATATAAAACAAAAATTGTCAGATAGTACAACGACTCGATCCAAATTAAATTGAAATTTCAAACTATTTATTTGTTGTTTTTTTTTTTTTTTTTTTTTTTTTTTAATATTTGAATTAAATTTAAAACATTAAGAAAACTATAACTAATTAAAAGTAAAAATTATTCATGCAATATAACGACTTTTAACGATTATATTTTAATGAACATTTATTTACATTGAAAGTTTGTATTTAAAATCAGTTTTTGAATATGAAATTATAATAAAGACTGATGAAAAAGGTATAACGATTAGAAATTAGAAAGGTAAAATAGGTAGGTAAATAAAATTTTATTTTATATTTTTATGAAAAGAAATTTTTTAAAAAGAGTTTTTCGCTTCATAAGTTTCTTAACAAGTTTTTCGTAATAAATTTAGAGCAAATATATTTAATAAAAGAAAATGAAAATAGACTTGTATTGTATCAGTGACGAAGCAGCATGTTAATATATTTTGTGTTGATTGAGTGCTTTTGTGAACAAAAATTATTCATATTGAGGTCAATCACGAAAGTCTATAGCGATAGGATTTTTTTCTACAAAAGAAAAAGTCTATTGAGCTTAATCGCGGAAGTCTATTGGGTAGAACATTTTTTTTTTCTATTAATGGACTTTTCGAAGTTATTTATTATAATTTTTCTGCTATATCAATATGCATTATAAATATGGAAAACTACTGCCATTCAGGAATAAAGCAAATTTCGTTTCATTTCGTTTTAATTCATAATAAATTATATGTACTTTAAATTTTTGATTTTCAATTTTTCATTTTTGACATTTATCTAACGATGA
This sequence comes from Argyra leucocephala, assembly GCA_963942445.1. Taxonomy (NCBI): domain Eukaryota; kingdom Metazoa; phylum Arthropoda; class Insecta; order Diptera; family Dolichopodidae; genus Argyra; species Argyra leucocephala. The sequence goes on along the minus strand of OZ012680.1, from coordinate 127,922,147 downwards.
GCAAAAATTTCAATTTAAAATCACTGCTACTAACTGTGATTGCTACTTTCAAATTACAGTGATTTTGTTAAAATATTTTTGTTATGTGATTCACAATTAGAGAAGCAAAAAGAGTGATTTCAGTGAGTTAGAAAAAAATAACTGTGACTTAAATCAATTTCTGAGAGTAAGTGATTTTAGTGATAATTTTTAGAGAGTAAGTAATTTTAGTTATTAATATCGATATCGATGTATTTTATTGTATCTGATACATTCACATAAATTTATAGAATTTGTATCAACTAAATCCATAATTTGTATCAACAAATAAAAATGTTTGTATGAACACTGTTTCTAAAATGTTTGATTTAGCTCAGAGTTATCTCAAAGATGTTTTGTAATGACAAAGAGCAACCAAGTTGAATAATCAGTTTTGCTTCCATCAGGAATTGAGCCTGGTATCTTAAGTTGATAGATTAACGCTCTATACCAACTACATCACTTATCGTGTAGTAATAATCAAACAACATAAATAACATAATTAATAATATATTCTAAGTATTATGCAAAATAAAATATATTCTTGTAAATAGCATATGTATACTCAAATAAATATTATAGAATCAAGAACAAACCTTATCCAATAATTTTTAGTGGTATAAAAATAATGTCAATATAAAATGTCAATATTAGGTCTCACTCAGTATAGTAGATTTCAATCGATTGTATTCGATTCGATAATTCACAATCAATGATTGAAATTTAATATCAAAGTAAATGTAAAAGTCAATGTAAATGTCAAAATAAATGTTATTACTACTAAAAAAAATAATTTTAATCAAAAAACCATTCCGAAGAGCTAGCACTTTCCAATAATCGCTTTAAATCTATTTATCAAGATTAATATTAAACTATTAATTGAAAGTAGAGTTATGATTTAAGAAAAGAAATTTTTGATATAAAACTCAACATTTTTTTTTGCTTTTTATTTCTTTGTTTTAATGACAATTGATTTGAATATATTTCATTCAGTGCTTGTCAATATTTGTAAATATTGTAAATATATTTTAACCTTTTTTTGATTGGCTATCGATTTCTTAATTGTAATCGATTACAAACATAGGTTACTAAATGAATATAATATGATTTTTCATCGCATTGTGCATGCTTTATTTTTTTTTCTTTTATGTTCTTAAAATTACTGGCTTGTCAACTCATCAAATGTGGTAAACAACTTCATTTCATTTCATTATAAAAAAACCAATTTTTATTTCTTCTCATTTTGACTAAATACTCACTAAATATTTTTCCTGTTTATCTCCTTTTGGTATCAATACCTTAGAATAGATAATAATTTATAAGTATGGGTGACATCGAAATAATATTAGATTTTGAACTACAACCTACTATGTTTCATAACGGACTATAGACAATGTAAATAGTTTTAAGATGTTTGCATACTGCCTCAACTACGCAGAAAGATACAGTATGTAAACATTTTTAGAATTAATTATGTTATATATATATAACGTATTACACAAAATACTAGATTGCAATTAAAACCCTAAAACTACATTTTCGATGCCAAAGTATTAAAAACAAAAAAGTAAAAATTTCCTTTAAACCCCAGTATTTTGAATACCATTAAAAATCTAACCTATGTTATATAAAAAAACTTTACCTCCTGAAATATCTAAACTCCATGTAGTAACTAGTGTACTGTTATGCAGAAGACACTCTACAAAACCAAAAGGGAATTAAAACAGAATAAATGTGAAAAAAGAAATTCTTGCGCCAATTGAAAATATTACGCTACGTCACTGCTTGTATATACATAATTTTAATTCGTAAATTTGATAGAGGAAAATTTTATATTTTCAAAGTGTTTAATTAACATTTTTATTTATTTTATTTACTTTATACCTTAACCAAATATTTTAATATTTAATTTTACCTTAATTACATAAATATTTACCTTAAATAAAAAATTGAATTTAATTACACCATTTTTAATAAAGCTATCGCTCATATTAATAATTTAAGTATATACTATCTTGATATTTTTAATACAGGTATAGTTACTTCAATAAACTTTAAATACAAAATAATTGTTTAATTTCAAAAATATTAATGTTTTTATTTTTTTCTATATTTGGTTTACCAGAGATTAGGCATATATAACCTTTACAGCTTGTGATTTCTTTTGTTTATTATTATACAATTTCTAAATAATTTGCATTCACAAGAAAAATGGAATACAAAATATTATAATATGAAGTATTATGATGAAATTTAGATAGATATAATCATTTATTATAATATATTTTAATAATAAATTATGACTATGTTTATAAATAATTTAAGCTAACAGGTGTAAGAGTTTAAATTAATTAAAACACCAATTGACTTTAGTGTTCAGCTCAAAACGAACTTTATTATAATTCAGATATTAATCAATACTATCAGTCACCAATACATATGAATATACATCAATGTCATCATTGACATTACGTTGATGCAACAATATTTTATACAGGAATAATCAATTATTGGTTATATACATAATCAGTTGTTGAAGGACTGAAATGACCATTTATTGCGTAGAAATGGTTTAGAACAACCCGAAACGGATCAATTATTTCACGAAAAAATCATGTTCAGCGATCAAGCTCATTTTTGATTAAATGGCTTTATAAATAAGCACAATTGCCGTAATTTGTCTTTATTTTAAAAGTTTACTCTTATTTGATCACGCTTTACTGTCACAACAGTAAAAATATCACAAATATTATATCATCACAAATTTTAATTGTCGCACTTTTTATTTATTTTTACTTTGAATTAAAAATACCTATATAGCTCTTATTTTGATCATCCTTTACTGCCACAGCAGTACAAATATCACAAATATTATATATCTCAAATACATTTCAAATTTTATTTATTCTTAAAATCGGTAATATTTAAATCGAAAATATGTACTCCAAACCATTATATATATATTTAATTAAATTTTCAAAAAGTAACTTTTATGTATTGATTGCATTTAAATTTATTTCAAAAACATAATTCCAACACCAAAATAAAGTCAATGTAAGCAATATATTTTTTTTGCAAACTTTCTCCTATCAAAATATATTATGTCATTAATATTAAATTTTTTCGATTACATTTTTATGTCCTTAATCACACGAAATACAATACTTTCCAAAAATTCCCATAAATTCCCAGTGTTTTTAACACACATAAGAAAATCTTTTACATATTAATTTTCAATAAAAAATGTAATTTTTTTTATTCATAATAAAAACAAAAAAAAAAAAAAGCTTGATTATTGCATGATATAATTTTATATCATGACATTAATAATGCTATTGTTGTGATTGTTTATATTATTTATTAAAATACTTTTTTAATGTGATATAAATTTTATAAAATAAAAAATGTAGATAAGTCAGATATATAAATTATGTGATAATGTGTTATACATAATTATGTGACATTATATGTATAAATTTATAGATCAACAAATCTTCGTAGAAATACTGTCAAGGTTAAATTTTTGTCATTTTGTTTTTTTTATTTTGATAAATTATTTATTTTGAAATTAGGTATATTAACTATTATGTATTTTAGAAAATTGACATTGAATTTTTTTACTTTTTATATTTATTGTATTTAATAATTTTGAAAAAAATATAATTTTTATCTTACTTTTAGAAATTTTCTAATCATTTCACAAGAACAATAAACCAATTTTTTTTATGTATATTAAATATATTATTATTGTAATAGTAGACAGTTTTTTTTTTTCTATAAATTGTAAGTATAGATAATTTGTTGAATATAGAAGAAGAATAAAAAAAAGAAGTTATATTTTTTGAATAAACACACCCTTTTGTAATTTATATCGTACATCTTGGAGGTGAAATGATGATGTATGTTATTAAATGAGGTACTCAAAAATAATAATAATTGAGGTTTGTGATATTAATAAATATGGTAGCTTATTACTAAAAAAAAAAAAAACATTAAAAAATAATATATTGTTGTTCGTAATTTGATTGATATAAGAATGAAAAAAAAAAATCAAGGTTTAATAGTTTTCTTTACAAATCATTAATTTTTAAAATTACAATTATAAAGTTTTAATATTTTTTTTTTTACAAGTAATGTTTAATTGCTATGTAGATGGACTCTCCTTTCTATTTTATCATTTTTAAAATGAATTTTTTCAATTACATGTATTTTATGTATTTTAGATTACAAAATAATTATATTTTTTAACAATGTAATTTGTTTATTTGAAAATTTGTTTTAAAAACTCATCATTTCTAAGCTTCTTGTATATATGATTCAATATTACTTTTCTACCTACTTCACTATTTCAATCTAATCAAAATAAGATTTTTTCAAAATATATGTTGAACTAGCATCTGTTATTTAACATTCTTATTCATCGGTATCATAATTTTTTCACTCTAACTCCAGCAGTATAGCTTAAGGCTATGTTTGAAGGAAGCGATGTTTGAAATGTATAAAGGAAGTGTATTCCTTCCTATATAAGCATACCATTTAGGAATATCCTGAGTGTGAACACAAAATCAGGTATCCATAAGGAATCAGAGGACTAACTAGCAGTAACAAACCCGGATAATCACAATAAGATGGTTATGCTGAAGTCCGAAGCGGAATTTCTCCGAAAAAAAATTCCGATCCGACTACAAAAAAATCGATATGCTGAAGTCTATTCGACTGCAAAGTCTGTACAGAAATCAAAATCAGATGTTTCACATCAGCGACGTTCACAGTTTGAGTTTTTTTTTATTTATTTTGTAAAATTTATAAATTTTTAATAAATAATGTATATGACATAATGTATATATACAATATTCATACATAAATTAAAAGTAAAAGTTATAACTTTCTTAATTACATATGTAGTATGTATATATATATACAAATTAAAATAATAGTAATTTTTTGTTACATCAGAGAAAATCTAAAATTCTCTAAAGAATGTAAAATATATATGTATTGTTTTTAATATATATACATATTATGTTATAATATTAAAAACAATAACATATATTATTCTTTTGAAGCGCTTTTTTATTCCTAAATAAAAAAAATATTTTTTATAAATGAAAAAAACAATTGAAAAAAAAACTATTATTACATTTTCTACTTCTCCTAATATTCTAAATACAAAAATTTAATGCTCTATAATTCACTTCCGAACGATTCTAATACTTCCGAATGAGAAATTCTGTCGTACAATTTTCAAATTATTTTCCGTTCCGACGAACAACAGCTTAAAAATAAATTTTAAAATGTCGGATAAATGATGACATTTGCAGACTACGGAATACTTATGGACTTCAGCATACGAAATGCATGCTGAAATGCATTCCGCATTCATGCATTGTGACGAACTTCAGCATAACCACCTAAGTCCATTTGTGGCTGCGGTGATATAGGTGACCGATTTTATTTTAAAATTACGTAATGTAATCTAATTTAATTATATATCCAATCTGCTGCTAGCTTCTTCAATGGAATTCTCTAATAGCTAATATATTTATCCTACAATTTTTTATTGATGTCCCTAAGCATTCTAATAGAAATATTTTTTCGTTATGTTTTTCGTCGGCTTTCCTTACAATTTCTCCGATTCAATGCCATTTCAATGAATTTACAAATTTATTTAATTACTTATTACATGTTTTAAATAAATTTTACTTTATTATGAACATTTTTCAATTTACACAATACATTACATGTTTTTTTTTCTAGTAGGGATGTCCAAGCTTCAGACTGAGAATGTAACTACCGGATAAATCAAGTTTAGATACATTTTTTGATTGAGTTATTGTTATGCAGAATTTTCTGCGATTATTTATATAGTCACATTCCTACACAGCAGAGATGGTGGTTTCGTCTTATATTTTTAATGAATTATATTTCGTAATTATTAGTTACGATACAATGCATTAATTTCGTTAGAAATGTAATAAAATAATTATTATTTTCAATTATATTTAAAACTAATTCATTGAAATCATTATTATATCAAAAGTAATGCATTACATATTATAATGCATTACCTAAAAAAAGGTAATACATATTACATATTAGAATGCATAACCTCAAATTATTTAAGTTACTTTTGAATTAGAAATTAGAAAATATTTACGAACTTAATTTATTTTAAAGGTCAATTAATATTAGTAACAGAGCTACTGAGTATTTAGAACACATACTAGGTTCTAATCGAAACGTAGTAAGTAGTGACATTACAATTGTTAGAGACTCTGAGAAGTTACAGCATGATAAAAGAAGGCTTTATAAAAAAGATATATTCCGATCGGATGGAAAAATTATTTTCTCCTGTAGGTCTTATAAATGGTCCTAGACATGGATTATTATCAGATAATAATTTTAAAAATTTGATTTTACCGAAATTAAACTCTAAGTAATAAATCTGAATTTAAAATGTCTTTTTTGAAATTTAAAATATTTAATATTGTTTACTTTGATAAAATTAAAGTGCAAATAACGACATTAATACAATAGTAAAAATTAGTTAAGTAAATAAAAAACAGCACTTAAATAATTCATAAGTTAACTTGTACACTAGTACTGCAAGAGTTTATTTTGAACATTTTATCACAAAATGACAGTTACCCATTCCAACAGGAAATCAATTCAATAAATTTGTAAAATTTAAAAAAAATTTTTAATCAATTCAAATTAATATAATTTTTAGCAACATTTTCTTTTGTATAATTATAATTTACTTTATAATATACTCATGATACCATATTCCATTAGTAAAAGAGTAATGTACCTACCGCAATGACAATAAAATATTAATTTATTAACTTATTCACAATTAAACAATAACAAACAATTTCCATTAAATTTCTCTTTTATTAATATTTATTTTTATTTATAATTAAAATTTAATATAAAGACAATAAAAAAATGTTGCTTAAAATTAATTCAATTAATTGAAATTATTATGGTATACATATAATGATAAAAATATTTATAGAATTCCTATTTTAATTTTCGATTTTTAATTATAAGTCAATTAGTTTTAGTTATAAAATAATTAATTTCGCAAATTCATATTACTCCATTAAATAAATTTATTAAAATAAATTATTTTAATAAAAATAAAAATTGTAATTATTTACAAGAAAATAAAAACTAAATTAAATCCAATTAATTTCCGTAAGAAATAATTGGCAAAATTTATCACATACAATATAAATTAAAACATAAATATACATATATATATTATATATGAATGAGAAACTAATCAATATTAATTAAATGGTGCATATTGAAATGCAACAAAAGTAATAAACGTATATATATATGTATATATACATATAGTAAATATCGAATTTAAAAAAATAAAAGCAAATAAACTATTTTTAATTTTTTTTATTTGTTCATCGATTCGTAAAAAAAAAAACATTTACATTTTTTAAACTTGTTGCATTGTTTTAAAAATCCTTAATAAAGTTTATACAAAAAAAAAAAAAATTAACAAAAAATATATGTAATAAAAAATTACTGATGTATGAAACCCTTGAAGCGCTTCAACTATTTAAAAAAAAAAAAAACTTTAACTTAAATATGCTATTTTATTGGAATACAAATGTGTAAATGTTAAATACAAAATATTGTCAGTAAATAAATAAAGAAAATGTTTTTAAATTTTTTTTTTTGCAAAACTAACAATTTATTGACAGAGGATAGGTGAAAATATTTTTTGTCTTTTTTTATTTTCATTTTCCTGATGTATATATTTTTTCTTGAATAAACGATGACTACAATTTTCATGTGTTATTATGGCATATTTTTAAATGATCGACTGGATTCGATTCACTTAATAATATTGTAAAATTCGAATTTAAGGTATGCATGTAAACTACGATAAGAAAAATGTTGCACTATGGGTGCATTATTATTTTTTTTTTTCCATATTTATATATAAGGAGTACATCATTTCTTAGCGTAGAAAAATACTATTTAAATGTTGTGACTCATTAAAAATATCTCGTGTGTATATATTGTATAGTTTTGGGCTTGTTTTAATTGATAATTTTTTGTTTTTAACTTTTTTATGCATTTATTAAGTAAAAAAAAGCTTACTCAAGTGTTTTAAGTAACTACTATAGTTACATGTTGTTTTAATTGCAGTTATGCGCTAAGTATTTATAAGGCAATGTAATTAATATTATTTGGTTTTGAAAGTATGTAAGTATATGATTTTTGTTGTTTTGTTAATAGACAATTAAATAGTTAGGAGTGTTTTAATACATTATATTATACGAATATCCGTAGCTTATAATAAATATTTTGTAATAACCACGTTGCGTCATTATAAAAAAAATTGCTGAATTTCCTCATAGATCAAAATAAAAATACTAGTGATCATGAAAGCATGATAGCATATATAAATAAATTGTATAGAATTATATATAAAAACTATATAATAGAGAATTATTATCATCAACGAGAGCCGCTGATACATGAATTAAGATCTCAAGAATTAATAATGAAATAACTAAATATCTCCTCCTAAAATTTTAACCAATTTAAACAAAAGTATAGGGAAATTTTCAATTATTTATTAAAAAATTAATAATTATATATAATAAAATTTATTAAAAGTTATATGAATAAGGTTCTTAATATCCTGTTTTATAAATCTCAATTGAAATATAGTTAATATCTTAACTGCAGTTGCATTAGGTTGCATTAGAAAACTAGCTTATGTCGACATCAGGGTTTTGTTGCAATGCACATAAGTAACTAAAATGTTTTGTCAAATCATCTTATGTCAACTTAAGCTATCCAATATTGTAATACCGTAGTAGAAAATAGCATTTTATGCATTGGCTGTACATTAATGTATAGTTGAAATAATAAAATAAAATACAATAAAATACAATAAAATAAAATTAAATTAAATTAAATCTTATGTCATAAATGTCATGTTACAAAATAAAATAAAATAATATAAAATAACATAAAATAAAATAAAATAAAATTAAATAAAACAAAATAAAAAACAAATAAAATAAAATAAAATAAACTACAATAAAATAAAATAAAATAAAATTAAATAAAATTAAATTAAATTAAATCTTATGTCACAAATGTCATGTTACAAAATAAAATAAAATAAAATAAAATAAAATAAAATAAAATAAAATAAAATTAATGAAATAAAATAAAATAAAATAAAATAAAATAAAATAAAATAAAATTAAATAAAATTAAATTAAATTAAATTAAATCTTATGGCACAAATGTCATGTTACAAAATAAAATAAAATAAAATAAAATAAAATAAAATAAAATTAATGAAATAAAATAAAATAAAATAAAATAAAATAAAATAAAATTAAATAAAATTAAATTAAATTAAATCTTATGTCACAAATGTCATGTTACAAAATAAAATAAAATAAAATAAAATAAAATAAAATAAAATAAAATAAAATAAAATTAATGAAATAAAATAAAATAAAATAAAATAAAATAAAATAAAATATAATAAAATAAAATAAAATTAAATTAAATTAAATTAAATTAAATAAAATAAAATAAAATAAAATAAAATAAAATAAAATAAATAAAATAAAATAAAATAAAATAAAATAAAATAAAATAAAATAAAATAAAATAAAATAAAATAAAATAAAATAAAATTAAATAAAATAAAATAAAATAAAATAAGATAAAATATAATAAAATATAATAAAATAAAATAAAATAAAATAAAATATAATAAAATAAAATAAAATAAAATAAAATAAAATAAAATAAAATAAAATAAAATAAAATAAAATAAAATAAAATAAAATAAAATAAAATAAAATAAAATAAAATAAAATATAATATAATATAATATAATATAATATAATATAATATAATATAATATAATATAATATAATATAATATAATATAATATAATATAATATAATATAATATAATATAATATAATATAATATAATATAATATAATATAATATAATATAATATAATATAATATAATATAATATAATATAATATAATATAATATAATATAATATAATATAAAATAATATAATATAATAAGTATGTAATATAATATAATTTTTAAGTCAGGTTAGTCTAAATAATTACAAATCACAGATATAAATATTCTAGTAATAAAAGCTCTTGAAAAATAGAATTAAAATATATGAAAATGACATATTGTACAAATACATTAAGGCAATAAATAAAATAATAATAATAATAATAATAAAATAAAATATAATTAAATAAAACATATTAAATTAAATTAAATCGTATTTCATAAATGCCATGTTACTGACTAAAGTGGATATAATTCTACCTTTTAGGGTAATTTATCCTTTTGGTAAATAGTAAATACTAATCATAATTTTACTCAAAAAAATCTTCGTTTTTATAAATTAGTCTAAATATGTCTAAATTTTTCAACTAAAATGCGTTTCCTGAACATTTAACTTTTTTGACTTAAGATGTTATTTGACTTTTTATTGTAGAAATATATAAATCAATTTAAAAATATTATATATAAATTATTTTTATCGTTAATTTTTATGTTTAATGTAATTGTAATGTAAAATTAAGCTGTTATAATTATAAACATTTAAAGTTGATTAATTCCAACACACAAACCACGTAAATTTCAAATTAGTCAATTCTAATTCAAATTTTTATTAATAGAATATCTTTCAAAATTTGAATTATTCAACTCAATTAGGTACTCATGAGCTACCTAAAGCTGATTTATTTATTTATTTTTATTTAATTTTTATTTTTTTGATTTATTAATTTCATTATCTCAAAAAGAGCAATTTTGTTCGTACAGAGTATATAATTAGCGTTAGCATATGTAGGTTTAACAAATTTTACAAACTAATATTAATTAATTATATTCTTCAACTGTCTATTTACATTTTTAAATTCAATTCAAAGATCCGTTATAGTTAGAATTAAATAATATAAAACACTAAATAAATCTAAACCAAATAAAAACAAATACAGATAGACAAAAACCAGGAAAAAATAAAAAAAAACAAATTATAGATAAGTAGTGGTTTTAATAGACAAATATAGATCCAATTAGAAAAAAGTAAGCTTATGTAATGTAATTTATCAAGTTTATTTTATTTATTTATTTTATTTATTTATTTATTATGCTCCATATATTGTACAATTAATTCTTTTAAAATTATTTACTTAGATACAGATATATAATTATCTTTACTACAGTTGATTTGTATTTTTTTTAATTTATCAAGTATGATATAATAATTATTCTATATTATATTAGACCCAGAAAATACTTGTTAATTTCTGTAGTTGTTGTTCTCAACATCTTTTATATTTTCCGGCAGGTTGTTTTATATAGAGTCATTTCTGATCCCCGGAACTACTCTATTTACTTGAAGCAAATTCGATTACCTTGTATTGTGTTGGTGATCCTCATTTAAAATAATTATCTCTGTATTTGTGTTAAAGGAGCCATTCAATATCCTATGTATTTGTATGCAGAGTATTTTTTCTATGTAAAGTTTTATCGGCAAAATATGATATGTTTTATGTATTTCTATTGTTCGTGCCATAGCATTTAAGTTATATAAATTTTTTAAAGCCTTGTTTTGAATCATTTTTGATTTTATCATATTTCCCCAGTTCACGGCTACATATATAAATGTGCTGTGGAATATGCTGTAGAACAATGAGTTTTCCATTTGGGCGGTATTCTATATATGATATTGTTTTGAATATATCTGCAATTCTTCTATACCTTTCCGTAACCGACTATATTAATTAGTTTGTTCCAGTTGAGTTCACAGTCAATTATTATTCCTAGATATTTATGTTCTATCGCCTATATTATATTTTGCTCATTATATTTTATATTTCACGACTCAGCTACTATCGATTTGAAAAGCCTATATTTTGTTTTTTCTATATTGTATGTTAATTTGTATGCTATATGTATTTTTTCTAGATCATTATTCATGCAATTTTCAAATTTGCAATGATTGTTTCCGGCATATAGCACTATACCAAATCGTCAGAAGCTATTAATGTAGCAGTTGAAAAACGTTGGATCTATTGAACTACCTTGTATTATGCCGCAAACAATTTGCAAATATGATTTATATATTTTAAATAAGAATTAAGCTGTCATCAATTAGAAACATTTCAATTTGGATAGTTTTCCAAGACACAAACCAGGGAAATTTTAAATTATATGCAATTCTAATTCAAATTCTAATTTATGTATGAATATCTTTCACAATCAGAATTAATCAACCAACTCATTAGACATTTTTCGGCTACCTAAAGTTCATACCAAAAATTTTATTATTTGATATATTAACACTTTGACTACCGTGATCTTTTGTGATACATAAATGTTTTTCATTCAAGGTAGAATATATCATCAGTGATAATAACCCCAAAGGTATAACGTGTGATAATAAACCTGAGTATATTTAATTAATTTTAATTAATATCTTTATCGATTTCGGTTACTACTACATCATCAGAAAACTAGAATAAAAATGCTTCACCTTGAGCATATACAATATATTCTATAAAACATATGATATTTACAATGTTAGAATTTTGAGTACTTGATGGGGGGAAAATTTAGGTATACAATTAGTGATCACGGTATGTGAGAATGAAAAGTAACGTTAAATTGTTTTCATGTTCTCGTGTATACAAACGGGTTATTTGACAGGTGATTTTTATTTAGATATTTTCTTCTATGAACGTTTAAGTCAGAACTTAGAAATCTTTAAATAATGTATAAACCAACTATACTATAGTACAAATATAAAAAAAAAAATTGCTTTAAGACGTATTATATACGAAAAATGCATTTCTTATGAAATTTCCATAAATCTTACTTTAACATAAGTACTCATAATTATTTACTTTCAGCATAATAATTAACTACACATGATCATGGCCCAAAACGAACATTGCTCTTACAATATAATAGAAAATTAACTTCATTGCATTGCATACATCAAAATGAATAACAAAAGGGACTCCTACACACTTTTCTTATAGTACATATACTTAATATATTAATCATAATTTCGTGGAAAGACGATAGTTTTACTAGAAAAAAAAATAAAAAAAAAACAAAATAAAAACAACAAATTTTTAATAAAAAACCTTATATTCATGGACATGAACAATTGCTTTAAAAATTTATCAAAATATTACAAATATTTTTACATAGAATTTGTTTTAAAATTTAATTTACAATTGCAATAATGGTAAATAATAGTTTTCGGTTTTTATTTGTTTTATAACAAAATATTGTATGACCACCATTTTGCATTTATAGCAATATAGAGCACTAAATAAACAATTACATGTCAAAAAAAGAATTCATTTGAATGAGTGAATGAATTGTGGGTAAATAAGAGCCAATTTTAAAATGACGCATGTACAATTTTTTTTTTCGTTTTGAGACATGACAATTATTATCTATTTTCATATAAAAATTTTTATAGATATTTCTATACTTATTATATTTATTTATATTATATAGTTATTTATTTTTTTATTTACAATTAACAAAAATGTTATATTATGCCAGTAATAGTAAAATTATAAAGTATATTTTTTGTATAATGTAACTCTACAATTGAATTGAGGTACAAAAAGTGGGTAGTAAATTTGAAATTATAATACACCCACAAATAAATTGTTAAAAGAAAATATTTTTATTTTCTTATTTTGTATAGTTTTTAATAATATGTACTTTTAAAAGTTTATTGTAAAAAATGAAAAAAAAAAAATGAAAATGGAAACTAAAATATGGCCAATATATTATCGTGTGATGATTAATGAGGAAATTTTTGGTTATTATTATTTTTTACTCTTTTCTTTTCGATATTATCATGTTTAGTCATGTGATACAAATTCATATGCATATAGGTAAATATGGTAACAATAAATTGCAGTTTTTTTTTGTTTAAAAATAAAAAACAAAAAAATAATAAAAAAATATTTTACCAGAATTATGACTATGTTTTTTAATAAACAATTTTTTTTTTTTGTACATACTCTGAATAGTCAGGAAATTTATTCAATTTTAAGAGGAAACTATAGTTCAATTGAGCATTGTTTCCAAGTTTTACATATTATGTATATATTGTCGAATATATATATATATATATATATATATATAGAAAATTGTCTAGAAAAAAATTGATTTATAATAGATTTTCTTAAAATAATTTTTCAACTTAGTAAAAATTTAAATTAACATCCAAAATTTACTATGAATACGTCAAAATTCTATACTTTCGCTTGAGATTGATGACTAACAAACTGAATAAGAACAAAAAAATAGGATTATAATTTATTAGACTGATTAATGAAGTTAAAATATATGGTATACCAGCGGTTGATGAGATCAAACTGTTTTGAACGGAAACAAATTAAAATTTAGTTAAAATCAATCAAAAAAAAAAATATTATAATTTGCGTTTTCTAATTTTTATTAAAACTAGGTTAAGTCGAACTGAATAGTTAAGACCATAATCAATTGTTCTCATCGATATTTATATGTAATTATAATAGAATTAAAAATAATCTTTGAAAAATTTATTACTTATCAACTTTCATTTCCAGCAATATAGCAATCTGCATCCGTCTACGCTCATTCAATTTATTTAAAATCAGTATTCAGAGGACTTATCATGACAAATATGAATCTGTTAATAGAATGCTTGAGAGCAAAAATGGTCTAACAAAGTCATTAGAATCTTTAGTGATAGTCAGGCTGCCTTAAAAGCTCTTGAAAGTAACATCATCAAATCTAGATGGGTGGGAGAATTTTGGGAAGCCCTAAACCTCTTTTTTTTTTGTACATACTCTGAATAGTCAGGAAATTTATTCAATTTTAAGAGGAAACTATAGTTCAATTGAGCATTGTTTCCAAGTTTTACATATTATGTATATATTGTCGAATATATATATATATATATATATATAGAAAATTGTCTAGAAAAAAATTGATTTATAATAGATTTTCTTAAAATAATTTTTCAACTTAGTAAAAATTTAAATTAACATCCAAAATTTACTATGAATACGTCAAAATTCTATACTTTCGCTTGAGATTGATGACTAACAAACTGAATAAGAACAAAAAAATAGGATTATAATTTATTAGACTGATTAATGAAGTTAAAATATATGGTATACCAGCGGTTGATGAGATCAAACTGTTTTGAACGGAAACAAATTAAAATTTAGTTAAAATCAATCAAAAAAAAAAATATTATAATTTGCGTTTTCTAATTTTTATTAAAACTAGGTTAAGTCGAACTGAATAGTTAAGACCATAATCAATTGTTCTCATCGATATTTATATGTAATTATAATAGAATTAAAAATAATCTTTGAAAAATTTATTACTTATCAACTTTCATTTCCAGCAATATAGCAATCTGCATCCGTCTACGCTCATTCAATTTATTTAAAATCAGTATTCAGAGGACTTATCATGACAAATATGAATCTGTTAATAGAATGCTTGAGAGCAAAAATGGTCTAACAAAGTCATTAGAATCTTTAGTGATAGTCAGGCTGCCTTAAAAGCTCTTGAAAGTAACATCATCAAATCTAGATGGGTGGGAGAATTTTGGGAAGCCCTAAACCTCATAGGGCTCCGAAACAAGGTACAACTGATCTGGATACCGGGTTATAGTGACTTGACTGGAAACGAGAAGGCTGATGAACTAGCCAGATCATCGGCGGGAAACATTTATGGCCTGGAACCGGCAGTTGGTATGTCTATTGGTAATATCAAACTATCGATAGAAAACACCCTGAAGAGAGAAACAAACATTTTTTGGGAGCGTTTTGAAGGCCACGGAGTCTCCAAAATATATGTACCAAGAACAAACACCAAAATAACCAACTTCCTGCTAACTCTCAATAGAGTAGACTGTAGGAAGATGGTGGGCATACTTACTGGTCATAACCACATGAATAAGCACATGTGTATAGACTAGCATTAAAAGATGACCCAACCTGCAGACACTGTGTAGAAGAGGAAGAAACCTCTGCACATGGTGTACGAGAGTGCCTAGCTCTTTCAAGGCTGAGACTCAGGTTGTTGGAAACGCACTACATAACCTTAGAAAACTTCTGTAGGATAGAACCCACAAACCTATTGGCCTTTATCAAAAGGGTCGAATAAGTTAAGGGTGGAGGAGGGCATAAAGGGCTAAAAGCCTACATGCCGGCTCCGACATATTAGGGTCACAATAGAATGCTTATTATAGATAACAAACATAAATTTAACACTGACTTTACACTATCAAAACATTCCCAAAAACAAAATTTATACAATCGACTTTGATATCCTTTTTTTGTTGTTTTATTGAAGTGTAGGTAATTTATTATTCAATTTTAATTTTAATAGTTTTAATTTTCAATGATTTTTGCCAAATTTTCAATGTTTTTGATTTGTAACAAATAATATGTAACAATTTTCTTTTGTAAACTGTTTGTGCTAAATAAGTATAAATAAATAAATAAAACTGTTACCAAAGGTGGATTTTAATTGACCAATATTTAAAATCTTAAAAATTTTATTGGCTTTAAAAAGCGAGATAGCTTATTGAATTTTTATGTTAGACAGAAATGGATCGCTGCAAAAGAAAATTCTATTTGGGAAATTTATTTTACACACAAAAAAATAACAACTCTACCGTCCTGTTGAAAAAACTATTTTTTTTGTATACAGTTACAAAAAAAATTGTTAAAAAAGTGTTGCCGGTATAAAAAAAACTATCCCCGATATTTTAAAAATATACTTTATCAAAGTATAATATCCCAAATTTTTTGAAAATATCCCAATTTTTTGTGAAAATATCCCCGATAAATGACATTTTCTGTTCTTGTCATACGCATTGAGTTCTCATATAAAATAATGCCATTTCTGGTTATCTCCCTTCTTAAAGCCGATAAAATTTTTAAGATTTTAAATATTGATCAATTAAAATCCACCTGAAGACGGTCCTTGCTCAATGTCCTACTATCGTTTTAATTTTTCTTTTATTTATAGAAAACTGGCGTATTTAAATTTCAAACTATTCCCGCTCTTAGAAGAAAAAGCTATTATTTAACTATCGTCAATTAAATTTCTTTATTTTATAACATTGATTCTGCTCTTGTATTAAGCTTTTTTAAAATATAATTCGAATTTGCATATAAAACAAATGTATTGAAATCACCCTCTATTTATAACCCCTTCCTCGCACCTTCTTATATTATATCTAAATTGATTATTGTTTATTTTAATAATGGTTTATTATCACTTGAATTAAAAATATTTAGTCAATTATTGGTTAATCGATTCAATCCAATATTATTGGGACAATGCTGAAAAATTTAGAAGCAAATCACAGCTGTATATGTATAGCTATATTGTTATAATTGAAAGTGTACCTGTTACATAAGTGTAACAAAAATAAAAAAAAAATTAAAATATAGAATTTTAATTAAAAAATTTCTTCACATAAGTGATAAACCACAATATATACGATTATATCATTAAACTTGCGATTTACATAAAACTGAATTTATTTAGATTTAATCAGGTTGTGGTATTTAGATTTTTTTGCGGTTTTTGATTCATTGAACGAAAAATTCAATCTGCTTGATATTGAAATTCATATATGTAGTAATCATCACTACCTACCAAGAATAAAGCAAGTGTAAAAAAAAAAAAAATTTCACCCTGCAAAATAGCTGCAGTGGTAGTATCATGTGTATCATGTTTTTTTCAACTGGAAATATTTTTATGTATCAGTTTTTCAGTGCTTTAATAATGTAATGTTAAATAAGAAATGTACTCGTTGTTTTGACCGTAGTTTTTTTTTAGCAAACGAATTAAAGCCAGTACAACATGTGGAAACCAGTAAATATGGGAAGTCATTTATAATTTTAACACGCTGGGTGGCGCAGTAGGTAGAGCGAAAAAAAAAAAAAAAAAACAGATAAAGTCTAAATTAAGCGTTTTAGATCTCGGACTATCTTAGTCAGTGATGAGAGCTCAAATTTATATTTGTGAGTAGATTCGGGTAAAAGTATAAGTAGATAATAGATAAATTTACTGTAGGTACTATAGTATGTTGGTAAGTACGGTTTCCATAGTTTATTTTACTGCAAAAACACAAGGCCTACATAACAGTGAAAATAGTCCAATATTTTTCTTTTAATTTTACTGGTGTGCTTATCATACAGATACCCGTATTTCTACTATGATACACTCATCAGACCTCACAAGGTCACTCCCTACTATGATACAAGACCTACTATGATACACTCATTTCTTTCAAAAAAACAAAAAACTGAACTAACAATGTTATGAAAACAATTCAAAATATTTTAATATGAAATCTTGAAAGTTATAATACGAAAAGTATATTTTATTGATTATAATAAATTAATTCGGTTGAAGTTAAGTAAAATATTGATAGATGATAGTTATGATGTCAGCTGATTTCTAAAAGAATCCGTATCCAAATGCCTGCTAAATAGGTCATAACATTTTAATGTATTCGTTAATCCTTAATTCAACCACGTTTATGGCAATTTAACGTTTTCAATATAATATCATCTAGTTTTATAGTTAATAAAGAGAATATAACATACTGTGAAATTTGGAGTGAGGTATATATAGTTGAAGAAATGGGAACGATATTAGTAGTGCTTTAATTAAAATACTTTTTCACATTAAGCTTCATACAAAAATTACCCACATCCCAAAAATTGGTGTATAAGCCATTTTATAACTAATAAATTATTACGTGGATTATGTGTCAATCTATGGAGCTGCATATCTTCCAAAATCCTAAATGATAGTAAAAAATGGTTCCGGCCAAAAGAAATAGCATATCTGAATAAATAAAAATCTGTTGCTAAGTCAAAAAAAAGTGAAAATGGCTTATGGAGCTTTTCAGACTCACTCGACGATGATGCAAACGATAATGAAAATATTCTTGATTATACAAAATATAAGACAATACAGATTTTATCGAATTTACTTGAAATTTTTTCTAAGTGCCAGTATGGCTTTTTGGTGCTTGTAAAGTACTGTACTACCAGTTATACCGTCAGATTCATGCTTAGAGCAAGCATATCACACGTCTATTACTAGACAAAAACATGCTTGATTTGATTGCGCAATATATCATCATTCAATAGGGTTAGCAAAATATCGCCACCTTTGATTAGAAAAATCTAAAAATAAACAGAGCCAGATACATGCTGTTAGTAGAAAAGTAAAAGTCATAAGTTGATATCTATGTCAATAAATATACATTAATTAAAAATACTTCCAAAAGTTAAAGAGATATCTTAAATTACCCGACGATCAGATAATAACTGTAAATCAGTCTGTAATCAGAGTTTAAGACGGTGGGCATAAGGTGGAAGTTACAATCGATCATTCCAGGAAAAATTACTTAAAGCGAAACGTAAACACTTTCATTGAACCGATTCAATTAATGTCAGTCAAGTAATGTGGGGACCACACTTGACTAGCATATTCAAGGGTAGACCTTACATATGGAACATAAAAATGTTTCGTGAGCTAAGAATCAGAACATTTTTTTAGATCATCGCTTAATGAAACCTAAAGAAGAATTGACTTTCTTCACTATTTTATCATAATGTGTTAAGCCAAGGTCTATAATAGAATTTACTCTTGAAAGCGAACAGCCACTTAGTTGAATCAAAGCGAAAAGCGAAATTGTTAATATAATTTTGTAGGTTTAAGCAATCCAATGAGAAAGATATAGGACTAAAAAGCTTTGATTTAAGCAAAGCAAAACTAAAAAGTTTGAATAGGTATAACTCCTGATGGAAAAGTTTTGAAAAGGTATAACTCCTATGATCTAACTGTAATTTTATATATTTTAACAGTTTTTATTATCGAATAGTATTATTAGGATTTACTTAGTTGTAATATAGTTTAATAATAAACAAATTTTTCCCTCCCTATGTTCAAACAAATTGTCCCCACCTAGATATGTTAAAAATAATTTTAAGATTATTATAATAAAATTTTATCAGTTTCAGTCATGTCCAAACATTTTTAATTATTTATTAATGATTTAGCAAACAACTAGGTATGCTGGAGAAAAATGAACGGTTATAGTTTAGCAAGAACTACGGTTTTAATATAGAATAGAGCGTTTAATGGGTTTTGGTGAGCAAAAATTTCACCCTGCCTGAATTTTCTATGTAAGAAAATTCTAAATTCTTAATTACGAAATTAGAATTATAAAATTTTGAATTTTTTGATTTTTGAAAATTAAGAAATTCTAATTTTTTATAATATCCCAATGAAATGAGCCCAAAATAATTATTAAAAAGTTTAGATAATTTAAAATATTGTAAACTAGAATTTGGTAAGCTCAGAACTAATGTACAAAATCAGAATTAAAACAATCAAATCAACCAATTTCAACCTTTGTTATCAAATTCTAAAATACGGTATCGAATTCGGATAAAATTCGGATCATTTACGGTTATGAGCCTTTATTTAAAGATTTTTGAACCTTCAAAGAAAAAAAAAAACAAAATTTCTATATTAAAATAAAAAATTTATTTCCCTCTCAATTCGAATTTCTATTCTAACACGAAATCAATGTCAAAATCAAAATTATCAACAATCTAAAAAAATTGATTCGATTTTTTTGCACCACTAAAACTCTGCTCATATTTTAGAAATTTATTATAAACTAATTTTCGTGATATACCTGATCTCAAAATCAAAACTATTAATTTTTGCACTTCAAAATTCACTTTCGTATTTTATTAAAAATTTAAAAATTTAGAAAGTAAGTCAAGCTGCAAAAAAAAATAAATTAAACTAAATTTCTGATTAAAATTATATCAAAAATAACGAAGACCAAATTTTTAATTTCCCACATTTTTAAACATGATTCGACGTAGGTATATATATGTGTTGTATATTAGGTACATGTATATAAAAACAATATTTTCACTTTTTAAATTAAAAAAAAAAAAAAAGTGAATTTTTTACAAAAAAAAAATAAATAAATCTATTTAATAAATTCACGCTTAGTACTGACAAAAAACAAAAATTTTTAAATTAAATTTTACAATATTAGAAGCAAAAATTTAAAACAAAAAATTTTCAATTTCAATTTCATTACAAAAAAAAAAAAAAAAACAAAATCACTCAACAACAGGGTGTCAGTCAATAATTGTTTCAGAAACGATTTTTATTTTATTTTTTTCAGTTATGGTTGTTTTTTTTTTTTTTGTTCGTAAACTCCTTCTTGGTACAATGAAAAACAAAAAACAAGAATTGATGAATTTGAGAAAATGACTTTGCAATTCACATTACAATCTTCATATCATATATACAGTTTTTGGTGTGGCGGCGCTTGCAAGCAATAATACAATAAAGATCAATTTCAATTTTGATTTTTGAATTCATTTCACGTTCATAAACTTCCAAGAATTTTCAGCACAATTATCGCACATGCAAACCAGATAATTGTATTTTATTTATTTATTTTATTTTATTGTTATTTTTTTCTAACCAAAAACTCTCACCTGGATGATTAGACACACACATAAATCAAAATTTTTGCATTTAAAAATATATAAATTATAAAATTTTTTTAAAAATTTCTAGTACTTTTATACAAAAAATATATATATATATATATATATATATATATATAAATAAATTATTTTTTAAATCTTTTTTATTATCTGATGTTTATCATTTTTTTTTAACGAATCAACTGAAGTAATCAATATCGCACAATAATCAGCTCCATAATTGAGTGGGATGAATAATGATTATATGGTGCGATAGTTTTAATAATAGAAAACGAGGAAATAAAAATAAAGACAAAAATAATCCAACAACAACTACCTGAATTTTTAGTTCAAATTTGGTATAAAAACTTACAAGCTAATTTTAGCAAATAATATAGGTACATCCAATAGAGAAAAATCAAATTTATCACGCATGACATTCTAAATTAAGAAATTTTTTAATATTAGTTGGCAATTTAATGATCAGATGCCGAACTGTTTTTCATTTTAGAAGATGACCAAAAAAATTTTGAGCAATAAAAAAAAAATCATATCAAAATAATTTCAATAAAATTTACGCTAACAACATTTTAAAAGACTATTTTAATAAGAAGACAATAACAATTCATCAAAAGTTGACTGCCATCTCAACACTATAAAATGAAGTCGACTTTCACCATATTTAGAAAAAAACAAAAAAAAAACTTTTCTTTACTAAATGACTTCTTAAAGAAGTCAAAATTTCCTTTTTTTTATATAACGATTTTTTTTTTTTATTTTTATTGTTATTGTTTTTGTTGTTTTTTTTGTTTTAGCTTTTAAGTCTTGTAATATTATTTCGTAAGTGTGTCTTCATCAGATCAAAAAGAATAATAATGCTATTGTTGTGTTCTTGTACTGTGCAAAAAAAAAAAAGAAAAAACAAAAAAAAAACAAACAAAAACAAAACAAAGCGCGACAGCGATCTGATCACTTTCATGGACTTTCATGATGTACGAATATAATATGTTTATACTCATCCATCATGTAGGTTTAAAATTTTGTTCGATATTTGTTTAAAAATTTTTTTTATTTTCAATTATGAAAAAAGAATAATAATAATAACTAGGTTATTTTAAGTTGAATTACAAATATTGGTCTACTACTGGTAATGAATTATTTAATTTCTTAGCTGTACGTCAAGGTACAGAGTATCCGAATTACGTATATAGGTAATTTGAATTATAATTTTTGAAAATAGAGTAAATCATTTTTTTATAAAATTTTTAAAATTATTAAAATTTAATTTTAATAAAATGAAATAAATATTAGAGTCGGATAGCTTATGCCCGACGCATGGGGTTGCAGAACAGTAGACAGTTAAACGATTAAAATTCTGAAACTATATTAAAATTTTGTAGTGTGTTTTTAGTTTAAACATCGTGTTTCAGATTAAGGACTTTTAATATGACATTAGATAAGGATTAAAACCCCGCAAATAGTTGTGCAAAACCTAAAAAGTGTAATTTTTTCAAAATTTCTACATCATATTTAATCTGTAAATTGGAAAAAAGTACAGTTCACATAATATCTGAATCACTTCATAATTTATTTTTATTATTATTCTTTTAAATAATAAATATCTAAAAGGAGACGTAGAGAAAATAAATAGTTTTTGAAATTTATTTAATTTTCAATTTGAAATTTCAAGCCATGTATAAGACGTTTTTATTCAATAAATTCGTATGCGGTTGTTGTCTAAGCTAAATTAATAAAAACATAAAATATAGTACCAAGGATAAATTTAAATGATAAAAAACAATACGTCATAACGAAATTGAGTCATTTGCTGACCCAAAGTAATTTTAAGTAAAAAAAATCTTTTGGTTGAAAGTGGTTTTTCAATTTCTTGACTAACCATCTTGATCGACTTTGTATCGTGAAAATGGATTTCCTCTTAATAGACGAACGTCCGGACAAATTTTTTAACCAATCAAAATATTTTATTTTACCAACACATACACAAAAAATCCTCTCCGGGCAATTTTTTTCATCCAATTAGTTAAAATCTTTTTAACTTTTGGCTGAAGGACGAAGTCGAAAATAAAAGGGTAGATATATAATTATTTGATAAATATTTATTGCTATATCGAATTATGTATGAACGCATTCACATATAGAATTTCAAATGTTTTTTAACAAAAAGACATGAAGTGTAATATTTTTTGTTTTTTGTTTTTTAATATAAGATTATTTTGTTTCTAACAAATTACTTATATTTTAAGATAAAAGCAAAACGCTATATTTTATTCCTTCGAATATTATAATGTTATTATCCATTTTTACTCTTAACAAAATTTTAAATTTTTTTAATAAAAATAATATCAAAGCATTTAAACAATTTTCCAAACGTCAACCTTTTTTGACTACACAACAAATGTCAGTCCTTCGCGCAGGAAATCATAAAATTTTGTTTAAAGGTATTTGTGTTTTAATTATAATGTAAAATAAAATTGTCCAGACGTTCGTCCATGAAGAGGAAATCGGCCATGATAGAAAATTTTTTACAGATCAAGCGATTGCGAAATGTAATGTTATGCTTCTATACTATTTAGAAATTGATATTTTGATTTAAAACCCAAAAGCATTAATTCATAGCCCTTGCTTAGATATGTACAAAAACCATTCCGGTTATGTACTAAATATTAGTCGTATAAAACTAATCGGAATTAAATTTTTTCTTAGGTCTGAAGCGGGGAAATAATTAAGCTTACAAGTTACATATTAACTTTTTGCTAATACAGAAGATGTTTTATTTCCTACATTCCTTATTTCCTACATCTTTCTTCTATGTACGCGAATGCATCCTTTTGTTATTTTGTATTAGTGCACCAAGGTATTTATGTAAAATTTCAACACCTTCAAAATTAAGGTAACTGACAGTTATATTTTGTAGGCTTTGGTATGATTTTTTTTGTCGTTTTTTTACTTGTTTTTATTAATTTTCAAATATAGTGGGCTTGCACTATCTTACAATTAAACGAATGCTTATAATCATTTCTAATTTTTTAGAAGTAAATGCGATGTCATCTATTAAAGGTCTCAGGTTCGATTCCTGATGAATCAAAATAATGAAATTGGTTGTTCGACCTAGTCCACCCCCTTTGTCATTGGGATAAAATTATTGCAAGTTCAATCTGGTAACAACTTAAATAAAATGGGACTACGCTATTTAAGAAGGTTGAGTTCCTGAAAATAGTAGTAGCTTTCCACATTTAATGAGTTGATAAAAGTCAGAAATTTGTAAATAAAGAAATACTCAAAAACATTGTAGTAAAATATGTAGTAAAAACTTACAGTACCGTACTTAAGTAAAAGCTCAAAAAGGTAATTACTACCTAAGCTACTGTCAAGAATATATAAAAAAAAAACCATAAATAGTTTGGCAAGATTTTGTAAATCATCGTCTTCATCTATTTTTTTATTATTAATTATTATCATTGATTAATCATTCGTAATTTTATATTGTCCATATTATACAGAAAACAAATTTTAAATATTTACTTCACTAATTTGTCCCAATCAGACGAATCAATTTTTACGATTGCTAAACCACCAAAAGCTCCAAAAACATAGTTTTCTAATGGTACATTATCATTTGAAATGCTTCTTGTAATTATGGACCATACTAAAACTGAACTAAAAGTTACAGAGCTCAATAGACTATAAGTAGCCTTTTCTGAGTGTTTGTTGTTGCGAAATGAGATCTGTTGTAAATGAATGAAAGTAAAGATGAAGAAGTACCAAATATTGTGTACTTATATGTGTAATGAATTTGTGACATCTTTATTTCGTACCAATTTAGCAATCATGTTTAGCATACAGAATATTAATACCTAAAGCTTCATAGTTAACGATATAATGAAATCGTTATAGCTAACGGAATATAATGATGAAAATATTGTCTAATGGTTTTAAACCAATTTTTTTACAATATATTCACATGAATTTTTTGATGTTTCACTCACATGTTTAACTCAGAAAATCAATACTGATCTAAATTAATTCAAAATCAAAAATGGCTATGGGGCATCTATGGTTTGTGCTAAAATCATACTGAATAATAAAAATGAAAGCATGACACCTTATCAAACACCTGATTTTATTTTAAAATCAGTTAAAGCTGATTTCTGTACCATGAATTTTGCTAGATTATTGAACATAACTGCCATAGCTAGGTTGGATTATTTTTAAGGTACACCTAACATATTGCCATTAAAAAGGTACACCTAACATATAACAATTATTTATTGTTATGACATTTTTTCTAAAATTCATGCTAATTATATCTAGAAAACATGCTTGTATTTACTTTATTCGCCTTTTCAAGCTCTGTTGCACTCTTATACATATTAGAGTAAAATTTTAAATTATAATTTCCATTTGAAAATAAAAAATAAATTTAAAAAATATTTAGCTTCGTTGCGTTTCTTTCTAAAAATCTATCATTTGAAAAAATAATAATAGAAATCGGTTGTTCAGTTTATTCAGATATTTGTATCGTACTTTTTCAATTTATAGATTAATAATATGATGATTTAGTGTGACACAATATAATAGTTATTATTTAGTGAACGAAAATATTCGAAAATAAATTTGATTATCAAAAATATTTAATATTATAGTTTTTCGACTAATATTTTAATAATATTTTGTTTTATTAGCTTTCTGTCATCTAACCAATGAATATGAGATTCGTAATATTCATTAAAAATTGAAAAAATTTATGATAACAAATTTTTTTTTATTCCTATATGCCTAGGCCAAAGATATTTTTAGGCATTATCGTTAAGTTAAATAAATATTTTAATTTATTGTACCTGCTTGTTTTAATTATATTCTACATTATAATGATTATAATTATAATTGACAAGCATTTAAGGTCCTGCGCAGTAGACACCTTTTCATTTTATTTCGATTCTCCTACTCCTTAATGAACTTCTGAGATGTGATATAATATATAAGATGTATATATAAAACAAAAATGCGCACACAGTTGAAAATTTTGTACTCATATGATTTTATTATTCAGCAAATACATTATGCATATGTGAGAACTTATTAAAATAATAAACAAAAGCAAACAAATCAGTTATTATAATTTACATTATGTACTTGCAAATGAATCTATGTACATATTCCAAAAAAAAAACAAAAAGACAAATTCATCTAAAATAAAAAATATTAAAACAACAAAAAAACAAATCACTTGAATTCTTCATTTTTATCTTTTTAAGAAACTGTTTCTAAATTTTGGTTATTTGTAGTAATAATATAGTTTTTATTAAAATTATGTATTATGTAGATATATATATACGTACCTCTTTAATGACAAATTTTTTTATTTTTAGTAATTTTATCCACTAAATGCTACTTACTATAGGGAATATATCGGAAACGAAGCAGTATATGAGGGACGTGTATTTATGTGTCCTAAATAAAACTTACTAACCACAAAACTTTTTATTAAACACTAGTGGTTTCTGCTATATCGTGGGAAGTCTATGTCAGTACGTAAATTATTGTTTTTTTAAAAACATTAAATTTGACTTCAACTTGAAATATAATTACTCAACAGGGGCCACTAGTTATTATTTAATCAACAATGAAATTCTATTTATTTATAATATAAAAATTGTATTAAATCTGAAAAAAGGTTAAATTTAAACCAAGTCGTATAGTTATACTGTAAAACCAAATTTAATCCAGAAAAAGGTTAAATTTAATTCAAATCTAGTAGATCAGTGTCAACTATTTTTAATTTGATATTAATTAATAATTAATTTAATATATTTTACGAATATAATAATAGTTATGAATATAAAAAATTGTTAAGATTTAAGTAAGTAACAAAAATATGTATAGGTAAAAAATTGTTAGGATGAAATTGTTAATTATTATTTAATCAAAACAAAAATAAACAATAACAACGAATAACGAATAAATTCAATGTTAATGCAATTTTAATTGATTTTTGTTTTAATTTTTTTTTAATTCAACTGAAATTGCACCCACAGTTTAATTTAGTACAGAAATATTTATTTTCATTCAGATTTTCATTATTAATAAACAAAGAACCTCTAAAGAAAATAACAAGAGCCTTGATTAAATATAATTTTATTAATTATATTAAATTAAATTATGATTAAGTAGGGGCATAGTTGAGGGAAATTTAAATTTGTATACATTTTATTTTCTATTTAAATTTTATTGCAAAAAATTTTCTGGAAGTAGTTTTAATTTTTTTTGTTTTTGATTTACGTCTTAGTTGAAAATTTAACCTTAAATTCAATTTAACAAATTTTTTTTTTAAACCATACATTTTTAAAAATTTGTTTATTATTTTTTTTTTTGCAGATTGTCGTTTTTAAATCTTTTCTCTGAAAATACCGAAAGAAAAAAAAAACAACTTGTTTGAATCTCATGGGAAAGCCATGCTGAATAATAATTTAATCACATCAGTAAAATTTGTAAATATGTTAGAAAAAGTTAATGATTTTTTAATGATTCATTAAAATTTATTGAATTGATTTTCAAACCTACAATGATATACCTTCTACATAGACATAAATATTATCAGAATTATGATGGAGAAAGAAATTATTTGTTTTTTTTCTCTAAATTTGATTTTCTATTGAAAAATGAAAGACATTTTTGTTTTAAATTATTTTTTTTTGTAATTCGTCTTCAACTAAACTTTAATAGATAAACTCATGTATATATACAAAAATATTTTGAATTCTTTTGGTTTAGTTTTAATTTTTTTTTTATTTAACAAATTCTGTTTTTTCATCACACACAGTTAATCATTTTGAATTCAATTTGATGTCCTCAATTTTTACAATTTTTTTGTTTTGTTTTTAATTTTTGTATTTATTAAGCGATCACTCATAAAGTCATCATCTAATATGAATGGGACCCCATAGCCAAGTTGAGTTAATAAATAATATTTGAAAGTTATAAAGTAGAGAATAAAGTAGCACATTGAAGCAATTATACAAGTATTTTATATAAATCATAAAATAGATAGATAGATAGATAGATTGTCATTCAATCATATATAAATTATTAATATTTATTTTTGTTAACCTAAGGGGGGTAATTTTTGTTTTAGATTTGAATTGGAAATTGATTTAGAACTAAAATATAAATCCTGTCTTGAAATTGTGAGAAATTTTGATTTACAGGTTAATTTTGAAAAATTTAAACAAATAAAAAAATAAAATTCTCACGGTTTATGTTTTTTTATTTTATTAAAGTTGTATTTTGGCGTTAAGAACAAATCAAATTTATCATGGAATATGCGTATTATCAAATTACTGTAATCCATCGTTTTAACTAAATTTAAATTTAATTTTTTTTTATAAATAAATAAATTTTGACTATTACATATTATATATGGTTGTTGTCTTAGATAAATCAATAAATTATACAGTGTCAAGAATTGAATTGAATTGAAATGATGGAAAACAATTCAGAGTGAATGGAGTACGATATTTTAACAATTATTATATAATATGGTTGTTGTCTAAGATAAATTAATTAATTATAATTTTTTTTTTTACACTCTTGACAGTCACTTGAGGTAGAATCACCTTTTCGTGCTTAATTAAGATATCTACAATATTTCTAGTATTTATTTAACAAATGATAGTATTAAGGTAAATTAAAATAAATCGAATCCAAAGTGAGGCGAATACCAGTTAATTTTTATTTCGCAAATATCGATATTTCGAATTATTCACAATTATTTATGAAGGAAGTAAGTTGCTTGCAGAATATCGATATTTTCAAAATAAAAATTAATTTATTAGTAAAAAAAAGAGATTCTACTTTTGATTATAGTCAATTATAATAAATCATTGAGAATTTGATATTCTACTGTCATCAACATTTTCGTTTTATTTATTTGAACTGATAGTTTTATAGAGAATAATATTATAATTTTTGCCGATTTTTTTATAAAAATTAATTTAGTTTTTAAGTTTTAGGATAAAAATAAATTGATTAAAAAGGTTTTTACTTGCCATTTTTCCTTAAAAAATATATTATTAATAGAAAAGTTCAGGTTAGTCTAAGTAAATTAAAGGTCATAGGTGTAAGTACATTAGTATAAGCTCTTAATTATTAAATTAGAAATAAGGAAAATTGTCAAATGAAATCAAGGCATAATAAAATAATAATAATAATAATATTATAATTTTTGCCGATCAACTTCTGCGTAAACATACTTTCTTTCATCGAGTTTTATTATTTTTTATGTAATATTAATTATATTTTATTCATAATGTAGTATATTATATAGAATGTAAATGTACATACTATGTTGACTGTATCGACGATAACGATATTTTATGTAACTAAACAGTCAATTCGAATAGAAAATTTTGTATAAGGTACAGCTTACTTGTGACCACTTCAGTTGTAAGTCTAACAATTTTATTTTAAATAAACCAAATTTTATAAATCAATTTCTATATTAACAAAACATAATTATATAGATATCCAAGACAAGATTTCATACAATTTAAGCATGTCAATACCACCAAATTATTATTCTTTTTTATAGGTATGACCATTTACTTTTATAACGGGATAAAAACTGTTTTTGCGCTATTTGCACAATTATTAAATTTAGTATAGAATTATAATTTTAAAATTAAAATAGAGAATAAATAATAGAAAATTAGAAATAGGAGTAGAATATAAATAGAAATAGGTATAGTATATTAGTCTTAAGAATTAGGAAAATATGGAAAATTTATTAAGTATGTAAGTATCCGTCTCTTCAAAACCTTCCAACACATATAAATGTTATTATTGAAAATAGTCGAATTTGAATTATATTTGAATTATATTAATTTGAATTTGAATTTTTATTTGAATTATACCAAATTTGATAGTATGTCATTAAATTACATTGTGTGAGATCTTGTTTTAGATATTTATATATTTTAAATATTTATCTTAGTACTATTATAAATTATAATTAATTAATTTATCTTAGACAACAACCATATTATATAATAATTGTTAAAATATCGTACTCCATTCATTACGAAATGTTTTCCATCATTTCAATTCAATCTTGGTACTGTATAATTTATTGATTTATCTTAGACAACAACCATATGTAATAGTGAAAATTTATTTATTTATGTTCTGTTAATATAGAAATTTGATTTATAAAATTAGGTTTATTTAAAATAAAATTGTTAGAGATATGTATACCAAGTACTTTCGTATACTGAAATTCACAACCTATACGTTTTTTTCAATCTAACCTAAAAAACTCTAATAATTCTTTACTATTTTAAAGTTATTTCACCTCAATAGCTTACAATACTGTATGTATTACAATAATTTAATTTTAAACTAAAATGAACAAAAATAATTTAATTCATCAATAGAAAATACCTTTGTAATATTTTCTAATCGATTATTTCGAAGCTTTTAAATTTAAATTTTAAAGAGACTGGAGATGTTGATGACATTTAGTAATTTTAAAATTCATATAGAGGAAAACTATTACTTCAATCAAACTATTAAGAATAAGTCTCAATTAAAAATAGAGAAAATAAAACAATTACTAAATAATTATTGGACATTAAATTAACATCAAAACTTGTTTAAGTTTAACGTAATATATCTTACAGAACCTATACATTTACAATTTTATTTTAATACAATTAATATTTAATTGCAATTGTGTTTTATTTTTCTATTCAAAGTATCACACAGCATCTGACTAATAATATAGAAATTATTTATTACAAATAATAATTTTTAATTATTTTATATTGATTTCAATTGAAATCAAATCAAATCAATCTATTTTCAATGTCATTTACTATACTTATAGATTCAATTCAATTAAAAAAAAAAAATATGAACTCATCATAATTTTTCACAATTTCATATTTTATACTTTTTTTTTAACATTGAATTGTTTTTTTTTATTTTTAAATGAACTAAACTGACCAAATTCCAAGCGATTAAATCGTTGTAAAGATGTTTTTGAGGTGTGTTAACACTTTTAACTATTACTATACTATACTTATACTATATAGCATTTTTGTTGTTGCTTCTGTTATTATTGTTCGATGCTGCTCTTTAATTAATATAATTATGTATTTATTTCTAAATGTGAATAGTGTATATATATACAATATACAATATAAAATATCTATATAGTTATTATATTCAGGAATCATCAAATTAAATAACTGGTAATGATTAATTTTAAATTAAAGATGAACCTTGACTTATTATTACCACTATTATTGTATATTTTGATAAAAATCAAGAAAATAGGTGCAATTCGTTAATTATAAATACGTGTGCAATAAAAGAAAACAAAAAAAAAATCATTATATTATTATCGTGTCATTTAATCAGACTTACTGTCCTATAAACGGTTTGTTATATTGTTAAAAGTAATAACAGTAATAATAATAGATTTTACAATAATATAACAGTTATTGTTAAATAACAAAAAAAAAAAAAAACGAATAATAATAATATTAATGAGAAGAAAATAATTTTTTAACGTGACTAACTCAATGTTTTGTTTTTTGTTTGTGTTTTTGAATGTGCTTATATTTACACAAGAAAAAAGCAAAAAAAAAAAAAAAAAAGTATTTGTCATAAGTAGGTTTTAATAAATATTTAATTATCCGGTTAGTTTTTGTTTTATATTGATTTAAAAATGAATTTCTAATGAATTTGAAGTCATTTAATTTATATAGAAAACAATTAATGTAATCGAGTCATATAAAAAATATGTAATTATATTCCAGAAGGATCTATGTTGAAAAAAGTCTTAGGCAATAGTTCCGAAAAGCTCAAGCAATATATTTTCATAAAATTTTGCACAAGGAAACTATACAACAGAACAATTTATCAAAACGTACAAATAAACATATTATAATATATTATGTTAATTTCGTATAATAACAATTATATTGAACAATTTTGTAATATGTATACATATAAATAGTTAAATTAAACTAATAAATGAATAAATGTTTAACTATTTATTTTTTTTTTCTAACTATTGTGAACATTTTTGTATTTTGTATTCCGAGATTGGTCTTTTTATGAGCAAACATTGAGTTAGTTTTGTTATTTTTTGATTTCAACAAAATCTGTACCAAAAAAATGTAATTGTATAATGCAATTTTTCGATATTTTTCTTTATTATATTATTTCTTACTTCCTTAAATGTCGACTTTGCATACCATGACCCGTAAATTTGCTTATTATATTACCAAGAGCTTATTTAATTTATTAAATATTATATAGAGAAACTTTGCCACTTTAGTTTTTAATTTAGTTTAGTATCACATTAAGAAAATGTAATTTATTATATCGTTTTTGATAATAGCTTATAATATTACGCTGGTCCTCTCCAGACTATGGTAATTCCACAATAGTAATTTTTATGCCGGTTCATTAGAGCTCCCAACAAATCTAAATTACACCGTATAAAAATGTCACTAATCAAAATTCTTCAATTTAAAACTAATCTTGTTTTTTTGTTGTTTCATATTTTGTAAAAAGTGCCAGATTTTCGGGATTCCAGCTTAGACCGGATTTTTAATTTAATAATTTTTAATAATTTTTTTAAATATTATTTTATATTTAGCAAAATTTAAAATTTATAAAACATTAAACTTATTTTATTAAACGCATCAAAAATCCCGTTCTCCGCCAAAAACATATTATTGAGACAAGATAGCAGTTGCCCTCAGTAATCTTCTTTTCATTTGCAGCAACAATTGTTTTACTTTTAATACTGTATCATTATAATTATTATAGATTTTAATTTTGATTTGATTTACTATAGGCTTGAAATGGGGATAAGTGATATATTTGGCTTACAAAACTATAATCAGAATTAATCATCACTTCAAAAGTACCTCTTATTATCACTTCAAAAGTATTCAGAGGTCAGAATACTATATTTCGCTATACCAACAGCTAAACTAAATCATATTGTTGTGATTATTTGAAATTTGAACTTCAAATCAAATAATTCACTAGTATGAAATGATAACATTGTATATATGATATTTAATAGAACACGAATAGAAGTAAATTAAAACCAGTTGTTGATGAAACCAAAAAATATATTTTTAGAGTCATAATACTATTAAAAACACTAATTAAAGTTTATACTCGTAGATAGATTTTTTGTGTATTCAAAATAATCATTCTACTAATTGATGAATATTATTTAAGACACCTTCCCATTTCTCGTTAGTGTTTCATTTCTATTTTGCACTTTATTTAAGTTTTTTTTATTACAAATAAATTCTCTGTTTCCTCATTTCAATCAAATACTCACCTATTTCATTTTTTGACTTAATCATAATATTTCATATCGAATATCAAAAGTCATTATAAAATTATTGTACACGAATACCAAAATGAAGTTTCTCGCTTAAATCTTTTGTATTATACACAAAATTATACATACAATAATTAACTCAATTCAACCCACACAAATCTTCCATCATTATCAATAGCAAAAAAAAAAATTTAAATCCATAAATAATTTCATATTATTTATTAACTCAATTATGAATAGAATCCAATTAATTTATAATTTATTAGATTTCTATATACATTTTTTTTGTAAAGAAAACAAAACAACCACCTAATGAACACGTCAACTTTAAAGTTCAATATTTAAATTATATAAAAACAAAATAAATAAAAAAATAATTTTAATCATTAAATTTTTATCATAATATCTTTACATAATATCTAATTCCCAAAATTTTTGGATTATAATAAAATACACCATTTTAATTTGATCTCAGTATTAACGTTGTCACTTACAAAGTGACAAAGTGTCACTTACAAGTTCCCCGGCGGGTTGGGGTACGAAATATCCGCAGTAAGGCATGCTTGTGGTAAAAGTCCACTAAAAGCCTAGAAAAATCCAGAAGCGACTGACCCAGAATGGGCGGCTTTCTGGTCTGCGACTGATCCCAGAGGGACGGCAGGAATAAAAGGTACCGCCTTGTACAAGGGAAATATTATCCTTAGGCTAGGAGATGGAACTCCGAATTAAAACAAAAAAAAAAAAAGTATGCAATGAATAAAACTCAAAGATTGTATACCCCAGGTGGTAATCCAGATCTTCTGGAAAATCCACCCTCTTTCGAGGCAGGTCTCACGGATTCTGGGGGAGACCACTTATTGCAAAACCACGAAAGCAGAGCTGCTTTAATTGACCCATTCAGAAGAAAATCTGGGGTCCAGAGAACACCTCCAGCAGGGTCTCAAAATATCTACGAAAACATGTCCCAAAAAGACAGATATAGAAACCCCGACGAGGGTAATAATAACGAAAAGGCACTTGAGGCAAAAAATAATCAACTTAATGCCAGAGTTACAGAATTAGAAATCTTATGCAGGGAATTGAAAAATGAACTCTGCATAATTAAAGAAGAAAATGTGAAACTAAAAAATTCACAAAACATGTCTACTAAAAAAGTAGTACTAAAAACTGCTGAAGAATTTCATACAGATGATGAAGAACTAGCTCGAGAAACCGACTGGATCTTTAAAACAAAAAGAATCTGTAAAAAAAGAAAAGCAGAAAAATCACCTACTTTAAGCCCAGAAAATGTTGCGGACAAAGTAGAGAAAAATGTGCAAATAAATGAAGTTGCGAAATGTAAAAGTAAAAGAAAAGGTAAACCTCCTCCAGTTATACTTAGTAATGTAGTGGAATACCCTCAAATAAACAAAAAATTAAAAGAAAGCAATATTAAATATAAAGTTAATATGCTTAACAATAAACAACTAAAAATTAATGTTGAAGAAGAAAAAGAATATAGAGAGTTGACTAAGGCAATAAATGAAGCCAATATTGAATGGCACACTTATGAAAATAAGAGCACCAGGCCTATTAAAGTAATGGTTAGGTATTTACATCCGTCATGCCAACCTGAAGATATAAAAAATGAATTGAAAGATAGAGGCTTCAAAATTTTAGAAGTCACAAATAAAATAATAAAGAAAAAGGAAAATAACAAAGAATCTACGGTACGTCTTCCTCTCTTTATGCTAACATTCGAAAACTCCGAAGATATAAACAAAATATTCAAAATTGAATTTATCCAGCACATGAGGGTTAAAATGGAGGCTATTCGTAAAACGACTACCATTCCTCAATGTAAGAGATGCCAAAGATTTGGCCATACACAAAAGTTTTGCCAGCGTCTAGCTCAGTGTGTTAAATGTGCTGGTCCCCACTTAACAATTTCTTGCAAAGAAAAAAAAAATATTAAGCCTAAATGTGCTAATTGCCTTGAGGCACACCCAGCGAGTTATCGTGGTTGCCAGGTGGCTAGAGAGTTGCAAAAAAGAAAGAAGCTACAAAAAAATGCCCCAAAACAAATGCAACATAGACAAGAAAAACAAAAGACAAAACCTAGGCAACCTATTGCACAGAAACAGAATTGCATTGAAACTTCAGAGAAACCTAAAACTTTTACGTCGAAAAAAGTCGTAGAAGGCTTATCATATTCACAGGTAACACAAAATAACCTAAGTCAAAAAAGAAACCCGAAAGAACAAAATAAAGTTTCTACACAAAAGTTGACTGAAAATACCATTATGCAGATGATGCAAAATATGATAAAAACAATGAATGAAATCTCAACAAGACTATGCACATTAGAAAACAAACATAATGAAATATATATGTATACACCAAAAAATAAATCCGCAAGGCATGGTTAAGAACGCACTCCGTATAGTCACGTGGAATGCCAATGGTATTCTGAACAAGAAAAATAATTTGGAAATTCTATTGAGAACACAAAATATTGATGTATGTCTCTTGACAGAAACACATATGACAGATAAGTCATCGCTTAAAATAAATGACTATACATGCTACAGCGCAAACCATCCGAGTAATACACCCAGAGGTGGTAGCTCAATTTTAATAAAGAAAGATATTAAGCACCACGAGGAACTTAGTCTAGAAATAGATGAATTCCAACTAATCGTGCTACGAATTATGTCTGTTAAACAAAGCCTTTGTGTCGGTGCATTATACTGTCCACCCAAATACAACATAAAGAATAACATGTTTGAAGAAATTCTTAAACTACTTGGCGATAGATTTATCCTGGGAGGTGACTACAACGCCAAGCACATAGATTGGGGGTCTAGAGTAACCTCTACGAGAGGAAGAGAGCTAAGAAAAGCTATAAAAGAAAAAGGCTGCATTTACCAATCTACCGGTAAGCCAACCTATTGGCCAACTGATAGAAATAAAACTCCTGATCTGCTTGATTTTTATATAACAAAAAAAATTTCACCCAATTATATTAAGCTAGAAGATAACCATGATTTGGACTCAGATCACTCTGCAGTCATACTAAATCTATATGAAAAGGTTATTAAGAAACAGTCGAAACCTCTGCTAACGAACAAGACAACTGACTGGGCTAGCTTTAAACAAGAAATAGAAAACAAAATAAACATAAAAACAAAACTAAGATCCAAATGTGATATAGATTCTGAAGTAGAAAATTTTATTAAAATTATTCAAAATGCTGGATGGAATAATACAAAAAATTGTGAATATAAATCGGTAGGATTCAACTACCCTAGAGAAATATTAAATATGATAAAAATAAAAAGAAGAGCTAGACGCAGATGGCAACAATCGCGTGATCCGGCAGACAAAACTGTGCTAAATAGATTAACTCAGAATCTTAAAAGAAAAATTAAAGATCTTAAAAATGAAAATTTTGAAAAATATATAAAAAATTTATCAGCTAAAAGAGAAAATAACTACTCGTTGTGGAAAGCAACAAAGAGTACAAAAACCTCGATCTCTCAAATCCCGCCAATCAGAATGAAAAGCGGTGAATGGGCGAGAGATAATAAAAATAAAGCTGAAACATTCGCAGATCATCTTGAAGAAATTTTTTGTCCAGACGAGACAGAGTCGGATGATCTCACTGAAGAAAATAATAATTGGCAAGAAAATGTTATATCACCATTTTCAGAGAGTGAAATAGTGGAACAAATTAAAAAACTCAGAGATAAAAAAGCTCCAGGTTTTGATCTAATTACATCGGAAGTCCTGAAAGAACTTCCGAAAAAAGCTATAACAATGCTAACACGCATTATAAACGCTGCTATAAGAATAAGGTATGTGCCGAATATGTGGAAAATAGCAGAGATAATTATGATACCAAAGCCAGGTAAGCCCATAAATGAGGTCAAATCCTACAGACCAATATCATTACTACCAATAGTATCAAAATTATTTGAAAAACTATTATTGATTCGAATGAGACCGATCATAGAAAATAGTAATCTGATTCCAAATTATCAATTTGGCTTTAGATCTAAGCACTCGACAATCGATCAAATTCATAGAATAACAGACATAATAGAAAAAGCTTTAGAGGAAAAGAAAGTATGCTCTACCATATTTCTAGATGTAGCCCAAGCTTTTGATAAAGTATGGCATCGAGGCTTAATAAATAAACTAAACAATATGTTACCTAAACAATACGTAGATATACTCTCATCATATCTAGAAAACAGACTATTCAGAATAAAACAAGACGAAGAGTATTCTACTATTAGAGATATTAAAACGGGTGTGCCTCAAGGTAGTATTCTGGGTCCCATACTGTATTTGCTCTACACCAATGATTTACCAGAAATGGAAAATATAACTGTAGCTACATTCGCTGACGATACTGCGTTGATGGCAGTAGGATCAAATATTGACGAGGCTACAATTAAATTGCAAAGAGCAAGCGACAAGCTATACCTCTGGACAAAGAAATGGAAAATTAAACTCAATGAGTTAAAATCAGTACATGTAAATTTTACAAATAAAAAATTAGAAAATCAACCACCATTGGTAAATCTGAATGGGGTCAATATACCCCAAGAAAACAATGCTAAATACCTAGGAATGACATTAGATGTCAAACTTAGATGGAAAGAGCACGTTAAAAAGAAAAAATTTGAGCTTGAAAATAAGTATAGAGAAATGTACTGGCTCTTAGGTCGTAATTCTAAATTGCCTATACATAACAAGATTTTGTTATATAATCAGATACTCAAACCAATATGGTTGTACGGCATACAAATATGGGGATGTGCCAAACAAACACATGTACTTTGTATACAAAAATTCCAAAATAAAGTCTTGCGCAACATGGTAAATGCCCCCTGGTATGTTCGCAACAGTGATTTGCACAGAGATCTAGAAATTCCTTGCATAGAAAATGAAATAAAAAGATATGCAACAAAGCATATAGCTCGTCTGGAGGGACATGTTAACGTTGAGGCCACTCAATTGCTAGATAATCAAAATGATGTCAGAAGGCTTAAAAGAACTAAGCCACTAGATTTAATACGATAGAATTTCGTAAAATTTTTCTTTAAGAAAATCAAAATAGCAATAAATTAATGGTTAGTCCGTTGGACTAGTATTAATGGGAGGGGTGTGGTTTAGTCAGTAAAAATCTGGCACACAATGGAAGCTACGGGGCTCATTGTGTCTATGAAGATTCCCACCAATCCACGCAAAAAAAAAAAAAAAAAAAAAAAAAAAAAAACTTACAAAGTAGGTATAAGTGACTAAAAAGTATCTTAATATCAAAATATCTTATCTTCATTTCAAAATAACTTTCTTTTAAATGAAAAAAATTAAATTTTTACATTTGACAGATAAAATTTACTCTGGTCGTGGTGCAGCAGTAGTAGAAATCATTGTTTTACTTCTTAATATAACAAAAAATTAACTATAGTTTAACTGCCTTAATAAAGATTGTGGTGGGTATTTGAATATTAATAAAACAAAAAAAAAAAAAAACGAACAAAAAGAAATTTTATTTTTATGAATGTTCAACAATCGACGATCGCCATCAATCTTAAAACATACCATTAAGTAAAAAGTAAAAAACAAAAAAAAAAACACTTCTCTCATCTCATTATCAAAAATGATATACAAGAGATTGGAAATGAAATATGATGAGCACCTTTGAAAACAAAGAAAGAAAAATATTATAAATTTTGGAGTTATGATCGCCCGTACATTTGAAAATATTCTTTGTTTTTGTATAAATTTTAAATCGTTGATTTAAAAACGATTTTCAAAATGGAACGTGACCTGTATAAATTTGAAAAATTTGATAATTTATAATATAAATGTAAATAATGTACTGTGCATCAAAGTATAAAATTGGTTTTGGACTCCCAAAGTTTGTTTGGAATTGTCTTTTGCTTTTTAAACGATTTGTGCTTTGAATTTGTAAGCCGATATTGTGTTATAGCAAGCACACCAGACGTTTATTAGAGATGAAAGCTTGCCACAATTTTGTGTAATATTTATCATCATTTAGTGAGATTAGTAGAAAGTATAAAATTGCTTTCGAACTAGTTTGTTTAGAATTGTCTTTTGATTTTTAAACATATTTTGTGTTATGCTGTCGGATTTATGATTAGAACAAGCACATCAGACGTTTATTAGATACTAAAGCTTGCTACATTTTTGTGCAATATTTATTATCATTCAGTGAGATTATTAGAACCCCACACCATTAGAAAATAAAATAATAAATATGCTGTTAGTAGAATAGTTATATTATAGTTAATATATTGTAGAATAGTTATATACTTCCAAAATTAAAATATATTAAAATTAATACTAATTATAAAGTTAAAAAGAAAGTAAAAATAAAAAAAAACAAAAGAACAAGAAAGAAAAAAACATTTAAAGCTAATTAGCATTACATACATTATTAGGTACCTACGCAGTCTATTTTTAACAGTAAGAATGCTTACTTCAAAAAATATTGAATTAAAATTGACTTTACGAAGCATTCTAAAAGTTTGTTCAAATCTGCTATAAGGTAAAATCTAATGGATGAACATCTAAATGGTCCTGAAATTATTCCATTAGTTTCTTTTAACCAAAATATTATTTTATAATTTGATAACAACAATTCTGTTTAACAAGACTCAGTTCATAATAGCAAATATAGTTTTCCACATCCAATTAAGTTGGCTTACAAACATTTTCATTTTAATTTTATTGCCTATTTGAATTGCATGTTTCATATTTATCTCTGTGTAAATGTTCTAATCCGAATGAAGAGTTACCCCAACTATGTAAAAATACCCAAACTGAATTACTTTACTGATGTAACAACAAAGTCTGATATATGTATCGAACTCTACAGTTAAACACAAATTTATTATGCGAAGAAGAATTACAGCTTAAGCTTGTAATCTAATCTTTTACAGTTTTAGTTTGTAGATCACGGTGTAAAATATTATTATTGACGAAACATGCAACCTGATACTAATCTTAATATTTTGAATTGATATGACTGAAATCGATTATTACACCCCACAGGTCCATATCGACTTTTCAAACAGATATAGCTATATAAATTAATCGTGTTTTGTCTAGTAACATAGTAGAATTTAATTGAAATAGCTAATATCTTTTATTCAGCTTTATACCCAATTATAACATTTAAACTTAAAATTAATAATAAAATTTCAAAAAATTTCAAATTTATCAATAAATTCAAAAAAATTTAAAAAAAAAAATATGTTTTAATGCTAATTTTGTACAAAATAAAACATAGCTAAGACAATAGTTTTTCCTACAAGATATATTCGTAACAACCCATCTATTTTATTTTTGTTTTCATATGATTTTCATAATCTCCTTATGATTTGTAGGATGTTTAACAAAAAATTAAATGACTGAAAGCAAAATTATGTATTATTTATGACGTTTTTCATAAATTAATTTTTCATATTAATTTGATTTTAAATAAAAATATGCTCTTCTATACATGTTTTACGATAACAGTGCAATTTATTTCACATTTAAATTTTTGTTCACACTACAATTTTTTGTAATTTTTTCTTTACCGAAAACATTGAATTGAAATGTATCTTGAAGATGAGAAATTTTCATTTCATTTTCTTAACTTGTTATTAAACAATTTTTTCTACATAAATTTTCTTTCGCTCAAGTTATTTACTACCTGAGAAAATTTTCTGTAATAAACCTACACAATTAACTGGTAGTAAATTATTATGGGTATTTTATTTAAAATGATGATATTAAGGTATAGAAAAGAGATCGCATTTAAATTATCTTAAATAACGTTATTTAGTTTATTTTGGTTTTATTGCATACAAGGTGTTCCAAAATGAGTAGTATTTTTTTTTTGAATACATTATATATAACTATCAACTAAACAACATCAACTATACAACATAGCGATGTAAGTAGTTGAAATAAATCCAAAAATGTTAGAGAATGGGTTCTAATTCAACTTTTTTCAGAGTTGTGAGGCCTAAAAATATTTATAAATTTTAAAATTTTAATAGTTTATTCTCATGCCTATACAAAATTGTAATCAAATGAGATAAGACAGATAAAAGCATTCAATTTATAGGATATTGGAGTCTTCTTTCAAGTAAATTCAAATTTTGTTCAATCATTATTCTAATTTTTATTCATCGGAAGTTATAAATATAGTTAAAAATAAATTGTTATTTAAATAACGGTATTAACATTTTAACATACATTTTTTATTTGATTTTTTTATTTATTTTTGTATTTTTATTCAATCTCTATTGTCCTTATAAATTCATAGAAAATATCTTACAACTACAAAATATTACACTTAAAATTAATGATTACATTAAAGCCAAAAAAACATATTTGATCTTTTTATAGACTACCCGTCTTATGTACATTTGCATGGACGTATGTAAATAAATAAATACACATTGTGTAATATACAACTACTAAATGTTTCATTCATATAAAACTATACTGTAACTCATTAGCAGGTATATTGTAGTGTTATACTACCAGTGCTGTCGTTTTGC
Organism: Argyra leucocephala; assembly: GCA_963942445.1. Taxonomy (NCBI): domain Eukaryota; kingdom Metazoa; phylum Arthropoda; class Insecta; order Diptera; family Dolichopodidae; genus Argyra; species Argyra leucocephala. The sequence continues at coordinate 127,879,533 of OZ012680.1, read as the reverse complement.
TGTAATTGCAACATTTTTGACGCAGTTTGGAACCATATTAACATTGTGTCAATTAGGAAAAATTTGTGGCAAATTATAGCACTATATTTTGATTGAGTTTTATGATTGGAGCAGGTAATTAATTATTTTTTTTCACCAGATATAAAAATTCTTCAATGTTTTTCCTTAGTTTAACTTGTTGAGTGTTCAATTTCAATTCAAAATTCCAAATACATCATCAAAAATCAAAATTATTTGCATTAAATTCATTTATAAATTTACATTATATATATATATATAATTAAATTAGTGCAAGCTTGTTTTGAATTTAAATATTATTTTTTATACAAAATGAGTTTAATTTATTCGAAAGTACAATATATATATATATATAATCATTACAATGAGCTTGTTTCCACGGGTAGTATTTCAATTAACTATTTTGATAATATTTCATTAATCTTATTTTTTCCCTTTATTAATTCAAAAAAAAAAAACACAAACAAGATTGTCTAATTGACAAAAAAAAAATATTACACAAAAGTAATTTAACATAAAATATAAATCAATTTTGATCTCAGCCTAAGCTCTATGCTCTTCAACAAATAAATAAATTAAAAGTCATAGGTGTAAATACATTAGTATAAGCTCTTAATTATTAAAATTAGAAATAAGGAAAATTTTAAAATGAAATTAAGGCATAATAAAATAGTAATAATTGTAAATGAAAATTTAAAAAGTCAAAAATGTAAAATTAGAAATACGTTTCTAAGCCACTAAAATTATATAAATCAAAAATCAAAGCAAAATAAAATAAAATAGAATGAAACAAAATAAAACTTATACCAAGGTTCTATAAATAATATCTGTGAGTTATAAAAATCAATCAAAATATTTCAATGTAAAACCAATTATTGCTAAATATTTATAATTTAAAATTTCTTCTGATTTTACTAATTTTAATAAATTAAAAGGACTAGTTAATCCTATTTAATTTAATTGTTTAATATGGCTAAAACTTTGTAGGTATACATTAAACTAAACGATTACAAGTTATCAGACAGTTATTAAGTTAGATTGAAGCGTTTTCAAATTTATTATAGCTCTTAAACGAATGGAAAATGATCACCATATTACTTTGAATATTTTTTTATTCAACTTATAAATACAGCTTATTCGCGACACCCTGTACATACTACAAAGAATAACACAATTAAAATAAAATGCATATAAAAGTATTAATCCTAAAATTGTTATTTTTTGTTTTCATTTTATTTGTTTATTTGAACTATTAGCTTTACAATTAGACTACAAAATGTTTCGAAATATAGACATAATCTTAACTTTTATCTTACAATATTAAGATATATATGTATCTAAGAGATAAATTAAGCGAAAAGAATTCCTCAATAATAAATAAACCTTTTTTTTTATTATTGTGGGAAAATTAAGTTATTTTGAAGCTGTTTTATTTAAATGTATAAGTTTTCAATTTCAAACAATAGACTATAATGTTCATTTGAAACAGTTCAAACTATATAATAAGATGCTTACTTTCTTTTTAACTATATTTTATTATTGTTAAATTTTTTGATATTTAATTTTAAATTTTGTATTGTATTATAAAAATCTAGTATTTATTAATTATAACATAGCAAAAATTCTTTACTATATTTTTTGATTCTAATAGCTAACTTTTCGAAACCTATAGTAAATGTGAAGTGAAATAATAGTGAGAAATAGGGGTATGGAATTTTAATCAAAAACGAAAACGAATTTAAGTCTAGATGATTTTTGATTGAATTTCGTTTTTGACTGAAATTCTCTAAGCCATCAGAAGCTATCACTATTTTAAGTCGTATATAGTTGAAATTTGCATAAAAAAATTAATTTGAAGGGATTGGGTTTCAAACCAGAGTTCATTTCTATTTTTGACTTAAATTTGCTAAGCCATCCGAAGGTTCTATTTTTGCCAGACCTTTTTTTTGATGCAATGTGGATGTAAGAAAAACTAGTTCAGAGAGATTTTAGAGTTCAATAACTTGGTTAGCAGCGGTCTTATGACACATTACAGTTTCAATAACTTGGTTAACAGGAATCCTAGGCCTACATTTTTTGAACGATTTGAAAGTTTTTTTATACTTTATTTGTTGAATGATTGCTTGTTTTTATGAAGGTCCTATAAGATAGCAACGAAATAACTTCAATTTGGAAAATTTGAATTTTTCTGCCAATTTTTTTTTTGCATTCAGGGTCGCTAAAATTTTGAAAATCAAAAAATTGTCTACAAACATAATTTTTCGACCGATTTCAAAGATTTTTTATATTTTTTGCTTGTTTTAATGAAAATTACATAAGTTAGCAACAAAATAAATTCAATTTGGAAAATTTGAATTTTTTTGCCATTTTTTTTTTTGCATCCGTGGTCGTTAAAATTCTAAAATCAAAAAATTGTCTACAAACCTTTCGACCGATTATATATAAGGAAGAAAAATTATTTGGAAGGGATTTATTACTGATTACAAAATTGCAGGTATACCCTTCATCATCATCAATGTCCTGCAATCCCATCCGTGGGGCATGGTTCGGAAGATATACCCTTACTCAAGATAAATTCAATTAAAATTTTCTTTTAATAAGTTTTTTTTTGTTTAAATTCAAGAGTTTGTACCAAACATCATGTAAGAAAATGTCAATTAAAAACAATTCAGCCAAACGAAAGCTAGTTTCCGTCAACAAAATGTATATGGAAATGTTATTGAGACTTGTTTTACAAAGCGAATTTCAACCAAAATCGAAAACGAATTTAAGCTCAAGTTTATTTAAATTCGTTTCCATTTTTGATCCTGCACCGACGTAGTATATAGCCACAGCTATCACCAACTTTAAGCTTTTTATATTTTTCTTTATTAACAAAAAATCATGTTTACATTATGTACATATTTGTATAACAAAATTTTATTCATTGAATTATTCATTATTGGAGAAAATATTAATATATAGGTATCCAGCCTAACTAAACTAAACAGATGTAGTTTGGAAAAAACGTTTGATTCATCATAGCTTTCACAAGTTTCTATTGAAATAAATCTCGTAAGCAAAAAAAAATTTTGAAAATTTTATACAACTTTAAACTATTTTTTTTTTTGGTATATTTAATCAAATGCATTAGAGTGTAAATTTTTTTAACTATATATAAAATGCTTACTATAAATATTATATTTATATCATTTAATTTTAAAATTTAAAGATTTTATTCGAATGCTAGAATAAATATAATTAAAAAAAAAAACTCTATTATAAATTAAACTAGTTTCATGCTAACTGTACATCTACCACTAAATACCACTCTCTTAAATTCTGCACCATTGAACCAATTTTCGTTTAAATAACAGCAGTAAAACTCATTAAAATCGCTTATGTTTTAGAAAAATCTCATTAAACCAACATTTTCAATTTATTTAACAGTTAATATTTTGCAATTTTTATTTTCATTTTTATGTTAATAACAATACTTACATTTATATATACATATATACATATATACATAATGAAAGAAGTGAATTCTTTAAGTTATTCAGAATTTGACATAACATCTTATGTGAAGTATCTATGTTACGCGATTTTTTTGTTTTCTTGAATTAGAGGTGAATATTTTTATACATAAGTAGATACTTAATTATATACATACATATCCATTTAAAATAAAAAAAATTAAAGAACTTAAAATAAAAGATTCACAAAAAAAATAATTTTTTTTCTATAATAAACTAGGTCATTACAAACAAAACAAACTTCAGATAAACTTTTAAGTTATATTTGAGTAAAAAAAAAAAAAAAAAAAAAAAATGAGAAAAGATATAAATTGAACTTACCTAAATTTGATGCTTTATTACTTAAGTGGTTGTTTATGGTTAGTGAGTGATTTTGATGAATTAGGGGGTAAAACAGTGTAAAAATATATTGTCAAGTCAAATTTAGGAAAATTTATGTACTGCAATTAATGCAAACCACTGTATGCTGTAATATTGAGATACAATTATATGAGTAATTACTGGAAAAAATTAAACTGAATCACTTAGCAAAATAAGAGGATTTGGATATGATATAGATATACATTCTGTATTCAAATTCAATCACAACACATAGCAAAGAATCTGATTTCAGTTATTTTTTTCAATTTAGAGTGCAGTAAATTAGATTTAGTAGCTTAACACAATTATTGTATAATAATTAATAATATATAACACAATAAGTTCAATTGGCTTAAATGTTTTAAATCTAATCTACGTGTACATACTTGAAAAGTAAACTGTTAAAAAAATAATATAAAAATAAATAATTAAAAATAGCGCAATAATTATTAAAATAGAATTGTAGAATTATAAGTACTTTGTTAATAGATAACTACACTGTTAGATAATCAGAAACGGCAATCTACTTATAAATTACAGATTATGATAAAGATTATCAATATAAATTTATTTTAAAAATTTAAAATTAAACACCTAGAATGTCTTTTTAATATTCTATGCTTGAAGTACTACCTAATCCCGAAAAGATTGTTAATTTTAATTGTAGTGATGTCATTTTACTAAAAATTCATTTTTAAAAAAAATTAATATTATTTAAAATTTATTAATTTCTTCTATGTGGATTGCCCTTACTATAAAACAATGTCTTCTTGTATAATTTCTATTTTTTTTCTCTCATCTAGCTTTTCCTGTTAATTTAAATTTTGCAATAAATCTTAAATTCGCGTATTTAGATAGGTACGATATTAATTTTATTCTGGCTTACTATAGGATATTAAAACGTTAAATTTTTACTAAATGAATATAATATAAGCAGAGACTATAATAGAGACGTCGAATTGCGAACAAAATATCATGTATTTTTTTTTTCTAACTATCAGTTTTTAAATTTAAAAAACTGATACTTAGCCAACCAATTTTTTTAAAGGTTGTTTTCTATGTTGAAAAATAAGATAATTATAGCCTGTACAAATATAAGTAAATTAAATTTATTATAGTCTCTGATATATAAGTAATATAATATATTCTAAATATTAAAAATATATTATATATATATACGTATTATATTTATATATATAATATATTCTAAATATTATATATATATACTTTTTTCCAATCAAATTCGACATTTTTTCATTCAAATTCAACATTTTGTCGACAAATTTGTTTGAAGAAATTTTGAATTTGATCAAAAAAATATTGAATTTATTTGAAAAAGTGTTGAATTTGAATGAAAAAAAGTATATATATATATATATATATATATATATATTATAGTTATTTATACTCGTATTTAATTTTTTATTATATTATATGCTAGAAGGAAAGTATTAAATGGTCTCTGAATTAAAATTGTGAATATTTCTATAGAATTGAATTGAATTAACTGATATGCAAGAGCAATTCGAATTCAAATATGTTTGGTTTCAACAACATATGATTTGAAATAGAGTGTATGGAATAACGAACAAATAAATCAAAGAAAAATAAATTCACAAATTTCACAATAAATTTTTTAGACATGGTATGAATAGACTACCTACTAAAATAGCTCTATTCAATTCTTAAACAAAAATGTTTGTTATTGGCTGGCATGGCAAAAAATTTACAAAATTAATAATATGAAAAAATACTCTAAAATCTTCATTTCTGGACCGATTTCAATGTTTGTTCAACTATTTTACTTTGTTGAATGAATATTATAAAAGATAGTAACAAAATAAAACCATTTTGAAAAATTTAAAAATTTAAAATTTTGAAAGTTTTCGTAATTTTTTTGTGATGCTGGCATGGCAAAAAATTTACAAAATTAATAATATGAAAAAATACTCTAAAATACAATTTAAATATTTTATATTATAATTTTCGGAATATCTTACTCTTTTGTCACTCACAAAAAAAAAAAAAAAAAATATTCTACACACACTTTTAATTTTTTCGATAAATTCAGTTTCAGTTCTTCTTCTGACTATATCATAAATACCTTATTATTAGTATGTTCTCACACTAATTTTGAATAAAACAAGCACAGATCTAAACACATTCAATATTTCAGAAACTCACTGAAATTTTTTTTAAACATCAATCATTAACCCTTGTGCTCATCGTTGAGGTATAGAACATCAGCAAACTTCCTTCATCGAACTCAACTTTGGGTCAGCGTTTTGACTTCAATTCAAGTTTTTTCAGATGTGTTTGCTGCGCTTATTGTAACTGTTCGGTGCCATGTTGTTTTACGCCGACCATATTTTCTGTGACATTTTGTATTCCATTCCGGAACTGTTTTCGGAAATTCTAACTGTAGTTATAAATAAGTTATTAATTTAAAAATTTATCCTATTCTCAAGTCCTCTGAATGTTTTTATTATCTATTTTTTTTTGTTTTAAATTATTGTTATATTAAAAGATAATAAGATTTAGAATCCGCTCATAAGAGCAATTTTACAATAGGTTTTAATTTCGGTTTATTTCTTAGTACGTAAGTATAATGGGAAGTCTTATGAAAAAACATAAATATTCAAAGAGGTTTTTTTGTCGCCATTTTTCGTTTAAATAATAAATTAAATAATAAATAAATTAGTCAGCTAGCCAAAATAATAATTAAGTAAAATAGTAATAATAGTCATAGGTGTGAATACAATAGTATAAGCTCTAAAATTAAAATTGTTAAAAAAAATTATGAATATGCATCATGGCAATAAATAAATAAATAAAAATAAGATAATAACAGATTTGTTGATGTCTTTACTAGAATATGACCTCTTAATATCTTGTAATGACCTCTTAATATCTTGCAATGACCTCTTAATATCTTGGAATGACCTCTTAATATCTTGGAAAATTTTGAGATATTACAAACGAAAAAAAAAACTAATTATATTATAAACGAAAATAAAATTTTGAAATTATTCCCAAAAAAATATATTTTTCTATTTAATTTAATTTACTGTATGTCTACACTTTACCTTCATTTTTATATTCATCCATTAAGTTGATGAGTAATCAAAAGAGAATTGAATTAAAATCAGAATTGTTTTTATATTATACTTTTTTTCATTTCTGTTTCTATTTTTTTTTTTGTCAACTAATTGTTAAAAAGATGTTCATAAGCTTTGGTAATAAATTTTAATGCCGCTAAATACTATAAATACAATACATTGAAATAATGGGAATAAAAACAGTTATTTTTTGAATAAATGATGCACTTAGGAAGATGAGTAAATTAAGAAAATTTATTTGACATTGTTTAAGAGATGGTGATTAAAATTGCAAAATTTCAATATAAAGAAAAATCAGATATAAATGTAAGACTACATTATGTTGATTACAAATAGGTTGGAGGTATTAAAATAAAAAAAGTTTATTATAAAGCGGATTGCAGAACTATGTATGTAGGTATATACAATATTCCATAGAAATGTCATAGCTGTATAAGATGAAAATAGAATACGTGATAGAATACGTGATATTGTATAGAAGAAAATTCCTAAAAAAAAATTTAGTTATGGATACCTAGTAGTATCTACAGTTATCACGATAATAATCACAAAAAAATTTACATATAGTACAGATTAAATTATTCTAACAATTTTGTAACAGATTCTGTAAAGTTGTGATAAATTTAGAAATAATTTTAAAGTACTAGTAATAATAGTAGTAGTAGTGCCTTAATTGTAATAATAATAATAATAATATTATAATAATACTAAGGGCCCCTGTTGAGTAAATATAGTTCAAGTTAAAGCCAAATTTAAAGTTTTTAAAAGAACAGCGATTTGCATGAACTGATATAGACTTCTCATTACAAAGCAGAAAACACTCATGTTTTAATGAAATGCTTTGAAATTAGTATGTTTTCGTTAAAAAATATAAATACCTTACTTCTCATTTTCTGTTTCGTTTTTACCTATTTCTAAATGTATTTGGTGAATAATAAAACCATATGATTAAAAAAGCATTTTCAACTGTGTGCGCATTATTGTTTTATTTACAACTTACTTATTATATATTAAGAGTTCATTATGGAGAAGAGAGATAAAATGAAAAGGTGTATACTGCGCAGGTCCTTAAATGCTTGTCAATTATAATTATAGATTATAATAATAATAATTCTTTATTTCATTAAAAACAATATTATTTGATATGGAGCCAATGTAGCCCAACATTAAACATACGCACAGTATTTAATTATGTTGTTGACTAATTGACTAATGATATTGCCGAATTATTGAAAGTAAATGAGGTTGAAACCAAATACTTGAGAATGGACTGAACGACCTGCGATTCGATTAAATATAAAAAAAATATGAAATAAATACTTATAAAGTATTAAATGAAAACTTAAATAGTATAGAATTTCCCCTAAAAACTATTATTAACTATTTTTTTCATTTTTTTAACTATTTAACCTATCGATTGTTTTACATGGAAAAATGAGGTTTTGCTTAAATAAGTGATAACTAAGTTTAAAAAAAATCAGGTTTAGCCATTCCAGTTCATACAACTAACATATTTAATTGATAACTTGATTTAATAACAGTAAATTATACTACTTACTATTTAAAGCGACTACTAACTAGATTTAATTTAAGCTTAGAAGAACTGGAACTAAAAATATGAGAATATTTAATCAAAATTTAAAACTTATTAAACTATACATAATAAATACACTTACCGTCTTTACCACCCATTTCCTACCCTCTTACAATATTCAAATTTGGAAGGGAGCACCCACAAAAAATATGTAACTAACAAAAAATGGATTTGAAGTATACCAATTAAATAAATACTCGAAATATTGTAGATATTGTAGTGTAAAATTGCAGTTTACACTAATTAAGCACGAAAAGGTGATTCTACCTAAGTTACTAAGAACTTAGTCAAGAACATAAAGAAAAAAAAAAAAAAAAAACCAATTACAAAATGCAGAAAAATTATTATCATACTTCAAAATAGCTTAAAATAATACAAAAAATATTGTTTTATTATCCTCTAATGCTCGACATTCTAAAGTATTTTCATGAGGTTAACTTTCATTAAACATTCAAATTAAAACAGCTCTATTAAATTCTAAAACAAAAATGTTCATTATTTTTAAAATACAATTTAGTTATTTTATATTATAATTGTCGGACTATAGATACAAATATAAAAATTATGTCACCTTGGAAATTTAAGATCTTCAATATATAATAATCAATTTTTGTTTTTTTGTCACAATATTAAAAAAAAAGGTCTATACCTATATTTTTATTAATTTATTTTATTTATATAGATCAACCAATTGTATATAATTAATATACATATATATCGGTTATTTGGTAACCCTTTTCATAAATTTCAATTATGTATTTTTATCTTAATTTGATATACATAAAACAATATAGATACATTTTTAATAACATTAAACTACCATTTTTAAAACCCAAAATCTATTAAAAAAAACAACAACAACAACAAATTTCTATATTCAACAAGAAAATCATCACTTCTACTAACGACTATTTTTCTTTAAAAAATCATGTAAAACTCAAAATTCTATCTAAATATTTTATATTATTTATTACAGAAAATCCTACATAATTTTTATCAAATTTGGTAACTTGTAGATAAAAATAAAAATAAATATTTTTATATATTATAATATTTTACTAATTCAAATTTATAATTAATAATTAAATCATAATTTAAAAAAAAATCGATTCGCTTCCATATTTGATTATGTTGTTGTTTAATATTTTTGATTATTTTTATTGATTTAATTAAAAATTATATTGTAGTTAGTTACCTAATCAGAGGTAAACAACTGTATTTCTGTTAAAAACAAAAAAAAAAAAACAAGTAGAGATCATAGTAATTTTTCATGGTTTTCAAAACTTAGTAAAAAACTTTATTAGAATTCATAATTGACTCCTAATATAGAAGTCATAAATCTATTGTCAGTTGAATTTAAATGTTATATATACAGATACGCATATATGTATCTAAAATCAAAAATGTTATTATTATTATTTTTTTTTTTAATTTAAAAAATATAATTTATAGTCTTTTAATAGCAAATTTTAAGTTATTTCGGCAATATTAAATTTTTTAGTATGACTTTTCCATTTATACAATTTATTGTTACACTGTTTCAAATGTATATAATATCTATTGCATCATAATTATAAACAAAAAAATTGTTTTATTGCAACAAATAAATTAAATTTGAAAATTTATTAATAAAATCTTTACGGAAATTTTTATTTTGGATTTAAATCGAAACCAAGTACATAAATACGGTGTTGTTCAATGTAAAATTACGGAATTATGAATACGTAAATATAAAATTTTTAATATATAATTTGATCAAAACAAAATTAGCCACCTAAAATAAAATAGATGGATGGTCTATCCTGATATTCCACAAATTATAAGATAAATTAAACTTGCTGGAATATTGTTGATTTTTTACATATAGAATATTTGAGACTGAAAAAATCACGAACGATAAAAGAATCATGATAAGCTTTTGAAGTTTTGTCAATGAGACCAAAATACAGCAGCGATACACAATCTAATTTGATTTTTTATAATGACTTAAACACATTCAGAAATTCGTATAAAAAATGTTCTTAACACCGTTAAATACCATTAAGAACATTTTTTAATTCGTTTGCCTAATTTTTATCTTTCTATAGCAAGCCTTAACAACATTAGATTTGTTTTTGTTTGTAAGTGGGACAGAAATATCTACACAGAAAAACAAATAACCAAATGGATGCTAGAGAGTTAATATAAAAGTATATAATATAAGCTAAAGGCTAATGTAAGAGACTAAATGAGTTCAAAATTGATTTAACATGCTCAGTTGGAGCTCAGAGCTACACATTATGAAATGTTGATGTGCTTTCCATAGTTTGTGTTCGAAGATTTTCTCTACCATTGACGACTTATATTAATCCGATTTATTTTTTATCAGATCCATGTCGTTAAACAAATGCCATATGCTTCGGCATTATGTCTTATATCCAAACCTTTTTCTTCGGACACAAAATAGTAAATTCATAAAAGATATTCGACTAATCTCATATTGTATAGTGATAATGATAACTTTTTTTGTGTTTTTTTTGAGAATATGGTGTGGATTGATTTAGCTATAAAGAGACTGTATGTGAATTTATTTAGCGAAAATCTTCAATTCGGTGGATAGAAATGGGTATTTGCCTCTCACGTTCGTAGACGGAATCACTGAAGAGGTGTGGAAGTAGTTATTTTGGTCATACCTAGCAAATCAAGATATTTATAAATATTATTATCACTACGACAAAATAATATGGAGATGGCCAATTGAAGTAAGTGTTTTCTGAATTTGTTTGTAAGGCAATTATATCATCCATGAGACTAACAACGCTTTGCTTTACTATATCAAAATAGCTTCGAGCAGTTTTTGAAGCGAATTTGATAATATATACATATTATGCTACATCTTGGGTCGTAAAGATATTTACTACGATAGCATACGAAGTCTTGCAGCAGTCTTTACAGCGCTCCTGACCATATGTGAATCATATTTAGTATGTAGATTATAGAGATACTAGCTACGACAACATTCGAAGTCTTGTAGCAGTCTTTAAAGTCCTCCTGACCATATATGTAAATCATACTTAATCTTGGGTCATATGTAGCTTTTAGAGAAATTGGCTAACATAAAGATAAATAAATATATTGATTCTGAGTTAGATAATGGATATAAGTATACCTAATCTAAATCCAATATGTTTCTCCTTCTAAAATTAAATTTCGTACGCAATTTTTTTAATTATAACCATTACCTTTTTACCTATAAATTTATTCAAGATAACTCATTAACTTTTTCATTGAAACAAATTTACATTAACAACGTTGAAATTAAAAATGATTTGTAAGCTTTTATTTTTTAATCCAATAAATCTAAATTTTGGTTAAATAAACAATTCTGATAACATTCAATATTTAAATTAAAAATCATTTCCGAATTTCTAGAAAATCTAAATATAAAATCAATATCATCAGAATAATAAATTACAGGAAATCAAAAACAACAAAATGGTTTCCAAAATGAATATTTTTTATGTTTTTGATAGTATTTTAGGTACATTTTTATGCTTAATTACGGTATTGCAAGTATATACCTTAATATTTACAACTTTATTTCGAACTTTTGTCATTGGGATAAAATAAAATTATCAAAAATAGTTGAGAGTTTTGGGTTAAAAGTAAAAATAAATATCAACTGGAAAACTACTGCTATTGTCAGTAACTAAGCCATCTTAAATAGAATAGCTCCATTTTATTTATTGTTTTCTAATTTCACTTGGCCTACAGGAGGTAAAAAAAAATCCAAATTAAAAAAATAATACCTAAAAAATATAATCTACGGCTCCGAAGATATAAAAGCTGGAGCAGTATCTTGTTCAGAACTTTTTCTTTTAAAATTGGCGACCAATAGTTCTTATTAAGCAGGCATGAAATTTACCTTTTTCAAGCAATAGCTTCCAAACTTAAAATTTTATTATAAAAAAAGTGATATTTTTGTAAAAAAAAAACGATGATTGCAACTCTGTAAAGTTGGTTAAAATATTTTTTATTTATTGCTTTCATACATTGAAGCATCTTCTACACTTTCGCCATACACAACTTTATTGTTATACTTGCCTTTAAAATTGTTACATTGTTCAATGCGCAGCTTTAATTTTTCTTCCGAACCACCGTTTATACCCAAATATTACAACAAGCATACCGTTAGTTATGTATATGTAAATTTTTAAAAAAATTCTGAACACATTGCTCCAGCTAGCATATCTTGAAAATTGTAGTCTGGATATTTGTTAGTTAATCTGATTTATTTTTAATCTCATTTAATGTAGTTCAGTTTAAATTAGTTCTTGCAATACGATAATGTTCCTTAAAATATTCTATATAATATATAAATATTTTATATAAAATAAAAAGTAGAGATGTAAAAATTATAAGTTAGTACATTTGCCAATAATATTACATTTAGAGAATTTTTTGAACCACTCTGTATAATGCACAATATTCAATATATAGTAAAACAAAAAAATCTTATGCTTTCTTCTCTTAAACATTGTTTAGCGATATTAAAAGTCAATCTTAACATATATATATATTGCAATTGGAGTTATATTACATGCAGTTGAAATTACAATTGCACTAGCTTTTGTCAAACAATTTACTAACCAAAAAATGCAATAAACGGACGTAGCCGGACATAAAGGACACTGTACTTGATACCTGAACCTACAAAAATCTGAATTTGATAACAAATCATAATTTGTTTAAAGTCATTAATATTATGAAGATTAAAATTATATGTCATAATGTCAGATGTGTCATAATGAATGTGTGACACTGATATTAAGATAATGAAAATATGAAATACAATTTCAGTATACCTGATGTGAAAAACGTTCGTTTACATACAAAAAAAAATAAAAAAAAACTAATTTAAGCTAAAGTCACATACCAAAGTCGTATAATAATTTTTAAAGATTAGAAAGTATCTTTGAAATTTTTTTTAAAATACAAAATTAATTATTGTAATTTGCAATTTTTATTATTCACGTTTATCATTGTATATATATATATATATATATATAGTTAAAGTCATTCTTCAAAATTTGTTTAATTATGATCAAAAAATTATTTTTGAAACCTTTAATTAAATATTTAATTTTACCTTTACAATTTTACATAATTTTAAATTTGTTTTTGTAATTTCAATATTTGCAAAAAAAAATTTTTTTATATAAAAATATTAAAAATAGTCAATTAACGTACCATAATTATTATAACATCTTAAATTTCATTTTAATTGTCTGAATACAGCTCATAACATTTCATTGATCGGTTCTTTTGATTAAATTGTACAAAATATTAAATAACTTAACTATATACAATTTATTAATAATAATTAAGAAAATAAATTAATTTTTAAATTTGACCATACAAAAAAAAAGTATTTTTGTAAAATTTTACCACCCACTATTTTCAATATTACCTTGACATTTTATGTGTATAGATATAAGTAACTCTACTCAACATTATAAATATGAAAAGTGAAAGGAAAACTAATAAAATTTCTAATAAAATAATAATAATTTTTTTTAATTATCTTCAATCTTATCATAAGCATCAAAAGATGAAATTCTTGAATTGAACGACGTGCAAAATCTGTACTTGACCTGATTGAGTTCTCAATTTTTTTTTTTGTAATATCTAATATCAATTTTTTAATTAAAAATCTAGAATAGAGAGAGGAGATCAGTTCATTTTAAATTTATTAATATCGAACAAATGTTTTTGTTATGTTTTTTTTGTTGTTTTTTTTTACTTTTTTGTTTTTAAAACAATATTCTTTTGAAATTAGCCAAATGTCGTGTTTTTAAAATCACAAAATTAAATCTCAATTTCATAATTTTTGTTCCAATAACATTGTACATAGGTAGGTAAAAATGCTACACAATAATACTTGTTGCAATAATCGCAGCGATAACTTAACATTTTCCCTCTGGTTATAATTTTGTTTGTTATTATTTTTGGGAATTTTATTTATTATTATTATTTTTATTTTTCATCAATAGTTAATTTAAAATTTTTTTTTTATTTGTTTTTATTTTTATTTGGTAAAATCAAAGGTTTTTGATGCTTAGTTATAAAAAATTTCTTAGTTTAAATAAATAAATACAGTAACAAATTTGGATGGTTTGTTCTAAAATAATTTTTTTTAGTCTATTGTCATGACAGTAATGATGTATTTGTATAATTATGCAATATATGCAATTATAATATGTATAATTTTGAAATTATTATAATAATAAATATGTACCTTATTTGTTTTTTGTCAGATAGATAAATTTTTTTATTTTTTTTTTTAATGATCTTGACAGTAACTTAGGTAGAATCACCTTTTCGTGCTTAATTAAGTATGGTACTGCAATTTTATACTACATCATCTACAATAATTTGAGTATTTATTTTAACAAATTACTGGCTTATCTACTCATTAAATGTGGAAAACTACTACTATTGTCAGGAACTAAGCCTTCTTAAATAGAATAGTTTCATTTTATTTAGTTTGTTACCAGATTATATTATATACTCTCAAGCATGATATGAGGATTAAATTATCGAAATAAACTTCAGGAATTGCTGCTAACCAGGAAAAGCAATTTGAGAGATTGTGGGGCTTCAACTGACCACTAAAATTTCTACTTAATATTTATTATATTTTATTTATTTGTTTATTGATTATTTTTTACATGTAAATATGTAAACATAATATTTGGATCCCTTTAATTTGTAATGCTTGTTTACCAGATTCATTTTTTAAGTTTTAAATTTAAAATTTTACAAAAAGTGTGTTTACGTATCAATTGAGACAAACGTAAAACCATACCAGCCTATTAAAATTTAAATAATACTATTGGTTAAATCTTCAATTAAAGAAATTTAGTAGATTAATTTACTTACTGAGAAATATTTTTTCAACATAACATGACTATAACGTTAATCTAACATTTTTTTGTGTAATGTAAAAACTGTAATTAATTTCAATATCCAAAAAACATAATAATTTTCTGAACATAACAATTTACCGTAAATATCACTAGAAATTTAATTAAAATAAAAAATCTCTTAAACTTAATAAAAAATAAAGATTCTGTCTTCGATAGCGATTTTTAAAAGGGACAATGACTTTCTTTTTTGGAGAAATAGTGAAAGATAGGTCGTAAAAACGACAATATCAAGTCTTAATATTACTAATTTGACCTCGAAACCTTTAATAACAGCGAACGTAACATCAATTGACTTTCCACGGTCTTTCAATTTAATATTTAATTCATTTAAATGGTTGCAAATATCCTTTAAAAACATTAATTTTGTGATCCAGTCATTATCAAAAAGTTGAGGAAATTTAGATTTCTTATCATTCAGAAACATTATAATTTCGTTCCGCGACTAAGCCAGCGTACGTGACTGTACACTAGTAATACATGGTAGTTTGAACCAACTTCTTGTAAAAGTAAGTGAAATTGCCTCTTATTCAAAGCTCGGGTTGCTATAAAATTTATTATTTTGGAAACATAACTTAACATATCATCGAATTCCGACTTCGTAATTGACCAAATTTGGTTTATGTTTTGAACATTCTAATGCTTTGAATTTTCAAATGTATACATATATGTACACCTACATACACAAATAATATAACGTTGAAATAATGGTGCCAGAAATCTGTGAAAATTCTTTGTTTTGTTTTTTAAAATATTATAAGCATTGAATAGCGTTCAATTTTATTAAAAATTAAAAATGCATTTGGTTTAGTACATTATGTATGAAAAATTACAGCTACATAATGATGGCTAGCGGATGAAAAAATACAATAGTAAGACGTAAATAGCGATCTAGTTATATTCCAGTATATTGTGGGACTTAATATGGATTTGTTGATTTATTGGGTGTTTATGACATATTTGGTGACCTGATATTGGTTGTGATGAATGTTGTGAAGTTGTTTGACTGTAGCATGTTCATTTTGATTGTTTGATCTGATAGAAAAAAATAATTATAAATTTTAAAAATATTAGAAAAGAAGGGTCTTTACTTTAATTTATAATATCGTACATGTGGTTTTTTTTATATCAAATCTCTATTTCATTAATAATGTATGATCATTAATAATTTAATTAAATATAACGATGTCATTACACATGGTAGTATTTTGATTAATGCAGATCGATATACATTTAGTGTTTTCATCAGAAACTGCTCCATCTTTTTGTTCGACATCTTTCTGTACCGAATTGGACAAATTTTTCTGTTCGATTTATTTTCAATTTGATATTATTTTGGGTTGAACATTAATTAGATGAAATTCAATTAAACAGCAGTTCAGTTTTAACAGCAAATTATGACTACTAATTGCTGTATCGAATTATTATTTTTTTTTATTAATTGGAGCATTATCCTTCATATAATTTCAACATTCACCAGAACGTTTCTGTTTTTCATACGTTGGTTCTTGTACCATATAAATACGTTAGATATAGTAGAATTTGAATAGCTTACATCAATATCGTCGATTATAAAATTCAATTCTAATGTAATTCAATAATAATGTAATAAAGTATATTGATACGTTGAAATACAAGTTTAGGACGATATTTTTTCTTACAAAATTGTTCAATGAAAGAAGATTTAACCAAATTAGTTACTGTAGACTTTAATGTTTACTGTGGACGAATTCTTTTGACAGAATTGATTCATTTGTATTTTAACATTTTAATAAAATTACAGAGATAGAAGACAATACTTTAGAAGACAATACTTGAATCTATCATTCATATGTATTATCCTAATACATTATACTTTAAAACGTCAATGAAAAACTTTGGTCCCACCAGAAACATTCATATATTTAGACTCCAAAGGATATTTACAAAACGACGACGGCCTGCCAATTATTTATTATATAGAAGAAATAAGGACCAAAAAATAGAATATAATGCGGATACATATTAGTTCTGAAAATTTAATATACAATATGAATATAACTGAATGGGACAGAAAGTGTTTTAATAAAAATAATAGGGGATTTTGGTTGAGAGACTAAGGCTATTTATAGCACAACAGTTCTATTTAATTTTTTAGGTTTATTATTAGGTTAGGTATTAATTTATTATTAAGAAATGGATTTTGGGGGGGTTTTTTTTTTAATTTAAACCAAAAAAAAAAAAAGAATTATACATTAAACACATAAAAAGAACAAAATTAACATAATACATAAGTCAATAAATTAAAATTAAAATAGATCTAAGAACTCCAATGTAAGAGGCAGTAGACTAAAACAAAAAAAAAAAACAGAAACAATAAGAAATCTAGCTTTTAAGATTAATAAATTTGTAATAGTATAAACACAAATAAAGCAAGAAAAAAAAAATGGACTAATTCTTGTTGGTTTGATATAAGAAGGCATATTGATAAAACCAAATACGACACATGATTTCAACTTTTTTTCGTTGAATATTTAAAAACTAAAAATCTCTCAATAAAGTTTTAATTTGTATAATTATTTAATATATCAAAAATATATTTATTATTACTTTTTATGTAATTTTAAACTTATAAATTAATTATACATATTTTTAATTTTATTTTTTTTTTTGTTTCATTTTAGGTAATTATCTGAGATATTAACATTCAAAATTGTTGACAGTAAGTTTCTAATAAATATTTATTAAATATTTTAAAATTTCTGCGGTGTTCAAATAAAGTACAAATAATATAAATTTTAAATTTCAAGTATACATAATATACATATTCAAAATATAATATACATATATAAATATCCTGCAGGATCTTAATAGTATATAATTTTTAAATAAAAAAATCCGCAACTCTAAATATGTTATAAAAAACTGATGTAATGGTGTAAAATTTTAAAATGATCAAGATATTGATTAAACTTAGTAAATAAAACTATACATACCTAAAAATTCTAACTTTATTATTTCAAAATATTATAAATAAATAAATTAAAACAGACCCGAAATCTAATGGATAAGAGGATAATTATACTTACTTCTGAGATAAATAAAGTTGTAAATATAAAAAAAATATATGATTTCTGGCTCATGGACAGCAAATAAGAAAAGCAGATCATCTAAAACAATAAAACTAAAATAGTTAATTTATTAATAGAAATTATTCAATTTATAATTGAATTTAGATTTATTTTTATTTTTTTTTTTTATTAGTCTCTAAGAAAATTTGCAATTTTTACAATTAATTTTAAAATGATCTACACATATGTTCGTTGTTCGTTGTTCGTATTAATTTTTTAAATACACGAATTCTAATTTAATTTTTTATGTTATTTGGAAATTCATTGAAAATTTGTACTCCTCTGTACATGAGTGAGTTTTGTGTGCTATTTTTTTTTGTATAACGGTATTCTAAAATCTCCACTGTTTCGTAAATAATAATATCGACCAACATACTCAATGTGTTTCTGCATATAATTGGGTAGTAAATTATACTTAAGTTGAAACATCAGAATTAGTACGTTGTTTCAACTAATTAAATTCAATACTATGAGTCTTTGAGATGTCAACATTAAAACTTTTTTCAAGTTTAAAAATTAATGATTTGTTCTTTAATTAATAAATTAGTTTGAATTGTTACTGTTTAATTGGCTCAGTTTGTACAGAATTGTTTGTTTAAATTTAATACTAGACACAACTTATATATACAGTTTTAGGAATCAATCAGAATGCCAATTTTACTTTTAAAATGTCTCTTGAATTGTTGAAGAAGTCATTTCCTAGAATTCGCAGTCCAGCTAAAGCAGCAGTAGTGATTTTATTTAGTATAACATAAAAGTATAGTCTTCAAGAACCTATCTCTATAGTCTACATCATTGCATCTACTAATACAATGACACTTTAAACAAATACCTAGCTTGGCCAAACTAACTCCTATACCGACCAATGATCCAATCCGTTCATTATCACTCTCTAACTTCAATCAATATTGGCGGACAACTCTACATTTTTGTCATTCGATATTTTTATTGACTTTTCAATACTTTGAATTGCATTTTAATTCTGGTTAACATTGGAATTTTTTCTTTTCAAATTTTAATCCGGAAAAACATATTAAAATCTTATTGATATTATATTTATTTTCTAAAGTCAAAATAATTTTTTTTTTTAAATTACTTTTATTATTAAAATAAAATATTTTTTTTTTGTTTGGAAAAATAATCCTACAGATATATCTATTCAATACAAAAGTAAATATTTGATTACAATTAAACCACTAAATAAAACCACATCCAATTTAAATCGTGAACCTTTATAATTAGACAATTAATATTTTTAATGTTTACAACAAAAAACAGCAAAAAAAAAAGCAAAAACAAAAGCAAATACAAACCTATCAAATTCACGTCCCTGATATTGACTTAAAATATTATTTCAATTTGAAAACAATACTTTCAATAATTGCTTTCAACTAAATAAACTTTCATTTTTTACATTAAAGTAAAAATCATTTTTTTTTTTTTTATTATTATTTTCATTTTTTAGTTTAAGAAAAAATATCGCTCCCAAAAAATATTAAAAAAAAAAAAATCAAATCAAAAGTAACGTTCCCATTTAGAAAATAAAAAAAAAAAAAAAAAAACAAATAATCAATACTATATACAAAAATTTCATAACACTCCTTTTTGAAACATTAAAGTTTCATATGAAATTTTGAACAAGACTTTCTTGATTAATTGAAAATCTCATCAGCCTCGAATATACAATAATTGTAAATTAATTTTCATGATATAGAGTAATTTACCATTAAAAAAATACAAAATAAAATATAATTTGAGTGCTATACCCGAATTGGTTTAGATACGATACGATACAAAATATGTATCTAATAATTTCAAATAGCTAAAACGTTTCAAATTACATCGCAATAACTCCTACAATAATGCAATACACATCATATCATATCATATATATACCATACTTTATTTTGATATAAATGTAATAATATATATTTTATACTATATAAAAATATTTTGTAAAATTTAACAAATTTTCAAAGTCTTTAACACCTTTACGTGACGCCGCCATAAAGCAAAAAAAAATAAAAAATGGTGATATAAAAATATTTTTGTTAGAAAATTAAAATTTACAAATATTGACAGTTATAATAGGGTATGGTATGAAATTTTAGAAATTCAAAGTGGTTTTAAAACTCTGTAAGTAAATACAACTTAGGTGCAAGAAATTTTACTTGCAGCAAGTGAACTAGCAAAGTTTGTAATTATTGCAAGTCAAATTTACATCAGTAAAATTGTTTTTGCTTAAACCAAAATTTATCAAAGCATACTTCTAATTAGATTACCATTCTTGATATTATATACGGATTGTAAATTATTTCTATCCTGTTTAGTAAATAATAGTGGTTGCAAGAAATTTTATTTGCTATAAGTGGACTTGTACAAGTCTGGAATTATGCCAAGTAAACTTTGCATTTTGCAAGTAAAATTATAAAAATCGCTTGTATAAAATATTTACACAAGTATTTACTTGCAACTTCAACAATACGAATGATAGTTTTTTTAGACATAAATTATTGTAGTACTTTGCTGGTATATTCTATAAAGTCTGTCAATGTTTGTTTATTATTGTCAATAACATATTGTAGTGATTTTAATTACAATATGTAATCAAATTTGAAATATATGTTGTTGCTTTATATTTTTGTTCATTTGTGACAGATTTTATAATAATTATATAGTCAGTTTTCCAATTGTAGTGCTTGTCTTTAGGCTCTGAAGTTTGGGTTTATAGGTTAGTCACCAATATTATAGGTGACGAATATAGAGTATTTTATATAATGATTTCGATGGTAGGTATTTGATGTACCTCCTCGAAGTACCTACATATATATATCTTTTAAAATAGTAATGAAATACACTTTAATTGTCGTTTTATATAATTTGTTTAACTAAAAATTTACTACACTAATAGCAAATTAAGCCGATAATATTTACGTTTATTTTTAGCTCTCGATTGATTGCACGCGTATTATTCGTCTTGAACCGTGTTGTCAACTTTGACAGTATTGCCAACTTCGGTTTTTGATTAGTTCGCTACGCCGCCGCAGATTATTGCATTGCCACAGGTTCTTAGATTTGATTTTTTTTTGTGTTTATGCATTTATGTATTGTGTTGTGTGCATATTTTTATTGTATTTGATGAATTTTTTTAACTTGTTTTTCATTTACTTAAATAATGTAGATATTTTAGATAAAAAAATGCATCAAAATAGCTATGTGCCTCTCTATTCTACATTTTATCGGCAGTTTATATACTGATAAGTACTTTAGCATATAAAATATAATTAACTTGTCTTCGAACTTTGAAAAACTATACTCAAAGTTATTGATAATTAAATAAAAATACAGTTTCATATTAAAGAGAAGTATTATATAGATTTCCTTCCAAAATCATAACACCAGAACTAAACTAAGATTTTATCCATCTCTATATGAAAAAATAATTCTTTGTGTAATTGTTTAAAAGCATATACTTACAATTCAATCTCAATTTTTTTCAAAATAAAATTTAAACTATTGTGTTAGAATACCTCTAATCAATTTAATAAAAATGTTTTTATTTATTTTTTTCGATGAGTAGTTCTGTGTAAAGACGATCTCTTCAGATCTATTGTACTTTTCCGTTTTTCATCTCAAAATTGCAGGTTTGTGTCCTTTATAAGCGCTTTGATATTGCTTTGAAGCATTCAACATCGACAAATGTTGAGCTGATCCACTATTTCGTGTTGAGAATAATACGCCGGTCTATCGCAGTCATTACAGGAGTTGACCGTTTTTTACCATAGACTGTAACTGTTCATTAAAAAAATCATGCTGAAAGAGTTATTCCTCAATGTTTTTTCATATCAATTATTTGTAATAATTATTTTTGATCAAAAAAATTTTCACTCATATAAAATAGTTAATTCTCAATTTTTATATTTTTCTCTTATTTTTAATAGTTACAAAGCAATTTTTATTTTTTCTATTACGGATAAAAGTTACAAAGCAATTTTTATTTATTTTCGATTGAAATAGAAATCATTTTCTAATTGTAAAGCTACTTCAATTCATATCTTCTTGAAAATTTGCATCAAAGTAGTACCAAGTATATATTTTCATACAAATCATGTCCCAAAATTCTACTAAGCCAAACAAGGGCTAAATGAGCCCTCGAAGTTATTAAAGTTAAAATATCAATTTCTCGAAAACTACATGACCTGTTACCATTATAAAATATTCATTTTAAAGACTAATTTTTATTCATTAATTTACCTGTTGTTCCATGTAAACGCACCAATTACTTTAGAAGATATAGCTTTTCAAATCCCTCTTTGATTTTAATTCTCAATTGCTTTGATGATTTTTATTTTTTCCTATCAATCAAAAACACAAACAAGCAATTTTTATTTTAATTTAAATTATATTATATCTACTTGAAAATTTGCATCGAAGTAGTTCTAAGTATTAGTTTTCATACAAATCAAGTCCCACAACTCTACTCTACTAAACAAGGGCTAGATATCCACCCGAAGTTATTAAAATTAAAGTACCGATTTCTCAAAAACTACATAACCTATTAACATGGGACTTGATTTGTATTAAAATAGATACTTAGAGCTACTTCGATGCAAATTTTCAAATAGCTATAATTTTTTAATATATAAATTGGAAATTTATGGATCTTTTGTGAGATCCATGAAAGACCTCTTACCGATCACATACATATATTTTATTCGATATTACGATAACTTCTTATGAATGATTTTTTTCATTAAAAAATTTATCGACAATAGTTATTTGCAGTCACTGTTTTTTACATTAGAGCTTGGACCATAATATAACACATCCTTGTTATGGAAAAGACAGAAAGTTGTTATAATATTATATAATTCATTTTTACCATTACCCATCATTTTCTATTTTGACATTTATTATTTATTAATTTATAAGATAAACTAGCAAAGATACCCGACGTTGTCCGGGTCGACCACAAAATGTATCGAATTTTTTTCAATCAAGTTTAATTTATGAATCGAATTGAAAAAAATTGGTTTATCAAAAATATTCTAATATTTTTTTTCACTACGACAACAAAATATCAACAATACTACAACTTAAGCTATACTTATATTAAAATTATTTCTGTGTAAACAATATTTCGGTGGTCTTTTCTGATGAACTATAAGCAAATACGTTCCTTGCTGGTGAGGTATTATATATATATTATTCTGCATTTATCTGGATGTTTGTAAGTTAGACGGAACGCTCCAACACATATACAAATTGCATATGTATACAAATGCATATATATACAAATTGCTTTGGTGCTTTTTTTTAACCCCTGTCTACCATGCTGAACCTTTGCAGGAAAAATTGATTGCATGAACTATATTTTTTTAATTTAATGTTAGTCTTCTTCGCAAATAATAAGGAAAAATAATAAATAATAATAATAATATAAATAAAAAAAACAATTTTTTTGATTTATAATAATAAGGACTAATAGAAATTTAATCAATAGTTTAATATGGTATAATAACCAAAAGGCAAACAGCATTTAACACAAAAAAAAACATAATTCACTCAAAAGTTATTCTTATTACTTAAAATTATACACAATAATGCACATGTGTATCAGCATATTTGTATTGTATAATATTATACATTATACTACTTTATTGCTTATACCTTTTATTTTTGTCATTATTGTGTGCATAACTCACTTCACTCAAAAAAACTTATTTATGTTTTTTTTTTTTGTTTTTTTTTATTATTTGCTGTATCTGTATTCTGTATGTTCTGCATGCTCCATTCCAAAAATATTATTTTATTTTCAGTGTTAAGTGTTCACTGTTCACTTCACTGTTCAGGTTCACTGTTCAATCAATAGAACTTGATAGAAGTAGAGTAGGATAATAAACTCTACTTCTACGCCGGATAATAAAACATTGTTTTTTTTAAATTGAAAATTATTGATGAAAATGTTTTTGCATTTTTTGTAAATTTTACCAATTTAGATACAAAATTTTGAATATATAAATTATGAATATTTTTTAAAAATAACACAATACCATAATAACAGTTTATTCATATAGCAAAATAAGATCCCTATACAGTATACAAAAGACAAAATTTATATGAAAATAAGATCCCATTTTTAAATTTGCTCTCCCAGAGGCCACAATAACGCTAATACGGTATAATTTATACTAAATCGAACCCAACTAACGAATTATAACTAAATGGAAGTACTCACGAGTATACCATACAAAAATACAAACATTTTATACAAATTTATTGGTATGGTACTTCTTTTTCTGTTATATAAAAAAAAAAGATTAGTGTTAGGCCAATATAAACATAAATAAAAATAAATAAAAAGTAATATAAACATAAGTACTGTAATTTCGGAATAAAGAATCTAATGAAAGAAAAAAATAAACTAGGATTTATTTTGCTTCCGTCGTTTATGACGGGTTACAAAGCTAGTTCTTGAAATAAAGAT
This sequence comes from Argyra leucocephala, assembly GCA_963942445.1. NCBI lineage: Eukaryota > Metazoa > Arthropoda > Insecta > Diptera > Dolichopodidae > Argyra > Argyra leucocephala. The sequence goes on along the minus strand of OZ012680.1, from coordinate 127,854,365 downwards.
ATGTTCGACTTTTCAACAATCAATTGGAATTTGTACTTAAATGAAATGAGGATGCCAAGTTCTTATTCTTAATCTAGTACCGTAGTTTTGGTTTCTTCAAGTTTCGTAGAGGCAATATTGAAGCTACTACTTTTAATTCCAATTGATGAGGAGGAACAACTTTATTTTTATCGATAACTATATCTATCGATTTGTACACATGGACCGCCTGGAACACTCTGCACTATTTTCTGATTAATAAAACGAATCGTCACATTTTTGTGGCTAATTTACATAGCCACTTCACATAGTCATGTACAAATTTTATACTGATTCCTAAATTCGAAAATACTTTTTCAGGACAATACATGTTTTTTTATTTTTCATAGAGTACCTATGAATAAATTTTTAAGTCTGTAACACAATTTTTTTTTTTGAACCATTTCTGATAAAGTATGTAAGTGTAAATTTTCATGCCTGTAAAACTATTGATTTTTGAATTATTCCTGAGACGTATGTGCTAGGAGTTGTACGGCAGCAACCCGAACCAAACCTAATTATCGAAATCGGTCACAGTCGGGATTCTTTATTTGTGAAAGAGTATCTCAGCGTAAATTTTCATGTCGTAACACTATTGGTTTTTGAAATATTCCTGCGAGACATAAGTGCTAGCAGTTGTACGGCAGCAACCCGAACCAGTCCAAATTTTTTAAATCAGTAACCGTCGAATTTCTTTATTTGTGAAACAGTATCTAAGTGTAAGTTTTCATGCCTGTAACACAATTGGTTTTTAAAATAATCCTGAGTCTTCCTAGGAGTTGTACGGCAGCAACCCGAACCTGTCATCTTTGTAAAGTACCGCGTTCGGTACCTTATTTGACCATGCATAACTGTGCAAAATTTCAGAACTCTATTTTTAAAACTGTGGGCGTGTATAGCGAACAAACAAACAAACAAACAAACAAACAAACAAACTTTCCCTTTTATAAGTATAGGTTACAATTTTACCATCAGGGAGTGTTATTATCAGTGTAGTGCCTGTGTATAGTATTATGAACAATAAATATCAGAGCATCTCTGAAATCTAATTGTAAAAGAAATTCGTTTTTCATAACGCCATTAATACTACTAGTTGTATATTATTTAGACTAAAATAATGGCATATCAAATTAATTGATTGAAATATTTCCAAATAACAATTGAAAATAAAAAAAATATAGCTATAAAACAAAGAGTATAAAAACTAAAAATTTTAAAGTAACCAACATTACAAGAAAATATTTTGTTTTATTGAAAATTTTCATTTTTAAATACCAGTAGTAAATAGTGTTAAAATTGCATTCATCGAATGGGTCGCAACGCAACGCAATTCAATTTCAATTATTGACTATATGGCAAAGAATTCAAGTGGAACCGTGAAATTTTATACCCATGAAATTCTATACCTTTTTTTTGTTTATTTTTTTTATTTTATTTTTATTAAATTGCACTTCCAAATCTATAATATTCAATTTTATTATTTTGGATTTTTTGGTGCATTGCACTGTTGTTGTTATTGTATGTAGTTTGTATAGGAGAAATAAAATTAGGTACGTGATTTGTTGAGAAGACAAAAATAAAATGAAAAATTTTCAATCAATTTTAAATTGTTTTTAATATGAAAAAGGGGGTGGGTTAACATTTTTAATGGTAATTCTTCTTTGATTTAGTTTTTTTTTTTTTTTTTTCTATTTTGTATTTCGAAATACAAATTTAATTTTTGTCTTAATTAATTTAAAAAGTTTCTGGAGCATAGATAAATAATTAGTGAGGTTTTGCTGTTACATATTTTGAAATTTCATTAAATGTTGTTGTTGTTTTTTTTTCAATTGAAGTTTAATCAAAATTTTTACAGTTATTTTAAATATAGCAAGGACATATTGTGATTTGTGAAGATATTTTATTATTTTTTTTTTGTTTTGATTTTATTTTGTGAAGATTTTGGTTGAAAAAATTAGAAGATGTGTATTTGATTTAGTCAAAATACGGAAGCGTAACAAAATTTTGTATCTTAAAATTTAGTTTTTTAAAAAAATATGAGTTTTTTGAAAATAACGTTTTAATTCCAGAATATTTACTTTAATTATTTTGATGTTTTTATATGATTAGCTGCTGTTGAGTACAAAAACGGGGTATCTCCTTATTCTAGAGTTTTTATAAAACTAATTTAAAAACAGAAAAAAAATAAAAAGGAAGATTTTGAACCAGACTCAGTCAATACTAATTATTTTAGAAAAATGATCGTGCTTATTATTGAAAACGGCGTTTCAATTGCGGGTCGTATGCAGTAAAACCGTGTTGGATTCGATCCAATGATAATTTGGTATTTTGGAAAACGTCAGTTGCTTCTGTAATCGGTAAAATTTATCTTGCAGCGGTAAATATTTTGTTGTTGTATTGTTGTACGCAATAAGTATTTAGTAAGAATAAAATATTTCAAAACTGGATTTTATAACTAATACATGAATAAATTGAAGAAATATGAATAAAAGAAGAAATGTAAAGAACATTGCAAAGTTAAGTAATTAAATAAATATTTTTAATTTAATTAATGAAGAGTATAGTAAAAACAATTTGTTTGAACAAAATATTTAAAATTTATTTTATAAAAAGATGTACTAACAAAATAAGTATAATATTATATGATTAATAATTATTGAATTTTAGCTTTATAAATATTTTTTGACTGAACAAAAATTCGTTTAAATATGTTTAAAAAGAAATAGGATTTGATTTTCATAAAATTCTCCATCATTACTCGAAATTGTTTAAAAATGTAAAAAAATGTAAAACTTCACTTTAAATAAAAAAAAATATAAACATTATTGATATTTCTAAATAATTTTGATATATAAAACAAAGATAAATAAACAAATATTTAATATATTTAACTTAGTTTTTTTTATATCCAATTTATAAAAGGCGCTAAATTAATAGCGGATACGAAATGCTATAATTTGTATGAAGCTCGTTTCTACAACTTTTTTAAAAATACAAATAAACTTTACCGATTCATTTTCCAAACGCGCGTTTTTAAAAATACCAACTTTTTGTTTTTTTACACGCTACCCAAACACTAAGAAATGATTCCTTTATAGAAAATTAGGGTCACCCCTGATATCTCGGAAAAAAAATCTCGAACAAAAAACCTCGAAAAAAAAATATCGAAAAAAAAAATCCCGAATTAAAAAAATCTTGAAAAAAAAATTCTCGAATAAAAAAATCTTGAATTAACAAAAATCTCGAATCAAATTTATTAGGTATACATAGTTCCAAAAAGCTATCTTAACCGAATTTTTTTGAAATTTTGAAGAAAGATACGTCATGACACGGCAAAATAAATGTTCTGCAAAGTGTCGGTTAGCGTTTATGACATTAAGGGCTCATTACGTCACTTTGACAATTTGGGGGCTAAATTCACTTAAGTCAATATATCTCCTAAACTATAAAGACTATTAGGGCGTTTAAAGACTTAAAAAAAAGATTTTAACATACTGGGTTGAGTACGTTATTCCAAACAAAAAATTCAATTTCCATAATTCCATTTCCAGAATTCAAAAAATAAATAAATTAAGAAAAAAAAAATTTCAAAGTTGCAAAATTCCAAAAATAAATATTTATGACAAGCTTTTTTCTAAACAACATAAACAACTGTATAATAGTGAAAATAGTCGAACATTTTCCTTTTAATTTTACTGATATGCTTATCATACAAATACGCGTATTTCTATAATTAAATAAAAAACTGATTTATAAAATTATTTTATAAAAACTATGTAAATGGATTATTTAAGTTTATTACAAATCAATTTAATTCCCCTAAGGGGTATACAATGTATTTCTCTTCTTGATGTGTATATCAAATAGAATTCCTTACTATAGACTTATAGAGGATGTAAAACGAAAAAAAAAATATGGGTAATGGTGTCTTGTCGAAAAAAAAAATGTCGAATTAAAAATGTTGAATAACAAAATGTTGAAAAAACATGTTGACTTTCGTGAACTTGGCTCACGTAATGAATAACATTTAGAGAAATTTTCAAAGAGGTCTAAGTCTCAGAATTTGACATCAAAGGGCCTAGAAAAATTTTTTTTCCAAACTTGCCAGACGTAATGAAGGCGCTTTAGAGACATTATTGGAAAGGTCCAGTATCCCAGAAATTAGGTATAATATATTCTGGAAAAAGGGATATATCCCCCTTTTTACATCCAACAGCGGCTACGCATAAAAATAATTAAGGTAAATATTCTGGAAAAAGGGAAATATCCCCCTTTTTACATCCAACAACGGCTACGCATAAAAATGATTAAAGTAAATATTCTGAAAAAAGGGATATATCCCACTAACGATTTTATTCTGTAAATAAATGTTATTAAAAAATCTCGATTTCGAGATTTAAAATTCGTGATTTTTTTTTCGATATATTTTTTTTCAAGATTTTTACTTTCCAGATTTTTTTTTCGATATCTTTTTTTTTCTAGATTTTTGTTCGTTCGAGATATTTTCTTTCCAGATAATGGCGTGATCCCACAAAATTATTGTAGGTGTGGGTTACAAAATCGAATGAGTATCCGGGTCGGGATTGAAACGCCGTTTTCAATAATAGGCATCACTTAATGGTTTTCTCAAGGGTTGTGTTAAAATAATAATAAATAATATAAATGTTGCTTGTAATTATAGTAAGATATTTTATATAAGATAAGAGTGATTTAAGTCCTCTTCAAACATGTTAGAAAACGTTATGTTTTGGGATTTGTTGATCGGGAGTTATAAGACTCTAAATTCTAATATTATTACATTTTTATAAATGGAATAGATATCATTTTTAGATTTTTTATTATAAAAATTATATGCGACTTTTAATTCGTGTTAGAAAAACTAAAATTGTTTTAGAAGATAATTAGACCAGACAGCTCAGGCTAGGTTTACAAAACATTGATTTATTTAATGTAAGTTTAAGATTAGGTTAAGTAAATTGTATTAAAATTGAAATAAAAAAAATAAAAAATAACGGTATTAATATCCACATTTTGTTTTTTCAATTATTTTTCTACACTGCTTTCCTACCTTAACTGATTGTAACACCAATTTTGGAGTTGAAAAATCATAGAAATTATTGTAGTTAAAACTTTCAAAAGTAAGGTTTTGTACTGTATTGAAAAATTTTGTGTTAAAAAACTCTGAAATTTTGAAATTAATAAAATTTTTCTGATTTTGCAGAATTTGTAGTTTATAAGACTCTGTCAGCCGTTAGACAGACATAAGACAAAATGTTCCAAAATTTCGAGCTAGGAAATTCTGCACATTTTGAACAAAACTGTTCGGGAAATTAAAAAAATTAGATTTTCGTAAATCAAAATTTTGTAATTCGAATTTTGGAATTCAGAAACAAGGTTTTTATTAAACACTCAATTCAACAATCCGGGACACTCTATAGGTACATAAACATAAACAAATTAAAATTCTATTTATAATAGATTTCTCACATGAATTAATTATGATTTCATTTATTAAAACACAGTGAAACAATTTAATTACATTTAATTATATTGAAATAAAACAAAAAAACAACAAAAATAAACTAACTAGAAAAAGTGAAAGTGTTTAAAAAAAATATATAACTAAACTATAATTGAAATTGCATATTTTAGAAAAATTTTCTCATGTGATACAATCAAAAAATACAAAAAAAAAGAAAACATAAAAAACAATTAATTACTGCAACACAAAATTTTAAGTCAAAATAAATTTCATAAAAATTTCAAATTTTTATTGTTATGTCATGAAACGGGATAAAAAACAATTATATTTTTTTTTTTTTTTTTTTTTTTTGTTTTAACACTATTTTACAAAATTTCCTAACTCGTGCTACAAAATAAAAAAAAAAAAAAATACAATTTTCTTTTAATTAAATAAGAAAAAAAAAAAAATTAGAAAAACAAAAACCTTAAACAAAAACATGGCAAAAATTAAATAATTAAATTTTGTGATATGAGATGATGGTTTGGATGGAGGTAAGAAACTCCTACTATTTTATAAAGTATCTATTTATTATTTTGTGGCAGTATTTTTAATCAAAGAATTACACTTAGAGCCCAACAAGTATAAGAAAAATCAAAAACAAACTTTATTTTTGTAGAAAGTTTTTAGTAATGTGAGAAGAATTTGTAGTTAAGTCCATGACACATGTATGATTCATATAAAGTATTTGACATTCAGTGAAATTTTATTTTGTGTTCTTGTTTTTGCTTTTCTGTTTTGCCTTAAATATCGTTACATATTAGTTATTTTTGTTTCTATTTTACTTGTTATAAATTAATTTAGTTATGTGAACAGTGTTTTTTTTTCAATGTCAATGTTTTAAATTAAATATCATGAGAAATCAAATTAATTTTATTTGATATGAGAGAATTATTTTATATGAAAGGTAATAAAAGAAAAAAGGTAATCAAATTTCATAAATTTAAAATTAAGTTTGAAAACATTAGGAATTTTTGTAATTTTTAATATTTGTAATTTTTTTTATTCCAAATATTTTGTTTCTATTTTTGATAGCTATTTTCTTAAATTTTTACAAGATTTTAAGAAGCAAAAGATGAATTATTTAATTAAGTAATTCAGTTATAACAATATGAAACCATATGGCCAGATTATAATCAGTAAAACATCATCATCCGATGGTTCAGTATGGCCGAATATGGAACTCTCATTCTTTTTAATATCAAACACAAATGCCAACACTATTAAATATTAACAAACGTCTGCAACAACACTGTCATGATGGAATGACGTTAATTACAATACAGATTTTATTTGTAGTAAAATCAAATCAATTTATGTAGAGCTGTTGCGATTGATTGTAGTAAAAGCCTCTGAAATTTAATATTAGTTATAAATAATATTTGAAAAAATAAAATAAATAATCAATCATTTATATGTGTAGGTAGGTATTTTATTTTTTTGTGAAATAAACAAAATCTAAAAAAACATGATCAGGGATTAAATCTAAAGAGAAAATCCCCAACAAAAAAAACAAAGAAACAATGTTTTGCAAAATAAATTTATATAAATATAAATTTTTTAAAACCTTTAAATCATTTTACTTTTAATAAAAAGAACAAGTTCGATTTATTAATTAATATTCAATCTTGATACATCTTGATATTTTATATCACCATTGTATCTATAAATATTATTACTATTTGTGTTAACAAACAAAGTTATTTTCAGGAATTGTTTACTGACACTATTTTGATTTGGTTAGTGTTGGGTATAAAAAAAGAAATATCTTTTTTGTACAGAACTTATGGTGAAAAAATATTGGTAATTATGTAAATAATTGGATCAAAATATGAAAATATATCCAATTAGAACTATGTTTTTGTATATTTTGTATTTCAAGATTTTGTCGGCGGAAATTTTGTATTGGAGTTTTGGAATGAATGTTTTAGATTCTTGGTTAGGGATTTTGGAACGGGGCTTTCATAACGATATTATATGACAGTTAGACAGTCAGTATATTCAGTTCAGTTCTAGAATTAAAATTTCATCTTAGTGAAAATTCAAATTTTAAACAATTTTCATTTAGGAACTATTTACAGTTTATTAAAGTCAGATTAGTTTTGAAGACATATTTTAAAGAACTATGTATGAAATACTTGCAAATATTCAAAATTGTAATCCTTAGACTCCTATTTCATTCCTTGTAGACTTTTTCTAGATCTAAATTGTATTCTTTAGGCATTGAAGAAACTCTCACCACTCTGATCCAAAATTAAAATGAATGAACCAGAAATTAAATTATTTCGATTTTTTTTTTAACTTATACATTTCTAGCGCCTGAAATCCGGAATCAAAAGCAATAAAACTATTTTCCAACTGATTAACTTTATTATTTTGCAAAAATGTCCATTTACCTCTTGATTTAATATCTTAAATGCTCAACTCTTAACTCTAAACATAAAAACAAAAAAATTTAGTTTTTATAAAAACTTGTTTTCCAGCGTTAGAGTAAAATTTTGGTATAACAGTGAAAATAGTCGAATATTTTCCTTTTAATTTTACTGATATGCTTATCATACAGATACGCGTATTTCGTCTACTACTTGCAGACTTCTTCAGTGTTTTGTACTCGACTGAGGAAAGAAATCTAAAATTGTCTTATTTATTTTATTCGTACAGGTAACAATTTGATGTTTCTCGCAGCTGCATGGTTGTTTATTATCCAATGAATTAGCACAGGTAGGGGGTTGAATAAAAATATTTTTATTTATTTTATTATTGGTATTTAAAATAATTTTTCCGACGTTAGGGTGACAGGTAGGGGTGGTGTTATTTGTTTTATTGTATTTCACTAAAAATTTAAATAAAGAAGAATATCCATTGCCTTGGTCTTTATTTAGGAGTGAGTCATTTTTAGTTTTGTAAATTTCGATGCTTTCAGCTGAATATAGTTTCCTAGAATCTCTAATGTAATTTATCATTACAATGTCTTCTTTCGAAATGCTATGATTCTCCTAGATGATTTGTTCTGCTACTTTGGATCGGAACTCTGTTGAGTTCTTCTTTTTAGCCAGTTCTGCTTCTTTCAGGTGTTCATTGAGTCGCGTTTGCATGTTTCTCCTAGTTTGCCCAATATAAACTTTGTTGCAATGACTGCAAGTTACCTTATATACACCTGATTTTTCCATTTGTTCGATTGGGTCTTTAGTTGAACCTAGAACAGACTTGAGTTGGTTAGTTCTACTGCTATATACGATATCTAACCCGTGTTTTCTTAATTTCGTTCTGAGTGGGAGAGAAATCTTGCTAAACTCCAATGCTACTCTTCTTATGGGTTGTTGATCAGTCAGTAGGTTAGTGAGGGAATTCCGTTGTAAACTTCTTTTCCGTTTACTAAGTAAGGCCGTGATGGTTTTTTCCGGATATCCGTTTATTCTCGCAATTTCAAATATGTGTTTAGTTTCTTTTACTAAACCTTTTTGGGAGATGGGAAGTGTTAACATTCGATGGATCATGTGGTTGAACGATGCCATCTTATGTTGATAGGAGTGGTTAGAGGTATTCGGGATGACCCTGTCAGTATCTGTAGGTTTTTTGTAAATCTCTAGTTCTAGAGATGTTCCTGTTTTACTTAACAGTAGATCTAAGAATGGTAGTTGGCCTTCTTTTTCTACTTCGACAGTAAACTGTATATTCCTGTGGAGCCCGTTAAGGGTAGTTAAGGTTGATTCTAAGTCCCTTTCCTTTATTACAGCAAAAATATCATCTACGTATCTTTTCCAAAATCTTGGTAACCGCTCTTCTGCTGCTAAATCTGACTCCAATTTAGCCATGAAAATTTCACTGATGAATGGAGAAAGGGGATTTCCCATTGGAGCTCCCTTCAATTGCTTGTAGAAATTTCCTCTAAAGGTGAAATAATTTTCTTCCATGCAAAGCCGGATCAGTTTTATGTACTGTTTTACTTTTGTCCTCCACTGTGGTCCAGTTTCTTGTTGTAGTAACCATTCTTCTACCAGAATAATAGCCTCTTTGACTGGGATACTGGGAAAAAGGGATTTTACGTCAAAAGAGACCATGACCTCGTCTTCGTTAAGTCCTCCCATTGATTGTAATTCTTGAGCAAGTTCCTTAGAGTTTTTCACTGATTGGGTTTCGAACTGCTTATCCATATTACGAAACTCCTCCACTAACCAGTTGGCTATTTTATATGTTGGAGACATATCTGCTGTCACAATTTCTCTCATCTCATTCCCTGGTTTGTGAATTTTAGGAAGTCCTTTAATTCTAGGAAGTGCTGGATTGGGGACCTTAAGTTTGTTGACTCCTATTACTTGTCGGCATTCCTTGATAGTGCTGTCTACTCGCTTGATGAACTGTTGAAGAGGATCGTTTCTTAATTTCCTGTAAGGTCCGTTCGTGATCTTCTCCTGCATCCTATTATCGTAATCTTCTTTGTTTAAAATTACCAGTGCGTTGCCTTTATCAGCCTTGACAAAGTATACTGGTTTCGCCTTGATGTCTCTGAATTTGAAAAAAAATTTAGCTTTATTTGGCTTCTGACCAGAACTGGTATTGACATATTGCAGGAGTTAAATTATTAATTATTAAATTTTTATTAAATTAATAAATAGGTTGAGAGCATGCTCATTTATCACAGCAATTTCAAGCGAGATTATAATGATATTCGTAAATATTTCAGTATAACAATTATTAATACAATGAACACTCTAAAGTTTATACGACGAGAGTGTTGTAAATAGAATGCTTGTATTTTTTAATTTTTAAAAAATATTAATTTTTTAAATATTTATATTTATTAGTTTTTAGAATAATTAGTTTTAGAATAAGACAGTGTTGTAACTGTTATTGAAACAGAATTAAAACTGTAGAATCTTTAACAAAAAGCAGTGTTGTGCCGCGTAAACTACATTATGTAGATTACGTTATTTTATACATGTCGGCAATACCTTGTAGACAATATAATGATGTCTACTTCATTGCGTAGACAATGTTTGCAATTAAATAATAATGATTTACAATTAAATTAAATGAAAATACTGACTTTTTTTTACAAAAAAAAACAAAATTATATTATTATATAATTTATAGTTTCCTGTATATATCTGTCGATTCGACGGGACACTCCAATACATCTACAACTTGCTTTGATCTATTTTTTTAACATAAAATAAATGAATTTTGCTACCCAAAGTGCATTAAATATTAAAAACATATAAAAGTAAACAAAGAAGAGTAAATAAATATTGTGGGATCAGTACGACCCACAATCACATAAATTTGAAATGAAAACTCTAATGATGGAAAGAAAAAGCTAGAATTTATTTTGCTTCCGTCATTTATGGCGGGTTACAAGTCTAGTTTTATATATTTATTATAAAATGTGTAACATAAATTTAATCCGAGTCATGCAGATCCTCTGTATCTCGAAACACTGCCACTATTGACATGTATTAATCAATTGACATAATTGGTAAAAAAACTTTTTCTTTCCAACTTTTCTATATATTGATTCGAGCATTCCCAAATCACATGGCTTAATCCCAATTCTACCTTAATCAACCAAAAAAAATTCAAAATCAACTTGCTTAAATTCTTTTAAAATAGTTGTCACTTGATCCATACATTTTTTATTTAAAACATTTTTTGGAAATAGATTGCCGGCGTAGCCTGTTACAGTTACTATATACCACTACTATAAAGAGCTGAGACAATTTTCCCATCTGTTTATGCTACTGTCGAATACAATAGCACAAACAACAGTAGAAATTCAGATCCTTTGCAATATCAACAGACTCCACAACAATTTCAGACCATTTCGCTGCTGTTTCAGAATCTTTTATTAAGCCTGTAAAAAAAAGCTTGATCTCGGATAGCAGTGTATATGCAACATTGAAACAATCGTTTTATCATTGATGGAACAATTTTTCCACCCATCAATAAATAAAACTGATTTTAAACTCATAATAAACTTAGCTGACATAAATACATTTCTATATGCTTTATCAAGCCAAGTTGATGACAGTGTTTTCCTACTTTAGAAACTTTAATTAAATACGCTGGCCGATTTTTTTTTGAATAAAGTTCTTGAAATTAAGTGAATCTACTGAAAAAATAATTATTGTCTACATCATATAGTTGGCATTGCTTTGTCATTGTCTACAGTACAATTGCTTCTTTACACTAAAGTCTACTTCAAAGTGTAGACAATTAAAAATTACGCGAAAAGGAACAACATTGACAAAAAGTAATACAAATTCTGATTAAACAGATTGGATTACAAAAAATTAAGAAAATATATTGAGAGCTCCACGAAAATTTATTTGTTTTAGAAAATCGCGTTTTTTTTAAACTTTGTTGCACACTACAGAATTTCACTACAAAAGAGGAGTTACCTACTTTTTCTAAATATTTAACTAAAGTTTGTTTACAGAGAAGTGTTACAGTACGATATTTTGCCCACAAAATATGGATTATCTGATTATTGCCAATATTTACGAAAATGATATTTGTAAAAACTTAAATTCCTAAAAATGAAATTTCCTTCAACGCGATTATCACACACAATATTGGACTGTACCCGAATATGTATATTGAATGCAATATTAAATATTTAAAAATTTGCATTGTTTTTTTAATGTACAAATTTGGGGTTCTCATTTAATAATTTCAAATTTATTTTATTTCCCACTGGGAAAAGATCTCTTGTAAATTTATAGCTCAATTATCACCCTGAAGATCGTCTAAACGGTGTCAACGCTCGTCACTCGTGGCCTTTCACTGTAAGTGAAATGAAAATATTGTTTGATGAGTTAACGCCATTAACATAAATAATTCCGGATATAAAATATGAACCAAGTTCTGAGATCAAAGCGATATTCCGTAGACAGTTCACGATTTGTAATGCATAACTAATAAATTTTATTCTATTATTATTATTATTATTTTTATGATTTTTTCTAGATTTTGTGATTCTATTATTGACTCTATTATTGTATGTTTAAGCTGCATACTTATTTCAGTACATATTATTATTATTACTATTTAGGTATGTAGCTATGTATGTATGTTCATATCAGTTTATACTGTAAAATATAATTATTTCATGGAAAGATGGAAAGATAGAAATAAATAAAAATGTTAATTTTATTTTCGATGTTCTCTTCATTCCTTTTTTTTCTTGCTCTATGTGTGGGTCTAATATGCGAACCCACAGTACAAACATTTTTCTTTGCTCACTATTATTGTATTGTTAATTCACTTTTTGTTAATTCACCAAACAAAATGCCTGACTAACACATGGCTAACAAAATTATTTAAATTTGGTTTTTCACTAAATTTTAGTTCATTTATTAGCTGAAATTTGGAATTAAATTTTTTTTTGCCATAACATATCTTAATTTCTTCAAAGAATTCGGTTTTTCAATTACTTAATTATCAATTTTGTTGTTTTCTGTTGTTAATATAAAATGTGTATTTTAAATGATATTTTTAATAAAAAAATTTAAAAACTTTATAATAGGTATGGTATTTTTTTTATAAAATGTAACCTACCTTATACCTTAACTAAAACTATAATTTATAGTGATGTGATTTAATTTGAATTACCTTTACCACATACGAAGCCACAAATGGCTAAGCCACAAATCATTAAGCCTTGTTAAGGTATAGTTACATAGCAAACCCATTGACCATTATTCCTTAAAGCCATACACACCAGTATTAAAAATTAAGAACAAAATTACAGATCGTATCTTTTTTTGTTGTTTTTTTTTTTGCTATTGAAAACTATACAAAATTTTGCTATACAAAACTCTAAAACTCTAACATACAAAATTTTGAATCTTCAAAAAATTAAAAATCAAAATTTTGTAACTCAAAAAATTTTCTATTAAAATTTCTTCAGCCTTTTGAGGCAATTTTTTACATCCAGGATGACATTTCCAGAAATACTCATCTGGTTGTTTATACCGGCAACATCTCGATTTCCGTACACATTATCAGGAGTTAACGTTCCCGGTCTTCTACCACGAACCTATTTTTTTTTTTAAATTAACTAACCAAACATTATATTTTACACGATACCTTTATACATGAATGCACAGCTAGGCCTAATTGAGGATTGGGGAAAGAATAATGTCCTTTTGATTAGTATGAACATTTTGAATAAATTTGTTAACTTTTGTAGATTGTACGTAGTTATATTTTTACAATGGGGAAACATGTTTGTTGGAATATGGTTCCACATTCAAGAAAATTTGACAACAAATGAATTTCCAAAGCCAGTTTTAAGCTACCTAGAAATTTTTACTATGTAGGGGTGGGCACTTTCTTTATACCCCGACGGAAACATTTCAGTGACATTAGTACTCCAACAATCCAATAATATAATAAAGTGATCGAAGGGAAGATGCAACATTAAAGTTGTCGATAAGACGAATGGCTCGCTTTTGAAGTTTATCGTTCTATATATATCTGAATTGTATTCCAAATTATGGCGTATAAATGATTTATAAATATTTAGTATGTCCTTTCATTAAGTTTAAGACCTAGTGGTAATTTCTTAAGCTATCGATGGATTTTAAGCTTTAGACGAGTTATTATTATTACATTTTGAGTAGGGAAAATTGAAGAAGAAAACGAGGTTTCAGACAATAATTGTAGTTTTCCACTAGTATTTCGTAAGCTTTCGAAGGTTTTAGAAGACTTATTGTCCCCACGTCCTGAATAGGATAGTTGTTAATTTTAGTTTTTCTCATGAAAATTGATAAAAAAATTAAATACATATAAAAGCAGTACTCTTTTGAGTTTATGTAATAAATTCTAATATCGCACTTAATGTACGAATAGGTGAGTCTGCGGCAATAACAAATAAAGGATATAATTTATTTTCGTAATTAATAGTTAAAATGTTCTTTTGACTGACATCTATTTGTCTTTCAGCTTGTTGTATTAATAATGCCCAGAGGTATTTAATTTTACCCATGGTATTTTTTTTTTTTTAACTTATTTAAAAAATATTCATTAACAACTCTAATAAAATAAATTAAAATACCAAAATAAAATTTGTATTTAAATCTATAACAAAATCCTTGATTACTTAAAAGGAATGTTTGATGGCTTCTAATAAAACGAATTCTGTACAAAATACATATTTAATTAGTTTTATATTTTTTATTTAGAATTTAAAAAAATCAATGTTAAAGTCTCCTGTAATACCAATAAAATTAACAACTAAAATTTATTTTTAATTATTATAAAATATATTTGTTATATCGCCCGACTATAATATTATGTGCATTTATAATTAGTTATATAACATTAATTTTCGCATTAATGCCGTATAATAAAATTCTTTAATAAAATATTTCATATTGCGTGTAAGTTATAATCTTGTGCGGTTTCACAACCCAAACCCCCCACATTTTACATTGAGCATAACTTTGTGTAATCGTTAATAAATTGTTTTTATGCGAACGCGCAAAAAACAAAAACTATAGAAAGAGGAAGAAAGAAAAGTGATAGTATGCTGGTTATATTAAATTACAAAAACAACAAAAAATATTTCCTCTAAATTATAATTTTTTTTTTCAAAGAAAAATCTATATACTTCTACATAGTAATGTAAACAAATTAAACTATATATATATATATATATATATATACACAATATATATACTTATGTGTATAAAAAAAAAATAAAAAACGATTCTTCAACTAAACCGACTATCAGAAACCAAATTTAAGGTGAACTATGGTTTCCCTATTAACTTTGTATAAGTATATATAAACGAACTATGAGCAGTTAAATGTTTTGCAATAATTGTAAAAAAAAAAAAAAAAATTCATTTAAAAAATTATGTTTTTTATGAAGAGTAGAAAAATATTATTTTTTTTTTTTAAATAATTTTTTCACTTTCAAATAAAAAAGAAATTTTGGAGAATTAGTTTGAAAATTAAAGTCTATCTAATAATCGTGGACCATGGAATTGTAAGAAGATTTTTGTTAAAGATGTAGTTTGAAGGAATATGAAAATAGCCATAACCTACTTTCTACTTTGAAATAATTCGATTGTAATAATTTGATTAGCAAAAGTACACTTTCCATTCGATATGGTGTATAATGGTTTGTTAAATGGGCTATAGTTAAGTAGACTATAGTTAAGTACAAGGGTTGAACATTGTCTTAAATTGCTCTAATTATTTGTATTATTGAACATTTTTCATTTTCTTTTCATAATCCCTTAATGTTAGTTTGTAATAGTTAAAATAAAGTAAAGCCATGATTGATTTTCAATGGGCAGTGTTATATATAAAGTTACTTTGTGTGCAAGAGAATTTAAGAAGAAATAACAAATTACTCTAGTAGTAAATTGTAAAGTAGCCATACCAGCATAGCCATAGCCATTTCAATTCGTACACCATCAAAACCAGTATGGGACTGTTTAAAAATATTCAAAACCCATGTGAAAACAAACAAAGTCACAATAATGTGGGTACCAGAGCATTTATGCATAGCAGGAAATAAAGATGCAGAATAAATAGCACGAAAGGCATTGGATACGACTTTCATAGGACCAAGTCCGTCCAGTGGGATTCCCCTGAGCATAGCTAAAATACAGTTTTTGAAGCAGATCCGAATTACATAATCTAATCTAATCTAATCATCATCATCATCATCATCTTATAGCGTTACAACTCTGGGTGAGCTTTGGCCTTCATCCCTATGCTCCTCCAAAAAGGTCAATCTTGTACCGCTTGTCTCCAATTTGGGATTTGTAGGGTTTGAGCATCGTTTTTCACGTCGTCTGCCCATCTGCTTCTTGGTCTTCCTCTACCACGGCTGCTATCGGGCTTTCTATTCAGCACCATTGCTTGCTTTCGGCTTTCGTTCATTCGACTTACGTGACCAGCCCCACCTTAGTCTTTGGGCAGTTGCAAACCGTACAATGTCCTCACTATCAGTCATTTTATTGAGAATTTAAATCTAATCTATATTTTTAAATTCTTGACAGTAATGTAGGTAGAATCATCTTGTCGTGCTTAATTAAGTACGGTACTGCAATTTTATACTACGTTATCTACAATAAATATATACATTTACGATATAAACATTTATGTTAATTGACATCCCAAGACATAACAAAACTGTTTACCAATGAAAAATAATATTTTTTGTAAAGATCGGTATAATGGTTGGCAATCCTCTGATGTTATTTAAAGCCATTCTTTGCTTCAGTTCATCTTATATTCGAGGACGAGAGTATCTTAATTTCTTTTTCATTATATTCCACAAATTTTTCTATTGAATTTAGACCCGAATGTAATGATAGACATTCGTTTACGTTAATTTTATTTTCATAAATTCATTTTGGAGACTTATTGGTGCGACTGCATGCACCATCTTGCTGAAACACTACCTAATCATCAAGCGAAAAATATTTTGTCGATAAAAGTACATATTTCCTTAAAATATTTTAGTATTTTTCAGCATTAATCATGCCTGCATTGAAGCACAACTGTCTTACTCCTTTACTAGACATACATCCCCATACCATCAGAATCGCAAGATATTTAATTGGCCTCTTCAAGCAATCAGGATGATATGCTTATTTGTTTTTATTACCCAAAACACGATTTCACCAATTGGAACATCAAATTTTGATTCATCGCTAAGCCATCGTTTTGTTTAGCGATGAATCAAAATTTAAAATTTAATTTTGTCCCATAATTAAGTCCAATATGATATTTAGTCCAAGCTTATGTTCAATCTAACCTTGGCATTTTATAGAAATATTCTTTTTATTTTATATTACAAATCTCTCCAGCACTTATGAGTTAAACTTAACTTTGGCAGATCACTCAGATGTGTAAATTTAACTATACCCAAACATCGTTGTACGCTCAGACATATTTATCATTTACGATTTACATTTGAAATCTTTTACCAATTAATTAATAATATAATTAAATATCATAATATTTATATAAGATAATTAAAATCTAATAAGATAACTAAAATCCTACTATCAGAAGTAGACATAGACGGCTATGTGTATGCGGCTTTCGAATGATCACCTTGCAGTTAAATTTTGAACTAATTTCGTAGAAGTTTTGCACTTATTGTTAAATATGTTATACAGTTATTACCAAGGGCTTGGGGCTGTAAACGTTGGTACAACATATGAACCAAAAAAAAATTCAAGGCTTTTTCGGAGGCGAAAAATACATTTTTTTAGAATACTATAGTTTGAAACGACTGCGAGCTATAACTTTTTTTTACCGCATTAATACTCAACGAAAGCTGATTTGAGTAGTAATTTCCAATGGACTGAAGTTTGTTTTAGGACAGTACAAATATGAATTCAAATATTAAATTGCACCAACATTAGCTTGTACATATTTACGTCGTTTTGAATTTTTTTGTTCGTACATATTTATTCATTGGTATTTGTGCATTGCGCTATCACCAAATGCGGCATTAATTTGTGGAAAATGTTCAAAGCAGAAAAATTACGATTTATATTTTCTGTGTAAAATTCGATATTTCGATCAGGACTAACAATTATTGTTTTAAGCACAAATGTGTCATTACTATTTGATCATATAGTATTATCAAAAACTCGTTCTTTACCTAGGTTATGTTATAGCGTTAACTGCAATACCATTATTATCTTATAAGTGGAAATAATCGCGTATGCCAAACAAATTCTGTTAATGGACAATCTTTTTCTTTTAAAATTAGCTCTGTTTTAAATCGAGAGTGCTCTATCGATTGGGGATATTTTGCACTTCCGAGAAGAAACGGAAAATGGTTTTTTAAGACCAAAAATCGCCGAAATTAAGATTTTTACATAGGAAGGGGCATTTTTTTTTTGCAAATTCGGATTCTACGGCAAAAAAATAATAAACTTATGATAAATTATTTATTTAGGTTTTCTCAGTATTTCTCCTTAACCCTCCTTTAACTAATAAAAATAAAACAAAAATTTTCCTTTGGTAAACTAAAATTAATAATAATAATTTTTCTAAATAAATTTGTTTTTCATGTTATCATATTTTTCATCTCCGTTTTGGGTACCTACAAAGTTTAAAATAAAAAAAAATTAAAAATTTACTTTATAAATTGTAGAACCCGAATTTGCATAAAAAAGTACCCCTTCCCATTTGAAAATCTCGATTTCGGCCAATTTCGGCGATTTTTTGGCTTAAAAAACCCTTTTCCGGTCTTTTCCGGAAGTTGAAATCATCACCAATCGATAGAGCTCCCTCGATTTAGTTAATATTTTTTTATAATTCTAAAATAACGACTCCTTCCCTCTTAAAAAGCTGATACGCATGCTCTGGAACACCCGCTATATATGCGCATTATATTAAAAGACGAACTGGTACATAATTTAACAAATTTTAGTACAATTTCATATTTCTAGTATTTTTTTTAAACTTTGCTAGTACGTATGTGTAAAAGTCATCACGAAAAAGGGTGATATAAAAAGAGGTCTTTCAGCAAGAGACGATCTATTAAAAAATAGAATTATTGAAAGATTTTGGGACTACAACAGTACCTTATTTCAACAATATTGCTCAGCTCAAGAAATAACACTGAAGTACTATGCATAAATAATACATGTAAGAATTAACATACTAATATAGACTGTAAAATCCCCTCCGCCACCTTTAAAATAAATTGGTTCAAAAATCGCAAAATATATTATTTATCTTATAAAATTTTGATCGTATCATCAATCAATCAGTATCAGAATCAAATTATAAAATAGTAAAATTAATTGAATCATCCTCGTTAGACCATCAGTTAAAAATTACACTATTTACTTTGAAATTCAAATCTGGCCTTATATATTTTTTTTAATCAAATTCAACATTTTTTCTAACAAATTGTTTGACAAAATGTTGAATTTGAATGAAAAAAAATATATTTTACTTATATCATACATATTTTCACAAATTTAATGTATTTTTCTATATATTTTAACTTTATTTTTCTATTATACAATGTAATATCAAAATAGAAATATCATTGGCTAAATTTGTGTTTTGTTTGGGAGCAATCACTGTACTGTAACCTACATTTAATTAATTCATCTCCAAAAAGCACTTAACATAACCTAAAACCATTAAGATTTTAATAAATAACGCTCGAGGATGAGTGGAATATATAATGCAAAAAAATAATTTGTTGACTATCAAGTAGATACTAATACTGTCAATATATTACACTATATAAAGTAGGTACACATAAATGATTCAATTCAAACTATAAAAATACGTTTCAAGAATTTAAATATGGTTTCCCAGAATATTTTATTGAATTTTATTTAAAGAATTTAAATGTAATTTTATTCGAAACAATTTAGAGAACTTTATCTTTTCCAGACTTTACTATATATGTATGTATGTATATCAAATAATCGGAAAAAATATCGAATGTATAATGACCACCACAATAACAAAGCATAATATTCCCTTAATTCATAACAAGCTTAATGAAATATTCTGTCGTGATTTTAAACTTAAGCCAACAACAAAAATTACTTAGAAAATCACATAAATATTTTTTACACCTATTTTAAACGAATCATTTTATTTTCTCCAGGAACCGAATATCAATTTAAACCTATATTATATTATAGAACCTGTTTGGAATATGAAATAATTTTTGCAATGTTGGGCAAAAAAAAAAATGTATGTATTTTGATTTACTGAATAATCGTTTAGAATGCAACAAACAATTTTTTTTTTATTATGCGACATCGAACGGTACAATTTTAACATAATAAATTTTAATGTTGTTTTTTTTTTTTTTTTTTTTATTTTGTTGATTTTATATTCGTATAACAAAGTAGAAAATCAAGTTAAAACTTATCCAGTTTATTGATTTGTTTGAGAAACTAAGAAAATAAAGTTATTTTGTTTTTGTTTTGTTTTTTTTTTTTTTTAATTTTTTTCCTGACAATTTTTTAAATTAACGTAATAACAAAATTCCAGGCTTATATCAAAATATAATTTGCATTAAAATTGCAAGCAAATGTCTGAAATTAAGCAAATAGGAAAAACAGAAAATTTAAGTCGGTTGTAGAAGAAAAAAGGATTAAATCAAAGTTTTAATAGAAGGTTCGTATTTCTTGCAATTTTGCCTGTATTTCACTTGACTGGATATTCTGGAAATATTATACATACACGCATGTCCAAATAATTATATATCCAAGATTTTGAGTAAAGGAAAGATTTTAAAATTGAATTCAAAATCGAAGTTCTCGTCTTTTTCCAGTAAGTATCCTTCATCATTTTTATGCGTAGTCGCTGTGTTGGATACAACGAATGTGATTGAATTCGAAAATACTGAATGATTTAAAGTACGATTTTAGAATTTTGGGATTTTGATATTTTAGGATTTTGAATTTTCGGTTTTTGGTATTTGGCAGTTTCGCATTTGGGATTTTGTATTTAGGATTTCGTGAACAGACAATAATGAAAATATTTGTAATTGAAATACAGGTAAATGAAAGACAAGTAAGTGTCATACAGGTATGTGCTGCGGTAACCCGTTCTAATATAACAAAATGAAAATTGTACAAAATAATGTTTATATATGTTATTATTGCTCTAAAAAGCCAGAATATAGTAAATAATTATAAATCTAGAAAATTTTCGTTTATAGAAGTATTCTATACAAATATTTTAAATACTTCCTAGCTGCAAACCAATTTCCAGCATTAGCTAGAGTCAGACTACGGACTTTAGGTGAGCCTTTGCCAAAATTCAACGGTATGATTCCGGAAAAGCAAATTTGTGATCTGGTGAATTTTCTCAATCGCACAAAATCTCTCTAGTATACTGAGTTCTTTGAGAAAGTGAGTATGGGAGACTGATTCCCAACAAATAACAAACAAACAAAAAATTGGTCACTCGAGTCGTGGTATCAATTAATTTATTAAAACAATTAAATGCGTTTTCTAGAAGCAACTGAAATGGTCACTTCTACATACCTACCTAATCTATACCTACTATAAGTATGACTTTAGTTTTCTGATCCAATCAGTTTTATTTTACTTACTTATTTAGGTGACCAACAGACCATATATATGTCTTAAGGCTCACTCATTAGGGTCTTGCAATTCACTTGATCATGGGAGTCTGCTCTTCATGAACGAAAACTAAATTAAAAAATGTTATTCATAAAAGCAAAGAAATTTCAATTTCAAAAGTGCAAAAAATACTTACATATACATATTAAATGATAATTTGACTTACTCAACATTACTATAATTTAACTTATACTAACCAAAAATACAATAAAGGGAAATGTTATGAAATAAAACTATACTTAATGCGATATTCTAAAACTTAACAATTTTATGAATCCGTGACTTCCATATTGTTAAAAAAAACTTTTCTTAAACCGCCTTTAAACTGTTTTTAAATTTAATTTTTAAAACTTACTTTCTACATAGTAAAAAATTTGCTGTAATATTTTTACATTATGGAACACAATTTAAAACTTTTGACGCTTATTTTGTTGTCATTTTCTGTTATTACCAAAGTTTAGCAGAAAAAGTCCAGAATTTATGGAAAAACCTTGCCGTCTGCGTTTACCTATTGTCGGCAAAAACAGGGTTTTATTAAATGAGTAGCGGGGGTTTGGTGGCAGCAGCCCGACTATAAAAACAAGAGGTCCGGCGTCCAAGTGTCGGCACCGAAGACCTTGAATTTTTTTTTTGTCATCAGTGCAATGGCCCTTATAAATGTGATGGAGACAATAGCTCCGAGGTCCAAGGAATTGGGGCCGAAACTTTATATCTCGTGTTTAAATTGTACTTGTATTTTATAATTATTATAAATAGTTTTTAAAAAATTTTCGGATAGGTTCGCTGTTCAGAAGTCGAGACCGACGACATTGACCAAAAAAATTATCAACGAATTTAGATTTTAAATATTATGATTTAGGTTCTGCTTAAAGTGTGACACGATCTCAACATTGTTTAGATCTGGTGACAGTTCATTGAAACATAGAGAGCATCAAGCCCAACCATTGAACCCGACATTTGATGAGATTACTCTTAGATTTCCCGCTGCGCTTCTGTAATAATTTATTGTGGTTACAATCCATGTTTCGTGATGGTTTTATGTTAGAGAGCAATGAACTATACCCTATATAACACCATAGTTGATTAAATGACTATGACTATGTTGATTAAATAAATGAAAGGTTCGTCAAAAAGCAAAAAACAAGTAAAAATGAATTGAGAATTATGTTAAAGAAATATATTTATCTAATACTATAAATAACTACTGATGAGTTCTAGTAGTGTTATGATGAACGAATAAATGATTTGTTAATTATAAACTCTTACTATAAGTAATTAATATTTATATATACAATGGTGATATAAATTTATATCTATACTAGTGGATCCCCTGTGCAATTGCACAGAAGTAGTTCTTTCAAACACAATTTTATGTAAAAAGAAATATTTGTTTTAGTATAATTGTAGCTGTTTTCCGGATCGCTTGATTATTGAATAAATATATAATGAAATAAAAGTATAATACCTAATACTTTATGACAAAATTAACACTAATTTCAATATAACTTAACACAATAAAATCTCATTACTCTCAATATAGTAGATCGATATACATATTTTAATTTGTTTATAGTCAAAAACGTTTGTAGTCACAATTCTGTTCTAGCAATAATAATTATTTTATTAAAACACTGATTTATATAAAGTTTTTTCTGTTCTTTATTACAAATATATATATTTTGTGCTTACATAACAGAATGGCTATTTATGAATAAAATAAAGTTTAAGATTGTTATACGAAAAATATTTTATTGAATTTGATTTCGTTTATAAAGATGTCATTTTTTTGACTACGCCTATAGTCACAAAACGGTTATAGTCAGAAATATTACTGAAATTTAGCGAATGGCTGTAACCGTGTTTTACTTCATATACATTAAATGATGCTTGAACCAACCCAGCTAATATCTTATAAAAATTGCTTACCCAAAATATACACATAAAATAAAAATTGATTTTGATCGCCACGACCTGCATCATCACTGATTGATTGAATGAAAAAAAACGAAGCACACGAAAACCCACGAAAAGTGTGCCTTCAAAATCGTGATCTTGTGTATTATAACATAGATCAAATAAAAATTGATTTTGATCGCCACGGCCTGCATCATCGCCGATTGATTGAATGAAAAAAAAAACGAAACACGAAAAACCACGAAAAGTGTGCCTTCACTAATCGTGCTCTTGTGTATTATAATATAGATGTATCAATGTTAAAATGTTGAATATTAATAAATCGACACTTGTTCTTTTTATTAAAAGTAAAATGCTATGGAAATTTTAATAATTTCTAATTAAATTTATAATTACATAAATTTATTTTATAGTCAGAATTATGGTTTAATTATTATTATTATTTTATTTCTATTGGCTATGTATTTGTACAATATTGTTTAATTTCATATTATATTTTAATTCAATATTATGAGAGCTTGTATTTACACCTTTTATTTTGTACTTATAACTGACTTCATTATTTAGAATTTAATTTAATTTGTAAAAAAAAAAAAAAAGGCCAAGTAAAAATCTTTAATTACCTAATTACTTTTATGCTAATATAAAACTTAATTCAAACATAGTTTAATCAAATTTAATTGAAGGCTAGTAACAGTAGCCATACTTCATAACACAATAGATTTTTTTCTGTAATCATATAATTAAGATAACTTTAACTTTAACTACACCAGTGTAATTACGCTGTACTACCGTGTAGATAATTTTCGATAATTTTCTATCATTTGACAACATTTTGTAACTTTAACAATTTGCCATTTAGACTATTATTTAAAATTAATATTAATTATTTTCCTCTTTTATTGGCAAATATTTTAAATGCTTACTATAACACCTTTGCTGTGTTGAATACATTGCTGTCATTGTCACATCATATATATACCTACATATTATATATAAAATTTTTATATACCTATATATATATATAATATATTTACCTATGATTCGGATTATATATATATATATATAAAATTGTACATAACATCTGAAATACTCATCTTATGCAAATTTTATGAGTACTACAAAAATTATTCATGTTATGACTTTGTATAGATTAGTACAAATATTGTAATTAATACTTTGTATTAATGCGGTATATTTGCAATTTTGAAATTAGGAGATATTATAATGCAATAACAATATTTTAATACATTATGGACATTGTGTTGTTCGTTATGAATATATTAAAGTTGATGGGATATTGTAATGCACAAAAACTTAGACTTAGCAAACAAATAATAATAAAAAATCAGTAAAACGCATTTGCAAATTGCAAATAAAATTAATAAAACTTTACAAGTTAAATAAATTTTGTATTACAAAATTTTATTTTTTTAATATATCTACCTTCGTTAGGTACAACTTATCCTTACAATATTATTATCTTACCTTATGACATCAAAAAGTACAGTTCTTCTTAACTATCATCATAAAACTTTCAAATTATCAATATACATATATAGTAATTATTTTCAAAATGATTGTGGTAGATTCAATACTTTTATTATTATCATTAATATAACAGTAAAATGCATTTTACTTGAAAACACGTACTAAATCTTCTCAGGTTCAAGATTTTAAGAAGAAAATTAAAAAAAAAAATAAAATATAATGATCATCACCTTGATCTTACATTATTTAAAGTAACTTTGAATATACATACAACTTGAATAATGCTCGAATACAAAAATGGTCAGTAGAATTCAGTTACAGTGATAAAATCACAGATTTTTTTTGTTTAAAACCATATATAAATGGTAGGTATATAGGTAGGTAATGATATGGTATATGGTTGAAAATATAGAAGTAACCAAATCGAGTATAAAGGCATCATCATCATAAATTTTAATGTTGATACTGATGTAAGACAAGGCAGGAATTCCAGTAAATTAAAGAATATAAAGAAGAGAATGAATGAACAAATCAAAAAAAAAAAACAAAAAAAAAAAATTAAAATAAAAAAAATAAACCAAAAGAAAATAACTGGTCAAACAGGTCTTGATTGAAAATTTAGATTTGAGTAGAAAACTTGAATAAAAAAGTAAACTTTATTTATTGTTTTTTATTTTTTTTTTTTGTTTTTGTTACTCTCTACCATGTTCTTAGTAGGTATAAGTAAACGAAGTGATATAAAGAAAACAGCGAAATTACGTTGAGTTATGGATTTATACGTCATTTGGATTTAATGATAATTACATGTCAAAATTAGGTGACTTTCAGAACAAAAATACTTTTTTTTTTTGTAATTAAGAAAAAAAAATTAAATTTTTATTTACTTTGATAGCACAATTTCTACAAATTAATTTTTCAAATCAACATGTCTATATATAGACTATGAGTTTAATGTGGAGGGGGAATAAAATTGTAAAAATAATGAAAATTAAAGGTCAATAACCTAATTATTTTACAATTAATTTGTGTTATTATTGTTATTTAAAAACTAATTTGAATATATTTCAAAATATTTACCTTATACTATAGTTAAAATTGATAATTACGAAATTTAAATTCATGTTTATAACAAAAATAAGATAAAAATAACCATTTAATTCGTTAAAGAAACGTGAACATACAATTCAAGTAATAAAATCAACATACAATATAATTCAAGTAATAAATTGGTTTGAAATGTAGCAAAATAAGGCTTAGTGGCCATTTATAAATATTTTTAATTTCTTCTGCTGCCGATTAATGTCTGAGTGTCAATGATTGATCACATTATTAAATATTTGTAATGATGATAAAAAATTATTTCCATATTTAATATTTCTACTAATATTATATTTTTTGCTATTCGATTATCGAATATAGTTTTTATTTATTTAAATAACTCAGTATTTGGCATTAAGAATATAGGTTAGCTTAGATACTATGTAGAAAAAAAATATGTGAATTTTCAAAATTAATATTTTTATTTTGTATTTTCCTTAATGAATACAAAATAATATTGCATTGAGATTGTTAATTTTAATACTAGTTCTTTACTTTTTATTTTTTTTTTTTTTTTTTTTTTTTTATTTTTTATTTTGAGTTCAAATACCTGATGATATTAAAATCTCGTTTGTAGGATTTACATTTCCAGCTTCAACCATTCCAAACTCTCTCAGTCATTATTGAAGTAGGATGTATAGCTACAAACTATTAGCGAAAATGTCTCACTATCGAAATAGAAAATTACTTAATTTATTGAGATTTCACCAAAAAATAGTCCAAGTAGCCGAACAAGCTTCTACAAATTTATTTCGGCAGAAGGAAATGTTTTCTGCATTATCGCAATATCTCAATCGATCACTTAGATTAGATTTAAATATCGACCCACACACTTAAACTTGCATCAAAATTTTAATATTGATTTTTCAGGTTTTCTTTGTAATTAAATTAACGTATTCAATAATTTATCGATATTTTTGAGTCCTGATATTATCGGTAATCGATATTTTACCTTTTGATATTTATCGATACAAAATATTGATTATTTTCAGGCCAGGAACCTCCCTAATAGCTAAAAATGTGTATAAAATATCTGAATTATTTTAGTTCTATTTTTGAATGTATCGAAATGTACTAAATCTGTTTTAGTTGAATACCTCAGGCTGACCTTTTGACCTACAGGGGCTACAGGTATACATAGGAAATATTTCTTTTGATAATTGATAGTAATAATTGATTGGTACTTGTAAATGTTGTTGAAGTGAATTTTTTAAATTTTCGTTTACATATAAGTACATCATTGTTTTCAGTTGTTAAGTTAGAAGTTAGCAATAAAATTTACACTTGTTTTAATAATTAAAAACAAAATTTTTAAGCAACAAAATAATTAATATTTCTGTTTTTTTTTTTTCTACAATATACATCAAACTTACCAACAAAATCCACGAGGTTGATGGACTCTTCATAAAACTTTTCATATTGAGCTTGAGTTGGATTTGATCAGTTGTTATTTCTATGTCCTTGGTATAGGGTGCTATTTTTGATTGCTAATAGAAATATGAAATTTGCGCTACTAAGATAATTATTAACCTAAACTTTTCAATATTGGCGAATACACCATATTTAAATTTATATTCGGAAATCGAATATTTCAAAATCTGCAAAATAAGCCGAATATTCGAGTTGGAATGTACTATAGTATGGGTACTATATATTGTTCATTGGCTAGATATATATATAATACAGATTTTCACTCAGAAGTCAAAAACTAAACTAAAACTAAAGCATGAAATAAACAAAATTAAAAATAATTAGATGTATGCTATGCAAAATGGCGAATAGCAAAACTAGAAAAACAAATTTTTTTTACTAAATTTCAATTTAATTGTAAAATTTTGTGATTTTTTTCTTAAAAATAACTGTACTAAAATTTTAATCAATGACTGAATAAAATTTGCCAATTTTATTTCAACAGGTTCCGGAAACCATAGATTGCCCTGTGTAGATATCCTATCAATGTAGAGGAATCTCCGAGCTTTGTTAAAATTTTCAATTAATTTTAACTGATAAAATATCGTATTAAAACATGACAGATGCAACTTTATATCTTACTTCAAGCGTAGTTATATCTATTAGTAGACACTTTGCTTCGTAAGTGCTAATATATGGTATGCCAATGTAATTTTCGGAAGTAAAATCTTATAATTTTTTTTTAACAGATTCAATTCTTCCAATCTATGGTTAACATAAAATGGCATCCATATAGGCAAAGCATATTCGAAATGGGTATGAACTAAAGATGTAAATATAGTTTTGAATGTGTACGGATCTGTGAACCGTTGGGTATTCCTTTTAATTGAAAATACTTTGGACACTATCAAATCAATATAGGGATTAAAAGTTAGCTTTTTATCAATGATGACTCAAAGATATTTCACCTCATTAGCAAAAGTTATTCCTGATTCATTTATTTTATACTCATATATAAATGCTATAAAACCAGAATCAGAGGACATCTATTTTCCACTAGAACATAGTCTGACTTCAATTTTGTCCGTTAATAATGATTTGGTTATCTTAAATAAAACTTTAAGATCTTTTTTATTTACCATACAATCGTACAATTCTATTATTTTAATGAGTGCGTTATTTTAATCAATATAGTTATATAAAATATTTAAAATTAATTAATGTTTTTTGTAAAAAAAAATGTAATTTTCGTTCCGCATAATGCCGGTTGTAGCTTGTTTTATTTATAATTTGAATAAAATTGTTATTTTGTTTACAAATCTAGACGACTTTGATATTTGACATTCTCTATCAGAATACATCAGCATTATATATATAATTTTCTGCATTTATCTGGATGTTTGTAAGTTCGACGGAATACTCCAACACATACAAATTACAATATATATATACAAATTGTAACATCATGTAATAAACATAATTTCTATTTTTTATTGCTTATATATGCCATCTGTCATCTGTCATCTGTCATCTGTCATAAGTGTCATTTGCCAAAAATAAAGGTTTGATAAATTAGTAAGCAAATACGTATTTTTCTTAAACTTGAAATTAAAACTCTAATAAAGGAAAGAAATGCTAGAATTTATTTTGCTTCCGTCATTTATTGGCGGGTTACAAAACTAGTTTATATATATTTTTATAGCAACACTATCAATGTATATGTACCCACATTAGCCATCAGTATATCACCAATTAATATCCTCATTCTCGTTTTCAGGTACTCTGAATACGGTGTGGTACTGAAGTTTTTCCTCTCCCATATACAAATTTTCAAATATTTTAAATATCACTTGTTCTTATGGTACCTGGGTACAAAAATGGGAATGATAATCGGTGATATATTGGTGGTCACGGTAGCCATAGTGTTAAATTATGTAAAATAGTTTCATTTAATGTCCTGATTTCAACATCTCAAATTCCCAAAAACCTGAATTTAAATTCAAATTATAAAATAAAAAAAAAAGTTAACAATATTTTTGCAAATACATTAAAATTCAATTTCGAATTGATTAAAAAATTTCCAATTCGAAAAATTTATTTGCAATTTCCTTATATACATTAAAACAACCTCATCATATTCTTTATACGCCATATTTTATTTACAAATTTGGAATTTGTATACTGATTACTAACTATTGAATTCTTTCAAAAATTTGTATTATTTTTTCTTTTTTTTTTTAATTAAAATTCAGACCACTTTATGTCGCCGTGATCTTGAAAAATTAATTTCTATGGACTTTAGAATAAATTGGAAGGTGGTAAAAATTAAAATTAAAAAAAAATATTGAACGAGTAAGAATTCAAGGCGGGCAGGCGTTTTATTTTTGTAGATTGATTTTTTTTTTTATTTTGGAATATTTTTAAGGTCTTGTCGGAGAACTGAAATAAAAAATAAAAATAGGTTGTTTACATATAAAATATTTTTAGAATTTACTTTCTGCTAAAAATAAATAAAATAATTAAATTCATAAAAACAAAAAATATAATAAAAGTATTTTTAAATTGAACCTTTTAAGGAATGCTACCGGATTGGCAGAGGTGGACTGAAATGAGAATTTAGCTAATTCTATTCAAATTCGAATACTATACGAATACTATGAATATTATTCGATTTCGATGTTTTTTGTAATTGATATTTACCTGCAAAACCACTTTACATACAAAAAATAGTTAACTAGTGTAGAAAAATACTCTAAAATAAGAACGAATCGTCTTTAAAAAATATTAAAGACCATATAGGAACAAAAATCAATCAAATTAATTATTTATATGTGAAATATAACTTGCTGCTGATTTATTAAATGATTCATTTAATTTTAAACGTTATAGCATCCACACTAATCCTCACTAAATATTGAAGACTTCGATTTAATGATTGACGCAATCCAATATCACTAAATATTCAAATTTTCAATTAAATTGTTAATGGAATATAAATTGAAATAAATACGGTAAATATTTTTTCAATGGTTTGTACACAGTTAGCCGAATTCTAAATTACAAATTTTCATTTTACCTAATTTCTTTAGACAACATTCTATTTGGCACAATTATAGTCATTTAGTGACCGGCTTTTTCGTATAATGAAATACTTCGGAGAACCGTGATATCTATAATTATAATTGACAAGCATTTAAGGTCCTGCGCAGTAGACACCTTTTCATTTTATTTCGATTCTCCTACTCCTTAATGAACTTCTGAGATGTGATATAATATATAAGATGTATATATAAAACAAAAATGCGCACACAGTTGAAAATTTTGTACTCATATGATTTTATTATTCAGCAAATACATTATGCATAAGTGAGATTTTATGAAAATAATAAACAAAAACAAACAAATCAGTTATTATATTTTACATTATGTACTTGCAAATGATACTATGTACATATGCCAAAACAAAAACAAAAAAACAAATTCATCTCAAATAAAAAATATAAAAAGGCAAAAACAAAAAAAAATCACTTGAATTCTTTATTTTTATCTTTTTAAGTAACTGTTTCTAAATTTTGGTTATTTGTAGTAATGATATAGTTTCTATTAAAATTATGTATTATCTAGGTATATATATACATACCTCTTTAATAACAAAACTTATTATTTTTAGTAATTTTATCACTAAATGCCACTTACTATAGGGAATATATGGGAAACGAAGCAGTATATGAGGGACGTGTATTTATGTGTCCTAAATAAAACTTACTAACCACAAAACTTTTTATTAAACACGAGTGGTTTCTGCTATATCGTGCGAAGTCTATGTCAGTACGTAAATTACTGTTTTTTTAAAAACTTTAAATTTGACTTCAACTTGAAATATAATTACTCAACAGGGGCCCCTAGTATATATATATTGAAAAAATCATAACACTTGCTTTTGAAAATGAATTTAATATATATACATATAACTATATAATAATATATATATACAAATATATTTTTTTTATGTTCTTGACAGTAGCTTGGACAGAATGCTGAATTAAGTCTGGTACTGCAAGCTTATATTTTAATACATATCTAGAATGTTTTTCGAGCATTTTTATTTATCAAATTACTGGCTTATCAACTCATTAAATATGAAGCAATTAGTCGTAAGTTTGGATGTCCTGAAAAATGTTGATTACGAATTGTCCTATTTGACGAAAATCCTATTTGGAAATATGCATGCCATTTTGCTAAATTGAAATTTTGTTGAATAAAAAATTATGTCAATTAGCATTAGACGAAAAGTAAATGTTGACATAATAGATTTTAAAAACAGGCTCGATGCTGTTTCCATTTAAATTCCATTTTTCAAATTTTTCTGTGTTTTAACCTAATATTAATTGATATAATCGTTCTTTTAATATTTAGTCGTAGAAAAATTTTATCTTGTATTCCTGTCAGACAGAATTAAATTTTATTTAATTAATCTGATGTTATCAATCCAAAGTTAAGTTTTTCTAGAATCCTAAACTATTAATTTAAAAAAAAAACATAATGTAACTTCAGTTGATTATACCATACATAATTATGTAATTTATACTTATTAGAGTTACAAGCTTGTACAGGTACAAGCACAATAGATCGATCTGAAAATATGCGTCTACATAGAATTCTTCACCGTCCAAAATACAACAGAAGAGTTGTACTTAAAGAGTAAATAAATTTAAAATAAAAAATGTAAGCTGAAATTTAAAAATTTTCTATTTCATTCTTTAGAGGGTATCAACCTCTTTAACCTCACTTGAACAAAAGTTTGTTTAATGCAAGAAGTGTAGAATCTTTGTTTTAGAATCACAATACAAAAAATAATCAATTTATAATTTTTACCAATTAATTAATACTATCAATGGTTTAATGAAGACGATAAATTTATTGGTCTGCAGCACAAAATAAATTTGTCCACCTCTGGTATAAATTATAAAATTCTTATGGTTATAAGCTTTAATAGAATTAAAAACTTAATAACAAAAAATGTTAACCAAATTTTTTTTTTTCAAACCTACTGACCTATATGAAAGGCTATAAAAGTAATTAAATTAAAATTATTCTATCAAATTTAAAATAATATTTCAAAATATATTTATGTCAAAAATCTAAATAAAATATGTATGATAATTAAATAAATATGTATGTATGTATATTATTTCAAGGATTTATACAACATTTTGGTGAATCTAACATTTTCTTATATACAATAGAAAATTATTTATGCAATTATTTACATATAATTTTCTGCTTAACGAATTCGTTAACCATCTTGTTAATTTTATATGATGTTTTCAACTTTATATATATATATATATGTATCAGTATTATAATACAGATAAACCATTACAAAAATTTTAAGACCGGAAATAACTATAATAGTATATGGTTTTGTAATCTAATACATATGTACATACAAATTTCCAACAGTTCATTATAATGTATAGGAAAACTAAAAGCAAAAAAAAATAAATAAACAGAACCACAAGATTAATCTCTTCATCATCATTTTGTTCACACTTTAAGCACACTAACAATATAATATTCATTTGGTCAGAGAAAAAGAAGTCTTGATTGTATTTTATTCAAAATAAAAATTTTCTATACAAATTTTCATTTTTGTTGCTATTTTCTTTCAATTTTTTAAGTATATATGAGCTTTTCAACTTCTAATTCTTATAGTATAGAAATCTAGTGAATCCATCATTGACGACGACCATAATGATTACAATTTTGTAATGCTTTAGTGATTAGTAGTCTCCATGGCTGTCATCATTTACTTTTTCTAATTTTTTTATTTTTTTTTTTGTTTTGTTTTTATGGTCACTTGCACATTTCTAATACGAAAAAATAAAAAAAAAACAATTTGTATTTTTGTATTGTCAGTTACCTATAAACTATTTTTGTTGATAGTTATTTAGCATGTAGCTATTAATCGTCAGTTATTTTGTGTTCAATTTTGATTTAGTTGAGGGGGGGTACAATGAAAATAAACAAATGGTGCTTAATTCTGAAGTACAAAATTTTTGATTATTAAATTCAAGGTACGGAATTCTGATATTGGATTCGGCACTTACATCTTAATTACAAAATTTTGTATTATAAAATTTGCATTACAAAATTATGAGTTTTGAAATTCACTAATTTAAATTTCCTGGAAAACGCTAAAATAGTTTGTATTAAACTCAGGACCTTATATAATTCAGAATTTTTAATTTTAAAATTTTATGTTATAGAATTTCGATACGATTCCAAAACAAATTATTAGAAAAGTCTGTCTTTAATAAAATCATTTAACATGCTTGTGTAAAAGCCTGTAATAAATAATATTTTAGCCATAAATACAATTCAAATTTCAATTCGCAATTTAAGAAAAACTTAAAGAAAATCATCGATTTTTGTAGGCTACTAAAAAAGCAGTTTTAAACTAAGCAAAATTATTTATCTTATATATTAATACGCTTAAGCGTCTGTTAAACTTTTCACAAAGCTTTTACAACACAAAGCTTTTTTCAACTAGATTAGACAACTTTATTAGAACCAAACTATTACGAATTACGATAGTGTGCAAAATTTAATTTAAAGACATAACCCACAAAACAATAAAACCAAATAAAACCAAAAACAAATTAAAATTAACCTAAAAACAATTCACCTATTGAGCAATAGCATTGATTATATCTGATTATATGAATTAATTTAAAAAAAAAAAAACCAAGTAGCAAAGACAAAAACCGAATTATCAGAATATAATTATTATATCGAATTATAAATAATTAAAATAGCTTTGTTAAAATATTACGATATTACGATATTACAGCAAAAAAACTTACCGGTAAAACAAATAGTAAATTTAGAAAATATATTTTTTACCTCACCGTGTTCACAAATTCCAATAATTGAAATTTATTTATTTTACTAACAAATAATTCAAAAGTATAAATTCAAATGCGCAGTAGCATTGAGTAAATATTATATTGTACATGGAGAATCATAAACCGAAATTTACGATCTTACG
Source organism: Argyra leucocephala (assembly GCA_963942445.1). Classification (NCBI taxonomy): domain Eukaryota; kingdom Metazoa; phylum Arthropoda; class Insecta; order Diptera; family Dolichopodidae; genus Argyra; species Argyra leucocephala. The sequence continues at coordinate 127,819,753 of OZ012680.1, read as the reverse complement.
TTATGACATTATTATCAAGTTCCAATTCAATACACGGCAAATTTAGTACACATAAAAATTAAAAAAACTTTAAAAAGAAAAATCACAGACTACTCTTACCTACATCAGAGACCCTAGCGGGATAACAATATAACAATAAAAACTGAAGAATATGAGAAAAGCATAATAATTATTATTTCCCTAAAAACACAATTCTCTATTTCACAGTTGTATGTTGCTTTGTCTAGAGTACGATCTTTTGATAGTGTTAGTGTAGTATAAAATATTATGAAATGTTTGAATAAGTATTAAAATGTTAAACTATTTTTAAGATATTAAATAAAGTTAATTATAGTTTTAAGTTTTTCAATTTGTAACTTATTTATTATGTAATAAAAAAATATGTAAAACATTGATTCTTTTCAAGAAAATAAAGAAAATAAATAAATAAAATAAATTGTTTCATTTATTATGCTAATGCTAGACCGGCGAATGTTACGCCGGGAATAGCTAGTATTATTTTTATTTGCATGTGAAACAGTTAAATTAAAACATTGAACAAATACATTGATTATTTATTTGCAAAAATGGCCTCATGTTTTCAATGTTCATAAAATCTACCTAATATACTTTACAAAAACAGCTAAAATACCTATTCCGTTATAATGCTTATAATTTTGCTAAATAATGCTAAACTATTGTAATTTTAGTATATTCTTATTTTTCTTCTAATTTTATAACTTTAAACCTATTTTTCCTCTAAATCTTTAAAAACTTAATCTTGCATACATTTTTATAAATAATTACACTCACTGATTACTACAAATTAATAATCAAGCTGTTTTTGTATTTTTTTTTTAATACGCCTCTTGGGAGAACAGGGCTTCCACTTGACATTTCCATCCGACTCGATTTCCAGCTGCTAATTTCACTTGTATTTTCCGAGGCAATGTCTAATTTCATTTGGTCTACACTGTAGAAGATCACTTTGATAACTCTATCTGCGCCTACATGGTAAGACGACGTCATATTTTTCTGCAAGTTGTCGATGCGATTTTATCCATCTTTGACGTAAAGATGCATGACGTTACTATCTTTACTGGATACGTCATGTCACATACTTTTGTCAGTTGTTAACATTTGTATAATTATTATTAGTGTTTGTCCAATATTACTTATTATGTTATTTGGTTTTATGTTGTATGAGTATTGATATAGATATTGATATAGGTAATATTTTTAGTTATATAAAGTATTAATTATATTAATTATTTTAATTGATTATAAATTTTATGCATAATATTTTGCTATTTTTTTTTTAGTTATATTTTATACGCCCCACGGAAATCGAATCCGTGACTACCACATTTCTCCAACCGATTAGGCCACGGAAGGGATATATTTTTATTTTTGTATACAATAAAATATTAAGCTTTCCAAAACAGCTTCTACTTACTTCATCAGTGCCAGCCAATAGTTATTAACTTAATAACTTAATTATTGTACTTTAAATATGTTCAAATATATTAAAATTTTTCAAAATGACGTCATCATCGCCATTAAGTGTAGTTGTTTGAAGAATACTGACCACATAAAAGAAATTTGTTTTTAATCTGAAAATACCGTTATAGAAAGTTTGATTAAAATCTATATGTACCGAGTTTTCGATATAGTTAATCGATATTTTTCTTGCATTATATCGATGTTTAAGCTAAATATTTTTGTTTGTGATATTTGAGTACATCGATATTTTATTAGACAACATTTTTTTTGCATTTTAAAAAAATGTTGGCAGTTTGACAGCAAAATAAATGTACATTGTGTTGTTGTTTGTATATTGTACTTTTACGCCATATGTTGTTGATTTTCAAACGGTTTCAAATTTTAGATGGTAGTACTGAACCATCTGATGGTAGTACTGATGGTAGCTGATATATAAACGTCAATCAAGTAGGAAAGATAATATAAATTTTAAATCATTCGTTTCGATTCGGTTTTTGATTTAACACATTATTTAATATTTTCTAATGTTTATGATATTTATATACATATAAAAATCAATTTGGCTGGTTTTATTTCGCTATTGACTTTGTCAGGAAATTGAATATTTACAGAAATTTAGAATTTTTATTATCCCGATTTAAATCGATATATCAATATATTTTTTTTCGATTTTCCTATACATCGATATAGGATTAGCCACGAAATCGCTAATGCCAAAATCCAAATGGATTAAATCCAAACAACAAAATCCAAAATTCCAAAATTCAAATAAACAAAATCCAAATACGACAAAATTTAAATGCGACAAAATCCAAATGCAAAAAAATTCAAATTTTAGTAAAATAGTCAAGTTTTAGTAAAAAAACAAAATTTATTTTATAACACAAGACGGCAAGCTTTTAGTAAAAAATATCTTTTCCATTTTATTTGAATTTTTTTGTTATTAAATAATTAAATTGTTGTCAGGTTTCCGTTCACTAATAGTTTTTAATATTTGATTGCAAATATCGATATTTCGGAAGCAACATACTTCCTTCATCAGTGCTTGTGACTAACTGTTTTTTGTTATATTTGGCAAAGTAAAGTTTGGATTTTGAATTTAAAGAATTTTAAAAAATTTGGGATTTTGTCGCATTTGGATTTTGGAAAACAGGATTTTATCGTATTACCATCGATATATTTTCTTTTGATACATATCGATCGATATATCGATTTGTTTTTTTTGATATTGCACATCACTATTATGAACACAAAATATTTTATACCGAAGTATATCCGATCTTGTAATATTATCCATACTTATATATTATAATAATATGTATTATTATTATTTTTTAGCACAATCTGCCAGGGCCTATCGGATTTTATATAAGAGTATGAAACGAGTATATATTAGGTCTGTATGTTAACTTTTATTTGCAAAAATTTGCAAATGAGAAGAAAAATCACGTGATCATAAAATTCTGCGAGAATAGTTAAAATGTTCTCTTTTACAAACAAAAGTAGACATACGCAAAATTTGCATAAATTTTTCCAAATTTTTCCATGTCAAATTGATTTTTAGGTTATGAGATTTTTTTAAAATTGCTATAAAACTTTCTGAATTTTTTTGTAAAATTATTGAATGTTTTTGTTGAAAAAATTTAAATTTAAATAACTTTTCATGGTTTTGGTCTTTTTGTCGATAAAAAGTTATATAAATAAATTTTCAGGTTAGGTCTTAGGTATACAACTTTTTATTTATTTTAGGTACTACTAGTACTACTTTTTATATGAAAAATATTCTATTGACATTTGAAACAACAACAAAATATTGACAGTAAATTTTTATACATAACATACAAATCTATTATGTATATACATTTACGTAATATCAAAACGAATTGAATGTGTAAAAAACATTGATATAATAAACTCTATATAAAAAAAATTAAAACAAATATAAAAAAAAAACAATGAAATGAAAATCAACAAACAGACAGCCACAAATTTCTAAAATAGTAGATTAAACATTTAAAACTGTAAACTATTTTTTTTATTTAAGTACAATATTCTAACTTTATAATATTTTTTTCTTTTTTGATTCTTTACAGTTCTAAAAATGGGACTAAAGTAAAAATAGAAGAAATATAATTTAAATAAAAACTAAGCTTTGTATAAATCGATATTAAGTATAACAATCAATGCGGTGATTATAATTGCTTGATTGTATTCATTATTTTTGATATTTTTCCTTAAGGTATTGTACTAAAAAAATAATTCATTATATTATATACTACATAATACATAATAACTCATTATTATGTACAACAATAATCTATGTACACAGTTAAAGAAAAATTATTGAACTTTTCAATGGAAATAAAATTGAAAAAAATTTAAAAAAATTAAATTACAATTCTTAATGGCTTACTATTTTACTGTTATAAATGTACAAAATAACTATAGAATAAACAAAAAAAAAAAAAATCACTTTAGAATAATATCCATTTTTTACTTATTATATAAAACGCTCTATTTTTTTTTTTTTGCTTTTGTTTTTCACTCTAATTGCAATTTAACTTTCGAATGTTACTCGTATAAATAACTTGTAACCTACATTTTTATGTATAGTTTTTTAAAAGCAATTTTTGTGGGCTTTTGGAAGTTTCTTTAGAAATTTTGGATTAAGATGTTGTTTATAATTTCCGGTATTGAAGCAAGTTTATATATATATATATGTTCAATTTTAGTGTTTTATATTTTTAATTTCAATAGATTGGATGCTCTTGACAGTAATTAAGTTGTTTAATAATAATTTAAGGTTAACATTGTCATTATCAAAATTGTTTTTTTATTCTTGGTTTTTTTTTTTGAGAATTTTAAGTAATTGTTATTTTTGTATTACTGTACAGGTGATCGTAATTAAGTCATTCAATTAATATAAAGATGAGCTTTCTGAAGCTGTCAAAATTTTTTCGTATGTTTTTTTTATTTACTTTTTTTTTTTAATAAAATTTCCGTGAGTAAATTTTTTTTTAAGGTGATTAAAATATAATATGATGTTCATATAATATTAATTGCTTTGATTTTGGTTGTTTGTAAAAAACAAAAAAAATAAAAAATTAAAAATAATTTTGATTATTTTAAAAAAAAAATTATTCAATGTACTTAACCTTGATTTTATATTCAAACACAAAATAAGCAAGACAACAGTATGGTGTAAAGAAATTGAATAAGATAATAATAATTATGAAATGAAGCTCATTCAAATAATAATAATAAAAAATCAAGTGACAAGAGATTTGTAATACTTATTGTATTATATTGAAATAATTGTATTCCTAGACTGCCATTAAAAATTCAATTACAATATTTTAACAAAGTTTTAGGATTATTTAAGATTTATTTGCTATATGTGAAATATGTACCCAATATTGTACAGGGTGTTTTTTTACATTCATATAATGAATTTGTTACTCGAATTGACCGTTTTTAGGTTAACCCTTAAAAATGCATGATATTTTTGAGTAGATTTCGACTCCCTAAAACCCAAAACGTATTTAAAAAATAAAATTGGATCTTTGGAAGGGCTCTGAAGTTAAAAAAAAAGGTATGATGCAGATCTGCTACACCATGCGTTAACGGCTAATAATATATGAAAATTTAATAGTCTGTTGACATAACTGTTATATCAAGTCGGTTGGTATATTTTACAGCTCAACATTCTATAACACTAATTATATTAATTTACTCCCCTTTTTTATCGCAATATAAGATTTTAACAAAGTTTTAGAATTATTTAAGATTTATTTGCTATGTAAAATATGTACTAGTGATGCGCGATATTCAAAAAACAAATCGATATATCGATCGATACGTATCAAAAGAAATATATATCGATGCATACAAAAATCGGAACCAAATCTATCGATATGTCGATTTAAATCGGGGAAAATAAAAATTCTAGATTTTCAGATATAGACGATTTCCTGAAAAAGCCAATCTTGAATTAAAACTAACCAACTTACATTGATTTTTATGTAAATATCACAAATATTTAAAAATAATAAATAATGTATTAAATCACTTTTGACATTTTATCAATATAACTTCAATTTAAGGCAAAGGCAATAATATGAAAAATTTAAAACGATTTAAAATTTGTTATTATTTCTTTGCTTAATTCTCATTCAAATGGCTTGATGATTGTATATCAGTCTTCAGTACTACCATTTAAGAATTAAAAATATATGGCGGAAAAGTACAATACAAACTACAATACAATTTAGATTTATTTTACTATCAAAATGTCAACATTTGTGCAAAAAAAAAAAACCTATATTAAAATATCGATTCATTCAAATAAAATTGATGTATTCAAACATTGATAACAAAAATATCGAATTTAAAAATTGATATAATATAAACGAAATATCGATTATATCGAGATCTTGATACATATCGCACATCACTAATATGTACGCTATTATACAGTGTGTTTTTTTTACATTAATATTATGAATTTGTTACTCGAATTGACAGTTAAATTAAAGTGGAATTGACAGTTAAGTTAACCATTAAAAATTCATGATAGTTCCATTTTCATTGAAAAAAATATTTTTGTGTAGATTTCGACTCCCTAATACCCAAAACGTATTTAAAAAAATCAAATTGGACTTTTGGAAGGGCTCTGAAGTTAAAAAAAAAAAAAGGTATGATGCAGATCTGCTATACACCATGCATTAAGGGCTAATAAATTATGAAAATTTTGTTTAATAGTCTGCTGACATAACTGTTATATCATGTCGGTTGGTATATTTTACAGCTTAACATTCTATGATACTCACTTTTTTTCATTTTTATTTATTTATTAGTTTCTATAATATAGCATTAAGGTGCCTATTATACACATCATTCTTTTAATTGAACTTTTCGTCAATATATTGTTGTAAAGAATGATGACCGATTACACATCAATCATGCACTCATCAATCTTTTTATCCATATCTTGATATTTTGCAAGAACATACTGTGTGTATACATCTGAAGTGTTCTGAATATATTGATAATTTCGAAACATACCTCTATGAATATTGAAAATATAATTTTTGGAGGAATGTTTTTGACTTCAGTTTAAATTGAATTTTTAAAGTAAATGTTTTGTATAAAAAACAACAAAGTATTTTTTTGCAAATTTGAATAATATATATAATTAATAAATATAAGTAATTCTTTTTAGAATTACTACGTTACAAATTAATATTATAACCTTATCTGAACATTCCACAAAAAGCCATTGTTTTACCTCCGCTGATTACTGACAGCAAGATTGATAGGAATTTTGACAGCATGATTGACGAGAATAGAATCACCATCAATCATTTCTCATCAATCAACCGTCAATATATTGACAATATATTGACCATTGATTGACCATTGATTGATGTGTAATAGGGGCCTAAGGCTCATTTAAAGTTTACAATAAGAATTATTTATTTATTTATTGATCAGCAAACCTGCAAATAAATCTGTCAACTTCAAGTCCTTTTCCTCTTCGAGATGTGGGCTTTATTAACAAATATATAGTATATACATTAAATACATTTCATTTAAAAATAACAATTCAAGACTTAATAACCACCTTTATATACTATAAAATTTCATATTAAATCTTATTCTAAAAAAGTAAATTAAATGCCAAAGAACTGATAGAAAATACACAACAAAATGAATGTTATTGCTTGATATAATAGTAGATTAAAAGTGGTATTGGCTATACCATATCCTATAAAATCTATCATGTTCATTTCATATCCGATTTTACTAGGTTATATAATTACTAGGCGCCCCTGTTGAGTAATTATAATTCAAGTTGAAGCCAAATTTAAAGTTTCATTGTATTATAACTAATAATAATAACTGAATTGTTTGTTTTTGTTTTTTTTCTTAATAAGAACTCACATACATAATAATATGCATAATGTATTTGGTGAATAATAAGCTCATATGATAAAAAAAATTTCAACTGTATGCGCATTATTGTTGTATATAACTTATTTATATTATTAATGGTTCATTAAGGCGAAGCGAGTTAAAATGAAAAGGTGTCTACTGCTGAGGTCATTAAATGATTGTCTATCATAATTATAGATTAAGATAAACAAACAATTTTTCTGTTGACATTTATATTATCGCTTTACATTTAATAATACTATCATATTTAGGTAATGATTGATATTATATAATATTACATACCTGATACTAACCTCATATTTAGGTAATGATAGCTGGTAACAATAATACTATCATACTAAATATTCGAATATATCATACATATTTACTTATTTTTTTTATTTATTGATTAGTCTCTTTAATAGGCTTAAAACGCTCGTATAGAGTTTATATTAAAAATTCATTTATGATTTTTAAGACATTTATAATTAAACAAAAAATTGTTAACTAAACTAAAAATAATGAAAAAAAAAATTAATATAAAAATTAAATTTAAAACTAAAGATTTAAAAATATAAAACATAAAATACAAGAAAAAAAATTCTTAGATGATACAGAAAGATTCATCTCCCTGACCGACTGATGAAATCTCCTACATTGGATCTTAGTTACGACAGCTATCTTGCATAATAATAATAATAATGTCCCAACGACCAATTACCCCTCCCGTGCCGCGCACGCGGGGAGTCACCATTCTCATTATTATTATCATTTAGCATATGACTAGGAGTATCGTATACAAGGTCGTCACTGTGCTTGGAAGAATAAAACTCTTCGTATTAAAAGCATAGAAAGATTCCAATAAATTAAGTTATTCAGTATGTAATACTGTGACGAGCATACTCACAATGGACTTTCATTAATTAAACTTTAATATTATATTTTAATTATATTCAAAAAGAATACAAGCACGTGATAACCCTTAATGAAGAATGTGTTAGTAAGGAGAGAATTGGGTCAGGAAATGCTTAAAACAAGCATGCAAAACAAAAAATAAACAAAAAAAAGGGGGAAATTAGTAAACACGATTAAGGAAATTAGTAATTAGTAATAAATTGATAGAATACTAAAAACAAACAAAAATAAAATCCATAAACGGTAAAAACAATTAAAAATCTAGTAACTTTGATTTGCCTTCCAACATGTCAAGGCAAATCAAAGAACAAAAATCAATAAGCAATATGCTCACAAGTCAAAAGTTGAAGCAATTTAAAATCTCCAATCAAAAAAAAAATAAAAATTATATCATAGTTTTAGACTATCTTCCAACATGTCAAGATAGGCTAAATCAAAATTTCGCGATTTTAAATTATGCCGAAGAAGCATTAGTCAATTTATTTAGTTATAAACTAAAGAAATTTAAAAAAAAAGAAAAAATAATAAAAATAAATACTTATATAAAAATACAACACATGCAAAACGCAATTAGTCAAAGACACAAAAATAAAAAGAATAATAATAAAAATTAACAAAAATTAACATAATTTATTCACACTTATGTATACATGTTAAAAGTATGAAGTACTACTGATTCAACGTGAACAACTACCTATACTACATGTATTACATGTCCTTCAAAAACTTATTACCTGTTTGAATAAAGCAGATTCCTTAGTTTGGACTTACTAATGTGAAAATCGAAGACATTAGAGTTATTGTTTACGTTACGCAACATTCTTGTAATTGGCTCATTCTTTCCATAATCCGTGCGATGAAACTTTAAACGAAAGAGGGCAGAATGCCTAAGAGAACGAAAGTTAATATTGAAGTTAATGTGTTCTAAAATACCAACCGAGTCAACTGCACCTGAGAGAATTTGGTGTACAAATATAATATCAGCTACTTCACGACGATTAAAGAGCCTTTGCAGACCTAGAAGTTTAAGGCGGTCTCTGTAAGGGGGTAAGTTATATGGATCTGTCCATGAAAGACCACGAAGAGCGAAACGAACGAATCTACGTTGAACAGATTCAATCCTGTCTATGTGAACTTGATGAAAAGGTGACCATACCTGAGACGCGTATTCGAGTAATGGTCTTACCATAGTCAAATATAAAGCTCTGGTGACATATGGGTCGGAAAATTCTTTTGACCATCTTTTGATAAACCCAAGAGCTGAATTAGCTCTACTGACAATATTATCTACATGAGATCTGAAATTTAGCTCGGTGTCTAATAGAATACCTAAGTCTTTAGTGGATGTGACATTAGAGACAATAACGCCGTTAATACTATAATAACGCGCTGATATTGCCGTTTTACGGGAAAAGGTGATGCTTTGGCATTTGCTAGCGTTGAGTGCTAGGTTATTATTACAACACCAAATAGCGAAATTATTAACGTCACTCTGAAGAAGATGAGATTCACGCGGAGATGAGATTTGTTTAAATATTTTCATATTGTCAGCGTACACTAGAATGTGAGAATTTTTTATAATATTATGTACATCATTTGTGGTTAAGATAAAGATCAGAAGGCCTAAATGGCTACCTTGTGGGACACCCGATTTAGCAGTGAAGGGATCTGAAATATTAGACCTAAAACGGACGTGATACACTCTGTTGCATAAGTATGAACTCATCCAATCTATAATGAGAGTTTTTTTTAGTTACTGGCAATACTTCAAATACTTCAACAAATCTCTACTTATCTGGGCTAAGTATTTGTTATTTGTACTACTATTATGAAAAATTTTTGTTATTATGTATTAAGTAATATAAAAGAAAAATGAACTTAACGAAAATTATAAAATGAGAAGAGTACCGTAATTTAAGTATGGCAGAAAAGAGAGAGAATAAATTAAGTGAAGCCACTACTAACGATAATAATAATTGATTTGTATATAAGTTGATTATTACTGGTATAGTGGAGTGGTATCTACAAACAATATGTCTACCATAATAAAATATAAGATTAGTATTAATAAAAATATTTTAAACTTTTTCCTTTTTTAATTTTAAAACAAAAAAAACAAGTAAAGAATTTAGATTAATTTTCTTCCCTTTTTCCTTCTTTTTTTTTCTTTACTCTACAATTAAATAGGAAAGTTAAGAACTACACAATACTCTAAGTCAAAATCAAAATAAGAAAATAAATTATTTGTTTACAATTCAAATGACCGCCATTAAATATTAATGTTAGTAAGAAAATTAATGAAAAACTTACAAATCAGCGGAATTTATAAAATAGTTGACCACTTGATGACTTGATCAATCATTAACAAATCATTCCACATTTGTTTTACTTTTTTCCAAATTTATATAGTTAAATTTGAACTAATAAAAACATAAAAATTGACACTATACTAATTATCGAACAAATTTAGTTTCACAAACACAAAATTATATTATTAAAAATTTACATGAATAAAAAATTAGTAATTGTAAAATAAAATAAGAATTATTTAATTAGACAAACAAATAAGAGATATTTTTCCTATTATTTTCACTTTTTTTATTCACTAAGAAGAAAAAAAAAAATAAATAATATATATTAACAACAAAACACAACTATCCAATTAGAGTGTAAGAGAACTACTGCATAGTCCTTAGGAGTGTTTTAGTCACTTACAACTTCTTCTTTCTACTGGAATGTCAGTCTGCCTCTGCTGCGTACATCAATGGCATTAGATTTAGAAACCATTTTTTTTTATTCTTACAACGTTGTAGTTTTTATAGTTAGAGATTTCAATTAATAATTGAGTATAGACAGTGCAGTAATAGGTTTTGAAAAGTTAGTTATTAGTTTATTTAATTATATATTTCTAGGTCTCATGTTAAACTCATGTTTGATTATTTTGATGAATTCAGTAATTAATAACATTGAAAACACTCTGTTTGAAGCTTTATAAACTAATTTGGGTTAAAATGGAAAATAAATAAACAAAACATTAAAAAAAACATGTATCCACCTAGAATGGTATTGCTAAAAAGTGCATACAGTTGCAACTCCGTCTCAAAAATATAATTGATTTTAATACGATCAAATATTTTGCGCTGCATTTTCTACAATCGAAAGATTCTATTGTATGTATGTATAATGATGAAGAAGATGTATATTACAGAAATTGTATATTACAGTTCTGGAATTGTTTTTGTTTTGTTAAAGTAACACCTATTTTATTATACCTATATTTCGAAAATGGTTTTGACTTTTTTCAACTAATTGATTGTGAATATATAAATATACAATTTTTTGCTCAAAATATTCTATTATTATTATTGTCAACAGCGCCAAAATTTCTATTGAGATGTATTTTGGGTTGAAAAATTATATTAGATATATGCCGCATTGTGGCTTTGAAAGAAAAATACAACTAAGACTTAAAATACAACAGATGCAACAAAAAAAAAATGTATATAGAAAAAACTAAGAATAGAATTGATAAGCCGGTGAAATCTATTTAAGAAATAAAACTTTTAAAAAAGAAAAAGAAAAATTATGGTTGTAAATTGTTTAACCTCTTGAAATTATAACTATTACCTTCAAATACAATGCAATAAAATGTTATTTTATTTTTTTTTTCTATTACATACGTGAAGTATGAAGCCCTTAAAGTTTTTTCGATAATTTTTTTTTTTTTGTTAAATTTTCTATCAATAAAACAAAATGTTTTTATTTGTATTATTTTTTTTTTAACCTTCATAATATTATTGTATATATACTAGGGAACCCATGGTGCAATTGCACAGGAATATTGTTTCATTTCTTATTAACAAAATTATCATTTGAATAAATTTTAATCAGTTATTGGATGATAGCGAATATTTCCAAAAGACATTAATTGTGTTAGGTCCCTTCTCGCATTTTTGTTCATTAAGTACAGAGTATACCGGGTGTTCCAGAGCATGCGTATCAGCTTTTTAAGAGGGGAAGGAGCCGTTATTTTATAATTTAAAAAAAAATTTGTTAACTAAATCGAGGGTGCTCTATCGATTGGTCGTATTTTCAACTTTCGGAAAGGATCGAGTCGAGAAATTGGCCGAAATCGAGTTTTGCAAATGATTCTTTTTAATGCAAATTCAGATTCTACGACAAAAAAAAACTTTTGTTAAGTAAATTTTTTGTTTTTGTGTTTTTTTATGATACCCATGCTCTGGCACACCCGGTATAACAGAATTTCTTAACTTGTAAATCAGTGAAAGCATGTGATCATAACGAATATTGTTAGTAAATTATAATTGTACTAAATCTCTTCTCTACAGGGTACAAATCAAAGTTTCTACTTCTGTGAACCTATGAAGCCATTCGATGATAACGAATATTGTCAATCGGCATTAATTATGTTAGATCTATTCTTCTATTGTTTCGTTCACTGTCAAGTGCATAACAGATTTTGGAGTTTCTTAACCTGGGAACCTGTGAAATCATTCGATGATAACGAATATCCAAAAATAGACATTAATTGTATAGACATAGTATAGAACATAATACATTTTTAGGCTGCAAGCCTATGTTCACTCTATACTCTAAACACTCTAAAATACTCTGAAAAGGCATTTATTATTTTACATTTATTTATCAAAGTTTTTGTACACTATCATTGTATAAAAAAGATTTCAAAGCTTTTCTATATAATAAATTATACTTATTTATTTACTTAGATGGATAACGAATCATCTAGTCCTGTGTCTGATTCATAAATGTATTTCATTTCCGCCTGGTATATCATGTTTGCAAATTTTTCATCTCTTCAACCAAACTTTGGTATAGATTCGAAGATTATTTTGCCTGGAACAGTTTCATCTACCGTTTTCGTTCTAGCTGTCTAAGCCACTGTACTCTCTTAATTTTAATTTTCGTTACTTACAGTAGTTATTACCTATACAGTAGCAGTAACTGTTGTTTTTCCAGGACCATCATGGTCAAACATTTTGTTTTGCTTCACAACAAGTTTATACTCACTTATCTTATGCAGTATTCATTATTCTGATTCTTAGAACAGAGCCAAGAGTATGAAAGTTGTATAAATGTCCAGTTTCGTGTTTCGAGCCATGGGCTTTGACTCGAGATGTTTTTACAACTTACAACAGGTTTTTAGGATTATTCTTTACTCACCTTTTATATATATATGTTTTTGTACTAGATTAAAGAATTTGAAATGGTATTTAAATTATAAGAATTAATTTAAATTATAAGAATTAAGTCATAAGTTCATTAGAGAAGCTAATAAGTCAATTTTATTGCCTGTTTTTATAAGTCCGTTGCGAAAATTCTGTATTCGATTTGTCGTTTAGTGGTAATCCGTTTTCAACCTTTTTTTTTCTTTTTTTTTTTGTATTATAATATATATATATATATATAATATAACATATTAATAGTATCACCGCAAACATAATTATTTTATTCCATTTAAATTAAATAAATTTGAAATATAAAACAAAATACGATGTACAAGTACAGCCTATGAAGGATAATAACACTATGTGCAACACAGTATTATAGAGCACATACAAATCAACTTAAGTATACGTACAACAACACCATTCTTATAGTTTTTTTTTTTTATTGTTCTTCTTTGTTTATTTTCTACCCAACTAATAAGATTAAATAGGGGATTCTGACTAAATAGACAATGCACCCTAATAATTATGGTAACAAAATATATAACATGTTATTTTAAAAAAAATTGTATATCGAAATATTTGAATGGTTTTCTGACACAAATGAACTGAAATAAAGTACAAAAAAATTGCATAATTCAAGTCAGCTAAAAATAGAAAAAAATTAAAAAGTTCATGGAAAACCATTTAATACAAAAATTAAATAACAAAATCTATAAAAGAAAATTCCCTGAGGCTAATTAATAAACAAAACAAAAACAAAAAAACACCTCAGTACATTGATCTGCAATTTTTGAATTCAATTTAAAACAAAAAATATGGTATAGGTCTGTTAAATAAAGTTTGACCTTAATCAACAGGTAATAACATAAACATGGGGTACATATAAGTATAAATTGTAAAGAATTAAAATCAAAACTCCATTCAGTTATTTTTTTTTATATAGTTTTTATATCCATTTTTTTTTTGCTGTGAATAGCAGTAAGTAATGCAATAGTAAAAAAATCTCATTAATTTCATTATTAATTTTAAAGATCAGCAAAAAAAAAATACAACAATAACATATTATCTAGGGCGATAAATAATTGCAAATGTGAGAATAATTCTCAAAGAAGGAATACAGCGTAATTAGCAAAAAAAAAAAAAATCCAGTAGGCTAAACCAGATTTTTTTTAATCATTCAATTTTTATAGCAATCGCAATTATTTATCATTAAAGTATTCACATTTGATTAAGACTGTAATAAAATCGAAGCAAACCCTTAGGTTATTTCCCGTCACAATATTCTGAAGAGATTCAAAAATCAATCATAGAATAAAAATTATTTACAATTTATATGGAATAAAACTTTTCTAAATTGGATTTAATTTCCTTAATTTTTTTTTTAATTCCAAAATTTTATTTATACTATATTTACTTAGAAATTTACTTATTTATTGCTGGATAACAAAACGAAACCCACTGAGAGTAAAATTTAAAAGCACTTTTTTAATAACTATTATAAATTTTTGGTTTATAATAATTTTTATATATATACATATTTTTTTATATGTATATTTGTATTAAATATTTATTTTATATAAAATTATTATGTACATGGTGTTTCTGCAGTACCATATTTTTATTTTTCATAGATTCGGTTCAGTCCGAGGTAGATAAATACGTGATGTTTCTACAAAACCAAATTTGATGCCATGACTCAATAGAGCTATTTCCTGTGGTTGATTTTTTTAGTGGGTTACTCAGTCAAGGAACTTAATACTATATAGAGGCAAAATAAGCAATTGAGGAAGTCAATCCAGCTCCTTGCTTGCTATCTTGCACCCCACAATAAAATCTATATTGATAGAGAAATTCCTACTTAAAGTCAACAATCTAGTTCTAGCTATGAAGGCTGGTCAGTTACAAAGAAAGTGTTGCGGAGTTTCTGTTTCGTTTACATCTTTACACACTGGGTGTGGCAGTAGGTGGAGCCTTTTAACCGAAAGATTCAATTCCCGCTGAAGCACAAAAAATTGTTTATGAATTTTTCGACCTGGTTCAGTACCCTTTGTTATTTATTATTATTAGTTTTGGGCACTACAAACCTTCCTGGTCCTGGGCCTGGTCCAAAATTGTTGTCCACTGACTTCGGTCACGAGCGGAAGCTCTCCAGTTGGTTATTTGAAGTTTTTTTTCATATCTATCATAAAGTCAGAAATCTAGTTCTAGCTATGAAGGCTGGTCAGTTGCAAAGAAGTTTCGTTTACATCTTTACACACTGATGGGTGGTGCAGTAGGTTAACCGTCTGCTTTTTAACTGAATGGTTACAGGTTCAATTCTCGCTGAAACACAAAAAAATGGTTTATGGATTTTTCGACCTGGTTCAGTACCCTTTGTTATTTATTATTATTATTTTTTGGCGCTTCAGACCTTCCTGGTCCTGGGCCTGGTCCAAAATTGTCCTCCCCTGACTTCGGTCACGAGCGGAAGCTCTCCAGTTGTTGATTTTAATTTTGTTCATATCTGACAATACTTCATATCTCCAACGAAGGTTGGGCCTCCCTCGACGACGAGTTCCCTGGGGCTTGGATTCGAAAAGTTTCCTAGCTGGAGTATTTTCATCCATACGCTCTACATGCCGTAGCCAATGAACCCGTCTTATTCTGACTTATTTTGACTTTTTCTGATTTTTGGCTAGGTCCATGTCGTTGAACAGCCGGTATAGTTCGGCATTGTATCTTCTTCTCCAAACTCCTTTGGACCAGACACAGGACCATAAATGCGACGAAGAATTTTTCTTTCAAAGATACCAAGTGCATGCTCGCTATGCCATGCTCAGTACCCTTTGTTATTGAGATCAAATAAATGACAAAAAAAAAATAATTGAAAGTATAATCTGATAACAACTTCAATAAAATGAAGCCTTATTTAAAAAGGTTTAGTTCCTAACAGTTACGTAGTAGCTTTCCGCATTTAATGAGTTGATAAGCCAGTAATTTGATAAATAAATATTCGAAAAACACTGTTAATATATAATTCTACCTGAGTTACTGTCAAGAACATAAAAAAGAATGCGCGAATGAGAATTGAATTGAATTCCAAGCGTGCCTGCATATCCTCCCATTGACCAGTTAGTCGTACTGACCGCTATAACTCTTTATAAGTAGCAATACGTGCCTTGGTGAGAATTTGTTTTGTTTTGTTGATGTTGTACGGCGGTCATGTTTTTCTATAGACTACATAGATAGTTAGTTTACTTTAACCAAATTATATAAAAGGATTCGATCCTTGATGAATCGGGTTCTATCGGAATGTATATTTTCTTCTTTAGAACACCATAAAGCTTTTGCTCTATCATTCATCACTCATCCATCTATCAGCCATCACTCATCCATGTATCATACATCACTTATCCATCCATCATCAATCTATCATCAATCTATGACTCATCTACCATCAAGCTTTTTCTTTGGTCAAAAACCAAGATTAAACCAATCGATAACTGACCAAATACACCGTCTTCAAATCCATTTCGACAATATTCTACGAACTAAATAATCAAATCTAAGATATTGATATCGGGTTAAGTATACATGACGATTATGACTTTTTGGTTTTGATTGTCTAAATTTAAAAACAAAAATGATTAATAATCTCCAGAGGTTCTTTAATAGCAACTAATTTTGCTTGAAAGACACTATCATATTTAGTTCAAAATATTAGCAAATGAATAAACGTTGATCAGTACAATTATATTTTGCCTGTGAAAAATAACAACGTGATGCAAAAACACCCTGTATAAATGCAGTATAGATTCAAATAACCTATATACTTAACAAAGTATAATCTTTGAATTTGTTTAAGACGTGTGAAAGATGTAAAAGTATTAGTTAAAAGTATTCGGAAGAAGAATACTGAGCAAAATATTTGGTCCCAAAATAAATGACCATGACACCGTAACATATAAGATCGAACGACGAGCTAGAATATGACATAATAAACGTATTGACCTAATATTTTAAAATTTGTTAAAGCAAACAGACTTAGATGGATGGATGGATGGAAATGTGCTGAAAAAGAATATTAAATGAAGTACCGTACAATACTAAAAGCCAGAGGTAGACTAAAATCAAGATCACAGGACGGAATCGAGGACAACTGCGAAATATTGGAGTTAATGGATGGCTGACAGTTGCACAATATAGATCAGAATGGAAGAAAATTTTAAACGAAATTAAGGGTCAGTCTGAGGCTGAGCTGTAGAGCCGATAGATAATGATGATAAATACGTGTGAACGAAATAAAATTAGATTTATTCAATTTCATGTTGCATTCTACGTAAAACTATACACATAGCAAAAACTTTCAAACCAAAAGCTCAATTCTAAACTGAATCATCTTCAAAAGGGAAACTGTTTCCATTAGAATGCTTTAATTCGTTTTTCGTACAATTTATATTCTATCACTTGCTACGTCATTATTTTATTAATTCCTACTATATAGTATATATATCATTCAAATCAATCAAGTTTTTCAGGTTCGATAGTTCAACTATATAATACACTTTTTCATTTCCAACATTATATGGTCAAAAATCCAAAGCTATATCCAAGTATTTAATTCCAATAATGAAAACAATCAAATTTCCTCATTTCTCTTATTCAGAATATTTTTTGTTCAAGGAAATTTTTTTGTGCAATAGAAATAGACTATGTGCAATTTACCGGTACACTAACATTTTGCAACATACTATAGTAGATATTTTGCTAACATTTTATTGTTAATTTTTCTTTGAAAACATGAAAAAGTGGAACAACTTATTTAATTAGTCCCAAACGATTTCGACTCAGAAAAAATTTAATTTAAGATTTCAAACATAAAATGTACATACATCTGCATAAACAGTATTTATAGGACTAGGTATATTGTATTTATATAATCAATATTTCGAATCTCAAATTTTCGAAAAATTTAATTATATGTAGTCTACATTTACATAAAAAAATATTCAAAAGTACATTATATTGCATATAATACTGTAGTTAATCAATAAAAAAAATTTTTAAAATGTATTTATTAATATTTTTTTAATTAATTTTCATTACAAAAAACATTATACTACCTAATATTATTAAAAATTAAGTAAAAAAAAAAATTAATTAAAATATCATTTCATAACACATTTTGTTTTCATAGTAATTTTTAGTGTTAGCCAACCACCCTGGTAACCTCCTGTTATATCAACTAATTATTATTTCCTTTATTCTCTATAAATTTTTTCTAATCTATTTTTTTTTACTTTTTTAATTATTTTTATTATATAATATTCATGTAGATAATATATATAAATTTATATAAAAAAAAAAAAAAAACAGTTCCTACTATGTACACCTTAATCTACTACCTTACATATTATGATAGTGCAATTTTACACTATAACAAACAAAAACATAATATTATTTTCCATATCACAAAAACTCTATATGAATTTTTAAATTAAAATACAATACCATAACGAAGTATTAACCAATATACCACTCACTGTTGTATACCATTTTATTTAAATCAGTTGGCAAGCATGTTATTGTTTTTTATTTACATGCAAAGATTTCATTATTGACATCCATCCCATTAAAACAGCTGTATAGCATTATATTGTTATTAAAATAAATATTTTTCCAAATTTTTTTTTTTTTTTTAAATTCGTTACCTACAACATAAAAATAATTACTTGAAAATGAAAACAAAAACAAAAAAATAAAATAAAAAACAGATATTTTTATAGAAAAAATTTTCTTTTTTGAAAATTGTACCTGGAACAAAAAAAAAATTTGCATTTCAATTAAAAATAACGAAAAAAAATGAAAATTATTAATACTTATATTAAATTTATTACGTGATACAGTAAATTATTTATGGCTATGAATCACGGATTCTGCCTTAAGATGCATTTCATAGTTTATTTTTATTATTATGTATTTATTATGCCTTGATTTTATTATACAATTTATCTTACTGTTTATAATTTACAATATTGAAAGATTATACATACTAGTGTATTTGTATCAGTGATTATAATTTATTTAGAATAAAATGAAATGTTTTACTGTTGTCTTACTACTAACCCTTTTTTATACTAATCTGAGCAAGAAAAACCTTTTTAATCAATTTATTTGAATCTTAAAGCATAATTTATTTATTACTATGTTTACTAATAACTGTGCAATTATAAAGACGAAGTACTCTACAGTAGATATAGTGTTCCACATATCGTAGTATTTTTTTTGTTTTTTATTTATTTATTATGCTCCATAAATTGTACAATTAAGTCTTTTAAAACTATTTACTTAGATACAGATATATAATTAATTATCTTTACTACAGTTAATTTGTATTTTTTTATTTTTATTTAGAAATTTTCGAGTTCACTAGTATAAATTTAAAAGAAAATTG
Source organism: Argyra leucocephala (assembly GCA_963942445.1). Classification (NCBI taxonomy): domain Eukaryota; kingdom Metazoa; phylum Arthropoda; class Insecta; order Diptera; family Dolichopodidae; genus Argyra; species Argyra leucocephala. The sequence continues at coordinate 127,799,779 of OZ012680.1, read as the reverse complement.
GAGATGAAAAACCTTTTTGAATTTTTGTTTTGTAAAACTTAACGCTAACTTAAACAGTAAAACCTACCTACAGTAAAACCTATACGTACGAACTAAACTAGCCTAATATTTTTAACTTAATTTAAATTTCTGATCAGAGGATTTTCTGACATGAACAGTTCCGAGTGGAACTTTACAGTTAAATAACTTATTTTTTCTAAAATTATATTCATGCTGGCTTTATCATGCAGCTTTTTGGTTGAATACCATCTGGGAAGATTAAATACAAGTTTCAAAAGTTTATTTTGCGCAATTTGCAATTTTTTGGTATGACTAGCTGCACAATCTCCCCAGACTGGTGCCGCATATAACATTATTGGTTGAAAAATTACCTTAATAAGTATCAATTTGTTTTCTGTGGATAAGATTGATTTTCTGTTAATAAGGGGATACAACATGCGAGTACATTTGTTAATTTTATCAATAGTGATAGAAGCTTGCTTTTGAAAGGTTAGCCTTTTATCTAAGGTAATGTCCTAGGTATTTAATAGTATCGGCCCAGTTAATTTCGTCATTTTGCAGTTTTAATGGTATAGAAGGTAGAAGAGAGGCTTTCTTTTTTTTCGTAAAACAAATTGATACTGTTTTGGAAGCATTAATTTTTACTCTCCATTTTGCATAATAACTAGAGAGCTTATTGAGTGAATTTTGTAGGTTTGTTAATATGTGATTGGGATTAGTGCCAGCAGAGTAAATTGCAGTGTCATCAGCAAATACTGATATTTTTGTAAACTCTAGCCTAAGTGTTGTACAAAATTGGGCCAAGTACCGAGCCTTGTAGAACTCCTGCTTTAATTTCATACAAATTGGAGCATGTATTATTCAATATCAGACAAAATACTCTTTGATAAAGAAAGTTTTGTATGATTTTAATTAAATATATAGGAAATTTATACATTTCTAATTTATGAAGCAAGCCAGAGTGCCACACAGTGTCAAAGGCGGAATTTATGTCAAGCGCTACTAGGCCAATAGATTTGTGTTCTTCTAACTTGGATTTAATGTAATTTTTGACACGTAGAAGAGGGTGAATGATTCTATGCTTTACCCTAAATCCAAACTGCTCGTTTGGAAGAATCTTTTTAGCTGAAATAAACTTTTCCAGACTAATTTTTATGAGTCAAATGTTTTTGAGAAACTGCATAGTAAGCTGATAGGCCGAAAACTACTTAATTCCTCCATCGGTTTTCCAGGCTTAAGAATCGGAATAATATGAGCTTCTTTCCATATATTCGGGAAATAACCTAGTTTTAAACAAGAATTGTAAATCAAAATTAGATATCTTTTTGCGTTTAATGGTAATTTTTTGATACACAGATTAGATATGTGATCTGAACCTGCAGATTTTTTAATCTTTAATTGGGCAAATATTTCATTGACAGATTTCAGTTCAATTTGTTCAAAGGATTCTATTTCAGCTTGATCAATTTTGCTTACAGATTCCTCCACCATAAGATTTGTATCATGGTCGCTTGTGTTGTTGTTCACGGCGTGTTTGTTATAAAAATTTTTAGCTAATGCATTTGCTTTATCAATATTCGTGTAAAATATGTTACTGTCATCCTTTAGAATACCTATAAATTTATTTTAATTTTTTAAAACTTTTGAAATTTTCCAAGGCAAGCAAGCAAAGGGTATACTGATATCGTAGTATTTATGCCATAAAAAATTCTAAATAAAAGCTATTGTATGTGATTGTATATTCCAAATCTATGTGCAAAAACAGTTAGATCAGTAGTTCATCAGTAGTTCAGACTTGGAATTAATATACAAAAAAAAAAAAAATAAATAACATACACCTGAATAAAATTCTTACTAAAAACAAAGATTATAATATACTATATATTATATAAATAAAGCATAAAAAATATTAATACATTATCTTTGTTAAAAACTTAATCTGTAATCGCTCTTGAAAATATTGAAAATTAAAATTTATTTATTTATTTATTTAATTGTAAGTAACTGACATATAATAATATACCCTCATTCGAAAATCATTAAAAATAGGCATAATAAAATTTTCATTCATTGTTTTCTTAACAATTTATTGATTTCTCTTTTATTATATATATATATATATATTGTTTTGTTACTAAATAGAATATTTTAAATTTCCGGTTTTAATTAACAATCCGTGATCATTTTAAAATTTTAATTCAAGGTTTATTTAATTAAATTTTTTTAAGTACAAAAGAAAATAAATTCTAAATTTATTAAAATAAAAATATAAGTCAAAAAAAAAAAAAAAAAAATTAAATCAAATTAAATTTTTTTGTTTTCCTTTACAGCAATAATGAATTATTAATTAATTTACTTTCGTGACAGTTATTTTAGTTGCATGACACACAAAATATCATTACTATTCGGCTTTATTCATTCAAATTATTTTCATATTTTTGTTTTTAATTGTTTTTTAATATTTTTTAATTAATTTCTAAAAAAATATAAATAAGATCAAAACAAGAATTCCGAATAAATTGAAATTAAATTTTATTATTTTGTAAAGAAAATAGTTTTTATATAAATTTAAGAATTATTATACAATATAGCTACATGAAATTTATGGGAGCGGTCCTGTTCGCAAAATCTATATATCAAATCGTATTTCGCCTAATGCTATTTCGCAAATTTCATTTTAGCAAAATTATCATATTCCAAATAGTTCATTTATCAAATAGGACACTTTGCAACTAGGATTTTAGAATTGGATTCAAAATCAGGGTTTTCCCTTTTTCCAGAATATTTATATATATATGTATATGTGAGATTGTGAATTAGGAAGGATTTAATAATTGGATTGAAAATCAGGGTTTTACTCCTTTTACAGAATTTTTATCTATATTTAAGTATATGAGAGAATCTGAATTAGGAGGATCACATCTTTTTGCGAAGTTTGCATCATTATGCCAAATAATGGCATTTTTGTAAAATGATCAAATATGTCAAATAGAAAGTTGCGAAATGTCTTTTTTGTTAAAAGATATTAGGCGAATTGGCGCTTTGAAATTTAACATTCCGCTAACTGTATACAAACCGAAATTTATATGTGAAATGCAATCTAATCAGCAAATAGATTTACTTTTTTTTTTTTTTTTGAAGAATTGTACATTTTCGAATTGCAATAATTCAGGGGCCTAATCGTGTAAAAAATGTGAATACGGTTAGAATATGCGAATATGAAATGTATTCATACCGCGGAACAAATGCGTAACGCAAACTGCAATACGTAGTGGTAGTATAAAAAACGTGTTAGTTATAATATATAGTTTTAAATGATTTTCGATTGATTAGATCGATGCTAATTCGCAATACAGAGTACGAAATGTTAAGATAAGACAAAATAATTTTACAAAAGTAGCAATAGGTTGTTTAGGTATAGTTTAATTATAGCCAAGCCTGTAATACGGATTGCTTTTTTCTATCAACTATAGTCAATATTGTAATTCATTATTAGTCAATTGCAATTCAACTTATTTATTTTACAACATGATATTAAAACAATTAATAAGTAATTAACAATATCATAATAATTATATCGAATATAAAAAAAAAAAAATAAGTCAACTGTCAGTAGTAATATATAGTTTTGGCTTATGTTGAAATATTTCAAAATACCCTGTTTTGGTAAGCGAATAAATAAATTTGAAATGCAGAAATAATATTTGGCAAATGAAAAAATTTGTAGCTAGAAAAAGAATACATCATGTTTATTTGAGTAGCAAGATATTGATTTTAGTCAAAAAACTGATCAAATGTAAGTTTAAGTTAGATTTCGTAATTAAGTGTCATTATTTTATCATTCATTATCTAAGATCAATGAATTTTATAATTTTTATTTTGTTGTAAATTGAATTTTTTTATTATTTTTACTATTTTAGTATTAGAAAGAAGATTAGGATTAAGTAGAAATAAGATTGGGTGATTTCCGAAATGTTTTTAAAAAATTTTTTAATACAGTTTAAATATAGTTCAACTACCATTTAAAGCTTCTACAACAACTTCATTTGCAAAACATATTATATAATAAAAATTTTGCTACATTTTGGAATACCATTTTGACAATATCAAATACCGTGACATCGTAAATGTATCGACCAAGTCGCCAACATATTGACGTATGATCTTAAATGTCAAAAAAAAAATTGTTTACATTGTCTCATGATCGGTAATTAATTTTACAATGTATCCGCAACTCATTTTCACGACACGGGTTGTTAAATTATGTATACGAAAATTTGTTGATACACAGTATAGTTTGGTACAGCTATGTTGAGTTTTTTTTTATTAATCAAGCAATAAGTTTAAAAATTAAAGAAAAATAAGTATAAATTTTACTTCGTGTTTCAAAAATACATTTAAAAATGTTTTGTTTTATTTTAATTTACATTAATTTTAATAGGAAATGGACTAACGAAAGAAAGATGCTTTTTTTAACTATAAGGTTAAGGTTTTGTATAAACAAAAAAAAAAAAATTTAGGTAATGGTTCATATTAAATCTCTATATATAATAATCTTTCACAAATTTATTGAATTCTAATATTTTAACAATTTATCCACAAAATATGTATCCACAAGAGTATAATATTTTGACATTTGATTTGATGTTTATTTTAGAGACAATTTGTTTAGAGTGATCGGAATTGTAAGCAAAGTACATTATTGTGTCGCCAACACAATATTGTCAGTTCAGAAAATTTGACATGATTGTATTTGTATGTACATTGTATATATCTGTTGAAATTTTTTGGATACATTTCCGATGTCACCGATACACACATACATTTTGACGTTTAAATTATAATTGTGTTGCGTTGTAATATAGTATATTACAATATATATATATATATTGATAAAAGTCTGACTTTTGGTTTAACTTTCGTTACATGAAAATTAATATTGCTAGATCTTCATAGGTCCAGCACATATTTTCGGCGTATTGTTAACATATTTGGCAACAATTTGATAATAAATTTAATTTTCCACCGAAAATATAGGCTAACCTATAATTTAATTAATTCTGGGTAATTTTATATATATATTATTATGTACACAAAATATAGTCTACATTTGTTCATTGCACACTTATTTAACATTTGCAATACGTATTTTAAGCATTTTAGAAGAGTATACAATGTCAAGAGCTTTTGATATACATTTTAGAAGATACTGCATTGTAAATTTTACGATTTCACTGTATTTTGAAAGTCACGGATTATTATATAGATCTGGATCATATCCACTAGAGTTTCAAATTTTCAATGTACACTTATGTATAGCGGGCAATAAATTAATTAATTTAAATTAAATTAATCTTAAATACGAATTCATTTACGCAAATTTAACAGAAAAACTTCTATTCAGTTCAGTAAAAAATATTACTTTTACATATTATATATGTGCATTTATACTTTACATGTATATGTGCAAATTTCTATTCAGTTCAGCAAAAAATATATTTATTATAGAATAATAAAATAAATTTGTATTCATAAATATTTTATAAATCTTTGTATTTACTTATATTGCGTATTTAAAATAAATGTTTACAAGAGTGTTGAACAATATATTTACAGATATTAAATTCAGTTATATCTGTTCTTCAACTGAAATAAAAATGTTTATAAATTTAAGTTTACCAAGATGACATAGATATAAAATATTTTTGGAAATACTTACAGACTGTCACATTAATTGATTAATTAACTATGCCATCATTATCTTGTATCTTTAATCATTATCTGTCATATTTAATTATGTAGATATATATATATATATAAAATTTCTATATTTGTAATATTTTTAATTTATAAATGTATTTAATATAAGAATAAAATTTTGTAAAATTTAACTTAAATTTATTCTGTTGCTCATCGTGACTGCAGAAAACTATCAACTAACTTACTACAGCGAAATCGATTGTGTCAGTACTTAACTTGTGTTTACCTTGTTTTTTCACATAATTACGTTCGAATAATACTTTAGTACTGTGCCACATTATTTTTGGTCACTTACGTTTTTTTTAACCTTATATGGATTCTACAATACCACAAAACTGCATTTGCGAAATTATTGCGAAATTATTTCCCACACCTAATGTATTTGAACTATTAGAATTGGTATTTGTAATATACTAATTTTTTTTATGTACAATTTATATAATATAATTTAATATATATATATATTAATATAAATATATAAACAAAATATTGAACTAATTTAAATTAAATTGACTTAATTTAGTTATGTTAAAATTGAAATGTAAAACAGAAAAATTTGTAAAAAAAAAAACCGATAGGCCTGGCAGTAAATTGCCTATCAGCCTAGTGCTTGTAAATTGCTATTGTGTATTTAAATTATATTTAATAAAAAATAAAACAAATAATCATTTTACTTTGTTTTCGTATATCCCAATCTTTTAATTTTAATTTTTTGTTGCTTCCCCAGTTCTAAGTTGTAAAATTATATTTCTAAGCAGAATTAACGTAGAATCAATTTCAAATAAAATTAAAAATGCAAAATATGAGTAAAACTGCTTTGTTGGGTAAATTTTGTAAATTTTGTAACATAATGAAACTTAATAAAGCAAATTTGAAAATAAAAAAAAAAATTAATTTCAAATAATTTGTTGACAATATCGAAATCTGTGATATTTAAGTGATTATTTCTATTATGCTCCATATTTCACATCCACATATGAAAGTGATGAACAAAAAAATAATTTTTGTCAATTAAAATAATGGAAAATATCAATATGTTCCATATTTCACATCCATATAACAGAATTACAATTGATTTGAAGTTTTAGGTTACCTAGATGAAACATTAAGAGCTTTAATCTACCTCTAATTCTATTTATTTACTTTTTATTATTTATTATTTATGAAACTGGAAAATTTCCACTAATCTCAAATTATTGATACTTAGAGAAAATCTATATATTAAGCAATGTTCAATATGCAATCATGTTAAATGATCATTTCCTTTATACTGTTTGATCATATCAATAGACATTGTACATAACATCGAATTGATTTTTAATTTAAATTATTTTCAATAAAAATGTAATTCAATTTATAATTCTGAATTTTGTCCGAGAAAACACGAATTGCTTCTGGTGGTGTTCATATATTATATATTATATCCACTATATATAGCTAAAAACACAAAAATATACATATACATATCTTATCTTATTATTATTTTTACTTGTTCGAAGATAATCAATATAATATATCTTATTTTTATTTACAAGTACAAAATGATAGCTTTAAGCCTAATTGGAATTTATTTTTTTATAGAGTTAGCCTTCAAGTGCATATTATTAAATTTTTTCTTCTTCTATACCGTTTTAATTAAATACTTTTATTTTTAATTTTTTTAGAAATTTTTGTTTATTGTTGTTTTTTTATATTTTCTAATTTTTTTTTTTTTTTATATATAGATTTGCTTATAATTTCTTTATCATACCAATATGAATGTTTTTATTTTTTATTTTTCTTTTTTATGAAGAAATTTGCTTTAAGGTAAATATGTCATATTTAATAACAACTTTTTACGGAAAGTTTTCAGAGGTTGAATATAAAATTGTTGATAACTATTATTAATTTGAAACTACCTATGAAATCATGTCATTTTACAACTGCTTCTTCTAGCCTTAAGTTCTTTTATATTTATTGTTTTTTTTTTGTATTATTAATTTTTAGTAATTATTTTTTATAAAAATTAAGTTGCACATTTCCAAAGAAATTAGAATAAAAGTCAGAGCTTAAAATTTTCTTGAGAAAGTTTTGGTGTATATAAAAAGAAAGTTTTAATTAACATGACAGTAGGTTTAGGTATTAAAATACATACATATTGCTAAAACCAATAATTCTATAGTAGATAGATTTTTTCTATAATAAATAACATCATTGTGAAATAATGGGAATTTACGATTTGACGATATGATTTTGATACAGAATATAGTTTTTTATCATACAAAAATTTTTTTATCAAAAACAAAAAATTGTAAACTCGTAGGTGTTATTTGATAATTCTATTAATATTAAAATAATTTTAAAAAGTTATATTTTGGAGTCAAAAACTTGCAATTGATTTAAGTAAATATTTTTTCATAAATAAATTGCTGTCCGTTCACTAATAAATATTTTAATGTTTGATTGCAAATATCGATATTTCGGAAGCAACATACTTCATTCGTCAGGGCTTTTGTTAAAATAACTGAAACCTGATACCTGACAACAATTCAATTATCACAATTTAATTAAATTATCACTAAAAATAAAAAATCCTATTAATAAATTTAAAAGTTTGTTGATAGGTTTGCAGTGATGATTTTTGTCCTACAATATTAGAATTGTAAATGGTATAGCCCCACAGATGGGATTGCAGAATAACAATGATGATGATGAACAGTATACAATTTTCTTTTATTTGTTTTAATTATTAGTAGCCATGCGTTCGGTATCATCAAATTGCTCGTCAAAGCAATCATCAAATAAAATGATTGACCGTAGTCATTTTGACTGCTGCAAAATGTTGATTACGGTCAATTGATTTTACCGAACGCTTTAGTTTGCGGATATTTTGAGAATTTTTTCAGATAATAATTTTTAAAAAAATTAATAAAATAGTCTTGTGGTATTATTTGAATAACTTTTCGGAGTTAAACGAAGCGGAAAATAATAAAAAAAAGCAATATATCTAAATTAAAACAAATATATTGCCTATAAAAGAAAAATACTCATAATTTTGGAAGCTTGCCAAAATTTAGAAGTTTAACTAAGACTTAAAATACCAAGAGTGTTGCCAAAACTATAGAATAACCTTGTTACAACTAGCAACGTTAAATGTGATTGTCTCCAGCTTAAAAAATATTGTTTAACAAAAATATTTGATTGTTAGACATTTAGGTACCTACCTTTTTCTAAATTTACTTCTCTATTTATATTATTCATGTTTTTTGTTTTTGTTCTTTTCCTTTTTCACTGAAAATTTTAAGAATTATTAACTTTCTCTATAACATTTTCATGACGATCAATTCTTTATAATATGACGATCAAAATGACAAATTTGATAAAACCGAACGAATGACACTTGCAATTTACAATGTCGAACGCTTGATCGTTGCAGGTTGCGCTGCAATTTACAATACCGAACGCATGGTATGTCTCACTAAATAATAATAAAAAAAAAAAAAAATGTATAATAGACTATTTTTAAAAATATATTTTTACTAGGGGCCCCTGTTGAGTAATTATATTTCAACTTGAAGTCAAATTTAAAGTTTTAAACAGTAATTTACGTACTGACATAGACTTCGCACGATATAGCAGAAACCACTCGTGTTTAATAAAAAGTCTTGTGGTTAGTAAGTTTTATTTAGGACACATAAATACAAGTCCCTCATATACTGCTTCGTTTCCCATATATTCCCTATAGTAAGTAGCATTTAGTGGATAAAATTACTAAAAATAAAAAAAATTGTCATTAAAGAGGTATGTATATATATACCTACATAATACATAATTTTAATAAAAACTATATTATTACTACAAACAACCAAAATTTAGAAACAGTTACTTAAAAAAATAAAAATGAAGAATTCAAGTGATTTGTTTTTTTGTTGTTTTTGTATTTTTTATTTTAGATGAATTTGTCTTTTTGTTTTTTTTTGGCATATGTACATAGATTAATTTGCAAGTACATAATGTAAATTATAATAACCGATTTGTTTGGTTTTGTTTATTATTTTTTATAGGATCTCACATATGCATAATGTATTTGCTGAATAATAAAATCATATGGTTACAAAATTTTCAACTGTGTGCGCATTTTTGTTTTATATATACAATCTTATATATTTTATATATTAGAAGTTCATTAAGGAGTAGGAGAATCGAAATAAAATAAAAAGTTGTCTACTGCGCAAGACCTTAAATGCTTGTCAATTATAATTATAGATTATAATTCGTGTTAAAAATAAATATTTTAATTTTGTTCTTGGTTCGCATTTGTCCATCAAGTTATAAATTGTTTTTGGTTAGAACACAAATTCAATATAGATGGTTGGTTGGTATCATCATTATCATATAACAGTTAACAGTGGCACTTTTAAAAATTTGACGATCATGTCAATCACATAAAGCACTTTCATTTGCTAGGGACCAGTTATATGTAATTAAAATCATTAATTGTCATAATTGACGTTTTGAAATTATTAAAACTGTTATCATTTCATTACTCCAACTTTTTTTTGTTACCTGCTTTCTACATCACTAATTTTTGAATTTTTTGATAACTAATTTTATTTTATAATTATAATCTTTTGCAAAAAGATTATAAATAGCAATAAGTATTAGAATTCCCTTACAATAGCAATAAGTATTAGAATTCATGAAACTAACATCAAAAAGTATTAGAATTCATGAGTTTTGCAAATAGCGCGCAAATGACGTTCTTTGAACCTACTCTATCTTTATAATTAACATTTTCAATATTTATCTGTATTGAACACGATATATCCAATTACTTGATATATTTTTTAAATTACTCCATCTAGTTGGTAATTTTACTTTGCTTCCTCCATTCTTTTGTGACTGCCTAGGTGCATCGAAAAACTAGGGTTATATAGTTGAGAGATTTGACAACTTGACAGAAATCTTTAAGGTTAATTTTTGGAATATCAACATCAGATTCATCATAGCTACGTATTCGTTTGGAAAATAGGTTATTGGCCTAAATAGATGGTATATAGATTTCTGTATATCAGAATTTACTCCTCCAAATCAAAAAAAAATTTATTTATAAAAAATCGAATTTATTCTGTTGCAATTTCCATTCTGCACTATCTTTAATGTTTTAGCACGACTTAGCTGGTGTTACACATGATCAGACTGTTTGAATGATCCGATCTATTAACATAAATTTTATGAAATTTTTTTTTTTTTTATAATAAATTACATTTCTTTTGAATTAGTGTTATAAATACATATTTTCCTATATGTACGTTAATTTTCCGATTTACTCGGTTTTTGAAAAAAACATTAAACAAAAACGATAAAAATTTTATAATATAATACAAATAAAAAAGGGAAATCCCCAAAAATATTTTATATATTTTTAACAGTAAATTTTGGGTATATGTACATCCTACATACATATATGTACTAATGTTCTTGGACTGGCATTAAAACAAAAAGGCTATAAATAGCTTTTTGATACGAAATTCTCTATTTTTATTAACGTTGAAATAAATAAATTATTTTTAATATACATATAAAAATAAATTCAAATAAATTTCTAAATTATAGGATAGGTACATATTTTTTCTATCTATACGATTTTTCACATTAAAAACTATAATTTCGATTTACATGATTTTCTAATATCTCAAATCAAAGGATATGTACTGTTAGGTGACAATTCAAATTTTAGATAGTATTCTAGTTAATATATGTACATTTTTCCAATTAATGTAATTATTTAAGAAAGTATATGGCTTTAAGTCTTTTTGATAATTTCAATGTGAATATTGTTATAATAATTGTTATAATAGTTTTGTCAATAAATTTATTTATAACTGAATTAATATTTTCCACATATACCCCATATCTTTTTGTATGTTATTCTAATAGAATTCAATAAATTACTATAATTTAAAAAAAAAATGTTATGACATTATTTTTAATAATTTTAAATAATTTTTCTTCATTATTTCATCGTTTTTCTTTTTTTCCTTTAAAGAAAACTACACTCAAATTGACTTCATAAACAAAATATACAAATAATACAATAAACACAAGTTCATTTTGATTTTCTTTCATAACACGTTATTATCTTTTCAAAATAAATAAATATCATTGATAAAACCTATAATATTACATATGTATATATGTATATATGTATATATAAAATAATATTCAAACAAAAATCAAATTACATAAAATTAATTTGACGACAACTAACTCTACTAACATATGTATTAACATATATATATATACACAATTATCCATTTTTGGAATTGAATATGATAAACAAGCTTTCTTCGAGCTCTTACTTCTATTTTAAACTATTATTAATAACTTCCATTATTGTTGTTCACGGAATAAAGAAAGAAAATACTTGATGATAATACATGAATTTTTTCTTATATATGCAAGCAATGCATATTGTGTCTATCTATGGTACTCATGGTTTATCTTTTATTGTATATATTACATAAATACAAACAGATTTGATTAACAAATATGTATGTCAAAATTTTTATATAGATATTCATTAATCAAATAATTTTTTTTTCATATTTTTTTATAATTTAAACTTTATTTAATTATTTTTATTCTCGAATAAGGTTTTGCCATTAAGGACAATCTCAATTTTCAATGGTTTTGTTATTAATTAAGTCACAAAAATGTTCTAAAAATTTAGGGATATTATCTTTTCTTTATTATCATTGTGGTTGTGGTACTTGCATTTTTTGAAATTATTTTTAAAAAAAACTGGTTCAGTTCTTTAAATCAATTTTAAATAATTTAGCGAAACATAACTCAAACTATCATTATAGTTTTTTTTTTAACTTTTTTGTTGCTTGTAAATGACACCCAGTATGATATAGTCTTCTCGCCAACTGGATTCGCAAATAATTTCTATTGGCTGCAAATCCGGAGGAACTAAAGTATTAACATTCTGATATTTTATACAGGTTTAAATGACTCCTACATTGTGAGCTGGAGCATTGCCTTAATCTAACATTTATTTAACATAACCAAATACTTCTGTCAAATCAAAAAAAAAAGTCTGAATACATTTTTTATAAGTATTTGCCAACATTTTACATGTTTCAAAAACTAAATATTATTGTAGCATAATATACCATACCATAACTCATCCAATTCGACTGTGTTTTCCATTAAAAAACACAGAAAAAAATTTATATCTTGCCTTAAATTGTAAAAATAGTAATTCAGTACCACTTAATTAAATTGTTTTAATGGCAAAACCCCACGTTTATGCATTCCTTAATAAAATATGAATATTTTGACAACCCGATAAATTTAAGAGATCGAGCCGGATGAAAATTGTAATTTCATGACAGTCATGACACTGATATCGTTAAGATACATAAATAAAAAAATACTTTCATTAACAAAATAGATTGCCCTCATCAGCTACGTATATCTTATATCAGATATTATATTAACAGATATATTTATCAAATTGGAATATCAATTTAAAAAAAAAAAAAGTAATAATAATAATAATTTTTAAACAAGATTTCCTAATGCAATACTCTGAATCTTATCGTCATATATTGTTTGATTTATATAACTAGATCGGTCTATCTAATCTATCAAAAAAATGAATTTTTCTTAAGTACAAATAATTAAATTTATTTTCTAATAACAATATTATGATTAACAATTAAATAAAATTAAAAAAAAAAAGAGGAAAAAAAAATGATATATGAATATAATTTATAATTTGAAACCATATTGAGTTATCCAATTTAAACCATGACTTGTTACATCTTTTGGTTTATATTCACAACCAATCCAACCTTTATAACCAGAATCTTTAATAACATTAAATATGTATTCATAATTTAATTCACCCGGTACATTGGGTTCATGTCTATTTGGTACTTGAGCAACTTGAAAATGTCCAATTATTGGCATTAGTTCTTTTATTGTATTAGTAACATTTCCTTTAATATGTTGTAAATGATATATATCAACCATTAATTTGATATTTGGACTGTTAACTTCACGAATAACTTTTGCAGCTAAAAAAAAAAGAATATGTTTTTAAAATTATTAATATGTGAATTAGTAGTAATGTATTATTAAATAATTGTTTATAATATATCAATACAGCAATTCGTTGCTGCCGCGACACCAACCATGCGTGGGCCAATAGCAATTCACTTCATCGAATCATCACAATACGAATAATATATTTATAATTGCAGTTTTAAATTAATTTTACTAAATTAATATAAATTTGAATCCATGAGCATTATCATATGAATTAAATTATTTTTAAGTACCTATACATTACAAAATATGAACTTTATATTTATATAATAGTACCTTTCGATTGTTTTAATACTTTGTGTACAGTTTATGCTTATATACAATTTTATAACAAAATGCTAAATATTTATATTTAATTTCATAGCCGACAGCCATAGTATAGCTAGTGCTGTTGTTGATTATTAATTTTAATTTTAACCAACTATTAAGAAATTAATAAGTAAATAATATTCAAATAATATTTTACAGTCTATAATTAAAAAAAAACCAGTGAAGAAGGTAATGTCTAATCACTTCACCAAAATGTGTATATATAAAATATAATTAAATATTTTAATAACTAATTAATAGTCATTAACTCCATTACAAATCAAAAATTATAATTTTCTAATATAGGTATGTGTGTTAAAACAATTAACAATAACCTCTACTCTAGTAATATTATATACCTACCTCTTTCATAACTATCCATAAAATAATCTGGTCTTGCATAACGATTAATCGGTTCAATCAAACCCAAAATTTTTTCTTTTTCTAAATGTTGAGCAGCAAATTTTAAATTTTTTACATATGTTTTGTGATGTTTTTCAATTGGTTCAGTTGTAACTAGTCCAGACATTAAATGGATTCTAAAAAAAACAACAAAAAAAATAATAATTAATCTTAATTTAATTAATATAACATTAAAATAACTCACTTTTGACAATTCAATTTTTTAGCCAATGCAATTGTATCCAAGAAATGTTGCTGGAATATTTTTTCAAGGTTGGGTAATGATGTTGATCCAAATTGTGTTTCTGGTTCAGTACCTGATTAAGAAATAACAAAATAATTTAAAGAAATATATATATATCTAACATAAGAATAATATATATAGATTTATTATCTTAATTATCGTTGAAATAATATTGTTAGCATAGAATATAAATATATATATATATATATATCATATACGTAACGTATATCGGTATATTTTTAATTAATTAATTTGATTGACTGGTTATATTTTTCAAATTTATATATTAAAAATGTAGAAATGTCGGAAGTATTTGTTATTGTATAAACATTTCAAATTTTATAAAAAAAATTATTATATAAATAAAATCATAATTTATAACAATATAATTATTTTAAATAACTATAATAGTCTTATAATTCAAATGTTTAATATGTCTAATTCATTAAAAATAAAATAATTTAACAATAGTTCAACTTTAACCCAAATATTTTATTGTAATAGTATATATTTACATCCGACTTGTGATACAATGGTTTTTTATATCTCAAATGCTGATATAATGTATATACATACATAAAATATGTTTAAATCTGTTACAAGCAAGTTCAAATTAATTTATTCAAATTTCAGAAGACGTTCAAATTTTTATTAATTTTGATTTAAATTGATTTGTAAAAATCATACAATTTCCTGTCTTCATTCAAAATAAATTTCCTATTGGTAACTATACATAGGTACTTATAATATTTTTTTCACATAATATAATAATTCAATTGTTGTATTAATTGACTATGCTTAATATTATGTTTAACAAAAAGCACAGTACAAAAAATAACAATTTTTATCACGCCAGGAGCATGCCACATAATTAAAATGTTGATGTTTTATTTAAATTTCGAAACCAAGCAAATGTAGATAACTAAAAATCAAAAAATAATCAATATTGATTTTACATATTCAAATTTTTGGTAAATTTAATAACTAACTACCTATACCTACCCCACAAAAATATTAAATTTTTTCATTTTTATTTTCATTTTGTTGTTGTGACTGTATTAAATTAACATTTCATGTTTATATTTTTATATTTATGTTAATTTATTTATCTGTCTCAACTGTGCCTATTAAATTATAAAATTTTGTTTAATACCCCTCTATAAGTTTCTGATTTCAATCTTCGTACGACATTCTATATTTTATTTATTTTGTTTATTTTTCGTACTTGCACACCCCATACTATTTATTTTCTTTAATTATAAATTAAAAATCAAATTATATAGTCATATAAATATGTACATACAAAAACAAAATACATAACAAGATTAAAAATATGTTTGTAAATTGTAATTTTAAAATAACCGATATTATTTTTTCTGTTGTAAACAAATTCGACTCTCGAATATCTTATTTTTGATTATAAATTTACAAAAATATTTAACTAACACATTTAAAATACACAACAAATTTATTTTCAACACATTTATTCGCCGCAATTTCAATTTGCCGTGTAATATTTTAATAACAAAAATAAGCAGTAAAGTAAAAGTTAAAGTCATGCTCTCAAACAATAATAAAAATGTTAAAAACAAAAATACATACGTATATATGTATATATACAAAATCTTAAGCTGGTTTAAAAGAAACCGATATAAATATTTTGGTCTTTGGGCAACCTTGAAGACAAAATAGAAAAACAAAAAAAAAAGAAGTAGATAATAAATGAAAATAATTTAGATTATTTAGAATTCTAATGTTTATATTCGGTCACAAAAGCACTCATTTTAATTTTACACAATACATTTTTAATTTTTTAATCTAATTTTATTTAAATTATCCTTTTAACATTTCTGTTTTTTAATTTGTTTTCATATTAAAATATTTCTTTTATAAACTCACCTAATTTAATATTCATTAAAACCAATTCTAAATTTGTTTCATTTTTAACTCTTTCAACATCTTCTAATGATATATTTTTATCTGGATATGATATTTCTACACCTTTAAAACCAGCTTGTTTTGCCATATAGAAACGTTCTAAATATGGTGAATTATTTTCAGCAAAAAGAAAATTTAAATTCGCACAAAATTTTAAAATCATTTTTCGTACTTTATTTGAATTCATTCGATGTCAACAACAGTCTCTTATAAACTGACAAGCAAACAAAATAACAATCGTTTTTTTGTTTTTTGTTTTGATTTTAAGTTTATTTTAAATTAAAAATTAGAACTCTCTATAATTAAAAAAAAAAAAAAACAACAACAATAAAAAAATAATCAAATTCAAAAAAATTATTACTGACAAGACAAGTATTGGCTTGCTACACGCAGCAAAAGCTACTGTTCTAACTAAAAGCTTTTTTACCTTTATTGTTCCAGAATGGTGAAGAAAAGCATTATATATTATGAGACTTGAGTGAGAAAAAGTTTTTTTCTACTAATGTTAAAATGAGAGAAAATATATATAAATAAAAAATAAGAGAATTAGTTGGATAGAAAAAGATAGAATCAAAGAAAATGTAAACATAATAATAATTTTATAATAATTTGTAAAAGCCGGCTAGTACTAGTAGTACTAGTATGTACAGTAGTATAACATTTTATTATTTACCATATTATATGTATTACATAACAGGAATACAAAACAACAGTCGATAATTTGTATACTGTTGTATAATTAGATTAAAATATTCAAATTATTATTGTAATAATATTCTCTCTTCAGTTCTACTTTTATGCAAATAAAAAACAAAAACAAAAAAAGTGGATAGAATAATAGCAATAATCTGTTATTAATTTTTCTACAATGTATTAAAAACTATCAATATATTAATTATTATAGTTTGTGTTGGTATACTATTTCGTAATAATCGTAGTATGTATAAGAAATTACAGTCATAGTAAATAATTGTTGTAAATAGTAATTATTGTAATAGTAAAATGCTGTCAACATTTTTAATTGTATATTAATTTAGTTTAATTTACTGGACGAATGTTTATTGTTAAATTTTAATTAAATCGATTAAACATTTAAATAATTTGCTTGATTATATTTAGAGTGTCTAGGGAACATTGAATCACAGGCTTAGATTTGATTGGGGAGGTTAAAATAAATGAAAAATTATGTTTTAAAGCTAGTTCACGTATTATGGAATTTACGTTAAAGTTTTTTATAGTAGGTATAACTTGTATGATTTTTGAATTACAAAGATGATATTATGGAGTGGGCTGTACTCAAAATATAGGGCGGAAAAAAAATAAAAAATGTACAATAAACAAAGGAATAATACCTTTATTTTTGTTTAATAAATTTTTATATACTTTGTCTGAAGTATATTTTGACTTCAAAAATTTACTAATAATTGACTTAAAGCGTCGATAGATCAAATAGATCAAAAAATGACTAAAAGTAAATTATGTTTTTTATAGACGGTGATGTACATCATTAGAAGAAGACTAAAATCATTTTCAACAAATGTTACAAACTTTTAGATTTTCTTATCTAATTGTTATTTGAAAGGCAATACACTAGACAAACAGGAAAATTTAAGGCGCCATTGATTTCAAAACGGCCGAATTTTATTCTCTTCCCATAATACAATTTTGTATTTGTTTTTGCCCCTCTTACCAATACAATTTTATATTTGTTTTGATCTCGCTAATCACCTCTGGGCTCTAGATTTGATGTTTCCCAAGCCACTATTTCACGGTAAAAGAACATTTTTTTTATTGCAATTTTTATCATACATTATTCAACTGTTTCTAAGAACTGTGGTGTCTGAAACGGCGTACAAAATATATGTTTTAATTTAATTTACTTTAAATCAAATGTATTATATGTAAATCTGTATCTGAGATTCAGAAAAAAAGAAAAAAAAAAAACAATTTGAATTTAATTTGTTGTAATATGGCTACTATGGTATTGGAATATAGGGCATATTATTTGAAAATCGAATAATTAAACACGGAATGGCCTTGTACGCAAAATAGTATACGTATATATATAAATGTGTTATGCACGATAGAAATCAATAAGAATTTAAATTTTTTCATTTATGATTATTTGAAAATAACAAAAAAATGTAAATAAAATTAAGCTTTAATGAATTTAAAGATTAAAATTTTGTCAACAAATAATAAAGAAAAATAAAATTAGTTTTCTTTTTGTTAATATTTAAATTGCAAATAATTGTAATAGAATACAATTTTGCAATAATAAAATTAAAATAAGTATATATATGTATACATATTTATGTTATTAGTTTTAGAATTAAATATTCTCCAGTAATTCTTCAGAATATTTTTATGTGACGTTTGTTACAAACATTTTAAAATATAAACGTTAAGAAAAAAAAATAGAGTTACAACCAGGGTTGCCAGATTTTTACTCAGGCAAGTAGCCTAAATTTTAAACAAAAGTAGCCCAAAGTAGCCGATATTAAAAAATATTGAAAATAAATAAAAAACAAACAAATTTTTTTTATAACAATTTCATTTTAACAAAAATAAATTAAAAATAAGAAATTCATTTATAATACATTAAAAGTCTATATAAAAATTCACATGAAAAACCAAACAAATAAAAAAAAATATAAACTTAAAGAGATATTGCATTATTATCATTAAATTCTATAATTAAATTTGTTAAGTCTTCTGTATCAGTCTCTGCAGTATTTTCATAAATTTTCGAATTGAACATACTTAGCATTTTTTGTGAAGGTGAAAAATTATTACAGCAATCATTTTTGTCTATTGTTTTATTTATTCGAATTCTCATTAGAGCATTCAAACATTCAATTTGAATTTTATTCCGGGGTTTAGTTTTTATTGCATTCATAAAAGAAAATGCTCTTTCTGCAATAGCATTACTTACTGGTAGAGAAAGTAAATTTAGTGCACACTTTGATAATTCGTGGAATCTAGGCTCGCCTATATTGCATTTGTCACTTGCGATACATGAATCCAAAACTCTGTAGAATGTGTTGGTATTTCGTTAGGGGAAAACACTGTAGTCCAATCGAACCATAAAAGTTTATTCCACTGATCTTCAAGTATCAAAATATCTTTAGAAGTTGAACTGCTATACAATACAAGTGGTACATTTTCAAATTTTTGACGTATTTGGTTTAAACAAATTGCTGGTGCAAAGTAATTTATTTTTTTTAAAATATTAGTATTATTAGAAAATCGTTTATTTATTTCTTTTAGTAGTTCTACAATAAATTTTAATATTATTTTTTTAATGTTCAAAAGGCAAGATTTTTCTAGTTTAATTTCCTCTAATTTGTTTTCAAAATTCAAATCTAAGATCGATTTCTTCAGGAAATTTTAAGTTATTTTCGTCATAAATACTTTCTAAACTTACATTAATATATCATTATTTATACTATTATTTGAATCAGTTTTAATGATTTTTATTAACAAACATTTAATTAAAATTTCAATTTCATTCTTTCACACATTTCACACATTTCAAAATTCTGGAATATTCTTCCATTCTTTTCTGTATTTTTTTCATACTTTCCCCACTTTCCCATATTTTTAATTCTCAAATAAATATTTCTTGTATATCTATTGCTTTATAACGTAATAATAATTAAATTTTAAATTATGAATTCTTACTTCACCGTTGATAATTTGACATATTAAGTTATGACATATTAAGTTTTTTGTGCTGGTACATAGTATTAATAAAATAGAGCTGGAACTTGAGTATGTACTCGATACAAATTTTGAAATATTCACTTATATCATTTATGTAATAAATTTTAAAGACAAATGAAAACTTAAAATTTTTAAACAAATGTAGCCCAATCTAGCCCAAAATTAAGAAGTAGCCAATTTAAGAATTTTGGTAGCCAAATCAAGAAAAATGTAGCCCAATTGGCTACAAGTAGCCCAATCTGGCAACCCTGGTTACAACTAAGTGCAACTAATTGACTAATTGGCTAGAGTACAATAAACACTCATTTACAACCAAATGTTTTATTTGACATTTGATACAACAGTCAAATTGTATAATATGTTCGGAAAAAAAAACTAGAGTTATAACTGAAATACTATTAATTGTATTGGCTTGAGTGTACATTAACACCTCACTTTCAATTTCCAACAAAATTTTGATCTAGAATCAAATATTTAATCCAACCTAGGACATACCGTATTCAAATATGAGGTTATTCTAACCAACTTTATTTTCAAATTAAATAAACTTTCCAACACAAAGTATTGCGAAATGTTGTCAATGCTTTTTGGATATGTTCGCAGTTCGGATAATTATACAAGTCACAGAATCACTTCGCCATAAAAGATAAAAGAAAACAATTGGATGATGTACTTGTATGGCACAGAAACCATCTTTCCAACCAACATGATTTTACGTTTAGATGTCAGTCAGAATCGTTTATTATGCAACAGAAAAAATTAAAAGCTTGATGGAACACTCTAACCAACTCTAACTAAACAAATGTAACCATTCAAACTGTATTTTGTTCAATCTAAGATATCTGAAATTATCTAGAGCAAAACTGTATTAATAATTAGTCTGAATGAAAAGTAATAATGTACCTAGACATAGTCTAAAAAAACCAATATTGTGCTCAAAAGCCAAAAAATTACTAAAATTACTCATACAATAGTCTAAAATACTTTTCAAATTTTAGTTTAATGTTATAAAATTATTTTCTGAATTATTCATATTTAAATTTACAGTTATATACTTCTTTTGAGGAAATAAGAATCGCAAAAACTAATTGATACCAATTATTTTTTATTTGAAAATTCAATTCATTTATGTAATTATGTACTCAAATACTAACATAAAATTTCTACATTAAATTTTACAGAGATTTTATACTAGTTATAATTTACACATTATTTTAAATTTCTTGCATTCAAAAATCTATAAATATTTGATTAAAAAAATTTAAAATACTGTTGTGATGTCCCTTTTTCTTATATAAAATTTCCCGTTAATTTTGCTAATCTTATTGTGCAATTTAATATCATTAAAATTATTTTTGGACAATTACTCAATCACGAAGACATAATATTACGAAATTATAAATATATAAGATAAATATATACTTATATGTAGATTCAAAAATGTTGGTAAAAATTTCGGGAAACCCCTTAAAATTTTCTTTTACATTGACACACCTTAAAAAGTTTAATTCAATACAAAACAAATGAACAAAAAAAATGATAATATTGAAATCTCAATTTTTATTGTATAAATAGTACTAGTATCTATACGTACTTATAAATGCAATTTTATTATTATTATTATTGAATAACTATTTTAAGACTGTTGTACTTATACATTAATATCTAAAACAATATTATCGGGTTAAAATATTATCGTAATACAACAAAATTATTGATAACAATTATTATCATTTATTTGTTATCACTCTAAAGTACATTAATGTGATAACAAAGCTTAAATTCAAAAGCTTTAAATCAAACAAACATATTATTCTAGCTGATGGTAAATAAAAATAATTATTCACTAATCTAATAGTCATTCATTAATCATTATTCTATTAGATTTCTATAATAATAGTTATCTGCTAATTTATTAATAAATTTGAATTGTAAAAAAATGGCTTTTTGGTAAATTTTAAAAACATAAAAAAATGTTTATTTTAATATTTTAAATTACTTATAAAATTATTATTATGATTGTTGTTTTTTGTTTATTTTTTTTTTTGTCAAAAATTGATAAGAATAATTTTTTGATTTTTGATATATTACTTCACATAGTGGTATCTATGCATGTACATATACATATGTATATGTTAAATGTTTGCTTACATATACATAATAAATGTAGAAACAATATTAAAAAAATAAAAAAATTTAAAATAATATCATAAATTAATTATTGAGATTAACAAGTTCATAGATACTACAATTTACCAAACTGACGGTTATTGTGTTGTTATAAATATGATTCAAACTATATAAGTTCAAAAGAAGTACATTGGTTCTAAATAGTGCACCTTTCGGGAAATTGATAACGGTATATATTTTGTTACTATTATAAACTGTTAAAGAGGTACACTTGTAACTGGATATTTGATCAGTGGACATTTCGAAAAAGAGACACAAACAATGATATTCAGCGAAATGGACAGTTAGCATTTAAGAACATTTACCAACTGGATACTTAACATCTTTTACAACAAGTGTTTAATTTGCGAAATATCTTTTGCTATAATTGTCCAGTAGCCAAATGGTCGGTTCCTTTTAATGAAAATTGAACATTCAACATTTTTTTGGACAGCACATGGAGCTAGAATTACCTGAATGCATCAAAATAAAGAATATTTCTTTGCCATATACTGAGATTTCAATGTACCGGTGTTTTTACGTAATATCCTCTGTTGTCACAACACAACCTTTATCGAATGACTTAAATTATATTAATGTATTCTATTGAATTTACTACAGAATGTACCAATTCGATAATGTGGACAGTTTAATATTTATTGTTACACCAATCAAATTGTCTGCTTTACATGACAATACCACATCTACCTTCGATTTTATCATTAATAATGATTTATTGCAATAAGTTATATTTTAATACCTCATCGTGCTCAATATGAATAATTTACTTCTATATACATTTATATATAGGTATAATTATCTACTTTTAATATTGTCAATTGACTCGTAAATTGCGTTTGATTGAATAAGTAAACAGAAAATATTATTAACCTGTTAATATAATGCTCACTTCCGAAATACATAATTATATTTCGAATTCATATATTATGTATATACTTATTTGCTTTACATATTGTATTTTTGACATTTTTTAGTCTATGAATGATGGTCGAGAATTTAACATAATATTGTGTAATTAATTAATAAATTGAATTAAATGAAATATATAAAATTTGTTAATTTTCTTTCTAAAAGACGAGAGTACCAATACAATAGAGAGTAATTACTGTATTGTACATTTGTACAGTAATATATACTGCCTGCAAATAATACAGTAAAACACTCAAAATGTACAGTATTTTTTTGGTTAACACTATTTTACAATAAAATTAGTTTTTTAGGACATAGGTAATATTGTTTTACCCATCGTGATACAACATATTAAAATTTGGTGTTTACCGTTGCAGTTAAATTGACAATGAAACATTTATGTATATGTAGTCATTCATTTTACGAATCGCTATAATTGCAACCGAAGAAAAATGAATGTATAAAGTATAATGAAAATATAGGTATATAAACATCAAGATAATGTAAAAAAATTACAGTAAAAATTCGAAAAACGTACGGTAATATTTTTAAATGGATTTAACAGTAAAAATTCTAAAAACTTACGGTAATATTTTTAAATGGATTTGACAGTAAAAATTCGAAAAACGTACGGTAATATTTTTAAATGGATTTTACAGTAAAAATTCGAAAAACGTACGGTAATATTTTTAAATGGATATAACAGTAAAAATTCGAAAAACGTACGGTAATATTTTTAAATGGATTTAACAGTAAAAATTAGAAAAACTTACGGTAATATTTTTAAATGGATTTAACAAAAAAAATTTGAAAAACCTACGGTAATATTCTTCAATGGATTTAACAATTACAGTAATATTCTTAAACGGATTTGACAGTAAAAATTCGAAAAACGTGTGGTAATATTTTTAAATGGATTTAACAGTAAAAATCCGAAAAACTTACGATAATATTTTTAAATGGATTTAACAGTAAAAATTCGAAAAACTTACGATAATATTTTTAAATGGATTTAACAGTAAAAATTCGAAAAACATACCGTAATATTTTTAAATGGATTTAACAGTAAAAATCCGAAAAACTTACGATAATATTTTTAAGTGGATTTAACAGTAAAAATCGGAAAATTTACGGTAATATTTTTAAATGTATATAACAGTAAAAATTCGAAAAACTTACAGTCATATTTTTAAACGGATTTGACAGTAAAAATTCGAAAAACGTACGGTAATATTTTTAAACGGATTTGACAGTAAAAATTCGAAAAACGTACGGTAATATTTTTAAATGGATTTAACAGTAAAAATTCGAAAAACGTACGGTAATATTTTTAAATGGATATAACAGTAAAAATTCGAAAAACGTACGGTAATATTTTAAAATGGATTTTACAGTAAAAATTCGAAAAACTTTCAGTAATATTCTTAAACGGATTTAACAGTAAAAATTCGAAAAACGTGTGGTAATATTTTTAAATGGATTTAACAGTAAAAATTCGAAAAACCTACGGTAATATTTTTAAATGTATATAACAGTAAAAATTCGAAAAACTTACAGTCATATTTTTAAACGGATTTGACAGTAAAAATTCGAAAACCGTACGGTAATATTTTTAAATGGATTTAACAGTAAAAATCCGAAAAACTTACGGTAATATTTTTAAATGGATTTGACAGTAAAAATTCGAAAAACGTACGGTAATATTTTTAAATGGATTTAACAGTAAAAATTCGAAAAACGTACGGTAATATTTTAAAATGGATTTTACAGTAAAAATTCGAAAAACTTTCAGTAATATTCTTAAACGGATTTAACAGTAAAAATTCGAAAAACGTGTGGTAATATTTTTAAATGGATTTAACAGTAAAAATTCGAAAAACCTACGGTAATATTTTTAAATGTATATAACAGTAAAAATTCGAAAAACTTACAGTCATATTTTTAAACGGATTTGACAGTAAAAATTCGAAAACCGTACGGTAATATTTTTAAATGGATTTAACAGTAAAAATCCGAAAAACTTACGGTAATATTTTTAAATGGATTTGACAGTAAAAATTCGAAAAACGTACGGTAATATTTTTAAATGGATTTAACAGTAAAAATTCGAAAAACGTACGGTAATATTTTAAAATGGATTTTACAGTAAAAATTCGAAAAACTTTCAGTAATATATTTAAATGGATTTTACAGTAAAAATTTGATATCAATGATTATCAATGGTGAAATCAAGGACAGTTAAAATAGATAATGAAATAATATAAAAAGTGGATAAAATTAAATGTTTAGGTGTAGTTATCGATAAAAAAAGATCAACTTTTTCAAAAATACGTATACAGTTATCTTTTTCAAGTTCAGTAACACTTAACAGTATATAGTTCAATTACAAAATCACATTTTGAATATTATACTCAACCATTTTATTTATTATGGCAAATCATACGAATAAAAATATATTACAAATATTACAGAATAAGGCTATCAGGTTGATACTTTAAAATGGTATTTATAGAATTTTAATTAATGCATTAGTAATTGTCCAAAAAATAAAAATAAGTAAATATATAGATTGTTTATATGATCATCTACTAGTCTATGTATCTGATACATATTCATAATTATAATTATGTGAAATAATGTTAATGGTTTTAGATTGAATTTATTTAGAAAGGATAAAACCAAAAATATGCTCATGTCCAATGGTTCAAAACTTTTCAATGATTTGCTTTATGAAATAAAGAGTAGAACAAATCACAAATATATTTAAAAATAAATTAAATGAATAAATTTATATAATAATACAAATTATATTGAACAATTTTGATTTATGTAATTATAAATAGTTAAATTATCTAAATAAATAAATAATAAAACAAAAATAAATAAATACATACGTTATGTACTATTTTTTATATATTTTTATATTAACTCACCAGCATCTATTAAGTTATTTATTTAAATTTTTAGATATTTTTTTCCGACTTACGAACAAAAACAAATCAAACGTTGATAAGGGTTGCTAGAAACATAAAAATTAGGCAATATTTTTTATACGAATTTGTAAATGTGTTCAAGCGAATTATAAAAAATCAGAATTTTTATTAATGTAAAAATGGTACATTGATTTTCAAATAAACAAACATTACAAACCTTAATGTCAAAATTTTGTTTCCAGATACAAAAATTACAACATTTCTTGGAGTACTTGCAGCCTAGTTAACAAAATAGTTTTTATTACCAATAGTTAAGTGACATAACTCTAATGTGTCAATCACAGTTGAAAATATGGCTGCGATAACCTATAGTTTTGCTGTTGCAATCCCTAAAAAAGTACGGTTGGGATAGCTTCGGACAGCTGGCTATAATAACCATTGCTTATGGCTTTTATATTTTCGAATAAGCTAATATAACCTCAAACAAAATAATTATTGTTAGAATAACAAACATTTGGTTATGATAACCGACAGGTACAAACATTCGGTTGTGATAATCGACTAATACAAATAATCGGTTTTGATAGCCGATTACTGATCATGACAACAGAATGCCAGTAGGTATAACTCTCAATGAATTGGTATTTCTCGTAAATATTTCATCAGTTGCAGTTATATTTCAAATTTATTCAGTCGCACGCATATCGTTGTTTGAATTGCATTATTAATTTATTTGCTAATTTATTTAAAGTAGAAATAGTTAAAGACAATATAATATATTAGTGTGAATACATATTTATGAATTGTAAAGACAATATATAAAATATATAAAATATATTATTGAAGTTTAAAGTATTATCACGGGTTATTAGCAGCCGTAAAATTGGGGGAAAATATATTCAAAATGGAGAAAACAAAAATAATTGTTTAATTTACAAATTAGAAGCAATTTTTTGGTTAATAGATATTAAGCGTATCGTTGTTTAAAAAAAAAAATGTAAGCTTAACATGGTTTTTTTAACGTTCATGATTTTATAAGCCTAAAGTATTCCAAATTTTCATCAACAAGGGGCTAGTTTTGTTTCGATAACTTGTAACACTGCTAACTGCTAAGAGTTGTATTTCCTACACTACGTTTATTAATGTCAAAAACAAAAATATACGAATATGTTTTTTTCAATATATTTTACGTCGAAAACACAATCACGATGAATGATGAATTTTTCGCTTTCATCAAATACATGAGATTATATGTAAATCGTGACGAATGACGAATAACCAAAATTTCGCGTTCAAAAAATATTCTATTTCTATTTTACTCGTCGACGAATACGAATGACATTCATTGATACAAACGTAAATTGGCCAAAATGGTGCTAATAAAACATTTTTAAAATTCAAATTCAAATAAAAAAATTTTTAAATTAATTTTTTTTAAATTTTTCCTCCATTTTTTTTATAAACAAATTTTGAAATTTCAAAACACAAAAATTTGTTCGTCGCGAATAGTTCGTCGTGATTGTGTCTCTAAGGGCGAATTTTGGTCATTCACCGTGATTGTGTTTTCAACATTACTCTTTTTTTCACAATGTATAAAATCTAGTTCTCAAGTTTTTCCATAGAGTAATCAAAAAAAAATTCTAACTAAGCAAGCTATAAAAAAAAGTTAAAACTTCAAAAATTTCAAATCTAAACGAACAGACACATTTTTATCGCACAGAATATTACCGGTAGGTATTATTGAAAAATAGAATATTGAAAAAGAAAAAGTTAAAAAATTATGTAAACTAGAGATAATCACGTTATCTTTATTGCAATTTTTAATTAAACAAAAACACAAAAACAATAATAATAAAAATAAGTACATATTGAGTAGAGAATAAGATTACATGAACAAAAATTATTAAATATAAAATGTTTACAATTGAAAATTGAAAAACAAAATGCTATAATCATACATGCATACATACATATATACTTATATTATGTATAATTAAAAAAAAAACAATTTTTAGTTTTGTTACTTATATTCAGCACTACGGGGGCGCCGCCGAACGAATATTCAGAATTAAAACATATTAATAATATAATATAATTTTTCTTTTCAACTCATTTTTAATATTCTTCTATATTACACCATCGAATAAAGCACGAAAGCGTTAATTTAATATACATATACATATCTAGATAAATTTCTGTAAGTATTTTTCTTAATTTACAAGATTTTAACATTATACTTAGAGCTATTTTAAATTATTATTGTACTCCATATAAATATTAAATTAAAATATCAAACAATCAAATTATAAATTTAAGTGGAAGAAAATAATAATAAAAAACACTCAAGAGATTGAGATGAAAAACGGAGAAAAAAAATAATAATAATATACCACTCCAGAATGTACAGTGTATTATATATAAGGAAATTTATTTTCTTTATTATTTACTTACATTACAAGTTGTATATATGAGTACCTATATTTTGTCGCGGCATTATTTTTTGACGTGTTTTTTACTTTGAAACACAGCAGCGTTTATCAAATAAACGAACAGTGACAATTAATTTTTGTAATACTCTAGACATCATACTTTATATGTACCTAAATAAAGTTTAGATAACAAATTATTATTATATTAGAGCTACTACTATGGTTATATTTAAAGAAAATAATTCGGTCAAATTTAAAACTATAAAAATTACACTGATTAAATCGCCTGTATAAAAATTAAAATTAATTTAAGATGCGTACATCAATTGCAATTCAGTTTTATTAAGTTATTTAAATGAATTCTAAAGATATTTTTTATTATTATTCATTTTTTTGAATTAAGATGCATTTAAATTATTATAACTGGCATCTGGATCAACTTTAAATTACTAAATTGATCAAAAAGAAATTACGATACAACAACAATGTATAAACGAACGAATATATAAGAATAATAAGAAATGCATAATTATTAGTTTAAGACTTATCCAATAAAAAATAAAAAAAAAAATGTTAAATGACAGCATTAAATTCTTACCAGACATAAATTATATGGAATTAGAAACACTTTAAAAATAAAAAAAACATGACATCATAAAAATGGGAGTTGTATTACGTTAAAACAGAATTTAAGATAATAATATTTATTTATTGTCACAACACAACACAAAAGTTTGTGTTGGTTGGAAAATATGCGATGCAGTTCAGACTATACGGATGGAAATATTTTTTTTTTTTTTGTCATAAGTTTTGTATTTTTCATTGTGGGATATTTTAAATTATAATATTAGTGATTAAAATGATGATGGTTTATTTTTGGAAAAATTTGTTTGATAGTAGTATTAATAATTTTGGCTTATTTCTTTCTTAATTTAGAATTATAACTTTTTGAATAGGTATTTAGTAAAAATAGAATAGAAATATTTGGACAAAATCAAAAGATATTATAAAGAGAATAATGGGGTTGTTATCCACAAAAACCATCTACCCTTAAGCATCTTAGTGAATTGACTAAATGTATTTAACTATATTATAAATTAAATTCTGAAACGAAATTTTAAACTATTCCTATATTTTTTTTTCAATATATGTGATCATCACAGGGCTATTATAAATGTCAAGTACAATTGAAATTTCACCACTTTTAAGGTTTTTCAGCTCAAGTCATTATGATTCAAATCATTATATTTTTCCGAAAATATATAATCAGTATATAATCGGATATATTTTAACAATTCTATAACCTAGTCACCTACCAAAGTTTTAAAATATGTACTAGCGTAGTTTTAAACTTCAATTAAAGAAGGGGTCAATCGCGTATTCATATTACGATAGACTTTTTTTTAGACTGTCCATTTTTCTGTTGTAGAAAAAAGTCTATCAATTGTAATCGCGGAAATCTATTGAGTCGAATTTGTTTCTATTAATAGACTTTTAAAGTCGACGATATTTTCTTAATAGAATTTCGTGGAAATTATTAAAATGAAGAATCGGTAACTAAACTAGTAACTATTAGTATTCACTATCATATCAACTCTAATTACTAAATTGATTCGATAGCAAAAATCATTCAGTTATAATAGTAGCCAGTTATAATATCACTAACTATAGCATAGGTCCTCCAATCCAACTAAAATTTATGATAAATGGGTGAAGCCAAGTAATTATTGTATTTTCAAAATATTACAAACTGAAAAATATATAATTTTGAACTACAAGTATAGCAACCTTTTTTGACAAGTCTATTAGTTTCAATAGACTTCCGCAATACCAAAAATTTTTTAATATAATTTTATAAAGTCGATTCTATTCAATATCAATAGACTTCCGCGATTGATTCCAAAATTGAAAAATTTGTAGCCGATCAGTGCAATTATAAATGTCAAGTACAATTGAATTTATGGTTTTTCAGATCATTATAATTTTTCAGTTCAAGTCATTAGTTGCGTTTTTTTAGCTGAGCAAAAAACTCAAATTTGCACAAAATTGCTCACATCTACGCAAGCTTTGTATTTGCGGAGCTCTGAGCAGTTGAATTTGTATACTAAAATTCCAACTTCACCACTAAAGATTTTAAAATATTCTAGCGGTGAACTTTTGTACTAACAAAAGATTTTATTAATTTTATGTCAAAAATTGAGTAAAATAAAAAATTGATAGATGGCCGATTCAGTTTTCAAGGTTATATCGATAATTTTTGTTGCTAATAAAATTCGAAAATATTTTTATAATTATAATAAATATTTTAAATAATTATATTTTTATACATATCCAGGTTATTAACTACATTTCTTGGCAAACGAAAATGTTGTTTAAACTGATTATTTGAGTATACTTCTCAATAACTTCTATATATATAATTTTAAATTTTTTGGTATTTTGTTACATCGTTCTTCGATTGATGAATCAGACGAAGATAATGAGAAAGATGAAAATGAATTTAATAGTGAACATTCATCAAAGCTGCTTTCACCTGATAAATTCTGTATAAATATCTTAGAAATAAGTTAACTCTATATTTATTAATTTCATAATTTACTTACATCGTACCCTTCCATAATTATATTATATAATATTTTTTTTCGTTAAACAACAGATCACATCAACTGTGTGTGATCACAACAATCACCTCAACAGAATTAAATTTTGTAAATTTTTTTAATTACCGCTCAGTTTATTTTTATTACTTTTAATTAAATTTTATGTTTAGCTAAACAAAACGAATTTTACACATAAAAAATTAAACGTCAAACCAATATAAATTCTGAGGTTATGTTTTGCTCAAAATCTAACTTTTTTCGTTTTATTTACAAACTGCTCATAAGCGCTTCTGAGTATTTTGCTCAGCTAAAAAAAACGCAATTATATGTTTCAAATCATCATATTTTTGCAAAAATACATAATCAGGTTAGAAAACCGGATGCAAGTTTTCGCTAAAAAAAAAAACAAAAATGGATAAAAAAAATAAACAAATAAAACCAAACAAATAATCCATATTGTTAGTAGTATTAGAAACCTCTAAATGAGCTAATAAGCCCACACATTATAGTTTAGTATATATAATTGTAAGTTAGCTTTTAAGTTCATAATTGTAAAACAGTACATAATCGGATATATTTTGTCCGATATCAGTTATATAAACCTAGTCATCAAGGCTTTAAAATATGTACTAGCGAAATTTTAAATTTACATAAAAACGCTTCTATGATTGATTTTATTCAAAACTTTGTTTTAATTTGGGCCAATCGGGGAGTCTATTGCAATTCAGTGTTGTTAAATCATTCGATAGTATTCATCAGTATACCATATTTTTTTTATTTTTATTTATTTATTTATTTATTAATTTGTGCATATATACATAAAACGATAAGTCTTTACAATTGTATACAAAGTATATGAATAGTTAATAACCATAGAAGTACTCCAGTCCAACAAAAATTTATGATAAATGGGCGAAGGCAAGTTAGTATAGTATTTTCAAATTCAAAAATTCGATTCTATTGAATACCAATAGACTTCTACGATTGACCCCAAAATATAAAAAATTTGGCAAAATAAAAAAATAATGATATGTCAAGGGAATGATGGGATTGTAATCTACCAAATCCAAAATAAAAATTGAAACTATTCCTAAATTTTTGTACATTGTAGTCGATTAGAGCAAATATAAATTCCAAGTACCTAATTGAATTGAAATTTCAATATATTGTGGTTTTTCAAATCATTTTGGTTCTATAATTGACTCATTACAGTCATTATGTGTAAAATACATTTTTAAAAATACATAAGTAAGCCAGAAATTTGATAAATAAATACTCGAAAAACATTGTAATAAAATATATAGTAAAACAACTTGCAATACCGTACTTAATTAAGCACGAAAAGGTAAGGGCATCTACCTAAGTTACTGTCAAGAATATAAAAATATCGGATCGGTAATCAAATATCGATCGGTAATCGGATATTGATCGGTTATCGGATACATTTTAACTTCTATACAACCTAGATTTTAAAATACTCGAAAAAATACCAGGAAAATTTTAAATTTAAATGAAAATCTATGATTCTGTGATTTCTTCTATGATTGGTTTTATTAAAAATTCTAAATTGGTTTTATTCACCCTGCATAATATTATATTTATTAATTACTTATCAAGAAAATCTCTATCCAAGCAGAAATAATTTTATTAAAACCGTGAAAATTTGTTAAGCTTATTATATTTTAACTACTTGCAGCCTATAGTCTATAGAAGAAGCTGGTCCTCGTAATGAGTATGTAAATAAATGATAATAAATTATAATAAATTATAAAAAATAATTATACTTCTAATCAGGTCTTGTACTGTTTTATCAAGAACGGTTTCGATTAATACGAGGACTGTACTGAGCCAAACGGTCACACTAGGAATTTCGTTTCGTTCAAACAAACTGAAGACGAACAGAAACTATTTAACACTTTCTTTGCAGCTATTATCAGTGTTTCTTAAGAGCTAAGCTTGTGATTTTAGGTATGTAAGGACTTGCATAACAAATATAGAGTTCACACTATCAATCTAGGAAATATGTTTTACTTAAGACAAATAGCCCATATTATGAGAGTTGAAATGATGAAGACATGTCATAAACACTAATAAACACTTCCTTTGCAAATTACTCATCCTTAGTTAAACTCAGACTCGATGTTGACTTTGGGTAGGGTCTTTTTTTAACAATATATACACCATTGATTACGGGAAGCAAAATTAATTATCTAATTGACTTCCTCAGTCGTACAATTTGCCTCTATAACAAATAATTCGTTTTCCAGAAGCAATTGAAGTAGTAAGTACAGTTACATATCTATATCTATTGTTATTTAGATTATGTTTCTACTGCAAAATATTTATTTTCAGTTGTAAATTTTTTAACTCCTAAACTACTACTAACCAAAACTACAATAATTTCCCATTTTGTAAATTATTGTATTACCACCATAATATTAATACATTTTATATAATTTATATATATATATATATATATAATTTAAGTATATATATATTTAAATTTAATATTAATTTTCCATACATTATGATTAGTAAAATTTCAAAAATGTTAGCAAAAAAAAAAGAAAATTGGAACGTGTAATTAATATGTGATTAGAAAACTAATAATGCTGGGTGTATATTTAATATTTGCAAGTTTGCAATTAATTTACAAGTTTGCAATTCAATTGAATTTTTAAATGTTGCTAATGAAATTTCGAAACAATATATACATATATATGTATTAATTAATAGCTTTCAGTTTTTATATGTAAACTTTTTAAAGTGTGTATTTTATTTTTACTAGCTTGTACATGCACTTATGTATATTATTTGATAATTTTTAAAGTTTAATAGAATTTCAATGTGATTACATTTATTATTATTTTTCATATTATTTTTTGTTTTTGATAAATCAAAATTAGTCAATATGTTTTCATTGATAGGATAAGAGTAAAAAAATATTGCCCAGATTAAACTTGGAACATGCTGTTAAAAGTAGAGACAAATATGATAAATTTGAGTAATTTATTATGTATACAGATTTAATTTAATTATATTTTATTTTAATATTTCAACTGCTCATAAATGTACAGTCAACATTTAGGACCCTCTTCCTGGTCGATGTATAAGATTATAGTGTTTTTTAACAGTTATTCAAATAATTTATATTTATGAAAAAAAAGTGTATTTTCATAAAAAACATACATTTTTAAATGTATCACAGTACATTAGATATTCATTTAAAATCCAAAAGTACGACGATAACAGACAAAATTACTATTAGAGCTAAACAAATTTATTACCAACTGCTCCAGCTCCGAAAACATTTTAATTAGGCAATTGCTCGATAATTACTAAATGTAATTAAATTGTAAATGTTTGCTTTAATCATTTCTTTTTTATAAATTTTTTTTGTTTTTCGATGTCTTTGTTTAGCTATAAATTAAGTCTAGTCATAAGTCCACCATTTTTCCTTGTATCAATTAAAATAAGTTGTAAATCAAACAACAAAAATGTAATGCAAAATAAAAATTAGAATAAAATAAAACTCGCAGCTGTTAACATACTAATAATCAAAACTCTAACTTAAGTATAAGAAGACTTTGTCTTTATATATGTATTATGTATTAACAAATTTTGGAAATAAACGAACTATAAAAAATATTTTTATTATAATTAGAAAATATTTTTCCTGAATTTATTTTCCGTCTTTCCGTTTTTTTTTTTTAAATTTTAAAAATTAAAAATAAGACATGTTTCGACAACGTTGAAGTTGTCATCTTCAGTAAACAGTATTGACTTTATTTGTGGTTACAATACAAATTTAGTTTAAAAAAACTAAGTTAAGCTTATATTTAGGCTTAAAAAGTTGTGGTTTATTGGTTTGATCAATACGTACTTTATGTAATCTACTTCTGAAAGTTATACAACAGTCAATTGACATTGAAAAAATTGAATTAAAATTTACTGGACGATATATTCTAGTAACAAGGGGGTAAATCATGAAAGTCTAATGACATTAGACTTTTTTCTAATAAAAACAGTCACGCAATCATCAAAGTCTACTGAATAAAATTCACTTGATTATGAAAATGTTACCATTTGCAGGCAAGTTTTTTGGTGTCGAAAACATATGATTAGATTGATTGAGGTATTATATATATATTATTCTGCATTTATCTGGATGTTCGTAAATCCGACGGAATACTCCAACACATATAAAAATTGCAATATGTATACAAATTGCTTTGGAGCTATTTTTTTAACCACTATCTACCATGCTGAACCTTTGCAGGAAAAAATATCATTTCATGAAATATATTTTTTTAATTTAATGTTAGTCTTCTTCGTAAATAATAAGGAAAAATAAAAAAACTAATAATAATAATATAAATAAAACAAACAATTTTTTTGATTTATAATAATAAGGACTAATGTAGTATATAGTATAATAACCAAAAGGCAAACAGCATTTAACACAAAAAAAAAACATAATGCACTTAAAGGTTATTCTTATTACTTAAAATTACACACAATATATGCATGTGTCTATATATTTTTTTTTTTTGATTTTTTTGTTGTTGTTATGATAATGATCATAGCATCATAGTTTTGCTACCGTATGCATTCGCATTGCCTGTACTATAGTACTATATAGGTATATATACTCTAGCCAGAAATGTGATGCGATGAAGAGTTGACATTGTTATTTATTTTTATTTTTTTGTTTATTGTTTTTTGTTGTTGTTATGATAATGATCATAGCAAAGAATATCCATAATAAGAAGGTTCACTGGAAGTCAAGATATTTTTACAAACACATTTACAAAAAAAAAACCATTAGTTAAAGAAGCAAAGAACTATTGTAAATATTTTCTTATGTAAGAAGTTGTGAGAAAGAAAGAGTGCGATATAAACCATTTAAAAAACCACTTCATTTTTGCAATGTAATTTTAAATAGCCCACGGGAAATTTTTGTTTATTTATTTAGCCCACTAGAGATTTTTCATGTGTACAGTCGTCTGAAATTTTGTGTACGAATTTTTTTTAAAATAAACGTATTAAATTTATAAGGGTATGAGAATAAATAAATTTTAAATGATTGATTTTTTACAGATCCCTATATAAAATAATATTCGTTTCAAAAACATATGTTATTTCTTAAATATCATATTATTTTATTATATTGGCTTATAAGGGAAGTACATTTTTTATCATTCATGTATTTTCAATATACACAGTTTTTCAGGTATTGAAATAGGTAGTTAAAAAGAATATCAAGCGGTTTGTTTTTTTTATGAATAATCCGATGCCTTTTTAATTTCTGAAAAATTAAATTGTGCATTTTAATCATCAATGAACTAATAATACATATTATATTATAAGTAATATAATGCATTTAGGTACCTGTTAATTTTATAAATAGGTAACAAAGTTGAATATTAATAATATGAACATTTCAAATTTGAATAAATAATATTTTTTATTGATATGCATTTTTAAAAAAAAAAACTAGAATATAAGAAAGTACTTAGAAAAAAAAAATGCAGATTATATATGAAAATTAAGCAGTGTATGTTATATTTAAAAATAAATCAACTCTAACGCTTAAAAAAAGTTTTTATAAAAACTATTCTATACACAATTTTTTAAAAATGTTTCGAAATTGAGAAAACATCATCTTGTTAAGTGTTTGGTGTGCGGTGCTGAAACAAATTTTAATTTGGAATTAAACTAACTAATTAAAAATAAAGACAATATTGTTTTCATACAAAAAAATTGTTCGTTCATTTTTTTTCCACTTTGTATTTTGATTTTTTATCTCTCTCTCACAAATTAAATTCTTATGACTATCTATTTCTTACAATATTGGAAATCGACTGGAAAAATGGTGACCAACACATTGACAAATTATAAAATTTTATTCCAGTGAACCTTCTTATTATGGATATTCTTTGATCATAGCATCATAGTTTTGCCATACCGTATACATAGCCTGTATAGTACTATAGGTATATATATATATATACCTCTTTTGTTTATTGTTTTTTTTTAATATATATATATATATATATATATGATATTTAGTTTGTATTATGGGGTTAGGTTTTAGTTCTGCTGATTTACAGATAAAAACAGTAACAACCTATACATTTTTAAAGAAATTAAATGAAATTTTGTAACTATTATTTACTGCAAACTATTATTTTTTATTTCTTATCTTTGTAAATTTATAATTTTTAAGTATATTTGTTTTCTTCAAGTGTGTAGAAATGTATGTTGTAGAGAGTGATAAATTTTTTTTTTAATATAGTATGTAGGTATATATAGGTATCGATTAAACCATATTGATTGTTGTTCTTCTTTTTAATGTATGTTAGTTATGTTTGAATTTCAACATGAACAGTTCGATAATGAATTTTTTGAAATGAAATGAAATTTTAAATAACCGATCAATGGTTCACAAGTTATGAATAGTTTTGTAAATACCTATTTATTTGCAATACATTTTTTTATTTTAATTTTTTCTTCAACACGAGTTTTTATTTTATTCATCAAAATAAATTTTATGTGTACCTACAATATTATTGTTTTTTTATATTTACAATTTTATTTATTTTTGTTTTTAAAATTGTTTTCGTTCAAAGTTGTGGCTCATTATAAAATATTATTTGTTCGCTATAAACTTTGACGCTAAGCTTACGCAGCGAATGTTATTGAATGTTAACAGGATTAACTTAATTCTGAATTATATGATAAGTTTCCAATGATGGCAAATAAGATGTCGTTAAAATGATCGAGTAAATGATCCTTAGGGAATAGAAAATTTTGCACCTTGCTAAAAATATTCTGTTTATATGGTAATTAAAAGCGTTATAATGCAAAAATAAAGGTATGATAAATTAGTAAGCAAATACGTATTTTTCTTAAACTTGAAATGAAAACTCTAATGAAGGAAAGAAATGCTAGAATTGATTTTGCTTCCGTCATTTATGGCGGGTTACCAAGCTAGTATTTTAATAATTTAAATGGTGATTAGATATTTCACTTAATAGAAATAATTTTCCTTTCCATTTTAATATTATAAATTGTATCTTAAATATATTTTTTTTCAAAATTTTTGTTAAATTTTGTGTATTTCAATAATAAGTTTTAAATAGAGTTTTTCCAACTGCTTTTTGTTACTAAAAATTTTCCTAAAAATGTTTTATTAATTATCTAATTAAGTAATAAATTGTATAAAATTGAAAAAAAAAAAAAAATATATATATATATATAATTGATAATTTCTTTATTTGGTTCATGAACAATTATCTTCTTTTGAATGTAAAAAAATGTGCGGTGATGTCTTATCATAGGCGTGCAACACACTTCTCAAATAAATATTTCCTTAACGGTACAAGCACTAGAAGTTGTTAATTCTTTAACAGATTTAGGTGTCATTTTTGATGATAAACTCACATTTAAATTACATTGTAATAATATGATCAATAAAGCTAATTAAATGTTAGGTTTTATAAAACGTTGGTCTCAGGAATTCAAATATCCATATATCCCAAAATCCCTTTTTACATGTCTTGTTAGGCCTCAATTAGAATATGCCAGTCAGGTATGGTCTCCATATTATGAAATGAACATCACCTTCCGTGGTCTGACCCCTTAATTTTGCCACCATATGAACATAGACTAAACTTAAATTCATCTTGCTACTCTGAAGAAAAGACGCGAAATTACCGATGTCATCTTCATCACTGATATATAGTTAAAGAAAATATTAATTCCCATTATATTTCAAATCTAACCCAGATTAATACTACTAATCCCTTTCGCTCTACTAACCTATTTATCCTCACATTTCATCGAACCAACTATGGAATGAACGAACCTATCCATAGAATGATGCGTATGGGTAACAAATACAAGAACTGTATTGATTTCTCTCTCTCCAAAGACACCCTAAAGAAGCTTTTATATTCCTCTTAGTTAATTTCAGATCTCATCTCTCTGTCTTCAATAGTCTTATATGTAGTTGCTAATTTTCTCTTTAAGTACTAACTTTAACCCATAACTACTTATTAATTCTCAAATATAAGAATATTTTTATTGATTATATATTTTTGCAGATTGTTCAATTATTTTTTTTTTTACTAATAATTTTTGGTAACCATTTATTTAACATATTAATTTATTAATAAATAACATTTTAATTTATTTCACAATTTTTGCAATTAGTTTTTTAATATTAATTTTTTTGATATTTATATTGTTAATTTTAAAATTTGTCTAAATTCATATAAATGTAATACATGTAACTCGCTTGAATTAAGCCTGTAAATAAATAAATATATACATATATATATATTTCCAATTCTTCAAAGTCAACAGGAATATTGTTGTTGACTTGAAATTGTCAATCCAGTAGACTTATAACAACTCAGTTGACTATCGTGATAGCAAAAATTGACTTTTTTAAAATTGGAAAAAGTCAAAACCCAGTAGACTTTTATGATTGACCCCTAGCTTAAATCTACTATAGATGGTGCCAACCCTATTAAATTATAACCAATTTTTTTTTTTTTGTTAATTTAACAATTAAATGTATTTACTAATTAATTATTTATCAAATTATTAAAAAAAAATATGCATATATGTAAATAACATTTCTAATTACAAACAATTTAATTACATACAATTACAATTTGAGGTGAAAAAAGGTGAAAATCCTTTTGAATATCCTTTGATTTTTTTTTATTTATTTTTTTATTTATTTTTTTTATATTTCCGATAGTATTCAAATTATAATAAATTATATTTTTATGTTCGGATAATAATTTCAATAATAATATTATAGATAATATTTTTTATAATATATTAGCTGAAGGCCTTTGATGCTAGCACTGTAAAACTGTATACAAAAAAATGTAAATCAATTTTTTTTAAATAAATAAATAAAAAATTTCAATAACAAAACAACATTTTTTTTTTCACATTCTCAATTAATTAATATAATTAATTTTTATCCTGTGAATTTAAAGTCATCAAACGCTAATAATGTTGTAACAAAAAAATATATAATTCAGATTCACTTTCATACTACTACACATAATAATAAGAAAAATAATAAATTATATCAATTTAATTGCATGTACGGTTTTGAATTTTCAATTTCACTTTTTTTTTTTTGTTTTTGTTTTCTATAATGAAAATTTATCACGTTAATAATACAAAGAGAATTAATATTGTTTGATCATTTCATTTTGATCCAACATTTTGTTATTTATTTATTTTTTATTATATTTTTTTAATTCGATTATATTTCCTTTTTATTTTAATAATGTTAATTAAAGAGAAAAAAAAAAGGAATTGGCCAATTTAAAAATAAATAAATTCAAAAAATTAATGGAAATAAAATTAATTATTGCAATTCGATTTCTTAAACAATTTTATATATATATATAGAAATTTTATATTAAATCAGAAATATTGTATTAAATCAAATTGTAAACATTTTTGGAAATTTATCAACTTTCGCAGACGAGCAGTCTGGTTTTCCACGGATAACATTCCGATATTGTACCGATTTTCAATTTTAAAAATAATAAAAATCAAATCAAATCGGGTATTGGTTGTTGAAAACTATTGATGGGTAAATTATCTGCAGTCATAAAATTGCTTGAAGCTATTATTACTGACAAAATATACTTCAAAATTAAAACAAATATTCACCGTTTCAGTCATCTTTTTAAGGAGGAAAGTCTTCTCAATGACATAAAATGTGGAAATCTTAGTGAAGTCTGAAATTTAATAGAAAAAAGTTGAATTGAATTATTAAGTTGTTATGATTTATTTGACATATAATTTTGATAAATTTTAATAACTGTAAACTGTCAGAAAAAATTGAAGCCAATATGTTGATAAAGGTGACAATATGTTGACAAATTTTGGTGAATTGTCGACAAATTTTTGTGACAATTTTTGATGAAAAAAGGTCGGTAGGATTGACCCCATTTGTCACAGTTTAGATGACAATTTTATCAATAATTTTGTCA
The DNA here is from genome assembly GCA_963942445.1 of Argyra leucocephala. Classification (NCBI taxonomy): domain Eukaryota; kingdom Metazoa; phylum Arthropoda; class Insecta; order Diptera; family Dolichopodidae; genus Argyra; species Argyra leucocephala. Next base: position 127,758,208 of record OZ012680.1, on the reverse strand, counting down.
ACATTTTGTAGCTTGTATCCCAAGTAACATTTTATTGTTATAAAAACAAAATGAGTGCTATAAAAATCCTATATGACTCCCGATAATCACTAAAGGTATATCAATGATGGTTTTATGGGAATAGTGTGATTAATATTCATATAAGGATGTTATTATAGCACTTGCGGGAATAATGGGATTTGCAGCAAGTGCTACAACAATGTTGTTATAAGCCTAAAAGTGCGTAATAAAATAAATATAAACTCCATAAAGTTAGTATTTTAAAATTAAAAATAATACCTATCTAATTCTAGCATAACATAAATTATTTCAAAAGATTTTCAGATAAAAACGTATACACTAATACATATTATGTATACTAATCCTATGACAATATTACAGCAACAATATTGCTTCGGTGTGTTATAGGATTCTCCATTTTACTGCTATAACATATTTATAACGTTTCGCAACAATCGCGGAGCACTAAAATTAACACTAATATTGCTATAAGAGTGTTTATAATAGTGTTATAAGAGTGCATAAAAGTCTTATAACAATAAAATTGTTATGTGGGATTTGTCATCATTTTGTGAGTTATTTTATCGACAATTTGTGAATAATTTGTGTCATCATTTTGTGGGTTTATTTGCCGACAATTTGTGAATAATTTGTCAACAATTTGTGAACAGTTTTTTCAGTAATTTAAAAAGATTTTTAATAATAAAAACAATTTGGTTTATATATATATATATATATGTATATATATATTTATAAAATATATTTCTATTTATAATTTATTCTATAAAAACAATTGAAAAACCAGTTATATTTCAATTGTTTTTAATTACAAAATTCATGCATATTTTTAAATAAACTTTGTTGTGTTTTTCAAAATACAAAATGTCAAAACCACACCGATTCTCAAAAGTGTTGAATATAGACTGATTGGAAAGAGTACTAAAAAATATTAAAATAAATGAAAAACTTGAAAACTTCTGTCAAACACTGTCATCCAATTGTCACATATTGCTGACCAAAAATTGTCATGACAAAATATTTGTCAACATTTTGTGGAAAAATTGTTGATAGATTTACAACCACAATTTTTTAACAAATTTTGTCGACAAATTATCATTATAACTTTGACAACAAAATATGTCCACATTTTTCTGACAATATGTTGACAAAAACTTGTTATGACAACTTTTGGTTACTGGAGTGGGGTATGCTGTGTATTTTATTATTTTGGTATTATAAGAAAAGTGTAGCGATTGGATCGAACTATTGTAATATGAGCAAAAAGTAAGAATAGTGCTGCCAATTTGCTATTCTGTTCGTGAATGGCCTATTTGTACTTTTGAATTTGGAAAGTTAAATATAATTTAAATATTCATTAGTTACCTTAATTTTATATTTCTTATATAAATATATTAATATTAATATATGCAATATAATTACATATATGCAAATAAATGCAATCGCTAAAGAAATTATTCAAATCGACTGTAAGCGTTATATATTATTATAATCGATATTCATTCTATCGAGCTGTCATCACTTTGATAATACAAAAACCAAGCATTTTTCATTGATTTAACAATAATTGATTGCACAATATTTATATTTATATATTGCAAAATTTTTTCATTCAAAATTAAGTTGTAGTAGAGAATTCAATCCTGCTAATAAAGCTAAATTAAAAAATTTATCAATTTAAAATAAATTAAAGTTCAAGTTTTACAAATTGTTCAAGAATAGAAACAATTATAGGTACACGCTTTTCTTAAACATTATTGGAAGACATAAAAATTGTCTCGTGATATTGGTCTCCATTCAATTAAAAAATTAAAATTAATTTTCTATTCTGTCATATTATTGCATATTTGCATTATTATGAAGTGCACTTCTAAACTGGTTAAACATTTTTCGGAACAAAAGCTCTTAATTATTTGATAGACATGCTGTCCAATGACGTTTTCTATAATAATTAAAACTATGTATACATATTATTATATTTTTATTTATTAATTTACATTTTTATGTATACATACAGAGTGTTTCAATTATATTATATTATTTTTTTTTATATTTTACGATAGTACAGAATGCTATATGGATCAGATTGAGTTGAAAATAAAGTTTATTTTCTTTTGATAAATTATTTTAATTTTACGAGCGCAATTATAGAGGATGAATAAATAAATAAATAACTAGAAGTAAACATAAATATAAAATTTTCTAAAAGATCACTTAAAAAATATCACAAGTATAATAATTTAATTTATTTACACTGTGTTAATTAGATAAATAAATATAATATAAATAAATAGGTAGGTACAATGTATATAATCAAAAGCTTTTATCAAAGTGTAAAAACAACATTATTTTTCATTTCAAATACAAGCTGGTGTAACTTTGTACTGTAATGCCTAGTTCCACACGGGTCAACTTTCAACACTTCTTTTCTTTCATTTCATTCCCCCTTTTCTATAAATTAATTTTGCGGCAGCCATTTTCGTTCATCACTTTGTTGACAAAATTTTAGCTGGTGAACGAGAGAATCTACTAATACAAACAAAACTTACCTTTCAATAAAATTTTATTTTATAAACTTCAAAAATATTTTTCTTATATGTAATTTATAATTATAAATATATATAATTTCAAACCTACTTGTACAAATTACATTAAATTATTAAATAATGTCGTCAAATACACAATAAAAATGTATTTTAAGGACATAAATACGTACATAATACCAATAAATAAATATTTTTCTTTTGTACTTCTCGCTTCAATTTTTTTTTTCAAATAAAATATTTACACACACATCTAAAAGTGATACTAGTTTTTGATGAATCGTCTGGAAGTAAGCATAATTATGTTGAAAGTTGAAAGTTGAATCGTTTGGTTAGGCCCAATGGTGGATTTATACTGTTTCCCTGCAAGAAATGTCAAATGACATCAGCTGGTTTTATTTTTATTATCATTTTTAATTTTTATATTTGTTAAACAAATAAACTAAAATAATTCACTAAATATGCCAAAATATACTTGTTATAATTATAAGTAAAATTGTAAAAAACTAAAATAATGAGCAATAGAGCTCATTTGAGTAAAAAAAAAAAACAGTATTAGCTCTTATTGAACGATTAATCAATACAGACTCTTATGAAATCGAAATACAAGATATATTTACTTAGATAAATTTCGTTTCTAGTGCGAACACAATTTAATTAAAATAGATTTCTCCAAATGTTGACAGTAGCTACACCAACATTCCGTAGCACTTCAATTAGCAATTGTGTTATACAAGATTAGACGTAAGTAGTAGTAGTAAGTGTCTATGTTTCAAAAAATAGCTACAATCTATTTTCGGTGTATTGAAAACAATTGTACTATTGCAATTAAAATATTTAAAAGTTTTATGAATTAAATTAGCTTAACATAAATAGTTGAAAAAGATGCAATTAAAGAGGCTGACAATTAATTTAACTATCTTACTTCAAAATTTATTACCTCTTTCAAAAACTCTAATAAATTTTCTGCTTCTCTAATCGGCTTAAATTCTGCGAATACAATTAGGGTGCTTATCCCATTATCATAAAATAAAATGGAACTATGCTATTATGAAGGCGAAGTACTCTACACTCTACAGTAGATATACTTTTCCACATTTGAATTATTTCATACCAGAAAAATTCTACAGAAAAAGCTATTGTATGTAATTGTGTATTCCAAATCTCTTTAAGTTAGGGTGTTTATCCCAGAGACTTGGAATTATATAAAAAAAAAAAAAAAATTTGCTCTCGATTAAAAAAAAAATAAATTTTTTTGATCATATTGAATCAATTTTTCGCACGACCCCATTAATTGTATTCCATCATTTTTGAAACACTCTCTGTACATCAAAGTTATATTTACTTAGTATAGAAGAAAAATAAGAAATAAAAAAAACGTTTTTAGATAGAAATTTTTAAATAAAAAATAAAATTATAAGTAAGTGTGTACGTACAATTAAACTTATTCAAATAATCGTGACATTGAAGTTCATTTGAACTGAAATAAGTGTTTTTTTTTTTTTTATTGAAAAAATAAACAAAAATGAAAGTAAAATTTTTAATAAATTAAAAATTTACTTTCAAATTTTTATCAAAAAAAAACAATATTTCTTTTTTTTTCTAAATTCCAAAAATATCTTGGAAAATTAATTTAATATTAAGAAATATACAGCATATACATACAATCAGATACATTATAATATGAATCATCGTTTTTATAGAATGAAAATATCCCAATATATAAAACAGATACCAAATACATTCTACGTTTTTTTTTGTTTTTAATTTTTGGTTTTTCTTTACTACCTCTTTACCCCACCACATCCATAGATTACAACATAAAAAGATCATATACATAATACATAATTAAATTGGATCAATGCATATTGTGTATAGTATTGTATATATATATTGTATATAGTAGACAGCATCTTTATCTGATAATTTGCTATAAATTTTCGTAAAGACATTCCGAGGTCAAACAAAGTGTCAGAGTCAGAGTCAGAGTAAAGAAATATTATAATTAAATTATTTTTGTTTGTTATTTTTTTTTTTTTTTTTTGTTTTTATTAAAAGCACAGATAATCATTATGAAATTGACATACTCATATTATGGAAGGCATGATATTTTGAATTGTTTAACTTACTTAACTTTAGATAGAATTAATTGGGCCAAACTGACAAGCGCTACAATGTGGTTGATAAGCTTTTAAAAGTTTTTGAAATAATTTATTAATTTTTTTTTTTTTTTTTTTTTTAATACGCATAAACATTAAAACATAAAAGAAAAATATAAATAGAATATAAACTAAATAAACTGAAGCATTTTGTTATGGTAATAATATGTTTTCCGGTCAAAATGTTGCCAAAAATATGATTTTGTGTAACAGTTTTTCTTCTGAAATCATCTTTTCTACTCTAGATAAATAATTAAATTCTAATTGTTTTTGTTTTTATTTTTTTCAATATTTTGAATAATTAAAATTTTCAAATTTATGATGATCGGCATTAAGGCTCATCTCATTCAAGTACATCGTTGTAGATAGTATTTATGTATGAATGAACGTATATTATATAAAATATATATATATATATATAATATATATATAAAATATATATATATATATAATATATATATATAATATATATTTATATATATATATATATATATATATAATTTTGCATAAAATGCGTCATTTATTTCCATTTTAAATTTATGCACAATAATTTAATAATAATTTTTATTGTTTGAATGTATGTATTCAGTGTAAAGAATAATCTATTCCGTTAGTCTAAGATAAATATTTGGTTGATCATTACAATAATGAGATATAGTAGATGCTTTATTATTGAAACAAATAAATAAATAGTAATGCAAAGATTGGAATTTAGAAAGAGTATTATCTACAGTTTATAATTTGAAATTATAGAAAAAAAAGGATTTCAAATAGAAGTTTTAGTGAAAATTTATTAAAAATTCAGTTTAAAATAATTTTAATTTATAATAGTAATTATAACATAAATTAATTTTTTTATTTTATTTTATTCAACAGCTTAAGCTAACTTAAATATCATTTTATTTAATCTGTAAAGTGAATAAAGTACGATACATATTGTATCTGAATCATTTCAAAACTGATTTTATTTATTATTTTTTTATATAATAAATATTTAAAAAAGAGACGTAACGAAATTAAATATTTTTTCAATTAAAAATTTAATTTATATAATTTAATTAAAATTTCACCCATACAATAAGTACCCATAAACTATCATCTTTCAAATTGTCGTAACTCACCCAGAATTAAATAAAACAAATTTTTGTTTTAATAAATTTTGACAATTATTACACATGGTTGTTGTCTAAGATAAATCAATAAATTATCATATGTTATAATAGAGTTAGTTGTCAACATTTCACCTCAAAATTATTTAATCTATTCACCAAAAATGAGAGCAAATAAATCACCACACCTACACCAGTACAACATGCCCATCCTACTTACTGCTCAATCTAAATAAGAACGTACGACGTATGGCGTATAGATATTGACATATAAACACATGTAAATTAAGAAAATCTCTATACATAATACACACAAACGCATGTTAATTCTACACGCCATACGACGTACGCTCTTATTTAAATTGAGCAGTTATACAAATTTCAAGAGAGTGCATAGCACAGCCTAGGTAGCATGAGTTTTATTTTCATCATTAAATGTAGTAGGTACTTAGGTATAGACAATGTAATGTGTATCGTTTTTATTATAAATTATTATTATTATTTTTTATACCTATTCATTGATAGTGAAAAATATCAGTATATTTAAATTCCTGTTCTGTTAAAAACGTTAAATTTGGCTTTAACTTGAATTATAATTAATAAATAAGGGTATTTAGTATACATATAGTACCAAGAAAAAATTGAAATGATGGAAAAAATTTCATAATGAAATATTTATATATTATATTGGAATTCGAGGAGCAGGCCAATACTAGTTATATTTAAATTTAGAAATAATAAAAATGGTATAGGAGAAGTGAGTAGAAGTGACTATTCTATTTGGTTCTGAAAAACCAATTATCACATAATTTTTATACCCCATTTATTGTTATTGGTTATTACTATTCCATTATCACTCTCCTAAGTAGCTCAGTATTAGAGATGTACTCCAACTTAAATAAAATTTTACTTTACTATTAAAGAAAGCCTACAATTCACAATAAAAATATATTGTAATTTCCTACATTTAATTAGGTCGTTTATTCTTCTTATTTATTTACACCGGCACACCTATATAATAATATATATAATTACAGACATAAATCTTTTTCCAGAAGCGAACCGTGGTGTAAAAGTCTGCAATGAAATAAAAACAATATTTCCATTCGTTGAAAACTTGTAAAAATAACAAAAATAACAAAAAATAGTAAAGAAAGTGATTTGCATATCAAATTTCTTGTATAGTGAACTTCCAAACCTAAAATTTTTTAATTTTGTTTTTTGATATTATCTGAATACTACTGAATGAGTAGTGCCCCAATTGTCCTAGGTCTTTTTAAATTTAAAGTACATTTCATTTTGTATATAAATATTATATATAGGTCTTAACAACTAACTTGTATACTAAAAAAAAGCAAAAAAAATTTAACCTAAAAATTGATAATGAAGCTTATGGGAGTTCATTAGTTAACTTAATATGTCCTATTAAATTAAATATATTCACTTCAGATCTTATTCTAATAGTAAGAATGAAAAAATTGAAATTATTACAATTTCTAAAATTCTCTACATTTATACTAGGTCTTAGTAAATCTTACATCTAGTTTATGTGAAAATTATATAAGTCAAAATTGAAGTCCCAAAAGTCATAAATCTGTATATTATCAGGTTTAATATTTTATGTTTATGTAGGTTTGATCTAGCCATTGAAAGATTTACATATTGGTATATTAAATTTCATCCCAGATGCTATGGTGAATAAAAAATGATTTAATTAGAGATATGTAATATTTGTTCGAAATTCAATTGTCGGAAGAGTTGTAACGATGTGAAGTTGTATTGGAATGTAGAAAATTAACAAATAAATTAATACTAATTTTTTATGCAATACCATAACAATACCATAACACTACCATAACACTATACATAATAAATGAACAGGTATTTTACCTAAGGTTATACTGACTTTAATATGATATAAAAAAATTGATATTTCATTAGTTTCACATATTTGCAATATGTAGTACCGTACTTCATTTGCTAAACAAAAAAATTATAAAGTCAAAACGTATAAAGTTCAAATTATAAATTCAGAAACATTCAATGCTTATGATTCACCCTGTATACTCTTATTAGATGACATTTTTTGTGTCTTTGGTTTTTTTTTACATTAAAAAAAATGTTATAAGCCACTTAAATAATTTATAATACATTATACGATACTTATGATTCACCCTGTATACTATTATTAAATTAATTTTTTTGTTTCTTTGGTTTTTTTAACATTAAAAAAAATGTTATAAGCCACTTAAATAATTTATAATACATTATACGATACTTATGATTCACCCTGTATACTCTTATTAGATAACATTTTTTGTTTCTTTTGTTTTTTTTTTAACATTAACAAAAAAATGTTATAAACCAATTAAATAATTTATAATACATTATACGATACTTATGAATCACCCTGTATACTATTATTAAATTCATTTTTTTGTTTCTTTGGTTTTTTTAACATTAAAAAAATGTTATAAGCCAATTAAATAATTTATAATACATTATACGATACTTATGATTCACCCTGTATACTATTATTAAATTCATTTTTTTGTTTCTTTGGTTTTTTTAACATTAAAAAAAAATGTTATAAACCAATTAAATAATTTATACTACATTTTCTTAAATTCAAAAATTTCTATACAAAATATAACAGAAAAAAAAAACACAATAATTCCTTAAAATAAAAAATAAAAAAATTACTCACGCTCTAAGATTAATTGAGATACTCAGAATAAACAAAAGTTTTACCAGGTTTTTAGTTTTTTTTTTGTTTTAATTTTTTAAATACTTTAAAATTTCATCGATCGTGTTGCTAAAAACATTCATTTACAAATTTACATTCATTCTATTTTTTGTTATTTTTTTTTCTTTTTATTTTAAAAATTTGGTTATTTCTACTTTCATTATTATTATTTATTTTTTTTTTTTTCAAATAATCGAATTCGAATAATCGAACAATTATAAAACGCGCATTTTACAAAAAAATTGTATAAAATTTTATCGAAAAAATATTTATATTTGCAAATTTATATACGAGATATTTTCAACGAGTATTTTTTAATGTTATTTTAACGAATTTAATAAATAAGTAAAGGAAACAAATTAAGTGAAAACATAAACTTACAAAAAAAAGCAAAAAAAAAAAAACAAAAACATATAAAATATTGTGAAGGGATTTCCTCTATAAAATCATAATAATTAATTGTTTATATAGGAAAACGAAATTAACTGTATATATACCGTTATTACACTGTGTTTGCAGTTTATAGTTAAGTATTTAAATTTTGTGTAGATTAATATTGTGTGCAAATACAAGTATACCGTTATTGCAGTGTCTAATCGTTTGTAGTTAAGTTTTTAAATTTTGTACAATACGAGTATACCGTTATTGCTTTGTACAAAATTTTGTAAATTAATATTGTAAACAATACGAGTATATACCGTTATTACATCAGTGAATAATAATAATCGTCTGTAGTTAAATTTTTATATTTTGTATATATTATTATTGTGCATACAAATACGACAAAATATACTTTATTTTAATAAATTTTTATATACTTTTTTCATTCAAATTCAATTTGGATAGAAAAAAGTATATAATAAAATGTTTAATTAATTGCTTGTTAAACAATTTACTACCGCTATAAATTTAACCATTTTTACATCATTTTAAATTATGATAATAGTGTCCTATAATATCAAAATACCTACAAACAAAAACGCTCATGAAATATTTGTTGTTATGAAATGATTTTGTATATAGTTGTATATAAATGTAGTAGGAAAATGTCACAACTATTTTTTAAATGTGATTCATTGTATAGACATACACACAAATATAATACAAACCACCCCACAAAGATTATTATCTCAAATTTAATTAGATTTCAATTTGTCTCACTGTGTCATTAGTACCATTTTATATTTATGTTTTTATATGTATGTATACCTGTTGATATGTATATATAAATATATAATATATACTTATGTAAATAAATATATATAATATTATTAATAGAATCATAAAATATACAAATTTTTCTAATAATATTATTAAAATAATAATTAATTGTAAATTTTCAATCAAAGTTCAAAATTTTTATAAATTCTATTTTTAAATTTTAAAATTATTTTTAATTTCATGTTTACATTTATGGTATACATACATACATATATTATTTTTCTATAATATAATTTTTTAAAATTACAATTTTTTTCTAATTTTTTTTTTTTGTTTATTTTTTATTTTTTCTATTTTGCTACACTATAGTTGAGAAATTATTACAAATTGTTGTTATAAATTTTTGAATTTTAGTGTTCCTAATTTACTAGATGACATATAATTTTGTTCTAAATAAAAATAAAAATGTAGGGATATAACAAAATTAGGTACATTAATTTACCCTATATATTTATATGTACATTATATAAAATAACGAAATTTTTAAAAACTGGTTTACCCCTACTTGTGTTTTTAATACTTCCGCCTATTCAGATTGATGTTATAAACAATTTTTTCGGCGTCTGCATTTGCTTAACAATATTGTTTACTTAATTTAACATTGGTATTTATTTATTTAACAGTGGAGTGGATCTACAGATAAATCTGCAGGTCAACCACATGTCCTTTTCCTTTTGAAATTATTAACCGGAAAATTCTTATTTCCTCTGGAGATAGATATGTTTCAGCTTATTCTTTAACGGAGTTTAAATGCAGATTTTAAACTAGTAGCTTCTAACCAACAAATGTACCAATTTCGCTCTATGCCCCCACGGATAGGGTTGCAGGACAATAATGATGGTGATGATGAAATGTATCAAATTAAATTTAAGCTTTGGAACTCTGGTTTTCTCGTTACCCATATCTTACCTAAAAAAAATTTGTTCTGGACGAAAACATGCGATTTAAGGTATTAAACTGAATAAAATTAGGTGCGATTTAATTCATAGGTGGCTTATAACTTGCTATAGAAATTTGTTTGTAGTAAAATTTGTTTTCATATTTCAGGTCTTTCCATAATGCAAAATTTTAACTGTTGGAGAAAAATATTAACAAAAACCGTCAAAATGTCCTTACTGGGATATTTGCTTTTCCCCAGCCTTACTAAACAAGTGTTTATTCGCGTTTAAATGTATCGTTTGAAATCTAATGTTTAGGTTAACTAAAACAAAAAAATAAAAATGTAATCACAGTTGGTGTGCAGAGACTTTTTTTTAACTAGAACGCTGCATTATTAAGTATACGTGAATGTGGTACCTCTCCATCAAACAAAAACAAACATCGTAAGTTATTGCACTCTAGGCTGGATACTGAATATAATATTTGTAATGATAATGATATATACATGCGATATTCTAAGTTAAAATTAAAAATTAATTTTAAATTAAATTTGCTCCAAATAGTCCTACTAACCAAATCCGAACTATACCCAATACCTATATGTTCTACCAATTTCATGTTTGACCATTTCAAAAACAAAAATAAAATAGAACATTTTGAAAGCGTAATACAAGATTTATTAAATTTTATAAAATCCAGAGTGAATCGGGGGTGAAACGCTTAAATTCCAATTATATTTGAAGAGACGTAGCCCCACTAAATTGAATTTTTGATTCAAAACCTATATATACATTAAGATATTCGTTATATTTAGAAGTAAAAACTTATATGATTAAACTTGTAGAAAAACAAGTCTACTTCTATTATACCAATTTTAATTGAACAATATAAAGTTGGGATTAACGACTTCAAAGATCAAATTATAATATACAATCGGAACAATAAGTCTAAACATACTCAAATTGTATATGCAAAACAAAACAATTTACATCAGTGTTCAGTAAACAAAACAAAGAACTGTACTGAACTGTAAATATATAGATTGTTCGAAGTGACTATTGATCTGTATGTTCTAGACATATTATGAATTTGCACTAAATTGACTCGAATATTTCATTTGTTGTCATTGTTTGTTTATAGACAATTATACGTGGCTTAATTTTATAATTATATTAAATTAAGCCAACCTACAATATTGAAGAAATCATTGAAATCTCTAATTTTACTAAAATACAATATTAAAAAATAATGTGAACTAACAAAAAGCAAAGTGAGTCTCAGACTGTATAATTATGTTCCAAATTTTATAATTTTGAACATGATTCTAATTCTAAGCGGTTAAAAACTAGTGATTTTTATTTCTGTTTTTTTTCGCGTACTTTCTGAACACTATAGAGCATAAAGGTTTTGAGCCTGGCGCAATATTAAATTTTGTAGACTCCAGTTAACATCGGATTTTCTCTACAATTGAAATTATTTTTACAATTTAAGCCTGAAGTTCAATAAAAATGACATTGTCGTCTTAGATTGTCGACAAAGAAAGTCCAACGATTGCGATATATTCATTTTCATTTTCAAACATTTCAAACATTTTTAATTTAATAGTTTAGAACTGTCAAAATGAAATATTGCGGTGCAAAAACGTCAAATTTTGAATTTTTTTATCAAATTTTTGTCGTTGACTTTGTCATATAGTACTATTTGCTGTGATTCCATTTAAACACATTTGCTTAAAACATAATTTGAATATTTTGTCGATACATACCAGTGTCGTGATGTTTTCATTGCACTTCAGGTTTTTAACATGAAACTAAGCTTACTGAAATTTGCAAACTATCATAAATTATTTTTTTTTAAATTTTATTATGACTCTATGACTATATAATAATAAAACTTAAAACTAATTGATATCCCTTCGTAAAAATGTTTACATCAAATATTTTATATATTCCTACGTGTATAGAAAATTTTTTGTTTTTTTTTTTAGCCTATACATTTATAATATTAAAAACGTCATTTTATACTTAAAAAAAAAAAAAAAAAATTGTTCTTTTTGAATAAAAATTCTTTCCCAAATTTTGTTTTTACAATATATATATATTATATAATTTTTTTTTATTTTATATATATAGACATACATATATATTCATACGTATTTGGCAAGATAGTCCGAATATTAGTTTTTGATTGTTTTCATAAATTAATTTTTTGAAGTTAGTCTATTTCAGTTCACTGCGGCAATATTTATTAACAGTTTTGGTGCAAAAATTTGAGTGAGCAATTTTTGATCCCAAATCTTGTTCTAATTATAGTTTTTTTTAGTTATATAGCGAATACTGTAGCGATTCGATTGATATGATTTTTATCTTTGAAGTTAGCCTAGTTGTGTTGTGGTGCAATAATTTTAATTTAGTGAGCAATTTTTGATCTAAAATCTTGCTCTAGTTAGATTTTTTGATTTGTATAGCGAATACTGTAACGATTCGATTGATATTTCTTTTCGTTTAGAAGTTAGCATATTCTTTACTGGGACAATATTTATTTACACTTGTGGTGCAACAATTTTATTTTAGTGAGCAATTTTTTATCCAAAATCTTGTTCTAGTTAGACTTTTTTAAATGTATAGCGAATACTGTATCGAATGTAACGATTCGATTGATGTTGTTACATTTTCGTTAAAAATATAAATAAAACCGATCATATGCATTACGTTTGTAAAAAGCTTTCTATGTGCTGACTCAATTAAAAAACTAGTTCAATGCTCATTATCATTATTTATCTTTTTCACTATATCTTTTGGAGTATAGAACTACTCCATTAGCTTAAATACTGTGTAGTTCTGATACTGTGAATCAGTATATCATTAATTATTATTTTCACAAATAGTTGAGTATTGTCTCCTGTTGCTTTTCTACTTAGAACCGCTGCACCATATATCATCTAGTAAATTTGAATTTTGTCTATCGGATTTGAGATCGTTATTGCATGTAGTTAATCAGTAATTTGGCTTTCTGGGCCTATAGCATACAGAATATATGTATTCAATACCCATAGTAAAACTAATTTACTTCTGATCACTCATTTTTTCAATTTTACCACATTCAAGGTGAGAGTATAGCACCTTTGTTCTGTACCACATATTCCATATATTTAATTTTCTTAAATTTTATATTTTAATTTTTTTATTTTATTTTGTTTTTGTATTTTTAAGATTTTCAATCATATATAATTTTTTTATATTTTATTTCTTTTATTCCACATTAAAAATTTCTTCAACAAAATGTGTTCAGTACTTGAGTAGTTTTTTTCGGTGACTCGCTTATTTTGCGGTGTTGTGTGAAAAAAAAAAAATATAAAATTTACTAATTTACTTTGACGCGATATGTTTTTTTTTTTTTTTATTATTATTTATTAATATTATTTAATAAATAAAATTCATATTAATTATAATAAAAATATGAATTTAACAACTAAATATTAAAAAAACAAAAATAATAATAAATAAAAAATGATTTTTTTAAAACGATTCAATTTTGAAAATCTGTAGAACTTTCCCAGACTAAATAGAGAAAATGAATAGAAAATTTTCCGAAAAGATATTAAAAGTCAAGTGACAATACTGTCACTTATCTTTTCAATACGAATAATTTTAGATTTTTACTATTTAACTGTATCTATTTTTAACCGTTATATAGACAATTAAAAAAAAAAAAAACAAAACAAAAAACAAAGATGAAACAGGTTCATAGCCAGCTGTTGTGACGTAGGAAACTAATTTGTTATTGTTTTATATTTAGAATTTTCTTATAAAAAAAAAAACAAAAATAAAATAAAATAAAAATAAAAAACATAATCACTATTTTGAACACCACAGTAAATTTACTGTCACACTTACTTCTCTAATATAATATACATATTTAGTTTAATTTAGACAATTAAAACGACATGTTCAGGTGTAACAATACAATTTTGTTTTTTTTTTTTTTAAATTTAAATAATTTATTTTTCTCTTTTTTATTATATTTTCAGTTGCTGCCATTAAATTAACAGTAAAAACAACAAAAAAAAAACCAGAACAATCAAAACAATTGTAAAATCAAATGAAGCAATCTGTAGCTAATTTTAAATTTTACAACTTGATTTTATTATTACAAAATAGCAAGTAGGAACAATAACAATAATAATAACAACAATAATAACAACAACAACAACAACAACTAGAACAATAGCAATTTTAAGTTCAACTACTACTACTAGTGTACAGTAAGAGAGCAGCAATTGCAACAATACTAGCAATTTTTTTTTTCTTTTTTTTTTTTTGTATTTAAAAAAGGGCTGAAAGGAATACAAAAAAAAAATTGTGCTCCCAAAAGGTAATTAAAACTATCAGATATTTTATTATTTCTTTTGTTTTAATTATAATTTAGGAAATAATATTCATAATAATGATCTATTTATTTATTATAGGTCAAAAATAAACATTTGGTGAAGGGAAAATTTATATTGTATGGTGCATTTTTGTTTTAATGGTGGATTCAAATGGTATACCTTCCGAATGAAATACGAAAGTAGAAATATTTAATTGTAAATAGAAATATGGAAGACTTTGATATAGATGAAATATTTGATAGATCACATCATGGTACTAACTGGATGTTACCGGCATTTGATCAACAAGGTGGGTATTTCTTTTGAAATTATATTATTATTTATTATTTTTATTATTATTATTATTATTATTATTATTACATATTATTATTATTATTGTTATTATTATTATTATTATTATTTATATTATTATTATTATTATTATTAATATTATTATTATTATTATTACTATTATTACATATTATTACATATTATTATTATTATTATTATTATTATTATTATTATTATTATTATTATTATTATTATTATTACTATTATTATTATTATTATTATTATTATTATTATTATTATTATTATTATTATTACTATTATTATTATTATTATTATTATTATTATTATTATTATTACATATTATTATTATTATTATTAATATTATTATTATTATTATTTTTATTATTGTTTTTATTATTATTATTAATATTATTATTATTATTATTATTATTATTATTACTATTATTATTATTACATATTATTATTATTATTATTAATATTATTATTATTATTACTATTATTACATATTATTACATATTATTATTATTATTATTATTATTATTATTATTATTATTATTATTATTATTATTATTATTATTATTATTATTATTATTATTATTATTATTATTACTATTATTATTATTATTATTATTATTATTATTATTATTATTATTATTATTATTACATATTATTATTATTATTATTAATATTATTATTATTATTATTTTTATTATTGTTTTTATTATTATTATTAATATTATTATTATTATTATTATTATTATTATTATTATTACTATTATTATTATTACATATTATTATTATTATTATTAATATTATTATTATTATTATTTTTATTATTGTTTTTATTATTATTATTAATATTATTATTATTATTATTATTATTATTATTATTTTTATTATTTTTATTATTATTATTGTTATTATTATTATTATTAAAATTATTATTAAAATTATTATTAATATTATTATTATTGTTATTGATATTATTATTATTACTATTATTATTATTTCAATTATTTAAGATATATTTTATACCTATGACAATTTACTTTGACTAATCTGAAATATTTTATAGTAATTATTATTTTGATAGTTCTATAGTAATCTATTAAAATTTACGGTCACTTTAAATATTTCAATTTAATTTACCAATATCAAGGAAAATATTTTAGACACAATATATATATATATATATATATAAACTTATAAATTTATTTAAATTATTATTATTAATAAAAAATCATTTAATTTTATTTTTCATAAAGATGCCATCTATCTATCATCATCACGGCAAATGCTCGAACCAATTATGGAAGAAACATCAGAAGATGAAGAAAGTTCAAGTTATAGCTATAATCAATATGAAAATGGTGCTTGGAGCTCAGAATCAGAGACTGGATCTGTGATTAGAATTGAATTAACAAATGGCAAGAATTTTTATTCTATTATATTTTTTATTTTCATAAAAAAACAAATAAAAAAAAATATCTAATTTATAATTTAAATTTTTTTTTTTTTTAGATCAAGATTCAATATCAGAAAGAGGACTTGCTTGCCCAGCAAAACGTGCTAGACATGATCTCGATTTAAATTTAACACTTAATCAACAACAAAATTCATCATCATCATCATCATCACAACAAATAAATAATCAATTATTACAAACACAAACAACACTACTACCGCCACCAGTATCAACAATAACATTAACAAATAGCTTTACTAATCCTAACCACATAAGTACGAATAATACGAATTTATCAATATCCTCATCATCATCATTATCATCATCAAATAATCATAATCATAATACATATACGATAAATGGTCTTATAGATAGTCCACAAAATATACGAAAATTTCAAATACGAAATACAAATACAAATAATAACAACGATTCATTAGCCATTGGATCATTATTAGATTCGCCAGTTGCTGACTTGCCAATATTTCGAAAACGTTTTGATGATTTTAATATACATTCAGATTCAGATAGTTTATCATATAATTCATTATCACGTTCATCATCTTTAATACAATTTGAATCATTAGAACGTCAATTACAAAATGATTTATCATCATCATCAATTGGATCATCACCTTCTCTATTAAGTTTTGATGCTACATCAGATAATAATAATAATTCAAGTAGTAATTTAAATCACAGAGGATCAAATGGAAGTTTAAAACGTTTTGAAAGTAGTGATAGTAGATTACATCAAACATATTATGATTTAGATAAAATAGATTTTGATAAAAATACACCAAGTTTATTATTTAGAACAAGTCGGGCATTAAGTGAAGAACATCAATCAAAAAGTGATTCAGAATCATCTAGTGATAATAGTATATTATCACATGAGGAAAGAATTTTAGTAAGACCAATAAATTCTTTAAATCAAACACCAATAAATTCATTAGATTGTAATAATGGTAGTATACGACGTAATAGTAATGTTAGTCGTACAAAAAGTTCAGCTGAAAATTTATCTGAAGATAGTGGTTATTGTGAACATTATCAACCATTAAGAACCAAATCAAAAAGTATACCTAGTTTTGAGAAATTTTGTGAAGAAGATGAATTTGAAAATCATAAAAGTTTAGAAAATATTCGTTATAATCCGTTATCATCATCAAGACGTAGTAGTGATAGTTCAACGGGTAGTGATGATGAAAGATCAAAACATTCCATAGCTGAAAATAATGAATGTAAAATAATGCTGAATTATGAGAAATTAGATTTAATAAATGAATCTAAATCTCAATTTAATAATGATATATATAATAATAATAATAATAATAATAATTGTATAAGCAATCATGATATAACAATAAATAATAAAGAGAATGGTCAACATTATAATATTAAAAATAGCAAATTGATTTCAACAAAAATATTAACAACAACAATAACAACAACAATAATAACACCAACAACATTAAAATATTCAACTGCATCATCAAAATTTCCTTTATCATCATCATCATCTTCAGCTTCCCCTATATCATCAAATTGTTCATCAGATGAAGATTATTGTATACAATCTGTTACTCTTAAAGTGCCAACAACAATAACAACAACAACAACAACAACAAAACATCATCAATACAATGAAAATAAACATGAAAATGCAAATGGTATTGTAAATTTAGCAAATAATGCGATTTTTAACAATACAAACAACAACAATAATAATGAATATGATTTTAATGATATAAATACACTTGCGCTACAATCGAAAAAATCATCTCATACTTCTTCTTTACAATATAGTAACAATAATGAATTGAAATACGCATGTCCAGAAAATACTTATACAAAAAAATCAGCATATTCAGCTGTTTCATCAATATCTCCATTCTATATAACAAAATCATCATCATCCACATCATCATCATCACCAACAACAACAACAACAACAACATCACAAATATCATCTGCGACGGCGTCTATAGATACATCACCTATGAATTCATATTTTCCAACAAATTCATCCAGTTTACCAGATGTTCGTGGCGAGTATAATTCTAATAAAGAATTCGATCCAAATTTAAATTATCGTCATCAATGTACGGACAATAATGCATATTATCCTAATAAAAATTTAATTAATAATTCTTTAAGTGAACATTATAATAATAATAGTAGTAGTATTAGTAGTAGTGAAAATAGAAATTATTGTGCAAGTGAATATAAGAGTAGTAGTGCTAATTGTAATCGTAATAATAGAGAATTTAATTACAACAATAATAATAATAATAATAATAATAAAAATAATAAATTTGATTCGATTGCAACAAAAAATACAATTTTTCGAATTGATTGTACAAGTCCTGATCCCATAAATGATTATGATACAATTATAATATTTGGAAAATCAAATAAAAATGATCAATTTTTGTATGATAGAAAAAGTTTAAGCTCAGATCAATTGGATAGGTGTATTGAAACAAAAACAGGATTAGAAAATTCATTATTAGGTGAGATTTGATTATTTTTAAAATTAAGACAAAAAAAAAAACGAAAACAAAAACAAAAAAAAATTAAAAGAAAATGTTTTTTTTTACACATTTTTTAATATGTTTTCTGGAAATAAATCGTTTTCAATTTTTTATTCAATTTTTCTATAAAACAAAATGGCTGGCTGGAAAATTATATTAATATTTGTTTTTTGTGTTTTCTTTTCATATTTTTTTTTTTTGTTCAAGGCAATTTAAAAATTTTCATTAAGGTTATATCGATATTGACCTGATATGAAAAATATTTTATCTAAATTTTTAAGAGCAGTTTAATTAAAAAAAAAAAATTCGTGCGTTTCCGTTTTTTTTTTTTGAAATTGTGGGAAAATGGAAAATTAAAATTTTCATGTTATTATATATATATACAATATTTTTTTTTATTGTATATATATATATACATTTTTTTTTTTATTTAATTTCTTTTTTTGGATAATTTCCAATTCTTTAGAAGTTCATATAAATCTATACATATACGCCATCTCATTTTTTTAATTTAAATTTTCGAAACAGTTAATGAATTGAAAAATCACTTTTTGTACATCACACTTCCTCATTAATACAAATTAATTTCGAAATATAAATAATTTGGGATTTTTTTGTAAAATTTAAAATTATGAAAATTATATTCTAAAAATGATTTAAATACAATATGGTCTAGTGATAAGTAAGAAGTGTGGGTTCTTAATTTAGATAAAAAACAAAAAAAAAAAAAACAGAAAACAAAAGTAAAATAAATTTGTAACAAAAATGGCGTTTTAAATAATTATAATATGTTTTTTATATTAAAATATTTTTATTAAGGTTGACATCTTGCAAAAATTAAAAAAAAAAAAAAAAAAAAAAAAAACAAGTAAAATATTTTTTTTTAAATTTATTTTTATTTCGAAATTTTGAAAATAGAATTTTACAATATTTTGTTTATAAAATGAAAAAGTGTTAAGAAAGTAGAAAGTTAATTTTTGGCCTTGGATGACGTTATTGACTTTCGGTTAAAAATTATTTTCTTTTATTTTTAATTTATTTCGTTTCTTCAAATTGAGGTTGGAAAATTGCAATGAGAAATTTCGAATATACTTTTTCGGAAAAAAAAATTTTAATTAGATTTTCAAATATATGTATATATTCAAATATATGTATATATGCAATGTATGTATAAATGTGTGCATATAAAAGTATTTAAATTTATTTGTAAATAACATTTTATAATTTTGTACATTCACAAATTTGATATCAGCATTTTTTTTTAAATTTAATATTGCTATACCAGAGATGTTAATATTATTAAAATTGTTTTGATTGTATGCCTGGTAGAGTAGTTTTTAATTCGATTGACGTATGATATCCCATCAATATAAAATAGAGCTCGTCAATCTCATCTTTGCTGGAATTTCGAAAACATTGTTTTTTAATGACACAAGCTTATTTTTCCTAAATAAAAAAACAGAACAAAAATATAGATTTTTAAATATGTATCAGAATTTTTTGTAATTTCGGAATAAAATTGGAGTTGCGGTAAACAGATTTTTTGTCGGATTTGAAGTCAAAATTTATTTTAATAATATATTTTTTATTATATTAAAAATTGATATTTTGAAAGCAACATTCACATGTACATAAGTAATTCTTCATTTACTGCTTGTAAATAATTTATTTATGATATTTATTATTTCATATTCAATATAACATCAAATATATTAGTAAAAATAAATCCGATTATCTATGCAATATAAAAAAAAATAGCTTAGTTGGAATTTGAAATCGACTTTTTGGGTTGTGATTAACCGCTTTTTGTTGTTGCTATTTTCTTTGGTTCAGAATCATAAAACACATAGTACATAAATGCTAAATACACACTTCCCATGTGATTTGGCTCTATTTAAGAGTAGTATATTTGTTTATTTTTATTTTATTTATTTTTAAAATTGTAAATATTTTTACAGTAATTTATATATTTTTAATATAATATTGAAATGTTTTAATTTAATTAAATATCAAGAATTTTGAAATAATATGTTATTCCAAGCCATATTCGTAGCTTTTTTTTTAAAAGTGTCCTTAACAAAATATTATAATATAACTATAGCTGATCCAAAGTCCACTAATAATATAAATACCTAAATTAATGGCATAAATTTGATTTAATTCATTTTATATTAAGAAAAAGTTTAAATTAATATTTGAATAGTTACAATGTTTTTTATTTATTTTTTATTTATTTATTATGCTCCATAAATTGTACAATTAGTTCTATTAAAACTATTTACTTAGATATAGATAATATATTATTATCTTTACTGCAGTTAATTTATATTTTTTTATTTTTTACTTACAAATTTAGTTTAGATATAATTTTTATTTGAATTAGTATAATTTTAAAGGAAAATGACTTAACGATAACTTAAACAGTAAAACCTACAAACTAAACTAGCATAATTTTTTTAACATATTTACTTACTTTTTAACTTTGACTTTGATTGTTGATTTTCTGTTAATAAAGGGATACAATTTTTTTTAATTAATTATGAAAAAAAAAAACAAAATTTAAATTTAATATTTAAATACAAATAATTATTTATAAAATGTTTTCAATTAATAATTTTTTTTGTTAATTTATTGTAACGCTTGTTGGTATGTACAATATTTCTGTACACATTGTGATCATATTTATTATGATAGCAAAAGCCAGACTTAATATGGAAATTGAACAATTTCGAATTGAAATGGCATATCACTTATAGAATTACTGGGATATATGGAATAGAAAGAGTAGAAAAGAGTACCTAAATTCCAATTTTTAGCTCTATAACACGTTTTGTTTTTTATAATATATTTGGTTGATGCTAGGACTTGTATGGCAGCTACCTGAACGAATCAGATTAATAAAAAAGGATTAAACATTATAACCTTCCTTTCTGTTCCAGTAATACGTACCATTGAAAATTTCATCCAAATTGATTGAGTATAGTTTTCGAGTTTATAAATAACAGACAAGCAGACAGATAGAAATTTAAAAAAATAATTTTTAAATATATACATACATATATATACTTTTTTTCATTCAAATTAAACATTTTTTCAAATAAATTGTTTAACAAAATGTTGAATTTGAATGGAAAATTGTTTAATTTGTTTGAAAAAATATTGAATTTGACTGCAAAAATAAAATGTTGGAAAGAAAAATTATTATAAATTTATATTGAAGCTATATTAAATAAATATATAAATGAATAAAAATAGCTTACAAAATAGTATATAGCTAAACATTTTATATTTTTCAATTAGGCAAATAATTATTGAATAATTTCAACCAATTATACAAGCAATTATTCTGTCTTGAATTGCTTATTTTTAAAAGTGTCAAACAGAAGTTCAATTTGTATTTGCGTATTGTATTTATATGAATATGAATGTCTATCATTCTATTTAGAATAATATTCAGCCGTACCGGTGATTTCGATCGAATAAAAATCGAGTACTCGATCGTAAATTTTCAACCGGCGAATTCGACTTAAAAAAAATTCGAATATTTTTGATTGAAAATTTTCTCGTTCAAAATTAGCTATTTTAATTTATTTTTTTTTATGCGTATGTGTATTTTAATAATTTATTTCTAAAACAGCAATCGAAATTTATTGTTTTAGTATTTGCAATATTAAAGTCATTACATTTCGTTATATTTCAATGAGTACAAAATTACTTTTTCGATCGAATTCACCGTTAAGAAATTCTCATCGAATTGAATCGAGAAATTTGAATAATTTTATATCGAATCGAATTCACCGGTACGGCTGATTGATTATGCTTTATATAAAATTGTTAATAAATTTAAAGGCTGTCATATATATTTCATCAATATCTCAACATATATTGACAACAAATACATCGCAGTATTGACATCACATACAATATTTATTGTCAAATCGTCAATATTTCAAAAAAGTACTTTTTAATATCTACATGTATATAAATTACTATATAACAGTGGTAGTGGCTACCAGCATGCATCAGCAACCAAATCAGTGACGTCTCTACGTCTCTATTGCTATACATATATAATCAGTTTAGTAAAACTCAATTTTGATAAAATTATGTATGTTTATACGGGTAGAAAAGTGGTAGAAATCTACTAAAAATTCTGGTAGATTTTTGACGTTTAAATTTTTTTTCTGGGAATATGTCAGTGTCAAAATATTTTTATTATTTTTTATTCACAAAAAATAAGGAAATTGTTGTTGACAACGTAATTTTCGGATCGAATATTAATCAAATAAAATAATATAAATTATACAAATAATAATAATGTTGAATTGACACTATCTATCCATCTTGATATTTCAATGATCTGACAGTGACAATGGCAGAAATCTACCAGTTTTTTTTTACGTATAAACATGATGATAGATTTCTGCGCGGTAGATTTCTGTCTCGTATAAACATGGGCATTAGAATTATTTTTTAAGTTTTCACTAGTTCCATACATATATTGACAATTAGTACATGACAGTATTGACATCACATACAATATTTATTGTCAAATCGTCAATATTTCAAATAGATTTAATTTTTTAATTCCTATATGTATGTATAAATTGCTATATAATAGTAGTAATGGCTGCCGGCATATATATCAACATCCTGGCAACGTTGGCGGTCCGCGATATTGCTATACATTTAGGTACCTATTACACATCAATCTTTTTGTCCATATATTGACAATATATTGATGACCCATGACACATCAATCATACACTCGTTAATCTTTTTATCCATTTTGCAAGGACATACAGTGGAAGTGTTCTGAATATATATATTGATAATTTCGAAACATATATCAATATTGAAAATATAATTTCTGATGGAATGTTTTTGACTTCAGTTTAAATTGAATTTTTAAAGTAAATATTTTGTATAAAAAACAACAAATTATTTTTTTGCACATTTGAATAATAACATCAATTATTTTTTTACAATAATTACTATAATTATTAAATTTAATATAAAAATTATTCTTTTTAGAATTACATTACAAATTAATATTATAACCTTATCTGAACATTCCCCAAAAAGCCATTTTTTTACCTACGCCGATTTTGACAGCATGATTGATGAGAATAGAACCACCATCAATCATTTCTCATCAATCAACGGTCAATCAACGGTCAATGATTGACAATATATTGACCAATAATAGACCATTGATTGATGTGTAATAGGGCCCTTACATAATATATAGATCATATTAGTGAAACTCAATTTTTACACAATTAGAATTATTTTTTAAATTGTCACTAGTTCCTTCTAATTGTTTAAAACTAGTGCCAATATTGAAAAACTCATGTTTTTTTTTCAATATCTACCATTTATAATTTTGATTTCTATTTATATTATATTATATATATATATATATAGTATCAATAATATAATATATATAGTATGTTTATAATATTATACAGGGTGGTCCGGTTTTCAGAAAAAAGTTTTTAAGGGGATGATTCTTTGGAGTATTTTAAGAAAAAAATTGTTCTAGAAGAGGGGTCTATCTTTAAATTTACCAGGGCTACAGAGGGTTAAAGAAAATCGGATTAGAAAAAATATGTCTAAAGAATATCAACTACAGCTCAGAAGAAATTGAAACTAGAGCAACATCTTCTTCATAGGTTTTTTTTAGAATTAATACACCTAATAAACGGTGGTATATGTTGAATGAGTATCAGACTTACCGTTTTTGAATAACAACTGCATAAACTTAAAATTTTGCTTTTAAAAACTGAAAATTTTGTAAAAAACGTTGATTATCTCGAAAAAAATCGCTAATTTTTTTTTTTTTTTTTTTAATTGTGTTGATGCGCTACATTATCTCCTACAACTTTTTCATATACAACTTTCATATCAGACTTGCCGTTTTTCATGTAAAGTCATATAAAATTTCATTGGCTCTAATTTCAATAATTTTAACTAATTTTGACTAAAAAATAAAATTGTTACAATATTCAACTGTCAGTTATTATTTTTCTTTCTAAAACATGGGTTACCCAAATCCGTTCCTATACCGTTAATTAGTTGTATTAATTCTAAAAAAAAGCTATGAAGAAGTGGTTGCTCTAGTTTCAATTTCTTCTGAGCTGTAGTTGATATTCTTTAGACATATTTTTTCTAATCCGATTTTTTTTTAACCCTCTAAAGCCCAGGTAAATTTAAAGATAGACCACTCTTCTAGAACAATTTTTTTCTTAAAATACTCCAAGGAATCACCCCTTAAAAACTTTTTGCTCTAAACCAGACCACCCTGTATATATAATATTAATATACTGTCAGATTAATGCTTAGAGCAAGCACATCATACGTCTATTACTAGTTTACTACATTTGATATAGACATCCAGTAGGGCTGGTAAACTGATATGCAGATACATGCTGTTCAGTAGAACTGTCAAAATCATAATGTAATACATATATGTAAATAACTATATACATTAATTAAAAATACTTTAAACAATTAGGCCGAATTAGTAAATATCAACGCAAAAAAAGTAAGAATTGTTAGTTATTAGTTAGTGTTAGCTTATACGTACATTATAACATAATCGTTTTCGTAATCATAATATTGACATATATTTATTGTCAAATCGTCGTCAATATTTCAAATACATTTCACAGTATGTTTTTTAATTTCTACATTATATAAATTGCTATATAATAGTAGTAGTGGCTGCCGGCTTGTATCGATACCCTCAGACCATTCACGTCTCCACTATATTGCTATATATAATCTGTTTAGTCTTTTAAAATTAAAATTATACAGTTAAAACACTCAGTTGTCGATCACAAAGCATTCTAGTGATTGGGTCGAATCTACTCTACAATATTAGGATATAACCGTACTAATTTTTAGCTCACATAACAAATTAGTTTTACATAAAATTTGAATCATTTGAATTCATATTTCAAATACTATACATATTAAAATTTTCATCTTTGATGATGAAATATGAGCATTTCTTAAAACATCCTAAAACGTTATGGTGGTAATTGCAAAAATTCAGATTATAGACTCATATAATATATAGGACCTTTTAATTTTAATTTCATTTTTATAATTCAATCAATTCAAAGCGATTGTCAATAATTCAAGCCAATATATTTTTTTTTTCAATTTTCTACCATAGGAAAAATCTGTACTATTGGGACATGATATTACAGAAATCTACTCCTTTGAAGATAAATTTGAATTAGAACACTCTCAGTATTTTAATATAATAAAAAATATTTAAATTATTATAATTTATTATTGAATATAATTCAAATTATACACAATGGTAATTTACAAGCACTATAGCTACCAGGGCTATCGGCTTTTTTACATTTCAATTTTGGTATAACTAAATTCATAATTATATTTAATTATATTATATAATAATATATTTAAAATAATATTTCCAAAATATTTTATGGAAACTAAATTTCAGCAGCTTCTTTCATAACTAAAAACTAAAACAATTTTTGTTTTTCTTTAAATTTTGCAAAATTCTATTTTTATACAATTTGAAATTTAACAGATTTAGACAGAGAGTCCAGAGGTCAAGTCTATTCTTAATTTAAATTACAATTGAAATTTAAAAACTAAAACCATAAAAAATCTAATTGAATTTTGGAAAAAATATCTACCAAAAAAAAAACAAAACAAAAACAACAATCTTTTATAAACAAAATCACAAATGGTTTTGTATTGAAGTATGTTACCAGGCAAGGCTGGCTGGCCTGTAAATTTGCAATTTTCTTTAAACATTTTGATTTTTATTTTGCTTTTATAAAAAAATACGTACCTACACTCATACCATTTATTTCGTACATACAAATAATATTATAAATACTAAATTATATGCCCGTCTGTTTATTTTCATTTTTATTTTTGGATTCGTATATAAATTATTGTAAAACTGGAAAAACAAAACTTTATTTTTCATTAAAATGTTTATAATTACAAAAGTTTAAGATAAAAAAAAGAATTAAAATAGAAAAAAAAAAATAAAAAAAAAATATACTTAAATGTTAAGACAATAAATTTAATTTAATAAAACACTTACTAAACATTGTTATTTTAACAGAATTCTAAATTACTCTGTAAAAAAAATTTTATGGTATATATTTAAATATATTATAATTCAATTAGAATAATGTCCAGTTGATTTTAAACTTTGAATAATCAATCACGTAAAACGGTTTTATAGTGTTGAAGTTGAGATGTGGTACTTGTTCTGCAAAAATATATGTAATAATAATCAACGTTAACGTTGTGGTTTGAAATAGATACATTTTATAGTGCTTTAATTCCGTACTGGATCAAAATAAATTGTTATTATTACATTAATTAAAAATTCATTGCGAAATTAATGCTATCCCCAACACCTTAAGATTGAGCATTACATTCTATTGAATTATGAAAACACTAGGAACAGATTTTAATTGTATAAAAAGTATATCATATATAGTAATCAACAATTTCAGTCTGATTTATAATCGCCATTCATTTGTTATCGGTTCTCAATGAATTTTCTCTAATAAATGGTAGAGATTTAAAAAAAATTTCAATATTAGAATTATTTCCACAATTAGAAGGAACTAGTGACAATTTTTAAAAATAATTCTAATTGTGTAAAAAGTTGAGTTTCACTAAACTGATTATATTTAACAATATCGTGGACATCAACGGTCTCAGGGTGTTGATACATGTCGGCTGCAGCCATTACTCCTTGCTATTATATATCAATTTATACAATTTAGAAATTAAAAAACTTACTGTCAGACATAATAACCCTATATTTTGTATCTTCAGACCTGCATTTAAATATTTTTTTGCTTGATCTATATTTTTCATAATTAATTTAACATGTCTAAATTGAACCAATTAAATTATTTAGGTTCTAATTTTAATTATGTAATTATATTTACGTCATAGTAGAGCCCATTATAAATTTGTGGGCATATTAATGTTGTCCTCATTAAATATTTTTTAATTTCAATAACATTCTAAACGTAAAAAAAACATATATATATATATATAAATAAATTATAGTGAAAATTACATTTAATTAAAAATATTTAAACTAAATTCTAATATCCTTGTACATAATACAATATTGTAATGCTTAAAGTAGATATAGAAAATATTTTTAGATTTATTCTAGCCAGTTCAAATTAAAACAAAACATCATTTAAAATAAATTATTTATATAAAAACTATTCTAAATAATACTATATTAAATATTTTAAATTGTATTTTATTTTTTTTTTTTAAATAGATGACAAGTACTTAACAGAAACATCTAGTGTACCAAAGGATTTAAATTTACTTGGTAGTGATACTCAAAATAATGATTACAACAATTACTCACAAAAAAGTAATAACAGGAAAAATCATAACAATAATAATAATAAAATTGACAACGAAACTGCCATAGAACAATTATCATCAAATTCAAAACAATTTTACTTACATCATCAAAATAGTAGTAGTGGTTATGAAAGTTTAACATATTGCAGTCAAGATAGTAATTGTTATGGTAATAATAGTTCATACAACAGTGATACCGATAACATTGATGCTAGTGAATTATCATCAAGTTGGAATGATACAACTGTCTTGAAAAGGGGAAACAATAATAGTGCTAATGAAAAGAGAGCATTATTTGCTCAAAAAAAAGCAAACAGTAGTGGTGATGGTGATAGTACTATTAATAGTAACAGTAACAGTGTTATTACATTAAAAAACAACAATAATAATAATATACAAAAACGACATAGTGGTGAATTTAATGATTTCAATAGTAACACAAAATCACTTAACAGTGGTCTAAATTATATGAATGCAAGTTATCAAGATTTAACATTATTAGATTATTCTGGTAGTAGAAATCGTAACAGTAGCCCTTCAACTATGGATAATTCAAATTTTAAAAGAAGTTCAAGGGAAATAATTTCAAATAAAAGAAATTCATTGAATGGCAGTAATAATGAAGTGAGCAAAGGAAATTTCTTATTAGATGAAATTTCAGAACATTTTGATAAAAATTTATCCATAATATCAGATCGTCGTGAAGATAGTGATCAATTGAAAGAATTTTTAGATTCAGAAAAATTATCATTTTCTGAAGAAAAACCATCTATACCAGTACGTGTTAATAGATTGAGCAGAGAAATTGTAATTGAGAATCATCCACAAATAGAAATAACAAAACCATCAATTAAAAAACCACCAAGAAGAAATTTAAAATCTCATCAACATCAACAAAAACAATTGAAAACATTTGATGTAGATCCATCAATTATGAAAACATCATATGCTGAGAGTCTGGAAAGATGTAATTTTGATCCAAAAGAAATTTCATCACAAGATCTTACAGAAGCAATAAATCGTAGTCGCAGTCCAATTCATTCAACACCAATAAAACGTGGTTTTGTAGCCAGTACACCAAATTTACATGCTTTTAAAGTTGATAAGGTTGCAGATGATTTTGATGATTTGAAAATATCATCAGCATCAAATTCAATGCAAAGATTGCCACAAGATAAAAAACTTGGAATTCTTGTAGCATCCGGTTCAAAACAATCTTTGGGTAAAAGTGTTAATTTTTGTCCCGTAGTTTCTGAATATAGTTGGCGTGAACGTTCCGAATCATCATCTTATGATCCCGATTCACTCGAAGAAGTTAATGATCCAATACTTTTTGCTAATACTGTTGCCAATGAAAAATACAATTGTGGTGGCAGTAATATTGATGTAGTTGATGGCGATATTTCGAATTCGAATTCGAATTGTGTTAATATTAGTGATAATACTAATAAAAAAATTCTCAGAGAAACTAATTTTGAATGGAATGCAGGAAAAGCAGAACAAAAATCAATTTTAACAACAGCAACAACAGCAGGTGATCGCAATCATCATAATCTCAATCAATATCAACAAAATATAGAGAAACCACAAAAAGTGATCGCAACGATAATAAACAATAATAAAAACAATAATATTATTGTTGCTACAACAACACCACAACAAAAAACTACAAATAATAATACAGTAATTGTTGTGAATAATAATGTTGCTGCTGCTGCTGCTATTACTGAATCGATTATTTCTGCTGATGCCTCTGCTATTGAAGAAAATTTTAAAACAAGTTTTAGTAAGAAAACGAATGCGAATGAGATAAGTAAATTTGGTGAAGGTGTTTTTAAAGAAAATAACGGTAACGAAATTGTTACAGTAAATTTATTTAATAATAATAATAATACAAAAAATTTAATCGGTGGTGTTAGTAGTGATATTGATGATAAAATTGATAAAAATAATACAAGCTCCATAAATAATAATAATAATAATAATAAAAATATACAACAACAAAAAATTAATAAAAATTCGATAAATATGTTAGAAATGGAGCAAAATAATGTGAATGTAATATGTGTACCATCAATACAAAATGGTATTAAATTAAATGATGACCAAAATATTGAAAATAATATTAGAAATATAACAAAAAATTTAATACAAAGTGAAAAAATAACAAATAATAATAATCATCATAATAGTAATTATAATGGTACAACTAATAATGGTACCACAAATAATTCAACAATAACAACAACAGTAAAAACAACCAAAATAATAACAACACCAACTAAAAAAATTCAAAATTCAACAAAATCAAATAGTTTGCCATCAACAAAAACTTATAGTTCAGCTGGTAATTCACCAAAATCACAATCTGTTGCTGTTCATCCTAATTTAACAACAACAGTACCATTAAATCAGGCCAATCAAACAAATGAATTATTAAATTCAAAATTTAAAGGAAAATCTGATGATAAAAATAAATCATTTTTATCAAGATTTGCTGGTAATTTTAGATTTTCATTAAGGAGAAAACCTAAAAAAACTTTACCAAATGAACCAATGCCAACATCTGTAACAGAACAACAACAAACATTGGCAAAAAATAATCGTAATATATTTGGTGGTTCTAAAAAGAAATCAATTGCTGATGGTGCTGTTAAATCAAAAATAAATCAAAATTCAAATTCATCATCAAAATCATCTAGTTCTCGTGATTCACGTGAATCACCAGATTTTATTTATATACCATTAAAAGGACCAATTCCATCACATCATAATCATAATAATAATAATAATATTGATACTGAACAGATATTTAATACAGAACAAAATATTGAAATTGTTGATAATAATTTACAAAATATATCTGGTAATAATAATATAAATAATAACAATAATATTCAACAACAACAACAGCAACAACAACAACAACAACAAAATAATCGTAATTCTGATATAGAAAATAACCACATGTTGAATCAAGTTACTGGTAAACCACCATTACCAAAACAACCACCTCGTGTTATTATTGGTGAAAAAGGTTTAATAAATCAACAACAACAACAACAACAACAATATCACCAACAAAACAATAACAATAATATACAAAATAATAAAATGAATACTGAAGATAAATTACTATCAATGCATAATAAACAGTGCGCAGGATCATATAATGCGCAATACAACGGCGAATTCAATAGACGTGAAATTGTACGTTCTCAATCACAGCCTAGAGATGGTGATACATCATTATATATGAAAAATGTTGGTAACATTCTTGGTAAATTTTTAGATCATGAACGTTATTTTTATTCAAGTGATAATCAGTTTCATCAGACTATGAACGGTAACGGTTCGTATAATCATAATCATAATAATAATAATAATAATAATAAAATGAATATCGGTGACGGCGGTATACAAATACAAAACGGTTGCAATAAATTACCGCAACAAAACGGTAAAAATAATAATATAAAAAATAATAATTATAATAATAATAATAATGGTACTGGTGGTAATTATAATAATGATTATATTCCACCACCAACACAATTTACCGATGAAAAACCACCAAGTGGTAAAATACGTAAAAGTTCTGGTACCGGTACCGGACCTGGAGGTGGTGGTGGTGGTGGTGGTTGTGGTAGTGTTTCAAATAATAAAAATAAAATCGGTTTAATTGAAACAAATTTGGATACACATGAAACGGTTATATCGGGTAAGACACAAAGTCTTATGGAATTAGGACCAAATCATAGCACAAGGAATTATAAAAATCATACAAATATTGTTCTTAGACAACAAAATGATCGAATTGATGACGATGATGATGATGATGATATTGATGGTAATAATCATCATCATCATCATGGTAGTATTAGGAGACCACATAAATCAATGGAATTTTTATTGGATAAAGAAAATCAAAAAAATGCTGCGGTAAGTTAAATTTGTTAAAAAAAAAAAAAAAAAATTAAATTTTCACCGTAGTTAAATTTTTTTGATGAAAAAGAAAATAAAAAAAAATAAAAAATTTATTAAATTAATTTTTTAGTGTCCTTTTCCAATTTTTATTAGTATTTTTTTATTTTTGCAATGAACTGAATTAAATTTAAGAATGTATCTTTCAGATCTTTTTAAAATCATATAAAATGAATTTTTGAATATTAGGTACTTAAATTAAAATTAAGTTAAATCAAATTTTGTTATTTTAACTTTGTAGAAAGTTCATTTTTGTTCAAATTTTTTATTTTTCTTATTTAATTAATAACAGGGATACAAAAGAGTTCTAATGAAATTTCAAGAAGACGAAACTTCCGTTTGAATTGGGGTAGAAAAAATTAAAAAAAAAAAACGAATGATTTTTACGTTGAAATATTTTTTTTTTTGTATAGAAAAGATGAATTTTATTTTAAGTAGTTAGTCTCAAGAAAACTGAATTAGAAAAGAAATATTTAATTTGTCATTTTAAAGATGAACTATGCTTGTCGAGACTCATATAATGCATTGTAAAGGATAAAAATAATTGAAATCAATGAAAATATTTATACTGAGGGTTTTTTAAGAATGTATTTAACTACTTACCTATATATTAAATATAACTGTAATATTCAAAATCAATGTAATCATAATTTTGATAATATATAACTATTTAATCACTTAACTACTTATTTACTTAATTTGGTTAGAATTTTATTAATTACAGTTTTGAATATTAACTCTGGTGTCTTATAACTAT
Source organism: Argyra leucocephala (assembly GCA_963942445.1). Taxonomy (NCBI): domain Eukaryota; kingdom Metazoa; phylum Arthropoda; class Insecta; order Diptera; family Dolichopodidae; genus Argyra; species Argyra leucocephala. The sequence goes on along the minus strand of OZ012680.1, from coordinate 127,724,701 downwards.
TTTGAATTATATTTAAATATTTTTGTTAAAAATTTGAATTATTGTCAAATATAAAACAAATAAAAACATTAATTGGAAATTATTTTGTTAATTATTGTTTAATTTATATACACTTAACTACTAAAAATTAAAATATTTAAACTAATATTCCATCTCAAAACAGTTTACAAAACAAACCAACTTTTAAATACTTAGATCTGGCATTGATATATCAAGAGTGATAACAAACATTAAGAGCTCATTCACTAGTAGAAAGTCATGTTCATTGTCACAGCTGCAATGATGTATAGGAGAAAAATGCTTTTGAACACTTCATTGACCGACCTATGTTCAGAGTCAAATACTGAACTCTATGCAAATCATATCTAATATAATTACTTAGGCTACTCGAATCTTGGTAACTAACAATGTAAAAATAAATGTTTAATATCTGTCCCAGAAGCAATTAACTATTAATAATTATCTATTCAGAACACTTGTTTTGTCATAGTTAACCGATATATTATGTTAGAGTCAAATACCGAACTCTATGGAAAATTTTTCCAACATACTTTTAGTTCATTCCAGTCCTATAGCATTGAAAATTGAAAAAATAAAAGTTTAATACTTACCAGAAGCAATTATCTAGTAATAATTATCTTTCTAGAAAACTTGTTTTATCACAGTTAATCGACCTATATTAGAGTAAAATACCGAACTTTATAAGCAAAATTTTTCCAACATACTTTTAGATTACTCAAGGCCTAGTTATTGCATTAAAATTTGAAAAATACATTTTTAATATCTATCCAGAAGAATTTAGTACACATTATCTATCCAGAACAGTTGCTTTGTCATTGCTAACAGACATATGTTAGAATCAAATACCGAATTCTAGGTACACATTTTTCGAAAATACGATTCGATTGATCGTGTGGTATCAAAAATTTAAATATAATTGATTAATATCTATCTAAAATCAGCTACTAAGAATATATATTTTATAATATTTATTAAAACAGTATTTTTACATAATTAATTAAATGATTGCCTTGAAAAAAAGCCCAAGAGTGCGTTATAATTAATTATAATACTTTCCATTGCAACAATATATTACTTTAAATAGTTTTTGACAAACAAAAACAAAATTAATAAAATTGAAATTCAAGTACAATATAAAGTTGTTAACATTAAAACAACAACAGCTTCTAGCTATAGAATAAAGTTATAGAATAACTTGTTTTATATTATTGTAGCATACTATAGACGTAACTATAGATTCTGTTTTAATTGTTATTTTATTTAGACTTTAAACGACTAACTAGTATATTCGGTGATAAAATTTGGTTAATTTAGACGTAATAAAATCATAACAATATTATTTTTTAGATAACTAATTATTGCCTCCATCTTCCAAACTATCAAATCTATCCTAATATCTATCTACCATCTAAAACCTATCAAACTATCAAAACATCTCTTAAACAGTTTTATTTAAACAATTCAACTCCACCAATCCGACTGTGCAAAATAATATTGCATAATGATGAAACACCTTGTACATTTGTATAGCTGTTCACAGTAAGCACTTAACTATAACTAACTAACTAAGTAAATACTTAATTTGTTTTCTAATAGATAACTAACTAAGTACTTAATTAAAAGTATTAAAAAATAAATGTCATATGTGTATAACTATATATATATATATATATATATGTATGTAATTTAAATACATAAATATAATTTTTCTAACACATAATATTTTTGAGAACAAGAATTTAAAAACAAAAAAATATTCAAATGAATCATTAAAACAATTAACAGCTCTTAACAAAATTTATGTGTGCTGTGCATATATGTATTAAAAAATCAAATCAAAACAAAATATAATTTTTCTAAAAAAATTAATTTTTATTTTTAACTATGCTTATTCATCATTATTATTATTTAACACTTTTACTCAGATAAAATATTTTATTTTTTTAAAAAAAACTAATAAAAACCACAAATATTTAAAAATATTATTTTAAAAACAAAAATACTCTAAAAAAGTATATTATGTCAAATATTTTCGCAAAAAAATAACATTAATTTTTTAAGACAATAAAAGAATTGTGTCCAACCCATTTAAATTAAAAGAAATGACAAATAAAAAAAAAAAAAAAAACAAAATATTGCAATCCTTGAACTTGAACAAAAATTATAATTTATTGAAATTTTTATTTTCTAAAATTTTATCTTTCATCTTTTCTATATAACGTAACTAAAACAAATTTTTGAATTTTCCATTCTATTTTGTTAAATTTTTGACATTCAATTTAAATATTTGTTAAAATCACGCGATTTTTAAAATTATATCAACTGACTAGTTATACAAATAAATCTGTAAATTTTTTTAGTTCAACTTACCAATGAATATATACACGAAGACTATGAGAATACGAACATTAACTAGTTAGTTAAGTACCTAGTTATATTTATTTAAACTTGATTAACTATATTTAAAAAATCATTGTTAGTTAGTAAGTATAGTGTTGTGCTTACTGATTTAACCAGCTTATAAATTTTGTTTAATAATTAGTTATATATAACTATACATATATATACATACTTACATATTTAAAAAAAAGTATTGTTATATATATATATATATATATATATATATATATATATCCAAAGTTATCAACTTTCTAACAAATATTGCACACTACTTATAACTAACTATAATATACATATATATATACAAATTCTGGTATTTTAACTATATAAAACAGAATTTTCCAATCTCAAAAATCTTAATCCCAAGTTAAGTAAAAGTGCATTATTAGGCATAATTTGGTATATTGTATAAGTACTTAGGTTTATTAGATATAGCATTTTTTACTGTCATTAGTAATATTTTCATTACTTAGCTGTAATTAGTTGTCAAAGTCATAAATTTTTTTATATCAATTCTATAATCTAATACACCATATAGGTCTGTTCAAGTATGCAGTAGTTTGAGAACAGTAACTGTCGCACAGAATTATTTTGAACAAGTAACGTAAATGTACCAATTTCCGCCCCCTTAAGGAATAAATTTGAAATATAAAGTGTGAAAGTATTGTATTTACAGAAAAAGCGTTTGGACGGCATAATGTACTAGGGCGGTGATAGGTACATTTACGTTAGTTACAATTAAATGTCAAAAACTTTATTTTTGTTATTAAACGATAACAAAATGTTGTTTTAAAAAATTATTTACAAGCTTAAAAGCGATCGAATATAGAATTTAGCTTTGTTAATATTTTCTAAACTCAAATATTATTGGTTTTATTAATGTAAAACATAGCTGGATAAGTACTTGTGTATTAATTTGACAGCTTTCTTATAAGCGACATTTATGTTGCACCCCTATTACACATCAATGTTTTCATCAATAGTTACTTGTCAATATATTGGTGAGAAATTAATTGATGATATACTTCCCTAGTAGCCAAAAGTTACAAAAAGTTGACAATATATTGACAAATATTTGGTGAGTTGTCGACAAAATTTTTGTTACAATTTTTGTTGAAAAAAGATCGGTAGGGTTGACCCCAGTTGACTCACAGTTTATATGACAATTTTGTCAACAATGTTGTCAACATTTTGTTGATAATTTGTCGACAATTTGTGAATAATTTGTCATTATTTTGTGGGTAACTTTGTAAGCAATTTGTGAATTATTTATGTCATCAATTTGTGGACAGTTTTTTCAGTAATTTAAAAGGATTTTTAATAATAAAAACAATTTGTTTTTTATATATATATATATATATATATATATATATTACATTTTTTATTCTATCTATAATTTATTCTATGAAAACAATTAAAAAACCAGTTCTATTACAATTGTGTTTTAATTACAAAATTCATTCATATTTTTAAATTAACTTTGTTGTGTTTTTCAAAATACAAAATGTCAAAACAATACCGATTCGCAAAAGTGTTGAATAGAATATTATTATGTAACTATATAAATATAAATAAAAAATGTACAAACCCTGTCAACCAATCGTCACATATTGTTGACCAAAAATTGTCATGACAAATATTTGTCAACATTTTGTCGAAAAAATGTCAGTGGGTCCACAATTTTGTAACAAATTTTGTCGACAAATTTCCATCATAATTTTGACAACAAAATGTGCCTACAATTTTCTGACAATATGTTGACAAAAACTTGTCATCATGACAATTTTTGGTTACTGGGGTTAGTACTATTCGCATAAATTTTCCATCAATTCTTCAGTGTCAAAATCAGCTGATTTAAAAAAAAAATGACTTATTTTTGCTCTTACTCCTAAAAATAATAATTTTTATATTAATTTTAATAGTTAATTACATAGTTATAAAAATTATAGTAATAAAACAATTGATGTATACTTACGAACGTGCACAAAAATAATTTGTTGTTTTTTATACCCAACTTAAGTACTGACTTTCAAAATTCAATTTATACTGAAGTGAAAAACATTCGTCCAAAAATTATATTCTCAATATTCATATAAGTAGTTAAGTAGTTAAGTAGTTTCGAAATTATTAATAGTTATATTAATTCAGAACACTTCCACAATATGTCATTGCAAAATGTCAAAAAATGAATATAAAATTTGATGAGTTCAATTACAAACTAAATAACTATAGCTAACTATTTAGTTTGTGGCTCAACATTCGTGTGTAATAGCTCTTTACTTTAAATTGTCAATATCTTATGGACAATTAAATTGATGAGAACATTGTTGTGTAATAGGGGTGTAACCTTCCTAAAGGTATCAATTCTACTCTATATAGTTAATATTATGAACAGAAAATAGAATACAACCTTACAGGCTTAAAATAACTGTAATACAAAACAAAAAATGATTTTTTTTTACTAGAGATCGATTTCTATTGCAAATTAGAACCGTTACCGTTTACTGAACAGACCTCTATATTATGTATTACTTACTTCTTCAACCCAACTAAATATATGATGTATGTTTAGCTTTACCATTATATAAATTTAAAGATACTTAATGTTGGCTTATTGTCTTAAAACTTCACTGTCACATTATTTTAAACATATATATAAAATCTAATATGTATAACCTTCTACAATGTTAGCGTTGATCATACTGAAGCTGCGTATTTGTGAACATAACGCTGAATGCTGAATGAATGTTGAATGTATTGCATTGAAATATTTATCTTTTGGGTGGTTTGTTGTTTTTATCTTTACTGAAATATAATATAAGACAATGTCAGAATTGTAGATTGAATTAATAAAAATGCTGTCGATGAACGATTTTAAAATTAAAATTACAAGACAACACCATCGTTTATGAAATAATCTTAGCTGTATTTGTTAACAGTTCGAATATATTTTCATGTATATTATGTAGTTATCGATTGTTGCATTTTCTTTGTTTAAAGAGTTTATTTACAGTTAACAGTTATTTAACAGTTTTAACAATTTTTTTTAGGTTATTTTCATTAACTATATACTAATTTACTATTCTTATTTAACACGTATATTAATTAAGTGCTCGCATTAAAATAAATTTGATAGAATTTTTATACTCAATTACTTTGTGTAAGTAGTTAAGTATTTAAAATGTAGTTAGTTATTATTATTCTGAACATATACTCAAATTCCTGCCAAAAATACATATATTCAAACATCAAAGAACAATATTGGCATCAGACAAATTGTCTTACTGTCAATTTGATTAATAGAATTGTTAATTTTTAAATTCTATCCATTTATTATTGTGTTCATAATATGAAGTATATTGACACATTCTGTGTAATTAATTAATTAAAAATTCCAAAGAAAAATAAATAAACATTTCCGGATCTGAAAAAATTATTCTTATTAGTTACAAACTGAAAATGATTTTCAATATGCTTAAGTTGTATGAATGTATAATGTTCTATATCAATATTATATACTGTAAATATGTATTCTCTATGAAATTTTTATACATATATTATTTACTTATATCATATGAGTTAATTAAAGAATTTATTTGATTTATTAAATATATATATATATATATATATATATATTCACTTAAACAATTTAATATAAAATATGTTTATAGATTAACATATGACTTAATCAAGGATGAAATGGAACATATTTTAATGAAAAACGAAAATAATAAAATAAAAGAAAATTAGGTAAAACGCTTTTAATTTATTGAGATACAAATCGTTCCAATTTTAAATGACAAAAAGAAAAACAAACAAAAAATTAGGTAAATCGAATTTAAGGTGTAACGTATGTGTATATCAATCGACAATATTTTAAAAAATATAAGTATATAGTTATATATATATATATAGTTATGTAACGTCTGAGGTAAAATTAGAAGTTATATAAAGAAGGTGTTATAATTAAGGTAAGTGGCTCTAATATTGACAGTGTATGTAATACTGACATAATATGTCAATATTTTCATTTATTAAGATAATTGAATAGATAATTGAATATAAATAACTGATACTTAATTGAATATAAAAAAAAAATTGTTTTTGTTTTAATAATTAAATTCAAATATTCAAGAAAAAAATCAAAATCAATACAGACTCGGTGTAAAAAATTAAAAAAATAGGAATTTTAATGTTGTCGTGGTAATATCTGTTATTGCCTCAAATTTATGTTTAAATTTTAAAATTTCGTTTTTGTGTAATATTTGCTATGTTGTTATAAATTAATGACATACTTACTTGACCTAAGTATTTTATAATAATTTAAAGCTCAAATTTTTGAATTATAAAGTTGTACAGCCAAAACTAAGATCTACTTACATCATAAATGTTTGTTTTTTATTTGTTTTAATATTGAAATAAATAAAAAACAATTTTTTTGGCATAAGCTATATAAAATAACTGCCAGAATTATATATATGGTTCACAAATTTTGACTATAACTAATTATAGTTAGATTCTTAAATATGTCGATATTAAAGTTTTACATTTTGTAATTATTTTTGTAAAATTTAAACTAAAATTTGACTTTAGTATGATATTAAGTACTTTCTATATAGTTATAATTTAGTTAAGCAATATAAAATTAACTAAATATTAGTATGTGGATTTAAATGTGACTATACCCTTTTATAATTAGTAGTTCATTAACTACCATAAAAAGTTTCTATTACCTTAAAATTATGTGTCAGTATTATATATATATACAAGTAACTATATCAGTAGCAATATCTATACAAGTAACTAAGTATATCATACAATTTGCTTTTGATAAAAAAGAACATAAGTAACTAGCTATCACATTAAATTCAGATTGCACTAAAATACCAAATTTGCTAAATTACAGGGGGCTTTACTCTGTACCTGAATTTGAAAATTTTGACTTAAAAACATTGTTTAACTGTAAACTTTATTTTATTATAGAATCATTTTTCAATAATTCGTTCACTATCAATATTATAACAACTTACCTTATATATTACGTACTTTAGTAGTATATTTCTGAATGTTATTAATATACGTTTACATATATATATATAACTATATAATTAAGTATATCTGAAAATAAACATTTCTGAATGAAAAATAGTTAACTACATACTTACCATTTCATTGTAAAAAAATATATATAAGTATAATATACATATATATTTAAATAATTTTCATAATTAAGTACCTAACAAATCTGTTCGATTTAATGTTACATAATTTTTCAAATTGTTTGGTTTCAATATTTTTCCGACTAACTATATTCCCTGGATGCTTGCTTATACTTTCGTTTTACGATAAAACGAAATTTAATTTAATTTATGTAATATATATATATATATATATAATTTCATTTATTTATAGTATCTTAATCATAAATAAATGAAATATGAGTACTTAGATACGTATAAGATGAGATATTTTCAAGCACAGGAGTTCCGACGAACTAATTATAGCTACTTAATTGTTTTATTGATATTCAAATTTCATTTGGTTATAAAAATTAAAATCATGTTCTTTTATGAAAATTTTAATTAACTTAAATAACTATGGGTATACTGGCTCACGGTATATATACTAACATTCCATTGCAATTCAGAAGTAGCTAGTCAATTATAATTTTGAAATAGCAAATTACAATATAGACTTGATCTAAATTAAGTTAAATGAAATTTGCAATTCAGATTATTTTTTTAAATTATGATGTAACTTAATCATTATTAATACTTAATCAAGTTATACTTAAGTAAAAATACTTTAACAGTAAAAATACTACTTAGTTAGTATTGAATTAATCTAATATAGTTAAGTAAAAATACTACTTACTTATTAGTCGTTAAAAAGCTTTGTTCTCCTGAAATATGAGCTTGCAGTAGCTAGTTATGATAACCAAAGAATATTTTATACTTAACAAGTAAGTAAGTATGTGCACACGTGTATGTAACTGTATCTAACCACTTTACACACATATACTTAACAACTTATTACTTAGTTCTGATTATTACTAAGTATGCAAATTTCCTGAAAAATTTATATTTGATAATCGAATAATTTATTAATAAGTAATATCGATATTTTAGTGAGATTAAGCTAAAAAAGCGAAATTAAATATGTCGAGATTTAGAATCGATTTCGAATTAGAATTATGCAAAATTTAAACCTATCATCATTTGGTTATTACATTCCATAAGCGAATAACGATTACCACTCTGCTAATGAGCCCACTTCAGCAAATTTTATAATGTGTGCATATATATATTTTATTTTTATTTTTTATTTTTCATTTATTATACTTAACACAAGCATATTACAAAAATATTTCTTAAAATTAGAATAAAAATTAATATTAAAACAAAAAACATAATTTTTAATTTAAATATAAAAAAAGAAAAAAGAAATTAGACTATCATAATTTTTAAATATATATTCAATAACTTTTACTTATTTATGACGAAAATAAGAGGTTATGGTAACAAAGAAAACAAGTTAATTTTAAGTTGTTCCTTATTCATAGAAAGATTAATGTTGTCTCTGTACCTGTTAACTAAGAGAAACATTCTGTTAATGGGTTCGAACTTACCATAATTTGTACGATGATGAACAACATTGAATATATTTTCAGAACGAAAACGTGTACTAATATTACGATGATGATTGATCTTATCTTTGATAATTAGTGAATCTATTTTTCCAGAATTAATCATTAAAATAAATATGACGTCAGCAACTATTCTTCTAGATTCAAGAGTGTTTAAGTGTAAAAGTTTTAGTCTGTCTCTGCAAGGTGGTAAACGTATAGGATCAGACCAAGGAAGGTTTCTTAAAGCGAATCTAAGGAACTTCTTTTGAATAGCTTCAATCCTATTGATATGGTCGACGTAGTTAGGTGACCATACTGGGCTAACATATTCTAGATTTGAGCGAACTAAAGAAGTGAATAGAGATTTAATTACATAAGGGTCATTAAATTCTTTTGACCATCTTTTAAGAAAGCCTAGTATTGAATTTGCTTTATTGACGATAATGTTGAAATGTTGTTTAAATGATAATTTATCATCGAACATGACCCCGAGATCATTAAAACAACTAACTCTCTTGATAATCTTGTTATCAAGGGTATAATTCGAAATTATCGGAGAAGTCCGACGAGTGTAACTGATTTGAGCACATTTCTCCACGTTCAATTTTAATCCATTGACGTCACACCAGTTTAAGAACAAATTAAGATCTTCTTGAAGTAAAGTAACTTCATTAGGTGACTTAATTGCCTTAAAGATTTTGACATCATCAGCATATATGGATACGCTGATATTTCTCAAAATTGTTGTTACATCATTAATAGATAAAATGAACAGTAGTGGTCCTAAGTGACTGCCCTGCGGAACTCCAGAATTAACATTGTATGGATCAAAAATAATTGATCTAAAAAGTACATTATATGTTCGGTCAACTAGGTACGATTGAATCCAATTTATGAATGTTGGTGGAAAATTAAGGTTAGCAAGCTTCTTAGTAATAACATTGTGTGGTAGAATATCAAACGCTTTACTCATATCAGTGTATATTACATCAGTTTGAAAACCAGCTTCCATTGTGTTGCAAAAAGAAGAGCAACATTCTACTAAGTTAGTAACAGTTGGCCTATTTTTCATAAAACCATGTTGGCAAGAAGATAAAAAGTATATATATATATATAACTATATGTAGTATAACTATATGTAGTTATATATATATAACGTAAATGTACCTATCACATTTATGTTGTACGTATTTACGATCGACCGGGCGGAATTAGGAAAATGATATATCGAAATAATTGATTAAGTTGTTCACCTATTTTTGATTATATAAGGATGCAACTGGACAATTTTAAATGGAAATTGAACAAACTAAGCTGGACCTAATTACGACCTATAAATTTAATTTCGCATATGTGTTTTTTGTTACAACTAAATTTTGAGTTTTTATAAAAATTTGTATGAAAAAGTGGGTCGGTAATACGTTCAATATGTCCTAATTCCGAACTAAATATGCAGGTGTAAACTATTTTCACTAAATTCATACCAAGTCTTATATTTAAAGAAAAAATCATATTTTAGTTGTTGAAAATAAGCAAATATTTTCCTTTTATTAGTAGACGACGCGTATCCTATATGCTAAGCATATTTAGTAAAATTAAAAGGAAAATATTCGACTATTTTTAACCATTAGATAAATTTTACTCTAACGATAACCCTAAAGAATAAGTTTTTCCAAAACTATGTTTTGTTTCTGTATAATATATTTTGTATAATTTAAAAAGTCTCTGGAATTATCTTGCTTTGCCACCAAAATTTTATTAAGGCGTCCATTATAAATTACCAAAATAATTTCCTTGCATACATTTTTCACAATAAGTTAAATAGAGGAGTGAAAACCATGACCATGTCTGACACATTTTGAAGATGGCCTGTAAAAGAAGATATTCTAATATATTCAAACAGTGGACATAGTCTGCAAAATTGAGCCTCCAGTTTTAATGAACAGCAGAGGACAATATAATGTACCTGAAATCATACAAATAAAAAATGCCTAAACTAAGAAGTAGTAAATGCGATTTTTATTTTGTATGCATATGAAATATTTTGTATTTTTATTTATTTATTTCAAATGTGCATTGTTATAATATTTAAGTTAATTATGTTATATCATTGATTAATAATACTATAATAGTTATATTAAATTATTTTTTTTTGTTTGAAATACTGAATCGTTGCATTGTTTAATTATTTTAAATTTTGATATTGAAATAAATGTATATTTTTATGTGTAAATAATTTTACTTACATTATAAATATTTTTTTTTTTTAAATTACTTAAGTATAGCAATATTGATTTTTTTATTATAATAAATATTTTTTATAATTTAACTACGTGCTAGTTAATTATTTAAAAAATTAATTATTAACTTTACTCTTAATAATTATTTTAAATAGCTTTTTTGAATAAAATAGTAAATAGGTACTGCGAATCGCAAATAGGTTCAAAAAACGGAATTGAATTTATATAAGGGCGGAATTAGTTCAGATTGAAATTGTTGAGCGGAAATACGTACAATCAAATTTTTTTTGGCAGTTATGATATTTTATTATTTATTTAGAAAAAATTAAATTATAATTAGATGAAAATATTTTTTTTTTAATTAAAAAATACTAATTGTTGTAATTTGAAAAAAAAAATTAAAAAAAGCTTATATTTTGCTTATTTTGTCAACTTAAACTAATTTTCCCTTAAGGGGGCGGAAATTAGTACATTTACGTTATATAGTATATATATTTTACTATATATAGTTAGTTATACATTGGTAAAAGTTGATTTAAAAATTGGAAAATTTTTAATTATTTGTTGTTCATTTGATAATAAAATTACTTATATATATATATATATATATTTTCTTAGATCATTCTTCATATCACCCAATACCAAGTATTTAATTAATATAATTTTTTATTGTCTGAAATATGAATTTACCAAAAACCGAAAATTTTTTATTCAAAATTTAAAAATAAATCTCATCTTATTTGTTATTTGTTGTTTTTTTGAATAGTTAATCAAATTAAATTATTATTACAGAATAAATCATTTAAGGCGACAAAGTATCCATCAAAATGCTTAAGTTTTATTATTTTTATTAATGATATTATGACTACAAAATTATTTTAATATTAAATTTAATAACATTAATAATTCAAAATCACTTAAATAATAAAATCTAGTAGTAATGTAGTTAGCTAATAATTTTTTTTATATATTTATTTTTATTAAAAACTTCCTTAAGTATCTCAAAATATTAAAATAAGTATCTAGCTACATATAGTTAACTACATCATAAATCATAAAACATTTATTTAGGTTGTTTATTTTTTTTCTTTTAGTTTTTTTGTTGTTTTTTTTTTTTCTTAAAATAGAAGATTAAATATTTACCTATTACATACATCTTTATAAAGGGTAGTGTTATTCTTTGTTTTTCATTTATTTGAACAATCCTTAATGGCTTTTATTTTCCGTTGCTAGCTGTTGTACTTAATAATGTTGTGAACGGTCAAGTAAAATCAAATGATTTGACATCTATATAAACTATCAATTTTGTACTCATACAGTACAAAAATTTCATAATTTTTTTAAATATAAATGTGCATAAAATATTAATCCTGATACTTTAGTATAAGTAGTTAATAAAAGGAAGCAAATGTGTGGTAAAGTAAAAAAATAATAGAAATTTGATGAAATAATTATAACTCAACTACTTATAGTTAATAATTAAAAAAATTAAAAAAATGATATTAAAAGGTATTTGGGAAGGTTTTTATAAAATGTTTGTAATACGTTATATTGAAAGACATATTGTAGGTGTGGTAACTACTCTTGGCGCATATTTTCAATGATATTTGAATTTTTGATCAAATAAAAGACATCGAATTCAGACAGAGAAATCGAATTTTTACAAAATATTATCAAATTATTGCTTACGTTGATAAAATCACAATTATTTCTAAACATTTGAAGCGTTGATGGCTTATATTATACAACAACGGTACTAAGTATAATACACGACAACCGCATAATATGTTGATGTCGTATATTATACTTAGATACCGTTATACCATAGATAAAAACGCTTCACCTTGCCGTACCTTGGACTTTATTTAAAAGTCAGTTTGAGGCCGAGTTCTCTACCTGTGCATTGAACATAGTTATAATTTCTAAATTGACTAGTTTACGGCTAACTTAATTTACACCCAATGTGATTAATAAATGTAATATTCTGTAATATCTTTTAATGCTATCGAAGGCTTGTTGGATATAGTTAATAAACAAAATATGTAACTAAGTAGTTCTTGATTAAATTCATAGCATTTTTAAATGCTTTATTTGAGTAAATAATTATAGCTATTTGTTCAAATTCATTGTTAAAGGGCGAAATTTGTTTGTAAAATGCATTTCATCTTAATACGAAAGTAAGATTACGTGATAGACCTCCTATCAAAATCTTTGCCTGTAAAAACTGCATTGATATTAACAAAAGATGGCTTCAGTATAAGTACGGTTCTATTTTTTCATACACTAACTAACTATAAGTATTAAAATTTTGTAACCGGTATTTAATACCATAATAGTGATATTTTAATTTTTTTATTTGTTTATTTAACTCAAAAGAGCCCAATTGCTCGTACAGTTTTAACAAATAATGTACTACTACTAATTTTAATTCAGTGTAAAATCTACCTTCTTCTTGATTTGTAGATGCTTAGTACACCATTTTCGGATATTTTTTCGTATAGTTTTCATTAAATCATGCTAAACATATTAATTTAACTAACGTAAATGTACCTATCACCGCCCTAGCACATTATGCTGTCCAAACCCTTTTTTTGTAAATACAATAATTAGTTGTGTTATTTCTTACATTATGTTAGCCTTGAATTGTAGGTTTTAGTTTGTTTATTAATGTTATTTTGTAGACCTTTCTAACAGTAACTATATACTTACCACTATTTTGTCCTTCTTGTATTTTTAGGATTTAATTTGCTAGACAGAGTTTTTTTTATACTTGTAACTGACTGACTATACTTTTTTTTACTTATTTTCTGTTTTTTTTTTTTTATATCTAGCAATATTTGATCTAATGACATTTTTGACAAGCTTTATTTTTAATCTTTCGTTTGTATTCATTTTCAAATCATTTATAATTTTTTTGATGTTACTCTCTGAACAACGGTATTGAAGACACACTTACTGTCACTGTATAACATTGTATAACTATTACAATTTACATATGATATACACATCACACTGTCTGACTTCTGTCATTGTATTTAACTAAGTATGTCAAATATCTTTCATTCTATTATCCTTGACAGGTACATTTTTTACACATTTCGAAATCACTTATCTACTTACCTACATTCTATAATTTCTTGGTTTATTTTAACATATTTAATTCTACATATAGCCCTCTCTTTTAATATACCTAAGTACCTAAGTTCTTAATAATGAGCCGTAATGTACAAATAATTGAAACTCGAAAACTTTAATTTCTATACTTCAAATTTTGGAACAAAAAAAAAAAAATATAAAAATATGATAACTAAGTGTAATGTTAAGTACACCGATACCAATTTTGTAATAATAATAAGCCGTAAATAAATAAATAAAAATAATTCGTACTTTTTTATTTTTATTTTATATTTTAATAAATTTACGGTGACATCGTAAATATTTAAAAAAAAAACTTCAACCTGATACAATATAAAAAAAACTAAGTTGACAATTTTATCCGAAAAATAAGTTGGTAACATTGTGTAATAAGAACTTTCTGAGACATACACCCATATTCTGTTAGACCCATCTCGCGAGATCGCATCAAAATATCTCTGAAAAGATAATTTTGTATTCTGTTAGACACCACAACCACAGACGCAATAGCAAATTGCCACGATGGTAAATGTCAAAACAGTCTCGTGGTCGTCAGTAATTTCTGTTAAACCTTATTTCAATGGAGCACAGTCCAATTTCTTTTTTCTTTCTTAATTTTTTATTTCTCTCTTCAAAATCTCATCAGGTTCATATCACCTTTGTTTAAATATTAAAAAAACTTAAATAAAAAAGCAAATATAGCTAGTTTTCTTATCATTGAATTTGTTCTTCATTAAAATACAAAACATTCTTTCTAGATATTTTATCTGTTTTTTTTTGTTTTTGTTTTTGCTTTTTTTTTTTTGTTTTCTCACTTGTTTTACTAGTTTTATATATTATTATTTACCTACCAGAAACAAAACAACTAATAAATAAAAAAAAAAAAACGTTTAAAAAAATTAAAGAAAATAAAAAACTTGTTTTTCGACAGTAAATTTGGTTTTTTTTTTTTTCTAAACAAATTAGACTCATTTTACTGCCATAGAATAATATGACACATGTTGATTAGTGCTCGCTCATATTATGACGGTTTTTATGATATGAAACTTAAGTAAGAAGAATAAAAGAGAAAATGATAAAAAAAAGCAAAATTTATTTATTCAATTTTTTTTTTTTTTTATTATGAAAATAAAATCCTTAGGGAAGATTTTCCTAAAGAAAGAATTTAATATTTTATATGTATACGTATATAATCAACCCTACCGTATTTAATTTAACGCTTTACGGGCGATCAAAAAAAATCATTCGGAAAATAAAAAAGAACTGATTTAAGGTTACTTTTTAGTAAAGATTTAAACCAGCATGATATCTTGACAGATTTTTGTTGTTGTTTTTTTTTTTTGTATATTTTATGGTGTTACTTATTATAAAATTTGTCTTGAAGCTATTAAGTGTCAAATTAATAATGAAAAAGGAGTTCAATTGTCATTTTTCTTCACCAAGTATTTTACTTAATTGTTATTTTGTTGTTATTTTTTCAAGAACAAAAAAATAAAATAAAAGGGATGTAGTTACTTATATCGTTAATTGTGTTGTATTATTTTATTCAATTCATATATTCAAATTATAAATTTATATTTATAGTTATAGTTACTTATTTAAATATTTTCGTTTATATATTTATTATTTAAATATTAAATACATTTTTTTCTTGCTTTTTTATGTTTAATTTTTACAATTATAATTTATGTATGTAAAATAAAATATTAACTGATATATTTTTATTTTTAATTTAAAATTCACTAGGTAACTAACTATACAGTAAAAAATATTACAAATTATTCTTCTATTTTTCGGAGCGAAATTAAAACACGTCTGTACTGAGCAAACTCAAGTATCCTCACCTAGATATTTAAACGAATTTGCAACAAAATAAGTAGATATGACTATTCATAAATTACCAATACTGACCGACTATGTGTAGATCTAGATAATAATGTAATAATGTTATGTATAATGTAATATAAAAGTCGTGGGTTCAGGTCTAGGCTAAGTGGGTGGGTTTGTAGTAATTTTTGAAGTAATTTATTTACTTCGAATAGCCAATTTTTTAACTAAAGTAAGTTTTAATAAGATAATTATAGTGTCATGTATATAATCATAAATGACCTATACTGACCGATAATGATTAAAAGTACCAGGCTAAATGTCATGGGTTCAAGTCTGGACTCAATAGACAATTTGTAGTAGTTTTTAAGTAATTATTTACTTCGTGTTGTTGATTTCTTAACGAAAGTAATTGGGTTTTAGCAAGATCATGGTGTCATACATATTCATAAATAACCTATACTGACCGATTATGTGTGGATAATAATGATTAAAAGTATAAGTACTAGTGGTGCCAAAGTACCATTTGCACTAAACAAGCACAGTTAAACATACCTTTTCGTCGTTTGCTGTCTTTTTATGAACGAGCTTACTACCTTTTCTTGTAGTAATAATTTTCTTGTAATAACATTATTACCTGTGGGACAAAGTTTGAAACACTATTTAAAAAGCTTTCAATCACCTTCCTTCCAGGTTTTTCTTTTTTCACATTTTTGTTTAAATTTTTTAACAATAGGCCCATACAATCAATAAACTGTTTTTTTGTAACAGTATATATCCAAAAGTCGCCATTTCTAGTACCCATTGTTCCAAAAGATTTTCCTCGTTTTTTGATAAAATTATATCTCTTAGTATGGTACGTTACATTGTCTATACTCACTTGGTAAACAGATTTTCCTCCCCCTTAAGATGTAAGCTATACCTTCATCGTTTTTTGAATACATTTTTTTTTATTTTTTAATAAACTACGTGTTTTCAACGTCTTTTTGTTAGATTCGTTTTTTATATACTTTTTTTGTTTTCCCCATTTTAATTAAACCTAAAGTTAGTAAAGTTAGCTAAAGTTAGTAACATTCTTTATAAGCGGTAATAAGTTCTTATTGAAATTTTATTGCGTCTATTACCGTGTATGTATTTGATTTTCATACACGGTATTACCGGCATATGAATAAATAAAAAACCGTGGTATACAACGGTAATAGGTTCATATTGAAATTTAACTGCGCCTATTACCGCATATTTTACTTTTACTTATATTTAAATAATTTTAATGTTTTTCATTGGCAAAATATCAAAAATTATTTACAATTATATATATAGACTTAAATCTAATAAATTTTAATAGGAAAAATTCACTCAAAAAGCCATAAAAAGCTTAAGAAAAGTAATGCTTGTATTTACCAAAATCTTAGTACAAATACAATTCAATATAAAATACACCACTTAAATGACAATTGTCTTCAATTTTGGCGCAATTTTCTTTATTTACTCAATGAGAGTATAAACTTAAATATATTCTCTCAACGATAATAGATTTACATATATATTGAGCAAAATTAAAGAATATATTTTTATACCTAAGTATTTAAAACTACATTAGCGCGGTAATATGCGCTACATGGGTACGTAATTTGTACATTTATCTTACTAGGCGTCGTAGATTCAAGTCTGTACTAAATGGATGGTTTGCAGTTGTTTTTTAATTCATTTATTTACTTCGGATAGTCGATTTTTTAAAGAAAGTGCGCTTTAGTAAAATTATTGTCAAAATATTATATTAACACTCTACCTTCACTTCATAATTATGTATAGACAATAGGTGTTACAGATTGGATCAGAAATTGTTTTCATATTAAACTCAAATTTATAATATACTTAGTTATCATAAATTCCATATTCGATTTTTAATAACATGAAAGCAAAACAAAAACAAT
Organism: Argyra leucocephala; assembly: GCA_963942445.1. NCBI lineage: Eukaryota > Metazoa > Arthropoda > Insecta > Diptera > Dolichopodidae > Argyra > Argyra leucocephala. The sequence goes on along the minus strand of OZ012680.1, from coordinate 127,706,516 downwards.
CAAAAGATATTTGTTATTTGTTATTGAATACAATTTAAATTAAACATAATAGTAATTTACAAACACTATAGCTGCCATTGACTTAAACAAAAAGATTCAAACTGTAAAGAATGAAAAAGCATTAAACATTTTCGTTTATTAGTTCAGAGCAGAGCACGAACTGTCAAAAAACGATTCGTTTTTTTTTTTCCTCAGAGCGTGCTCTATGTGCTCGATTTAAATTAACAGAGCCCGTAGAGCGCTTGAATATTAAATGTTAAAAAGAGATGTTTATTTTAAAACAAAATAGATGACGCTACTATACAAAAGTAAAAAAAGTAAACAATTTTAAAATTTAAAACAGTGATTTTTACAATTTAAGAAATAAGTAATGGACGACGATATAAGTTGTGATAGTAAATAATTAATATTTAATCAAAAATAAATATTCTTTAGTTTAAACTTTTTGTAAATCTTAACTTTTGCAAAATTTCAAAATTTAAAGTTTAAATTCGATTATTGACAAATAACAATTTGAAACAACAATAAAATAAAAATGACAGTTCATCTCAAATCGTGTTTTTTTATTAAATCTGAGCGCTCGGAGCTTATCTGTTCATGCTCTGCTCAGAGCGTGCTCATTTAAGTCAGAGCGCGCTCAGATCTATGCTCTGAACTAAAAAACGAAAACGACTATTGTGAACAAATCAGAAAATTTTAAAAATATATACAGAGTTAGTTTTTTTATTTCGTAATTATTAACACGCCACTGATATAAATGGAGAACAATGAATTCATTTAGATAGATAGAATGAAACTTCAAAAAATTTGACGAAATTAGGACGAAATTGAATAAAAGCATCAAATCTAGTTATTGCATACAATAATAAAAAAAAACTATCCAAAATATTATTAAACAAAATTCTAGTCCCGCAGAAATTTTAAATAATAAATAAATAAATATTGAGCAACCTCACATTTGACTTGCTCATGTTCGTATAACTATATTTCAGTTGTCTATTAATCTTGTTTTTTTTAATTAAGCAAACAATTCGATTGCATTGTCATGCTTTCTTCGATGTCTGAATTTTTTGCAAAATTTTGAGTTTTATTTCTTTGTTATAGTTCCGTATTCGGAATAATATTTAAATGTGAAATTTGGTCAATTTTCATGAGCTATAAATGCTCTAATGAGCTATAAAAATTATTATTTAGATTCATTCTTAACTATCTTAGTAATTCTGTTTGATATATGACTGAAATCTTAAAAGTACAGATGTATAGTAGGCTTTAATTTCGTAAAATTTCCATTAATATTTTTAAAAATTACATTTCCAGAGTTCAAAATTTAGACTCAAGGTTTAAAAGACATATTTTATAGTAAAAATTTTCATCCCAATCCAATATTTTAAGCTATTAAACTAAATTTATTAGAAAATATTATAATTTAAAAAAGAAATAATTTATTTTTGTTTTTTTTTTTTTTTTTTTTATTACTCAAAAAGGACAATAATTATCCTTGAGGCATCAAAAAAACAAAAAGTTCTCTTTTCTTCTTAAATTAAAAACTTATAAATTTTAAAATTTGTTTCCTAAAAGCGATAATTCTTCTATTAAAAAGGATTAAATAAAAAGGGTTTAAAAATGGAAAAACTTTAAAATAATAAAATAATTTTCCAACAGTAAAAAAGTTTAATTTCAATTGGAAAAATTATTATTCAAATTTATTTTTGAGATTTAATTCTGCACACATTTTTAAAACTTCAAAAGTAAAAGTATTTTTGTAACTTCAATTAAAGATAATTTCGAAACAAATGATTGCATATGAGTATACATAACAAGTTACTATATATAACTATGTACATATGTAACTATTATTTTTATATATATGTAAATAAGTAAGAAATCTTTTTATATCTTAATCATTGCCATCAGTATTTTTACAACTGCAAATGTATAACTTTGAAACAAACGATTTGAATAAATATAACTACAATATGTCTGTATACCTAAGTAGTAAGACTAGTATATATAGATAGATAGAAGTGACCATTTCAAATTCTTCTGGAAAACCAATTAGCCCTTAATTGTACCTTTTTGATACCACCACTACTCGAGTGACCTATTTGTTGTTGTTGTTGGTTGTTTTAGGGGATTATTCTAGAAGTACTAGAGCCACCCTGTGCAATTTAGTTTAATTCGAAATAATACCTATATTGTTAGGGTAAACATTTGAAGTTCGTTTCAGCATTGTTCCATCATTTTAGAGCAGATCTTTAATCCGGAATGAAAATTTTATTGATAGTGATTTAGATTAAAATGGTGACTCTTATTTTGGTTGGCTGAATACGATTAAGAGTTTAAAGGGCTTCCTTAACTGCAAGTATTTAGCTCTGCTTGAAAAACAATGGCATATTTAGGCAAACCATAAGATTTTGATATTTTTTATATCTTTTTTTTTTTTTTCTCTTAACAGTATTTATTGAATCTTTCTAAAAGAAAATGACAATATTTTCTAACAAATGTGACCTTAATGGTTTATTGAAATCTTAAAAATCTAAAAATGTTGGAAGGTCTAGTCCATTGATTTGACCCTTCATATTTGCCCGTTCTTTCCAATATTGTGCCTTATATTACTGCTAGAGATTTTTTTTTTAACCTGCTGGTTATTGGAATGTTTTGTAGATCTCTCGCCAAAGGGTTAGGGTGCTGGATTATTCTGAAGGTTGCATATCTGTTTTAGCATTTTTCAATTTCTTCATTAACTAAAGGTATATTTAAATAATTATACATGTAGATTGATATTTCTAATGTACCAAGGGGCCTCGATTATGGTACGTAAAATTTTTTATTGCATCCTTTCATGGGTTTCAATGTTACTATTAGAAGCAGTTCTCCATAACTGACACCAATAGGACTAGATTGGTTTCAGAATGGCTTTGTATAACAACACTTTATATTCCAGATCTAATGTGGAATTTTTCCCAATAAGCCAATAAATTCTGTTCGTCTTGAGTTTTAGCTTCTGCCAAGTCAGCCTTTTGTCTAGATGAACTCCCAGATATTTAAGCTCGTTGGCTTGCGGAATAATTATCCCATTTATGCTAACTGAAGAACATAATCATTTCTTTATCGAGAAGGTTATATTTTACTCTCATTCACCTTCATTTTCCACTTATAAAGCCATTCCTGTATCTGCTGCAAATGCTCTTGTAAATTTGTAGATGCTGAATATGAATTTGTGTGACAGCTTTAAATTGTAGTGTCGTCTGCGAAGGTGGATGTTAATATGTTCCTGTTTTCCGGTACATCAGACGTATACACAAGTTATAAATGTGGACCCAGTACACTACCTTGTGGGACGTCAACATTGATTTCATGTTCTTCTGATACATAGGATTTGAATCTAACTCGAATTTAGAAATGGATCAGCCTCAGCTGGTAGTCTTTGTTTTATTTTGTAGATTAATCCAGCGTGCCAAACTTTATCGAATGCCTGACTGGCATCCAAAAACACGGCTGAGCACAATTTTCTTTCTTCAAATCCTTGTTTTATTTGGGCAGCAATCCGGTGTACCTGTTAAATTTTGCTATGTTCAACTTAAAAACCAAATTGATGCATTTAGATATTTTGGGAAAATTTGGGTACCTATTTCGCAGTTCATTTTTGATTAATCAGTGAAAATTACTATACCGTGTGTTCTAGAGCATGCGTACATCAGCTTTTTAAGAGGAGAAGGAGCCGTTATTTTAAAATTTAGAAAAAAGTTTGTTAACTAAATTGAGGGTGCTCTATCGATTGGTGGTATTTTTAAATTTCGGAAAGGACCGAAAATCGGTTGTTTAAGATCAAAAATCGCCGAAATTAGCCAAAATCGAAATTTCGAAAAAAAAAATTTAGTTTACAAAAGTTTCTCATTTTTTGACGTAGAATCTGAATTTGCATTAAAAAATACCAGTTCCCATTTAAAAATCTCGATTTCGGCCAGTTTCGGCGATTTTTGGTCTTAAAAAACCGGTTTGGGTTCTTCTCGGGTATTTCAAAATAACGGCTCCTTCCTCTCTTAAAAAGCTGATACGCATGGTCTGGACCACCCGGTTTATCATTTTCCTTTTCCACTATCTTACCACGCTTGCATTCAGCCCCCAAGAAAACATACCGTACTTAGTCTGTTTTTTTTTTTTAATATAACAAATAGAATCGAGTCACGTTGTTATCTTTTTTAAAAGTATTTTTTACTTACATAAAAAAATCTATTTTCTATTTTGTGAAGTAATCAAAAGTAAGTATAGTAACATGTTTGTCGAGTACTATTATTAGTAACCAGTTGCAAGCTACTTTCTGAACTCGGTACCATTTTTGAATACTACAACAATATAATTTTGTCGATATTTAATTTTATCTACTTAAATCAACTTTAATATTATTTTAGAATTTTTTCGGGAACTACTTATTACATATAATATAAAAATATACTTATATATATATATAACTAAAGTATATATATAATAAAAAAGTAGGACAAATTTCTGAAAGTTATTTGAATTTCTCAAACAGAAATTTAAATTCAAAATTGAAAATTTTAAATTTTATTAAATCAATTCTGAATGCATTTATACATATATAATATATATATATATATATATAGTTATAAACATATATAAATATATGACTATGTATTTCCTTATACTTAAATAAAATATTACCGATGGCGTTTTTTAAATCAAAAAATTTCTTCATAACAATTTTCTTTTGATTTTATTGAACTTTCACACAACTCCTTTGCTTCATAAAATTTATTTAAAAGTGTTACTCACTAAAAATGAATCGATTCTATTCATTTGTAAGATCCCAAAAAAAAAAAAAAAACTACAAAAACAAAATGAAAAAGTAAAAACAAATTTATTTAAAATAAAAGGAAAAAAAAAGAAATTGAATTAATTTCAATAAAAATTCCAAAGTGACATGAGTTTGGCACACGTTCGATTGAACCCTTTTTTGATATTTTTCAGTTCTCTTTTTTTTTCGTTTGTGTGGTTATTTTTAGTTCTAAAAAAAAACTCTTTGTTTTTCAATTTTCTTTCTAAAGAAAGATTCCAGGCAACCATTTTACTAAAACATATCTTTTCAATTCAAGAAAAATTAAATAAAATGTCTTTTTTATATCACAAAAAATATTTCAAAGAACAAAAAACTAAAAACAGAAAAACAAAACAAAAAAAAAATATAGGATGCAAAAGTTATTCTAGACGGTCGAAGGGGTGAAAAATTAAATTTTGCGTTCACTTTATGCATATATCAGACAGTGAAATTAATTGAGTCGCTTAATTTAATTGTATATATATAAGTAAGTGCTTATGGTGCTTATGTATTAGCCATTTTTCCTATTTATTCCTATGTAATGAAATGTATAGTTATACCGTTTTAATATAGAAATCGGATTTGCAATTATTGCTCATATTGAAATTAAAAAATTAATTTTTTTGTTATTTTTTTTTTTTTTTTGTGCAAGATCCGTCCAACTTTATTTTAAAAATAACTTCAATTAAATTATTTGTACATAATTTGCGAATTGAATGCTTTTAGGCGTCATTCAATCTCGTCTTAGTGAAGTTAAACAATTATAGATATCACATTTACAAATTAATGTTCTATTTTCTGTATGTATATATATATATATAATATATATATATATATAGATATAACAGTTTTCAATTTCTTAGAGAAAATTAAACTTAGAGAAGAAAAACTTTTTGAAATTTTAAAAAGTTATTTTAAAGTTCAAAAGTTGATATTACTGTAAAAAAAAAATTAGCATATAAAATTACGATTGCATTTTTGCAAGGTGCTATATAATTATATGATATGAATTGTAAAGTTTTTTAATGGTACCTATCGTTAGGTGTCGATATATGTATATATAAATGACTATACTAAGCTAGATATATATATATATATATAGTTATATATATACATATATATACTGAGAAGTGGGTACTATCAAATAGTGTCAAATTTTGAAAATAAATTCGTTCAAGTTCAAGATTTTGGAAATTATTTTAAGTAGTTAGTTATAGTGAAAATCTGAAATTTAGTTTTTCACAGTTTCAATTTCAATTATTCCCACTTAATAAACTGTATACAATTTTTTGTATGAACCTGTAATAACATAACATAATAATAAAAGAAAGAGAATAAAATTTTCGGTGCCAAATTTAACCGTCCGTTGGCTTATTTGAAACATTTGAAAAAAAATTTCCGGTAATAGGGTGTTTTACCTTACTTAACTATAACTAAGAATTTTAAGTTGGCATTTTATAACAGTTTTTTTTCTAAAATAATTTTGATAATAATAACTATAATAAAATGTACTAGTTAAGGGCTTTCATTATTGCTTCTGTACACACGATGCTTGACCCTGATTTTGTTTATTAAAATTTCTGGGTTTTGTTTTAAGTCTTTGTTATTGTTTAAGGTTATTGTTTGTATGATCTACGTGTATAAAGATATCTATATCGCTCATCCAGTCTACACTGAACGAGAAGACTAGAGAAACTATATACATATGCTATGGGCCCAACTGCTTGGAAACTTTAAGGGCCCATATTACTCTATAGCATTTGCCGATGATCTAATTATTTATGCCGCCGGCAATAGGGTAGCACAAATAACAGCAAACGTTCAGAAACAGTTTAATCTTACTATTGATTATTACAAGGCATGGTAAATGTGAAGCAATTCTTTTTCGAAACTATGTTGACAAAACCAACAGTAATATCAAAAAATGTTGGAAGAACTTTCAAATAAAAGCTTTGAACGACACCATAATTGACAGGAAAAAGTCAGTCAAATACTTAGGTGTTGTTTTGAATCAACATTTAAATTACATTGATAATGTTAAAAAAAATTTGGAAAAGGGGACTAAAGCATTTATGGCGTCCAAAAAACTTTTCTATAATAAAATTATCAATGAAAGAGTAAAAATTTTAGCATATCAAACTCTCATTAGACCGGTTATTTCATATGGTGGAACCATTTGGTTCAACATAAGTGCAAGTCTAATGGAGAAAATAAGAAAATTTGAACGAAAATGCATAAGAGCCTGCGTAAATCTACACAGAAAACCCGAAACGGACTACAAACATTTTTATTCAAATAAATGTTTGTACCAAAAAGCTAGTATCGTAAGATTCGATAATTTTTTGATAAAAACAATTCGTAATCATTTTAATAGATCTCTTACCACAACAGAAAATGGTCTAATATCTGATATATATTACCATAATGAAGAGTACATTAAAAACAGCATGAAAACGGGATTTATAGCACCCGAACATTTTATTTATCTTGATGCTAAAGGGTATATTCAAAACCACGAGCATGTCCCTCTATTATATCACTATAATAGACGGGCTACATGCAAGTGAATAGAATATTACCCGCACATTTTAGAGACAAATTCACTTAAATATGACATGTATATCCCAGATAGGGATAAAAAAATAATAAACACTCATCTCTGGTGGTTAAACCAATAACATAAATAGATTATCTAACTTTAGAACAGGCTTAAGGTAAGTTAGGTTTAGCATAGGTTTAGTTAGATTATAGATGTAGCTTAAGTAATTTAGGTTAGTTCTAAGGTTTTTAATAAAATAAATTTAAACAAGTTTTGGATTTTTTTATGTTTTCCAAAATATAAACAAATTAAAAATATTTCTTACGAAAAATTTGAAAAAAAAAAATACTAACCCACAATTATAAGAATGATGCAAACTAAATAAATTTAACGTAGTTTTAAGGTTTAGTTATTGTCAAACTTAGAATAAATATTAGATTTTGTAAGACTTTTTTTCATAATTGTAACACAAAAATGAAGTAAAAATAAAAATAAAAAGTTAAAACAAAAAAAAAAAGTATACGAAATAGCAATTTGAAAAAGCTAATTTATCTAATATTATGTTGTTCGATAGCTATTCTGTTGAATATTATTTTGGTAATATCTCCATTTTATTTGTTAATTTATCTAGTTATAAATATATGTTTTATTAATTAAAATTAGGTAATTTGATGGCTAAGTGTAAGCAATGAACTAAATCTGAAAATTAAATTAATTTTGTAAAAAAAATACAAATTTTTTTTTGTTTTTATGAACTAGTTAATGGTTCATTATTTATTACAATGTAACTGACATGATTGCGAACAAACATATAAAAAATATGGGTATAATCTGCGTTAAATCTTTATGGAATGGAAGTACTTAAAATAACAAATTGGCAAATATCTAGTATAAACTAAATAATAATAATATTTTTTTAATTGACTTTTGCAAAAATAGTTCCTCTAGGAAGTAGCTCCTCTAGGACATTGTGATCTGCTGATGTACTGATAGGGTCTTCAATTATATATACATAAAATCCCCTTCTGATTTTTCTACTATATCACTAATTTTTTTTCATTTTCCACAAGTTATAGTTTTGATATACATTTTTTTTTTTTTTAATTACTCAATAAAACACATTTACACACTGCTATTACTTTAAATGAACTGATTAATTGAATTAAAAACGAATTAAGTACTGTAAATTTCAAAATTACTCTGAATAAATTTAGACAGAATAAAAAAAAAAGTAGATGAAATTTTTATTTTTGTAACGGAATAAACTCTTTTAGAAAAATTATCTACTTGTATTTAAAACATTTAGAGTTGTTGGTGATTTATCTAAAAATTATCTAATTTATAGGTAGACGATTTTTAAAATGAAATGTCTTCTTTGTCTAAAAAGTAGTTGTTTGATCTAAAATTTTGAATGAAAGACTAATGGGTACGTAAGTTATTAGTAGAACTAACATCTAAACAAATTCATATCAAATAAATAGATCTAGATTTGGTAAACAGTCCCATGTTTCTATTAATTTATCTAATTTTTATATAAGTCATCTAAACCTAAAATCAACTACTTATAATTTATTGAAAATTCTATTGTCTTTTTTTCTGTGTAATATTTCACACTCCATTCATATTTTATACATTCAGTTCTATATTTCTTTATATATATACTAGCAAAGTTACCCGACGTTGTCCGGGTCGACCACAAAATGAATCGAATTTATTTCAATGAAGTTTGATTTATGAATCGAATTGAAAAAAATTGGTTTATCAAAAATATTGTAATATTTTTTTTCACTACGATAAAAAAATATCAACAATACTCCAACTTAAGCTATACTTATATTAAAATTATTTCTTTGTAAACAATATTTTAGTGATCTTTTCTGATGAAGTATAAGCAAATTCTTGAAAGGTATTCTTGAAATAAAGAAATGTTCGTTTTTTCCACAATCAATTGGAATTTGTACTTAAATGAAATTAGGATACCAAGTTCTTATTCTTAATCTAGTACCGTAGTTTTAGCTTCTTCAAGTTTCGTAGAGGAACAACAACTTCATTTTCATCGATAACTGTATCTATCGATTTGTACACATGGACCCCCTGCAACACTCTGCAGTATTTTCTGATTAATAAAACGAATCGTCACATTTTTGTGGCTAATTTACATAGCCACTTCACATAGTCATGTAAAAATTTTATACTGATTCCTAAATTCGAAAATACTTTTTCAGGACAATACATGTTTTTTTATTTTTCAAAGAATACCTATGAATAAATTTTCATGCCTGTAACACAATTGGTTTTTGAAATATTCCTGAAACGTACGTGCTAGGAGTTGTACGGCAGCAACCCGAACCAGTCCAAATTTTTGAAATCGGTAACAGTCGAATTTCTGTATTTGTGAAAGAGTATCTAAGTGTAAGTTTTTATACCTGTAACACAATTGGTTTTTGAAATATTCCTGAAACGTACGTGCTAGGAGTTGTACGGCAGCAGCCCGAACCAGTCCAAATTTTTGAAATCGGTAACAGTCGAATTTCTTTATTTGTGAAAGAGTATCTAAGTGTAAGTTTTGATACCTGTAACACAATTGGTTTTTGAAATATTCCTGAAACGTACGTGCTAGGAGTTGTACGGCAGCAACCCGAACCAGTCCAAATTTTTGAAATCGGTAACAGTCGAATTTCTTTATTTGTGAAAGAGTATCTAAGTGTAAGTTTTTATGCCTGTAACACAATTGGTTTTTGAAATATTCCTGAAACGTACGTGCTAGGAGTTGTACGGCAGCAACCCGAACCAGTCCAAATTTTTGAAATCGGTAACAGTCGAATTTCTTTATTTGTGAAAGAGTATCTAAGTGTAAGTTTTTATGCCTGTAACACAATTGGTTTTTGAAATATTCCTGAAACGTACGTGCTAGGAGTTGTACGGCAGCAACCCGAACCAGTCCAAATTTTTGAAATCGGTAACAGTCGAATTTCTTTATTTGTGAAAGAGTATCTAAGTGTAAGTTTTTATGCCTGTAACACAATTGGTTTTTGAAATATTCCTGAAACGTACGTGCTAGGAGTTGTACGGCAGCAACCCGAACCAGTCCAAATTTTTGAAATCGGTAACAGTCGAATTTCTTTATTTGTGAAAGAGTATCTAAGTGTAAGTTTTTATGCCTATAACACAATTGGTTTTTGAAATAGTCCTGCGACATACGTGCTGGGAGTTGTACGGCAGCAACCCGAACCAGTTCAAATTTTCGAAATCGGTAACAGTCGAATTTCTTTATTTGTGAAAGAGAATCTAAATGTAAATTTTCATATCTGTCAGGCACATGGTTTTTAAAATATGCCTGATTCTTGGTAAGAGTTGTACGGCAGCAACCCGAACCTGTCATCTGATGGCTTTGTAAAGTACCGCGTTATTTGCATACCGGTACCATGAATAACTGTGCAAAATTTCAGAACTCTATCTTTAAAACTGTGGGCGTGTATAGCGAACAAACAAACAAACAAATAAACAAACAAACAAACAAACAAACTTTCCCTTTTATAAGTATAGATTAGAACCATAACTATAAATAAAAATAAAGAAATTTATTAAAATTCGTTAAGTACTGATTTTACAAGTTAATAAATATGAAAAGGACAAGTTCGATTTATTAATTTTTATTCATTCATAGATATAGAGTTATATATCAAATTTGTATATCTAATAACTAGTAAATCCAAAAGTTATGTAAATTAATAAATTCAAGTTGTTAGATTGTTTTTTTTTTCACACTAACTGACTACTTACTGTAATATTTGATTTTTTTATACTTAGAGATGGACTTATGATAAAGATTAATTTGCATTTGAATGTACAAGCCAGTTAGTTGTTTTAACTCACCAAAATAGTATATATATAGTTAGGCTCTTTAAAATAAACTTATTTAGGTGACCAACAGACTATATATAGATCCTAGACCTGGCTCATCAAAGTTCTCCATGTTATAACTATTTGTTTTAAATCCGCTGATACTTTGTCTCTCTAACGAATGTTTTGGTCTTTAAAATAAAACAATATAACATCTGCCGTGCAAAGTGAAAATCGTGTAAATAAGTTTTGGTTGTTTTGAGAAAATGAAGCCTAAGCGTTTGTTCTTGGCCTGTTTAAGATTGTTAGAAAAACTTAACCGTAAATATTGAATAAGCTTGACAAAATATCAAAATTTAATATGCATTATTTTATTTTTAAATTTTTATGTAATTTCGAACGAAAAAATCAATAAATTTTTTTCATATTGCACTAAATTAATTTCTTTATATATTTTTTTTTAACCGTCAATATAAAAACCATGTAAACTGATTTACATCATTTTTAGTTTGAACAATTTGATATTTTCGTATGTGAAATCAATAAGAAAATCAACTAAAATTTTGTATTTAGCATTGAAACATAAGCAAGTAGTTACTTAAATGAAATTTTTTCGGAACATTGTTTTGTGCAACAACTACAGAGTGGCAAAAGGTTATATTTTTTACTTGTTTGGCTGATAGCTGTTCAGTACGTTCTTCATTTTCAGTTTCTTCTGGCCTATAATCAATGATGCTTGATGTTAAATTTTCTTTTATTTGAAGCTGCTACTGTTCTACTAAATATTTTTTTTTTTCTAAATTTTTTTGCGAATATCTTCTGCTGTAGATTCTTAATCAGATTTAGCATCTGTTGAGAAATTTTGAATGGTATTTTCTTCTTCGAAATATGCAACTGAATCAAGTACGACTTTTAGAAATTTGCAATTGAAAAATTCCTAGAAAAATATTTAACTCTAATTACATGGTTTTTACTTTGAATTTTGAGAAACTTATAATTATTTTTAACAAATTATCAATATAAAAATCATGCAAATTATTATACACTATTTTCAGTTTGTTTATTTACGTTTTTAAAAATAAATCAAACATACATTTGCCACGGGAAGACATGGTTCGATCAAATCGTCAAATACAACCAAATTATAATAAGAGAGTAATAATATTCTAAGCAAGGCAAGTGAATGTGTATGCACACAAAATGTTATACTCAATATTTAAATATATGAGAGACGAACGGAAAAATAACGGTCACAACAAGATAATTTTTGCATGGTTTTCACTTCGTACTATTGTACCAAATTTGAAAAAAATATCAACGAACACGAAATAAAAAATAAGGTAAAATATTGTATGTTTATTGTATTAGTGCATGGTTTTCACTTTGGAATCTCTTCGTTTTTTAAAAGTTACATGATACCGAGGGAATTTCAATTGCCGGGGAATGAGTAAAGATACTTAGAAACGGATTTTTGCATTTTATAGAATTATGTGTGTAGTTAGAATTTGAAAAACGAAAAATAGTGAAAACCGTGTAAAAAGAGTTACACGATTTTCACATTGCACGGCAGACATGTATACAATATAACAATTTTGTTTAGATATTGCTGTCTTAAAATACAGTCCAATAATTATTGTAATAATTTGTCCAAAATTAATATATTTCTATACTTTTTAAGTACTAATTTTAGATTTTTTATTTTTTTTTATTTATTCAAGTTTCTGAAAATGAGCTAAGGAGGCTTCTACAAGAGCTCGTACAGAGTATATAATATATTTCTTATATTTATTTTAAAATGAAGCGTATGACATGTATGGGTGTGTAAAATTTCATTAATACAAATATACTTAGTTATGTATTTTCAAATAAATTTAATTTCACTATTGTACATATATATATATATATATATATATATATATATACTTAATTTATATATGTTTCAATATTCGTCAGAAATGACATAAAATTGCATTGTAGCTATTAAGTATATAAAAAATGATTCTACGAAATTTTCTGCATTAAGTAAGAACTTTATTTAACCCTTTCAGGCTCACCTTGAATGATTGTGAGATATGAAGAAATTATTCAACTTATACTGAATAATAATAGCTCTCTTACTTACATTTATATATTAATTATTATTGAATATTATGTACATGAGTAGTTATTTACATTTAATGGTTTAATTATATAATTTGGATTATGTAGATATAGATTATTCTTTATTGCAACATCGAATTCAAAATCTAATTAAATTTAAAAATATTTAGTTGTTAAAATTCGGTTTAATGGTGTTTTTTACTAGCGATAGTAATTTTTTTTTATTAGCGATATACCAGTATCGTCATAATGTTTTTTTTTCTAGTACTCTATCCTGTCCATATTTAAAATATAAAAAAATTTGAATGGGATTTAAGTGTAAAAATAAGTGGGCTAATATCCCATAGACTAGTATAGACTAGACTTTTCTAGTACTCTATCCTGTCCATATTTACTTAAGTGTAAAAATAAGTGGGTTAATATCCCATAGACTAGTATAAACTAGTCTTTTCTATTATATATACTCTATCCTGTCCATATTTAAAATATAAAAAAATTTGAATCGAATTTAAGTGTAAAAATAAGCGGGTTAATATCCCATAGACAAATTTGTTCTAAAACTGGAAAAGATTTAGTTTAATAACAGCATTAGTAAAACTAATAAAAAAATTATTAAATGCACCCAATACGTATTAACATTTCATTTCAATTGTATAAAACCAATATCGAAGTCAATTTTTTTTTCTTGGTTTCTAAAGGGTTAACAAAAAATTGACTTAAGTTGTTTTTGTAGAAACACTGAAATGTGTATTTTTATGTATAGTTATAAAAACAAATAAATTGTGCTCTAATTTGTTTTCAAATATCACTAATGGTATTTATAGATGTACGATAGCTATTCTTATGATTTTTAACACTTGTATACAAGAATATTTTTCACAATGTTTACATACACATTTTTTGGATATCTGACACATTTTTTATTTGATTTTTTTTTTTTTTTCAAAAACAAAAATATATTAAATTACAACATTCTGATGGAACCGATTACCATAAATACGTCCAATTATAGAACGATTCAAATAAAGTTTATTTTTTTTTTTTGCTTTGTTAAATAATTAAAAATTCATTTCGTTTTAAATTACTATGGCTCAACACCCCAATTCTTTTAAGATGAATGCACATGCGTATAGCATAAACATTTGAATATGAATTAATATTTTATGAAGTATATTTTATGCTTACTTTGTCTACGGGAAACTAATAATTTCATAGCGGCTGAAGTAATAAAGAAATTATTGTATACATATATATATATGTAATATATATATACATATTTTATTAATTTATGAAATCAAAGGAGAGAAAAAGGGAGAAAATTAATACAAAAACAATTTAAAGGGAAAATATGATTTCATATAATTTTTACTTATTACAATAAAGGTCTATATTCTATTCTTAAATTTTTCTCTACATTTTTTAATTCGTTTTTGTTATGTTGTGTGTTTGTTGAGTTTTGTTTTTCATTTTTCAGTTTTTTTTTTTTTTTTTTTAAATGGAGTTTGTGAATTATGAGCCCTTTCTATATTAATATTGTAACAAAATATTTTTTTTTTTCAAAACGAAAATGATGATAAAAGACGATGATGAAAGTGAGTAAGATGTACAGTGTAAGAATATTGAGGATGTGGTTTTATTCAGAATTCAAGAAAATGATTTCATTTTTATCGATTTTAAAATTATAAAAGAAAGCGGCAAATAACTATATAATTTTTTTTTTTTTTTTTTTATAAGTAAATTACCAGCCAACTGAAACTTTGCAGACTTAAAATATTTTATAGTTAATAAAGATGAAATAATATTTAATATTCTTTGATAATGGTCATTATATATATTTATTTATCTTTGGGTGGTCATCTTCTTTAGTTGGTTATTTCATTAAATATAAATTTCCATTTCATGAAAATGGAATACAAAACAGAAAAATTTTGAAATTAAATATTGTAAATTGTCAATAAATTTTTAAAATTATTTTAAGATTTTGAAATTAAAAAGATAAAAAACTCATTTTGCAAATAGCATTTTTATTTTAAGAAAAATGTGTCTGTTTATTTCATAATTTTGTTATTTAGAGTGGTTAAGTATTTCTGATTGCAAAATTTTAATACTTTCTGTTCTTTTTTAATATTTCATATAAGCATGTACGCACCAATACTTCTTAAATTAGTTGCTAGCTAATTTGAAATGACATTTGAGATGTCTTCTACTGACAACCAGCTGTCAAAAAAGCCATATTGCTACTTGTCTAGTAGGTATAAACATATTAAGAACGATTTAAGATATCGCAATCGAGAAAAAAAGACTGAAGAAGTGGTAGTTAGACCAAATACACATATATATATATATATATATAAATAATATATATATGATAAGCATCTTTAGTTAAATTTAAATGAAAATATTTGATTATTTTCAATAACTAATGTAAAAAATTATTTGTGTTATTTATTTTATAACGGTGTTTTATTTATTTTATAATAATGGAACTACAAAAATGAAAAATTATGTAAACAAAGAAAAAAATTGTATGACGCTTATAAATTTATTTACTGATTTAAAACAATTAACAAGTAGTTTTACTAAAGTAGTAATTTTTATTTCCGGTGCTGCTTTGATGTAGACGAGAGAGTTGACAATTTATTTGCATTTGCAATAATTCAATAATTTAATTTTTTTTTGCAGTTTAATTGCCTTAACTAGAATCAAACATCGAAATTTAGACATGAAAGCATAATGCCTTCCCAAACAGTATAAACTATCTCTTGTACAGTTTCAGAATTTCGTATATCAAATTATAGCATATTCCCAACCAGCAATATTCACTAACAAATCTTCCTTTTCAGACATTTTAAATATAGTATTAACTTAGGCTATTAATATAGATAATGGATAAAACCTAACTATATTAGCATTAGCCTACTTATATATATATTTCTTTTCAATCACCAAATTTTCTAGTGTTAGTATAAATTATGGAATATTTTTATTTTTCGAATTTCTATAAAATTAAATAATCAATATAAAATATTAAGTAATTTAAATATTTATAATATTTGAATATTTTAATTTCTATATTTTTATTCTTTTCAAACAATTAAAATAAAATTTTTTAACAAAATTATTTATTCAAAATAAATTCGAATAGCAGTTTTTACTTAAAACAAAAAATATATTAATTCAATAATTATCATTTTATGGTAAACGTTTAGAGCCACGAATTAAAACAATTCAAAATGGTTATCATAATTTAGTGATTTAAATAAATTTATTTTATATTTTTGTATTTAACTATAAGTATATTAAAAAACACCTACAAACTATAATTTGAATTAAATTAGACATTAAGTTTAATTCCGAAACCTTAATGGTTTTTGTTTTTTAATATTTTATTTATTTGCCACCAGATTTCATAATTTAAAATTGTTATACTTTTGTACGTATATTATCAAAAAGTGATGAAATTCCATGTTAAATTATAAAAAATATTCAGTTATATATATATACATATATATATATATATATAAAAAAATAAATTAAGTTTTTCATTACCATTTAATTTTTAAAAATATTTTCACAATGAATCTTGATTACAAATATTATATAATAAATTTTGTGAGCATTCTAAATACAAAAATCTAATCTTCCCAAGAAGTTTTAATGAATTTTCAAAGCTTAGAAAATTGTCTTAATTTATTTGATTCATTCATTTTAAAGTGAATTTTAAATTCCGTTCAATTCTATCATAATTAAAGATTCTTATTTGTCGGAATAAACCTAACGGAACAATACCTATGAGTTATTAATTACTAAAGGCCTAATAAAATGGTTAATCCGATTTGTGACAATTATTCATACTATACACGCATATCATATAGTTATATTATATATATATATATATCACAATTATAGAACTTGTATTGGAATTGACTAACTTATTTAAAATTTCTCTGGTTTGTGTCTCAACTCTAAATATTTCTAAATCTAAGCTCAATTCTAATTGAATTATACATATTTAAGTCTAAGATAAATTATTTTGTATATATATATATATATATATATATATATATATATATATATATATATATACATATATTTTAATATAATTGTATTTTTATACAACACAAGTAGTTACAATGTGACATATATTTTTTAATACAATTGGAATTTGTTCTATTATAAAGAATGGTTGGTACATTTGATCTCTACAAAATTAGAATTAAGTGTGTCATTAGCCAAACACTCTCTAAGTGGCAATAAATAGTAAATAGTTACAGTTTAAGTTGAAATTTCAAATTTCAAATCATCATACTCAAAAATTACATACTTACATAAGCATTATACATATATGTGAAAACATAAGTGAGGCGAATAAATTCATATAATTTGCTCAAACAAAGTCCTGGGTATAATTAATATTTTTTTGTTCTTTAAAGTCAGTATTTTTTATTCAACAGACAACAAAAAGCAATACAGATAATCATGTATATATATATGACTATTACAACAATACAACTTTTGACATATAGATTTACTAAAATTATATATATATATATATATATATATATAACTATATATATATTTAATGCTTTTTGCACTCTATAATATATATATATATATAACGTAAATGTACCTATCACCGCCCTAGTACATTATGCCGCCCAAGCCCTTTTTTTGTAAATACAATGCTTCCACGCTTTATATTCCAAATTTATTTTTGAAATAAAAAAAGAATATTATTTCCTCGTTGTAATGCAAAATAATGCACATTTGTATTCATATTAATAAATAAGTTATTGATAGAAAACTAAACTAGGTAGACATTTTGGTGAAAATATTGGTTCAAACGTTTAAAATTTTTTTTATTTTGTTAAGACCATAATAATTAAACTATGATGTTCACTTATTTATTTTATTCAAATAATTGTAAAAGATATATTATTAAATAGATTATAATATAAACTTTCTTTAATTTGTAAATAAAAAATATTTAAAATTGCTAATTAGTTTTGAGCGGGAATTAGGGACACGTAAATTTATGTTGTACGTATTTACGATCGACCGGGCGGAATTAGGAAAATGATATATCGAAATAATTGATGAAGTTGTTCACCTATTTTTGATCATATAAGGATGCAACTGGACAATTTTAAATGGAAATTGAACAAACTAAGCTGGACCTAATTACGACCTATAAATTTAATTTCGCATATGTGTTTTTTGTTACAACTAAATTTTGAGTTTTTATTAAAATTTGTATGAAAAAGCGGGTCGGTAATACGTGCAATATGTCCTAATTCCGAACTAAATATGCAGGTGTAAGCTATTTGCACTAAATTCATACCAAGTCTATATTTAAAGAAAAAATTATATTTTAGTTGTTGAAAATAAGCAAATATTTTCCTTTTATTAGTGGACGAAACACGCGTATCCTATATGCTAAGCATATTTAGTAAAATTAAAAGGAAAATATTCGACTATTTTTAACCATTAGATAAATTTTACTCTAACGCTAACCCTAACGAATAAGTTTTTCCCAAACTATGTTTTACTTATATTATATTTTGTATAATTTAAAAAGTCTCTGGAATTATCTTGCCTTCCACCAAAATTTTATTAACGCGTCCATTATAAATTACCAAAATAATTTCCTTTCATACATTTTTCACGATAAGTTAAATAGAGGAGTGAAAACCATGACCATGTCTGGTACATTTTGAAGATGGCCTGTAAAAGAAGATATTCTAATATATTCAGACAGTGACATAGTCTACAAAATTGTGCCTCCAGTTTTAATGAACAGCAGAGGACAATATAATGTACCGGAAATCATACAAATAAAAAATGCCAAAACTAAGAAGTAGTAAATGCGATTTTTACTTTGTATGTATATGAAATATTTTGTATTTTTATTTATTTATTTCAAATGTGCATTGTTATAATATTTAAGTTAATTATGTGATATCATTGATTAATAATACTATAATAGTTATATTAAATTATTTTTTTTTGTTTGAAATACTGAATCGTTGCATTGTTTAATTTTTTTTAATTTTGATATTGAAATAAATGCATATTTTTATGTGTAAATAATTTTACTTACATTATAAATATTTTTTTTTTTTTTAAATTACTTAAGTATAGCAATATTGATTTTTTTATTATAATAAATATTTTTTATAATTTAACTACGTGCTAGTTAATTATTTAAAAAATTAATTATTAACTTTACTCTTAATAATTATTTTAAATAGCTTTTTTGAATAAAATCGTAAATAGGTACTGCGAATCGCAAATAGGTTCAAAAAACGGAATTGAATTTATATAAGGGCGGAATTAGTTCAGATTGAAATTGTTGAGCGGAAATACGTACAATCAAATTTTTTTTGGCAGTTATGATATTTTATTATTTATTTAGAAAAAATTAAATTATAATTAGATGAAAATATTTTTTTTTTTAATTAAAAAATACTAATTATTATAATTTTAAAAAAAAAAATTAAAAAAAGCTTATTTTTTGCTTATTTTGTCAAATTAAACTAATTTTTCCTTAAGGGGGCGGAAATTGGTACATTTACGTTATATATATATATATAATATATATTCAATGCTTTTTGCACTCTAAAACTATTTTATGATAGACATTTTGTCAACTTTATTGAAAGATTATATTCTTAAATATTTAAGTAACTAAGTACTTATATAACTTGTTTTGTTTTTTTAAGGACATATTAAATAGTTACTGTTTGTATGTACATATACATATATATATATATTATAATCTCGGTAACAATTCAAGCTCCATATAACTAAATCAAATTAAGGTCAAAATAAGAAAATAATATAATAAAGCCAGTACCTATATATATAAGTAGTTAATTGCAGGATTAGGTTAAGCCTACCAAAAACAGGATCCCCTAGAATTGATTCTATCTGTACTATTGACACAATCAGTGGTATTTGTACATATATTTTATATATATATATAGGTTAGTTGAATTCTATAAGTTTAAATAGTATTCTGTAATTATTTTAATTCTAAAGTTAGAAGAAAATATTTCAATTTTTTGTTTCATTTAAGTAAACCCAACATTTTAAAAGCATATATAAAAGAGAAGTAAAATAAAAAGAAAAACATTTATGTTTTGTGACTTTAATTTATCAAAGTTTTTTTTTTTTTTTTTACTATTATACTTAAGTCATAAATTTTATAATAATATTCAATCCCATTCTCATTCCATAGACAAAATGTTACATTTAACACACAAAACTATTACAGCTATACATATAATAGATACGCATATAAAATGCTCTCCTTTTTTGTTTTTTTTATTTATTTTTTTTTACTTTCTTTTCAAACCAGTTCGAAATAAATTTACAATTTTTACTTTTCACTTACTTTTTACTTTAAAATAAAAAACACAAAACAAAAATTTGGATCCCATATGGCAATATTACCTATATATACGTATACATATCTATATGAACATATTTGTATCAACATATGTAATTTTAGTCATAAAAACAACTGTAAATATTATTACAATATATTCAAAGAGATAGCCATCATCATAGTAAATCTCCCCATAGAATTGATCCCTAATATGGAGATTTTGTATAGAGAGAAGACGGAAGTTTTATAAAAAGAAATAAAATGAAAACAAAATGAAAACAGAAACAGAAAATTCGAATCATTTATAATAAAAATGAGTTATGGGAAAAAAGTTCTAAAATGGATTAAAAAAAAGTAAAGAAAAAAAAACAAAAGTTAGTAGTTACTTACACACAGTTAGTTACTGATGTGCGGTTGAAAATATTTCGTTTTGTACGCCATTTTGTTTTATTTTCCAATCTATATAAATACGAGTTTAGTAGACTTTAAATATAAGTTTTTTAAAATTTAAAATATTACTTATATTTATTATGGCGGTGTGAATTAAAATCGAATGATATAAGTTCAAAATAAAAAATAGATATTTTGTTTTTAATTTATTTCATTTTGTCAAATTTTCGAATTATTTTATAACGAATTTGTAATAATTGAACAAAAAAAATTAAATAAAGTGTGAAATTAGTTTTCGGACCTATCGGCCCGGAAAAATTATTTGAATTATTTAGTATAAGTACTTACGATTTAAAATTTTTGACCTTATTGGCTTATTACCATTGCTAAGACATAAAAACGAAAGTCAAAATCATTTAATTTCAAACCCACTAAACATGTTAATCTTCAATGTTTACCCATACAAACTTACAATTACGAACTGAAATCTTTCCCTAAGCCCAACCAAACAATTTTACATTAACTAAACATATTTATTGACTTGGGTTCGATTTGTAAAATTACATAAAAGCTCAACAATCTTGATTTCAATTTTGAAATCATATTAAGGCCCATATTTTGATAGTAATTTCACACTCATTTTTTATGAAAAACAAATTTTTCGATTTCGATAGACGGAAAAAATGACAAAAATCATAAAAAATGAAAACAAGCCTATTTTGATAGTCGGGTTTTATGAATATATTCGGATAAAATGAAAAATTTTGTCATTTTGAAATTGTTAAGTGACGGGTATGTTTGTTTGAAAACTTTTGTTGTTTAAAATTTAAAAAATGGATTTACAAAAAAAATCGTAAGTATTTTATTTTAAATTTGTGGACATGAAAAAAGTAAAGAAATCTTCGAGATGGTGACTGGTGGAAAAAGCCAAGTTCAAGAAATTGAGCAGCCTCAAGCAAAAATAGGTGCGGGTTCCACCTCACAAAGCCCTCGAATTTTTTTTTTTTTTTTTTTGTTTTAGCTTGTTTTCAGTAAAATGGCTCATAGGCACGATGCAAACAAGCGGTCCCAAGTGTCGGGACCGAAGACCTTAAATTTTTTTTTTTTTTTAAATTTTTTTTTGTTATCAGTACAATGACCCTTAAATGTGATGAAAACAATAGGTCCGAGGTCCTAAGAATTGGGACCGAAACTCTATATCACCGGTTTAAATTGTATTTTTCTGAGAAAAGGTTATTAATAATTATTATAAATAATTTTTAAAAAAATTTCGGATTGGTCCGACAGTTCGGAAGTCGGAACCAAAGGACCTTGAACAAAAACAAAAATTTTTTTTTTATACTTATCTTGATGCGTAATGAACATTATTGACATTTTGGTTTTTGGACAATTTTTTTGTTCAAGGTCCCGACTTCTCAACCGCGGAACAATCTGAAAATTTTTCAAAAATTATTCATAATAATTATTAATAACTTCTTCCCAGAAAAATAAAATTTAAACTGGTGATATAGAGTTTCGGCCCCAATTCCTAGGACCTCGGACGTATTGTCTTCATCACATTTAAGGCTCATTGTACTGATGCCAAAAAAAAATTAAAAAAAAAAAAAAAAAATTTAAGGTCTTCGGTCCCGACACTTGGGACCGCTTGTTTGCATCGTGCCTATGAGCCATTTTATTGAAGAAAAGTTTAAAAAAAAAAAATTTCGAGGGCTTTGTGAAGTGGGACCCGGACCTATTTTGGCTAGAGGCTGCTCAATTTCTTGAACTTGGCACTTTCCACCAGTCACCACCTAGAAGATGTAGTTCATATGACACGGTCCCGTTGAATACACACACATTGGCTCTACTCTATTCAATATTAATTTGCATATTAAACAAACCTTTTGGACATATTTTTTTTCTTTTACTTCACTTTTTTCTTCGCAATAAATTTTTTTTCTTTATTAATTATATCCAAGACACGTCAAAACAAAAAGTGTTGCCCGTTTCAAAACAAAAATCATCTCATTTAAATTTCAAATTTCATTTCATTTTTCCCGACTATCGAAATCTCAAAAAATCATTTATATGATATGACATTTGTCATTTTCATTTTTATGAGATGACTATCAAAATATGGGCCTAAGTCTACTTAAGTACATGATTTGAAAATCGCTAGAACAAAATTAAATACCGGTGCTTTTCCACTCTAATGTAATTTTTCCAAATAATAAATAAATACAAAAAAAAATTAAAACAGTAAATTTTTGATGAATTTCAAATTTACTTAATTAATTAATTTTATAACAAAGAAAGTTAATAAATTTTCGTGATAACAACATTCATTCAAATTTCAATTAACCACTTGTGTATAATTTTATTTAACTGCGTTATTCATGTTATATTCATGTCTTTATCAAGGATTTGTTTAATGGTATAAAACTTTTTGGTATAAAATTACAACCACTGAATACTAAATATTTTTATCAACTTTGCTTTTTTCATATGAGTAGTAACTATATATATTACTTATCCATATATATATATATACATATGAATTAATATCAATTCCGATATGTACATTTATAGGCTAAGGAAATATGCCTTTAGTAGGTTTTTATTTGAAATTGTCATGAGAATCCCGTCATCACAAGTCAACCGAAGTAATAATTCTGCTCTAGTGCTCTGCTTTAGAATTTATTTGTTTTTGTTATTTTTGTTTTTCTTTTTTTTTTTTGTATCATTTATATTCTTCAGTTTCCTGTTATGTTTCCATTCTGGTTTCTTAAAACAAAAAAAAAAAATCGTCGTAAAATTTTACACAGACCGCACACTATTTGTATATAATATACGTGTATTATAGCTTATATATATATTTTCTGTATATATATAACATACATAATATGTGGTACTCAGTTTATCTATATTGCAATGTAATATAGTATTCCTGATACATTCATAAAAATTACTTTCCACAAAATCATAATACGATCCTTTTAAATTTTTTGTCCTTTATAATATTTCAATTGATAACAGAGGACACAAGGTTTTATTTTTCGTTTTCTTGTTGTTATTATTTTGTTATTTAATCGTACTGGTGAACATGTTCGTTAAGTTACAACATTTTTTTTTTTTTTTTTTTTTGAATGAATCAGTTTAAGAAAATGTATAGTTTGAGGCAAACTGTCATTGTATTACAGAGCCAGAGAATATGATATGAATTTTGATAGTCGTTAAAAATGTTTTCGTAAATTTTCTTTTTCTCAATCTATCTCTTTCTACCAAAATAGACTACATTTATATCAAAAATATGATTTTTTCATTTACTTCTGTAATTTTAAAGCTACAATATAATTTTACAACCAATAACTACCTAACCTTATCAAATTTTTTACAGTTTTGTAGCTGCTGTTTCAACTACAACTACTTCTATTAAATTCATTGGTGTGAGTAAATTATCTGAAAAAAAAAAAGGAAAAAGGATATTATGTATATTTTTGTACATATATATGTATGTTTATATAGTTGTTTGCTTTTGAATATATTTGCAAAAAAAAAAGGATGTAATCGATAGTATTTCTATTACGGATTCTGTATTTTTATATTTTATTTTATATTTTTTGCTATTTGAGTCCTTTTTATTGCTCTTTTACATAAAACATACTAGTAAATTCAATTTGAGATTCTTATCATCAGCAAAATGAGTTCATTTTTATTGTAAAAGTATTTGTTGACTTATACTTCCATAAAAATAACAAAAAAAAAAAAAAAAAAAAAACCAATAGCTTGGGTATATAGCGTTTTCAATATAAAAAAATAAAATTGTATTAAATAAAAAAAATTACAAAAATTGCTGATAACTATGATAACAAAAACAGAATTAACTATACTCTACAGGATAATTCAATTTTATTTTGAAATTTTTAACAATAGAGGTAGAATACTAATATGTAATTATTATTTGAGTAATTTACTGTCTTGAAAAGAAATAAATAATGCGTATTGTGAAATTGAATGGATTTTCATCGATATATTGAGTAAATTTTTAAGATTTAATGGTGTTGAGTTTACAAAAATGCGGATACTTATTAAATAAAAAAATCTGTAAATCTAAAATGTGAATAAAGTATCTGTAAGTCAGGACACATCCGATTTAGATTTTATGTCAACATTACAATCAAACATTACCATCAAATAATATCATCAAACATTACAATCAAACATTACCATCAAACATTACCATCATACATTACCATCAAACTTTAAACATCTAATATTATCATCATACATTACCATCAAACTTTTCTATCAAACATTACCATCAAATATTATCATCAAACTTTACACATCTAATATTATCATCCAAACATTACACATCAAACATTATCATCAAACATTACCATCAAACATTACCATCAAATTTTACACATCTAATATTAACATCAAACATTATCATAAAACTTTACAATCAAACATTACCATCAAATATTATCATCAAACATTAGCATCATACATTACCAACAAACCTTTCTATCAAACATTACCATCAAATATTATCATTAAACATAACACACCTAATATTATCATCAAACATTATCATAAAACATTATCATCAAACATTACCATCATACATGACCATCAAATTTTACACATCTAATATTATCATCAAACATTATCATTAAACTTTACACATCTAATATTATCATCATACATTACCATCAAACTTTTCTATCAAACATTACCATCAAATATTATCATCAAACATTAGCATCATACATTACCAACAAACTTTTCTATCAAACTTTACACATCTAATATTATCATCAAACATTAGCATCATACATTACCAACAAACTTTTCTATCAAACTTTACACATCTAATATTATCATCAAACATTACACATCAAACCTTATCATCAAACTGTACCATCAAACATTACCATCAAACATAATTTAATTTAATTTTATTTTAATTTATTATTTCAACTGCACATAAAGATTTTGGTTTTATATTTACACATTAAATATTACTCATCAAACATTACTATCAAACATTACCATCAAACATTACAACAAATTTTATTTCAAAAGTTTAAAATACACAGCACAGTGTAATAAAAAAAAATATAGTTGAAAACAAATTCAGTAATTGAAAACAGAAAACAGGAACAAAACGTATACGTAACTGAACAACATAACTAAAGTCGATTTAGATTTGATGAACATTTTTTAATTTCCATCATTTTTAAAATTTCAAAAATGTTTGATAACAACTATTCCATTTTTTTTTCATCAAACTAAGTATGATATCAATTTTTGTTGAACATTATTACAACATTATCAATCTGATGTATTTTTTTTTCGGTTACACTCTTACAGTTACTTAGGTAGAATCACCTTATCGTGCTTAATTAAGTACAGTACTGGCATTTTACAAAAATCAAAATTTAATTTTTAAACGCTTTCTAACAACCAACATAATAATTTTTACTTTAATAATATCCAGTGATAAGTAACTCATACACAACATTTTTTCTATATACATAATTAAAAAAATTGCTAATGAATTTAACTTCGAAATAAAATATTTGATAACATTGAATTTTACTGTCATAATACAAAAAAATGAAACTTTCATTACTTTCACTAAACAGTTGTCACGGACTTCAGTAAAAAAAAAAAAACAACACAATCATTATATTTATTTATTTTTTTATACAATTAAAAAGTTTGTATTTTGAAAAATTCTCACAACTCAAAACTTTCAATAGTGTTATTAAGTAAAAATTTAAAATAAGTTAAGATAACTTGAAGATAAATTTAATAGGCAGTCTGAGAACTATTTTTGAGATATAATTATACTAAAATATAATTAAAAGTTTGAATTGAATTAAAATTTTTCAAATTCCATTTTAAAGTTAAAATTTGATTAAATTGTTTTTTTTTTTTTTAATTATTTATCACTAGGTTCGCAAATAAAAATTTAAAAACAAAAAAACAAATTCTCAGTCAATTACAATATTTTTTTTCGATTCAGAAGAAAT
Organism: Argyra leucocephala; assembly: GCA_963942445.1. Classification (NCBI taxonomy): domain Eukaryota; kingdom Metazoa; phylum Arthropoda; class Insecta; order Diptera; family Dolichopodidae; genus Argyra; species Argyra leucocephala. The sequence continues at coordinate 127,679,391 of OZ012680.1, read as the reverse complement.
AGTAATTAATGTGAATTTCTTAGAATAGGTATGAAATCTGATAACTAAGTATATAATATCTACTTATTGTTAATTACTTATATCAATGAAAATGTATTGACTATCATTTACATATCAAACATTAAATTTAATTGTACATTATATTATATATAAATAGAACCATTTAAATAAAAATAAAATATAATTAGTTAAGATAATTTTACATATAAAATAGATAAATTCGACAGAGAAATGTGTTTAATTGACTAAATAATGTTATTGGTAGAGGACAGTAAGTATCACGATATTGGAACTTGTTGCATATTGTATGTGTAAATTATTTTCTTTACCTCAGAATTATTGTATCACATTTGATTCAGTGGTTACACTTACCATAATGTACACCTTTAGATATGAATAGTATATTAATAGTAATTGTGATAATTGAAAACTATAGGTCTGATATATACGTATATGTAAAACATGGTAAAATCTGTATTTAATATTTATACTTATTACATTGTTTTTACATATAAAATAAATCTATATGAAATTATTCAATAATTTTGAAATTAGTCAATAAATTATTATTAGGATGTCTTAAATAAAATACCAAACAGTTTCTTATATTTCAAAAAGAGTGAAATAGTATATTTATGTACATAATTATATACTTATAGTTTAACTAAACTTATCTGTGATTTTTATTTTTGTATTCAAAATTACACTGGAAAATTTTTATATGAAATCAAATTGCTTACAAGAATTATTAATTACTGTAAATATTTTCAAGAATTATATTCAAGAAAACGTCAATTCAGAAAGTCATTTCTTTCTACACTGAAGAAATTTATATATATATATATATAAGATTGACATTGACGGTATAAGACGTCATGCCTTTCGGGCAAATCCCCAAATTATATTTTAAATCAATATCTAGCTAGCTAAGTTGTGATTGTTTTTGAATTTGTTTATTTAGCTATGTTTTGATTGTTTCTGTTTATATATATTTTTGTTAATATAGCCTTATCTTGACACTTGTCTTTTTAGGCATTTTAACTTGAATTAAATAAATAAATAAAATAAAATTTAAACGTACAGTAAAACGAAATTTTGCACTTTCTGTGGGACACTTAAACATAAACAATCCATACAAACTCATGTAATCATGGCGGTTGTAATAGACAACATGATTTTTTTAATAAAATAAATTTTAACGATAATATCCGCCATGCCCCACAGAAATCTTTGTCACAGTATCCGCGAAAGGGTTAATAAAGTTTTCATTATGATTAAAAAAAATTTGAAAAACAAAAACGTTACAATACAATTTAAAATTATATTTAATAAGTATATGCAATGTAGCAGAGTTGCCAAGAACCCGACTTATAGTATCAATCAAACAAGGGGAGGTAAAACTAAACAGATTGCGAAGCATTTTTTTAAGAATATAGTTACACAGTTATATATACCACATCTCCTTGTTATGTTACAAGCATACATAGTTGAATAGGGCTATAAGCAGCGTTTGCACATGTCAGACTAAATTTTAATCGTAGACACAGTCGGATGACTGTTTACATTTCAGATTTCTTCTTAGATTTAGTGTACTTTTTTTGTTTCTGATATTACATTCTAAATTACATTTACATTAAAAATTTATATTAAAAATACTTACTTTTTCAAACTACACAATATTTCAAAACAAATTTTCAACTAAAAAATTTAAAACTACTCAACACAATCTGTACAAACATCAAATAATGGCTACTATCATATTATGATTGAATAAAATATAAAAATCACTAAATGGCAATCTGATGCGATTCAGACACTTTTCTATTTTTTCCATCAGATAAAGTTTGATTTCAGACTGCGTTTATATTTCATAATTTCATCAGATTCAGAATTAATAGTGTAGATTTTGTCGTGTAAACGCTGCCTTACACACTGCATATGTATTTATACTTGTCCCGAAGCTAATAAATAACTATACAAATATACAATGAATATCGATATAATACTCTTAGGCATTCATTCGACGTAAGTATATAGAATCGATATAATGTTACAGGTTAATTTTAAGAAAAAATAATTCTTAGATTTTTTACTTTAATTTCTATTCAAAAAACAAATTCAACCCAACAAACAAAGTAAAGGTAAAAAAATTACCAGACTTTTTTTTCTATTCAAAATATTTCTAACAAAAAAAAAAGTAAGTCACAATTTTAAAAGAACCCCAATTTTATTTTTGTGAACATTTTACAATTTTTCTTATTTTTTTACTTACCCCCACAAACATCAACAAATCTGAATGAACTTTAAATCCTTTGATATTCAAAAAAAAAAAAAAATGAATGAAAAACTTAACTCATCAAAATCAATATCTTCCCTTTTTTTTTGTATGTGTTTATTCGTTTAATTTAATTTCACTTGTTAAGTGGGTGTAAAACTTTTCATAATGAAAAACCACAAAATAACAAAAAAAATACGAAAATTTTTGTAAAATTCTAAAGAAAAAAAAAAAACGTTTAATTCATTTAACAACTCAAATTTCATACTTAAATATTAGATGAAAAAATAATACAACCACTAAAAAGTAAATAAAAATGCTTTAATTATTTGCTCTTATGTTTTTTTTCTATTTCTGAATCGTTGAAATCGTGTTTTTCTAACAAAATTTTGACCATTTCCATTTTAAATTCAATTTAAGTCAGTACGACTTCAATACAAAAAAAAAAAATTACAACAGATTTGAAATTTTACAACTGGAAAAGTTTTACATTTGAATATTTTCATTTTTAAAAAATTATTTAATAAGTCTATGTAAATATAATATATATATATATATATATATTGTATATAATATATTTATAGGACCAATTTTACAGTATTCATTTCAGACACAAAAATCTGAATCTCCCCCGCAATTCTTCTCCACAACCCAAACAAATAACAAACAATTCATTATTATTATATTTGTACGTTTACGTACACGTACTTATTTCCGCAATCCAGTTCTTTCTATCTTACTCCTCTCCGCTCTTTCGATTTACTCTCTTGAATTTTTAAGTACATATTTTTATGTTGAAAAGATGAAATGTTGTTGAAGCACTCATAATTATTGTGAAAACTGAAAATATTCAATTTTATTTGATTAATGTAAATAGAACGAAACAAGAGGGATCATAAATAGCTACATAAGAGCAAGCCCCATGATTATTTCAATTTAAGCAAAAACAAAAAACAAGATGAATAAATAAAATGGAAATGGTATTTTTTTTTTTTGCTTGTTATAGATATTATTATTAATATTCTAGGAAAATATTATCTTATTTACTAAATGGAAATAATGAGATAATTTAAGATGAAGCTTATGGGGGGGGAGGGATTGATATGAAAAGAAAAAAATTGTGTTTTATAATTTTTATTTTTATATTTTTGTTTTAACACTAATAACCAACATTAAAATGCCCTCATACAATAATGTAAAAATTTATATATATAAAAGAGGGTTTAATATACTTTAGCTTTGAAAATGTAGAATTTTAACGAATAGCAGAACAGTCAGCCGTTGAAAGATTCAGATTTGCAAAAATAAAAATATGAAAATATGAAATCTGAAATTTTCAGGGAACACCACAAAATGTTTTGTTTATGACATTCATATTATTATTATTATTTTTTTTTTATTTTTATTATTATATATATATTTATTTAAATAGGAAATGTGGTTTACTGGGATTCTAGCATTTTGACCCTTTTATTTCTATATATGTATGAATTTAACAATTTGTTTCTTTATTTGCTTTTTTTTTGTTTTTTTTTTTTATTATTGAGAGAGTTTTTAATTTAATTTAAAAATGTTTGTTGTGTTGTAACCTATTGCGAGTTTTAAATATTAAATTGTGACAGAAATTTTGAATTTTTTTCTACTTTATGTAAAAAATATTAAAAAATAATTACATAAGTAAAGGATTTTGTTTAACAAGTTGATAACTAATTCGATATGTTAATAATCTGTTTATAAATAAAAAATTATGAATTATATTTAAAAATAATTGTATATATATATATGCGTATATATATAAATATATATATATATGTATGTTTATATACATATATATACATATTTCTGCATGAATATATTCGGTAAAGTGTTCAAAACAAAACATTCATGAATATGTACACTATTTTATAGGACGTAACAGAACATTGCACTGCACAGTATTTGTTTTGATCGGTGAACGGGAACCGTATCATGATAATGGTTCATATTTTTAAAAATTAGGCAAATATCTGATACTTGCTAGTAGTTAGTACACGATATATATAACTATGTCGGACCTCTAAGGGTGTTTAATATGTTGATTATTTTTTTATTTAAACAATCAAGCGTTAGGATGTAACCTTTAATACCTACATACCATACCACTTGATTAGGATAGGACAAAGAGATTTATTGAAAGAATAAATAGGAATTTGCAAAATGATGATGTTTTTCTTGAATTTATGTAAGTTTATACACTATGGTGTTGTTTGAATGTGAAAACACACTAGAAGAGATGTGGTTTCGAAATATCTGAAATAAAACGAAATAAAACGTTCAATTTAGTGTTTTGTGGAGCTATTAAATGGAGCTAACCTAAGTTCCTAATGCTTAATTCACTGATTCAGAACGTATTTTCCGAACCCATACGCGCGCATATTTTTTGTATGAAAATTTGAATTCTCTCAATTTTCAAAAATGTTCGGAACATTTTTTTCTCTCCGGAACAAAAGTTTATTTAACTTTAACTTTGTGTTCGGAACAATTTTTTTTTGCTGTAATTTTTAATTTTTTTTGACATTTCTCACATTACAATTTACAAAGCACAAACAAAAAAAATACAAATAATTCATAAAAATATTTTTTTTTTTTTGTTTGAATTTTATTTATTATTTAATAATTTTATTTATTTGAATAACAATGATTTGATATATTGAGATTGAAATAAACAAAAATTTTAAAATTAATTCAAATCAAATTCAAACGTATAAACAAAAACCTATTGTATCAAAATTGAAAAAAATATACCAAATTTCATTTTTACGATATCAGATAATATGTAGCCTCTAACAAAATATCTCGCTGCGTTAAGCTAAAAAATTTGATTGATATATTTTTAACAATAACAAAAAAAAAAAAATAGTTTTAAAAAAAAAAAATTTGGCTCAAAGGAGAATCGAACTCACAAACCTTGAGATATTAACACGACGCCCCCACTGAGCTAATAACCGATTAAAACTATTTCTCCAAAATACATCATACATAAAATAAAAAAAATATTTTGACCCCTACTTACATCCCCAATAAAATAAATAAATAACATTGCAAGCTAAAGAAAAGCAAGTAATAAAACATATATCAGTTTGAATAATCACAATATAATAAAAGCTTTAATATCCCTATTACGTCTCAATGCACATTATACTAAAAAATTGCCGAAAAGTCTGTGGGCTGATTTTTTTGAAATATAATTATGGATCATAATTAAAAAAAAAAATGTTGGATACAAAGAACCTATGAAGAGCTAATTAAAATTATTTGTTTCGCTGATGATGTTGCGCTTATCAACATATCAGCAAACAATTACGAATTTAAAAAATTATTTCATCAATTTTACTTAACATTGTAAATTTGTTAGAAAAGACAATAAATCTTTCGGGATTTGAAACAATTTAATAATGTGCAAATTACATATATATATATATATATATATATATATATATCCGTTGAAGTAATTGAACAAATGTTGCCGCCAGGATCTTTGAATGATTAAATAACTAACTTAATATTGAAAAACAAACTACATGAGTCAAGCAACGAATAGAAAAATATATAGTACATATTTTCGTTCTGTTATGACAGGTGTAGCAAAAACGAGAACATGGGCAAGAAGAGCAAATACCGCGTAGCGAGTAGCCAAAACAAAAAGTGGTCAGATAAATTATACATTACCATCAGGAATATAATTCCAAACGTTGAGATAAGAAAAGTGTGTGATATATAAGATATGGAATTATAGATTTAGGATGCTGTGAGACTAAAACGAGCACGTTTCTGGAATGCTAATAACCTTTAAAAAACTTACAAGAGACGGTATGACAAATAAAACAACACCAACGCTCTAGGCACATTTTCAACGAAAATATTACACAAATGCTGCACATCAGCTTCTCAAGAAACAGGTTAATTAGTAAAACTGTAGATTTAGAAGAATAATACATTATAACTCCATTATAATTTAAAATAGAGCCACTTTTCAAAAAAGTGTTACCAAGAAAATGTGTAGAAATAAATTATCATAATTTTGATGTTTGATGTCGATTTAATGGCTACTTTATTATGATATTCAGTTCAGTAGCTCAAAATCACTCAATGGAATTAAATCACTTTCAAATCAAGTCTGGCTTTCGTGTTAGTGTCTGTATAAAGATTATGAAATGAATAAGCATTTATTTTTGATTTAAAATCGAAGCTTAGTATTCCAAAGTGTTTTCAAACTTACAAATAATTCCTTAAGACCCAACACAGTCCCACTGCTGTTCATAATTATTTAAAAAATCGTATAAATGAAATTATGAGGAAAGAAGGTGATGTAAATGCAAATTTAAACTTTAAAACAAAAAAAAAATACCACTTTGATTTTCGATATTAGATTTTTTATTTATTTTTTTATTTATTTAACTAATATTTGCTACTATTTAACTAATAAATACTATTTAACTACTTACATTACTACGGACAAAAAAACTACATATTTATTTCTCAAGTGAGCAACATTGTTCAAGTATATAAATAAATGCAATAGAATATAATTATAGACTTAATGCAATTACCACTAAGTACTTATTGCTTAATAAACCCATAAATACTTACACACAATCACAAAAATAATTATATTCTCATTCTTAAACCTAATTTAAAATCTTTAAAAAAACTAAACTTAATACTAAAATAGTGTAGTTAAATTGTTAAGAACTATTAAATTTAAAATTAACACTTTAATATTTTAAATTTGCTATTTTTGGAAGAAAAAATTGCATTAATTTATTTTGTTGTTTTTTTTTTTTTTTTTTATTGTCTCGTGAGTTATGTTTTTATTTACCCTAAAATTCCAGTAAATTTATTCGTTCCGTGACAAAATGCATTTTATAGGGATTTTTTTTTTTTTTTTGCTATTGATGAGTGTAGGAAGAGAATTAAAAACAGAAACCATTGAATTTATTTAACAGTGTGGTTGTTGTACAGGTACATATATATATACTCGTATGTATAGTTGTTTTAAAACATTTGTTGATTTTTTTGTATTATGCATTTATTTGTTAAAGTATAGGTAATCATACAGGATATGCATTAAGTCAATAGAATTACTAAATTGCATTTGTTTTTTAGCTTGTATTAGTACATTATTCATACGAGTACTGAGTGGTATCGTATAAAAATGAGCATTCCCTAGACAACTTTGTGAATGAATATTTGAGTTAACCATGCAGAAAAAAAAGATTTGAAAATATTTTTAATTTCAGGAAATCATTATCATTGTTCGGCTCTGCTCTATAGATCGGGTGATATTTTTGGCCTTTTTTCTTGTATACTGATTTTCATTTTATGTTGGTCGATTTGCTAGATATGAGTAATATTTTGTTTTGTTTATTCGGTGTCGACTTCCTGTTTTGTTGAAAATGTAGGTTTATAATGAAGTATTTTACAATGTTCACGTCGATTTCGAATTTGAAAATGATTTTTTAAACGTAACGTAAATGTACCTATCACCGCTTCTTAAGAAAAAATTACATTTACTTATGTGGGAAAAATAAGACAAGTAACTACAAGCTTTTTTTAATTCAATATAACTACAATGTAATACAATTAAACTATTTTAATTCAATTATAATTCAATTATAGTCCTAAATAAATAATAAAATATTAAAATTAACAGAAAAAATTGAATTGCACGTATTTGGTTCGAAAATTTCAATCTGAACTAATTCCGTCCACAGATGTACCCAATCCCATCTATTGAACCTATTTGTGATTCACGTATGTATATATACGTTTTTACAATTTTATTATTAAGGGCGTTTCCGAACCTCTCGCACTTGCACTTAATACTTGCACTAAACCTGTCAAACCGCACTTGATTTGTTGCCAAAATTTTAGTGTAGTCTCAAATACACTAAATATCGCAAAATTAAATTTATTAAAAGTGAAAATAAAAAAAAAATTTAGTATTTAACAAGTTTAGTGCGAGTATCAAGTGTAAGTGCGAGAGGTTCCGAAACGCCCTAAGTACTTAACTATTTGATTTTTTTTTTGTTTCACTGATTGGATTGTATTTAAACATTCTGAATTTTAATTTAATTCTGATTTTGCAAAATTCTGCGTTTACAACATTCTGATTACGATATTTTGAATTTTTTTAAAATTATAATTTATCAATTCAAAAATTGTGGAATTCAAAATTAATTACTCCATCCGTGAGTAGATTTACAGAACAAGTATTAAACATTTTTTTAATGTTCTTGAATCGTATCAGTTCATTAAGTTAGATGCAATTTAACTGCTCTAGCAATTAAATTAATATTTTATTGTTCAGAACAACCAATGAGATTTAATTATATGAATTACTTCTGTTGATACAAAATGCTTAGTCGATTTCAACAAGCTTTAGACCATCCCATTTCTTGCAAGTAAATTCAATAAATTTAAAATTAATATATGAAATACAACCAACGAATTTGTGCAGTAATTCATGTCAAATATTTTTAAAATATTTCAACTGTCAATAATTAAAAAATGTATATATAATAGTTATAGTTAGTTAGTATAATTAACACTTTGTTATCGAACGTAAATTATTAATCATGTTTGTACATTTTTGATTTTTATTTATTTTATTTCAAATCTCAAATGAGCTTTCAGCTTGTATCGATTCATATCGTGATTGAAAGAATTTATAACTGAAAAATTAAATTTATTCCGATTAAATTTAGCTATGCAATAATTCTATATTACGGTTTACCTCAAAATTGCATATATATATCTACATTTGGTATAACTACAGTATAACAACATTGTACTAAAACAAAAAATATGGTATCTATACCGTTTATTAAAATAACGGTATTTATTGATATTGAATATAATAGATTTGAAGTGTAAGCAAAACTACAAAATGGCCTTAAATTGTAAATAATTAAAAATAATGTACTTATATCCTTCAGATATACTTATGTCTATTTGGAAATTTTTTGTGAATTTAACATTTTAGACTGTCAACTTTTTTTGTCAACAAAATTTTGTATTAAGTATTACTCTGTTTTAATATTTGTTATACTAAAACATTTGCTGTATTATATATTCAGCTGTTATACAACATCTGATGTGACAGCAATACATTTTAGTGTCAGATCAGCTGATAAAATGTAATACTTGAATAGGTGGAAATTTTTGTATACCTGTAATAACTACACAGTTTCTGCAGATTTTATTTACATTATATGGGCCAATAACATTTTCTGTGACCAAAGGTAAAAATTTGAGTTGGCTTGGATATTTATATTGCTAATGCAATAAATTCATAGATTATGCATCTGAGATGATAAATAAGTGGTCAGTAGTGACCAACTCAACCAAACCTCTATTTTATAGCGCTAATATCTTGAAAAGATGGACAAAAAGTCCACTAAGTATTCAACTGTCATACAACATCTGATGTGACAGTAATACATTTTAGTGTCAGATCAGCTGTTAAAATTCAATACTTGAACAGGTGGAAGTTTTTGTATACCTGTAATAACTACACAGTTTATGCAGATTTTATTTACATTATATGGGCCAATAACATTTTCTGTGACCAAAGGTAAAAATTTGAGTTGGCTTGGATATTTATATTGCTAATGCAATAAATTCATAGATTATGCATCTGAGATGATAAATAAGTGGTCAGTAGTGACCAACTCAACCAAACCTCTATTTTATAGCGCTAATATCTTGAAAAGATGGACAAAAAAGTCCACTAAGTATTCAACTGTCATACACCATCTGATGTGACAGCAATACATTTTAGTGTCAGATCAGCTGTTAAAATGTAATACTTGAACAGTTGGAAATTTTTATAGACCTATAATAACTACACAGCTTATGCAGCTTTTATTTACATATGCAACATTATATTGAACCATTGACTTTATCGACATTTTTACATACAAATTCGGTATGACTATATAATATACTACTACCAGTACCATATATTTAGGTATAATATAACCAAAAAATATGCACGTTATTTATTGACATTACATATAAAACAATTTTAGAAAAAAAAGTTAAGACTTTGTAATTTGTATAGTAATGCTGTGTGGATAATATATGGAATAATTTTGGAAGTCAGGACAGGATAGATTAAGTACTTAGTTTTTACATCAATTATCAAGTTAAATACAATTAATTAAACTGTGTTTCAGTGAATTCTAGAATACAAAAATAAAATATAAACTATCACCTAAATTAAAGGTGCCTAACATTTAAAAAAGTATTTTCGCTCTAATTAGTTATTATTAATATCATCGTATGAGTGAAATTAATCTTATTTTGGAAAATATTGAGAAATAGTTATTATTAATTATTAGAAATTTTAATTAATTTAAAAACAAATTTAACGCTTTATTAACCACTAGTTATTCGACAATTCAACCATTAAATATCAGAATTTGATTATTTTGGCACCTAAATTTATAATAATATCAAACTACCTACTTTCTGGATACTACAAATCTTGAAGGGCATAACACAATATTGTCCTCCACTGATTGAGGTTACGAGCAGATTTTTTCCAGTTGGAAATATAAATTTTTCCTACAAACTATAACTCTATTAGTTTAGCCTTTAAAATTTTCCCTAAATCAATACAAATATATATTGTATTAGTAACATACACATTTCGTGCTCATTTTAATTACAGTCGGATATTTTTTTGTTAATTTAAAAATAAAATACGAATATGGACATTTATACAATGAATATATATATATATATATATATATATATATATATATATATATATATATATATACATATAAATTAATATATTATGTTTATCACTCCTTCTTAATTCCCTCGATAGAAAAAGTTGGACATCGAAATGCAATACAAGTCTATTAAATTAAAAAAAAATGGAAATGAAATGGAAATGAAGCCACATTCACATCTTATTTCATGAAAATTTTGAAATAGAATTATTTATAGATTTCGTATTTATGCACCCTCAAACATTAATATACATATAACTATACGTATAGTTATTAGTATTTCAAAACAAGTGTATATATATATATTTCAAAATTGATATCACAAAAAATATTTATGGGTTTAACATTCTGACACCATCATATTATTAAGAATGGTGTACAGAAATGTGACATAAACAGAATTGAATATAATTTTTAGATGTTTTTGTACTAAACTAAAATGTAATTGATAATAGTTAGTTGCATTGCATGCATCCTAACATATATATCAAATAAAAATAATTTTAGGGTTACTACTTTGTACATATATATATATATATATATATATATATATATATATATATATATATATATATATATATATATATAACATAATTTGTATATATATTCAACTGATCATTTTCTTTATTACCAATTTTGTTACACGACGTACGATGCAATATGAAAAAAATAACGAAATTGAACACACGCATTGCTAATTTATTTTTCATCCTCCAGGGAAAATATTATTCATTCATTCTAAAATACTTTGACAAACATATTTCAATAAAGATACACTCTTTTGTTTTTGTTTACGTTTTAGAATTAAAATTGTCATATAAAATGACAAAAGGTACATAGAGAGGGAGAGCAGTGTTAAAATTCTTTCTTTGTTTTAATTAAAAGATTATTTTGTTTTTATTTTCGTTTTTTTTTTTATTTTACTTATTGGAATTAAATGGTAAAGTAAAATGACAGTTTCCATTAAAAATTAAATCGTAGGATTTATATTATAATGTAAAAAAGATATAAAAAAAAATATGTTTTTTTTTTTAATCCACTGAGAATTATTTTAGATGGTTTCAGCACAAAAAAAAAGGATAAGTTTTGCAGGATTTAACGATATGTATTGAGTATGTATATACATGTATATAATATGTAAATGAAAAAATTCTGCTTAAGAGCATAAATTAAATAAATTTAATTTTTGTTTTAACATAAACAGAAGTTTAATGTAATTAAATGTAAAGTATTATACGTACATACATACATATATATATACATCTTATAATAACTTCTATGTATACACTTATCGGAAAAAGGTTTAATCGAAAACTGTTTTTGAAGTTGTTATATTGATTGGAAAATTTTTTAATCGAATCTTAATCAAAATACATGTACCTGGAAAATATATTTTAATTCCTTGTGGAAAATGTTGACCTTAACATGCGAATATAAATTTTTAATATATGAAATCTGGATATCATCATCATTGTCCTGCAAAGCCATCAAATATGAAATGTGCAAATATACGATTGTGAAATGTATCCGCCCCACGTCACAAATATGCTACACAAGCTGCAATACGTAGTCAAACAAAACGTTAATAGTTTTTTAAATGATTTTCTCATTACATCGATGCTAATTTCGCAAATACAGAGTACGAAATATGAAAAGATGGGAAAATAATTTTGCGAAAGTAGCAATACTTATTTATTTACTATTTAGTTCAAACAGTTTACAAAATATAATACAGTTTAATTATTAAAATTCTCAATTAACACAATGTATCAAATAAGATTTATGATTTAAAGTTTAAATTTCTTTGAAATTTAAAACAACATAGTTTTTATAAAAAAAAAAAAAAACCAAATTAGATAAAATAAATTTCATTAGAAAAAAAAAGAGAAGATGAAAAATTATTAAAAGTATTAAAAGTTAATTATAAAATATAAAAACACTACAAATTAGTTAATATTGGTAGCGGAAAAACTAGATTATTAGGAGGACTAAGGGAGCGAGCTAAATAAGCTTTTCTTTAAATTGGTTTTGCTCAAAGAAAAGTCAACACTGTTTTTGTATTGATTAACTGCCATTAACATTCTAATAATTGGCTCAAATTTACCATAATTAATTCTATGGAAGGGAAGATTAGAAAGATTTTCAATACAAAAACGCGTACTAGTGTTAATGTACGAGTTAATCTGATCTTTTATAATTTTGCAATCAATTTCACCATTGTATACTTGGGATATGAATAAGATATCTGCAACAACCCTTCTTGATTGCAATATGTTCATCTGAAGAAGCTTAAGATGATTTATCTATGGAGGTAGGATTATTGGATTAGACCAGGGAAGATTACGTAGAGCATATCGCATATAATTTGAATAGATTCAAATCTATTAATATGAGTGGAATAGTGAGGTGACCAGACAGGGCTTGTGTACTCAAGGTATACGTCCTATATGTATTTCAATGTATCACACATGATATTAATGTTTGTGTATATATATATATGAACTGTTTTATTTTAATATAAAATAATTTTACAAAGTAAAATATATTAACTTAAATCAAATGCCATAAATGTATTATAACAAAATTGTATACATGGATATACATTTACATTGCTTATACCATATAAATGACATATAAAGCCTTAGAATGAGATAATTTATGCATTTTATGTTTGACATAAATGAATAAATAAATAAATTAAGACATGATTCAATCAGATTTAACTAATGAGAAATTTATCTAGCTACATATTATTCAAAAAATTGAAGGTTACAATATTTTTCAATGATTGAGAATAGAAAACTGTTTGCTACGACCTTTCCAATAACTCACGGCTATGACTAACTATTCGAAAAATATTTTCTATATCTACTTACATCATATCTTGGTTATACCTACATGGTAGTACAGCTTAATTATACTGTAGTCATAATGGATTTATATATATATATACATAAGTATGATGAATATATTTATACAGGTACATAAAAATGTCCTCCTCTCAGGTATTATATTTTAATAGCTGATTTGACAGATTTGATGTATTGCTGTTATTTATTTATTTAATACAGCATAATGTATTGCTGTTAGGTTAGCTGTTATGACAGCTAAATATATAATGACAGCTATTCGGAAAATGTTTTCTATATTTAAGACATTTTAATGGTTGATAATAGAAAATTTGTTTTGTAACAATTACGATCTTTCTAGTAACCCACGAACCTATATGACGGCTTATTCGGAAAATATTTTCTATATATTTAAGATAGTTATTCGTTCTATTTAGATTCAAGGTTCGTTCTACATTAAACACCCGTCCAATTGAAATTTTTATTAAGTACAATTAATCTATTTGTGATAACCAACTTCAATTTGAGTTCTGGTTGAAGAAAAAATAAAATAAAAATTGCAAAGAAAGTGGAAAAACTGAAAAAATATACCGTTAGTTATACTCGTATATTTAAGTACATACTATAAAAATAAATTCAAATAGTTTAACATTGTTGAAAAAAAAATGCTTTTGATAATACAACAGTATTTGTTTAATAACCTAATCTACTTAAATTTATCCTAACTTAAAAAAAAAAAATAAATAAATGAAAATAAAAAATAAATAAACATTTATAATAAATTTTGCAATTAAAAGTCTAATTTTCAAATGTCAATATTTCGCATGTTCATTACTAACTTCATCAGTGCATGTACATGAACTGAAAACAAATCATAACTATAATATTCTGGAAAATTTAAACCTTACCAAATTTTATCGAATTTAAAAATAAACTTAATGATTAGATAAAAACCCCGAAAGGTCCCAGGTTCTTCGATTCCCAATGAAGAAAAAAAACCATACTTTATGGAATTTTCAACCTGGTCCAAAGTACCCTTTGTTATTGGGATAAAATAAATGACAAAAAATAATTGAGAATAGTTATAATCTGGCAACAAATTAAATAAAATGACTATACATAAGAAGGTTTAGTTGCTGACAATAGCTTTAATATTCCACATTTAATGAGTAATTTGATTAATAAATGCTTGAAATATTGTAGATATTGTAATTATACTTAATTAAGCACGAAAATGTGATTTTACCTAAGTTACTGTCGAGAACATACAAAAAATAGCTTAACTAGTTAGTTATTAATATGTATATCTTTTTAATTTATATATATATATATATATACATATATTTTTTTAATTATTTGTTTTGTAAGTAATTAAATAGTTTACCATCTGAAAAAGTCGACATAAACGAAATTCAAACTCCGAATTATGGATACATTCATTTATTTTCTGAATCTAATACAAAGTAGTTGTTGATCAACACTGTACTTAAGTAATTCTTAATATTAATTAAATAAGTAGTTATATCCAGTTACTTAATGTTGAAAAATCACATAAGTAAACATATAGTTGGAAGTAGTGTGTCTCCACAAGGTCTGTTATGTATACTGCTCTAACTCCTACCTTAATATCTTAAGTTTTCTCTCATTATCACTTATTCTTAATATAACATATACAAATTGTACATTTTTATTTTTGATAAAATTATAATATCTACTAATATTATAATAAATATATATATGTCAATATACCATACTTAGATGTATTAAATACAATTGCGTACAAATAAAAAAAAAATTCAATTTACGGCCTCATCATTACATTCCTTTAATGTTAAGATTTACAAACAAATAAACAAAATAAAAAGAAATCTACTTATTCTGCCATATTAAAAAAAAAAGAAATATAATTTAACCTTTAAGATAAATAAAAAACATATCAAAGTCAAAAAAAAGTAACTCTAAATTTATTTGATAAATTCTAAGTTTAATATCCAAAAACAAAAAAAAAACAAGAAATTTAAAAGCGCATATAAAGTTAACGAAACGGAAAAACAAGTCGTTAAAAAAAAACGTTCTAAAAATACCATTCAATCCAGATGTGCTTTAAAGTCACATCACACTTCTGTAAATATTAAAAAGGCTATAATAAAAAAAAAAAAAAAAAAATCAAAAAGCAGTGAATTCATCCAGAAATTTTTAAAATCTTATTACATTCAATTTAGCTGTGATGTATACGAAAATATTCCAGATGCTTAACTTTTTAATGATAACTTTAAATAATTTTTTTTTTTTTTGATAGAACGAAGATACATGATAATGATTTCCACCTTCTCATTCTATATTGAATTTTTTTTTTTTTTTTTTTTTTTTGTATTAAAATTAAAAAGTTCACACTTATCAAAAGGAAAAGAAGTAAAAGTAAATTTTGAGAGATTAGTGCGTGTTTATGTCAATTTGGCGTAACGATTATTACAAGAAAATAAAAACAAAGAAAATAGAAAAAAAATATACTTACTTAAGTAAAAAAATTGTTTAAAATAAATTAAATATTATTAAATTTCATAAAGAATGGAAGTACAGAAACAATCAAAAGCAAAGAATAGCAAAAAAATTCAAGTAAAAATAATCACAAATCGTTAAAACTTAATTGATTGTAATATCTATGAAAATTTATTTCTTTATTCAGTTCTGAAAGCCTTAAATGTTATGAGAAGAAAGTAAATCATTTAGTAATCGTCGGAATCTACTATCTATGGTCTTATGACCAACCATTCTGTTTTTTAAAGATAGTTATGAGTTAGTTTTTCTCACATACTTACTCATGTGATTAAAAATTTTATAACAAGAATATTTCGTAGTACTTACAATATATATATATATATATATATAATACTATTAATAACTCTGTCCACAAATTTGTGCCCTAACCTATATTTTAACCTGAAATGTAAAATAGAAAAAATATTTTATCACAAAATCTTTGAACTATGGAAAAAGCTATATATATATATATATATATATCATCTTATTTGTTTCCACAGAAATACAGCTTGGGAGTTCTAAAGAGGAGTCAAGTAGATAAATATCTTACTAAATTAGATAGATTAGATTTATTTCTAACAATTTGTTTATACATAATTTCTTATATACATATATGTAAATTTTAGTTCAGATTATAGAATTTTATTACCTACGATTTTTTGGTTTAACTATTCTGGCTTTATTAACATTATAGTTGTTGTTTTATTTATACAATTCATTTTAATTGAGCCTTTATTAATGTATTTTTTTTACTTATTTATTTATTCCATTATTATTTCAAATATCAATTCTGCACATACAGAGTATATATATATATATATATATATATATATATATATATATAGTTAGCATATAGCAGTAAGAAAGTCTATAAAATGGGTGAGACTTCCAAAATGCAGTATAAAAAGTTTGCATATAGTTCTACTACCGTTTAAAGCTTTTATAACCACTTCATAGTAAAATATATAATTTTGCTACATTTTGGAATACCTTTTTGACAATATAAATGCACACATAACTACATTTTGACGTTTAAATTATAATTTTGTGTTTTTGTAATATAAATCGATAATAATCTGACTTTTTGTTTATTTTTCGATAAATTTACTTTTTTCTTTTATTACATGAAAATTTTGTTTTGCCAGATCTTCATAGTTCGTCACATATTTTCGACGGAAAAATATATTTTTTTAATGAATTTTGCTACAATTTTGCAATAATTCGGTCGAAAATACATGCTAACAGCTGTAATTTATTTAATTTTGGTAGTTTTAAGCGGTAAACACAATTGCGACCACCGACCACCGAATACTAACGAAATTCTCTTCGCTCAACTATTTTTCGTTAAATGAAACACAATTGTAGCGAAACGAAAAATAAAAATAAACAAACAACACAGAAAAGCAAATGGCGCAATTTCAAAATGAAAAAATCATTTTGAATAATTTATTAATTTATTTGTAGCATCATCAGATCCAAATACATCGCTAATAAATCTAAAATTATATATGTATAATAAAAAAGATAAATAAGTATCAATTGTAGAACATTTAAAACTTTAAAAAAAAAACAGAACAATAATATTCTAATATCAGATTTCAAAATAATTGTTTTGTTTTTATTTTTTGATGTTTAAAAAGGTTGTCAGAAATGTCAAATTCAACTACCAGCGAAAAAATAGAAAATAGCCTTATTTCGACGACAACGAAATTGTGGTTGAGCGATTTTAATTGCAATTGTGAGCTTATACTTATCTATGACATGTATTTACAAAATCGTAGTTTAATTTTTTTTGCTATACACACTTTACTCTTATTTTACGTTTCCACTACGTGTTTTAAACATTTTGGAATACTATACAAAGTCAAGAGCTTTTGATATACATTTTGGAAGATGATACATTGTAAATTTTACAGTTTTACTGCATTTTGGAAGTCACGGTATATAATGTTAATTAATGTTATATTCTTTAACAATCTATTTACATTTTAATTCCAAGATTCATTGTACTTAGAAACACTGTTATATTATATATACTAAGTGTCCTTGACATCGTAAATGTTTCAAGACCATGTTGAATACAACGTCCGCATGATGTTAAATGTATACAAAAGCTCACAAAAGCTTAGCACATTGTCTACATGATCACAATTATTGCTGACGATGTCTCCGCGACCGGTTTGACAGGTATTTGGGTTTACAAAAATTTTTAACCCAAATTGACAAATTAATTTTTTTTATATTGTATCTTGTTGAAAAGTTTTTTTAAGACATTTACGATGTCACCGTGTATTATAATTTTATTGAAATTAATAAAACAACAAATAAATAGACATACTTAAATACAAAATATAAATAAATTTCTAACAATAGTGTAAACTACTCATATGCAATCACATTTTTTTTTACCATCTTGTTATTATATGTATATACTAGTTTTGTAACCCGCCATAAATGACGGAAGCAAAATAAATTCTAGCATTTCTTCCTTCATTAGAGTTTTCATTTCAAGTTTAAGAAAAATACGTATTTGCTTACTAAGTTATCAATATCGTACCTTTATTAGAATTATTAGAATGCTTTTAATTACCATATAAACAGAATATTTGTAGTAAGGTGCAAAATTTTCTATTCCCTAAGGGTCATTTACTCGATCATTTTAACGACATCTTATTTGCCATCATTGAAAATTTAAACATATGTTATCTTAAGACCTCAATAATTCTAAATAATCAATATTCTTAGACATTCTATTGTATTCAATTAATTATAATATAAGTTAGTCAAAAAGATAATTTTAATTTAAATTAATATAGAAATACTAAATTCAAATAATATTTTTAATGAAAACAAAATCTAACTATATAATATAAACTTACAATAATTTTATATTTTTACAATCATAGCAGTGTTCTACTGTAAAATTCAAATTGTAAAATGAAATTAATTATGCCATAATAAAAGTAAAAAGTTCTATGGCGCCATCTAAATTTAACACTTGAATGACATGACAATCATTATGAAATGATGGAAAAATGACACATATAACCGATGATAGATGACAAATGACAGATGACAGATGTCAGATGACAGATGATACTATGTTTATGACAATTACTTGATGTTACAATTTGTATATATATATTTGTATATGTGTTGAAGTATTCCGTCGAACTTACAAACATCCAGATAAATGCAGAAAATTATATATATAAATATATACTAAAACAAACTTTATGAAATTAAACTTAAATTAAAACTGAAAAAAAAAAATTTTGAAAAAAAGAAACAGAAGACAATCAGCTTATTATTAAACACAAATTTATTTATTCAATCGGACAACCCGGAAAATTTATTGCAGTAAATGAAAACTCAAAAATTTTCCATATCGAATAGGAGTTTGTAATGGAAAAAAAATTTGTAAATCCATTCATTTTCAAAAATTGTCTAAATATAAGCCAAATGCTTTAAACATTACAATAATTTATATCAAAACTAAATATAATCCTATCTTATTTGACATATAAGTATGAACTTGATATATAGTATAGACCAAAGTTTATACTAAAAGTCAAAATTTTTGACATAATATTAAATCCAAGATGGGCTTATTTATTTACTTATGATCAAATTTGAAAATTTTCTTTATAGTTATTATAACTTCCTTCAAAATTACAATTCTGAAATGTTAAATAATGGGATTTAAGTTATTTTTCTTTCTTAACAGACATATTCATATATACATAAATATCGGTATGAGAGTATATATATACGTATTTTTTCATCTTATTTTGTCGTCTTCTTCTGTCTGAATTAAGAATTTTCACAATAAATTTAGCAATAAATTACCATGACAAAAATAAAAGAAACCAAAAAAAAAAAAAATATTAAAAAAAAAATTATCAAACAAAACGAAAACATTTTGTTGTGCAAAGGACCAAAAACTGAAGGATTTTAATATACATATATGAGAAAATGTTATGATGTGTGTGCGAGTGTGTGAGTTATTTATTTATGTTTAAAACAAAATGAATATTTTGTAACTAAGTTATGAGCATAAAATTAAAGGTGTACGTAAATTATTTAAATATAAAATGAATAGGAATTTAAATTAAGACTGTAATAAAAAAAGAGTGTTGAAATATAAAATGGGTGTCAGCATCCATTGATATATTATTATTTTTATTTCCTATTTAACATTTTGCTTTTTTGTGCGTACAGTGAGTACAGTGAGAACTTAGTTTGAAGCCTTAATTGAAACCGACCTAATCAAAAGATCTCGTATTGAATACTGTTCAGAACATGGGTATTTAATTAACATTTTTTTTATTAAATGTAAAAAATTAAATTATTATGACAATAGTTATAATTTAATAATAACTTAAATAAATTAAAACAATACACCATTTAAGAAAGCCAATAATTTCTAACTGTAGTTAATAGTAGTTTTCCACATTTAAATTAAGTATAGTTGATACTAGGAAAATGATTAATGAATACATGAAAATCCTTGATAAGTATTCAGGCCCCCTACCGTGTATGAAATTCGGATTCGAATGATTATCCAAATTTGCGATTCGAATGTAAAATTAATTGGTACCGCGTATCAAATTCGAAAGGAAGTAAACGTCATTTAAGTTGGTAGCGTAAGTTTCCGAATTCCTAATTGTCAGTAATGTTTTTGTACTTATACTATATATAAAATGTTTGTTTATTATTTTGAAAAGAATTATTTTTTATTTTTTAAATTATATCAATTTTATTGTATTTGTATTTCGATTTGAAACTCCATAATTATTTTAGATTGAGATAGTGCTGTGCTGTTTTTTGTTTAAGCCTAATCTATAAAACATACAAATATAAAATAATAATAATTTTTTTAAATACTAAATTAAATATAAATGTAGTTTTTTTTATATTATTAGTTTAATATTGTAATATTAAGTATAATTATATTTTTAAATAATTCACTTAAATTTAAAACAAACAAAGTTTTACCTCCATTCGATAACAAAAAATCATTCGAATAAAATATGTTAAAAAATATTCGAAAGTAGTATTATATGGTACGAAAATTTAAATTCGGATTCGTATATATACGATTTTCGAGTTGTCAAACTTATTTTAACTCAAATTTCGTATTACATAGTACCAATCTTTCGAATACGAAATTCGTTTTACGAAAATCGGAATACGTGGTAGACCTCCAGCTTTTCCAAATGTTTCACAGGTCTACTTCATTTTTATTAAAACATCATGCTTCCAGCCATTTGTACTAATAAACTGATACTCAGCTGATATTATAAATTTTTACATACCTAAACTGATCAGTCATTCAAACATAACTACTTATATATAATATATTTAGCTACAAAATATTTTTAAATTTAGTTAATTTGTCATTTTACCTATATTCAAGATTATATTAATAAAACAACTCATTGATAAATAATTAAAAATTTAAAATATGGATTTTGTAAATAAATATTAATTAAAACAAATTGTATTTAACTAACTATAAATCAATGAAAATAATCGTTTAGTAAAATTTGAGTAAAATTTCCGTACAAAACATAATGTCCATTATTTCCAGTTTATAGTAGCATTTGCAGAACTTATTTATGTATTTATTTCATTATGTACAGCTATATACATAAATGGTAAGTCTGTACAAGAGTATATAGTACTTAGTATACTGTTTTCGAACCAAAATTTTATTGTATCAGCCAGCAGTAGTTAGTACTAATTTTCGTACCAACTATTTATCAGATTTTTATAAATTATCGATCTCCAACTCATAACAAACGAAATGGAAGTGGACAGTCTAAAAACAAAAAGAACAGATTTCTGACCACAGAAATATGATATCAAATAAAAATTTACGATTAAATATTTTCAAAATTCGTTATTAAGTACAAATGTTCAAATATTAAAGCAGTAAATTTTAACTGATTATGAAATCAATTTTAACTGATATCGCGATTATCTTTCGTACAGTCAAATGAGGTATTTTCAATACTTAAGAAACACATAATTTAACTACTTTTTTTAAAAAATTATATTTAATCAAGTATAAATAACGAATGATTTAACAATATCGATATTAAAGAAAGCAAATCAAATAAAAAAAAAATAATAAAAAAATAATATTAGAAGAAATAAATGCTTTAATTAGGAATTTAGAGTGAGCAAGAGAGAAAATGAAGATGTGTAGTTTTACAACAACGTGCTATAATTAATAATATATTTGTAGTTTGAAGTGTTATATGTATACGTTAAATTAAACCAATTCCATTTCACTATAGCTTATCAATATGACAATATCCATATAATACCCTCAAGTTAATATTAAGCACTAAGCATAGAATATGACTCAATAGGAGATCCCTATTATTGTT
Source organism: Argyra leucocephala (assembly GCA_963942445.1). NCBI lineage: Eukaryota > Metazoa > Arthropoda > Insecta > Diptera > Dolichopodidae > Argyra > Argyra leucocephala. The sequence goes on along the minus strand of OZ012680.1, from coordinate 127,656,545 downwards.
AAAATTACCTGCGAAACAAATAAATTTTCTTCTATTATAGACATCAAATAATAAATACTAAGCAGAATATCAACGGTAGACTACAATTTGGAGCAGAATAATGAACATTTACACAGCCACAGACATCACAATATCTGAGCTCAGATTTCGAAGCTCTGTAATTTCAAAGTGATTAAAAAAATGATAAAATCAATTTCATAAATTATTTTATATTTTCCAAACTATTCTATTTCATTATTTTCTTAAATATAAGCTGTTCAATAAATGATTCCTGATCATTCTTCAACAATGTAATGAAAATACAATGAAAATACAACGAATTAAGACTATTTATATTCATTTAAATATATTTTTTTAATGTAATATTGTATTTGCTATATTCTAATTATAAATTTTGTATTTGGAATCAGTGGACTTTTTGCTTTCATACATTCGTCCGTAATTCTAATCTAATTATACGTTTTTACTTTTGTCTAAGGTAGGTAGAGTGCACAACGTCAGTTTTTTTTAAATCAGTTTCACTCTCATTTCTTGACTCAACTGAGCTAAAGTGCACTGTAATTAAAGTATCCAAAGTAAAGCAATTATTTACAAACAAATTTTAAAGCAATATTTAATTTTTTTTCAAGTTGATTTAATTCAAATAATCTTTCAATACAAACTGGTAATAATTTCATTTTAAAAATAAAATGTTAAAAACATTTTTTTTTGGCTCATCTTGAAATTCAAAAAGAAAAATTTATATTTTAATTTTATTTTTTTGCTTTTTTTTTTTAAATATTTGTCACACAAATCGATAAAATAAAATCAAATCACTTTATATTTATAGGATTCAGTTCAAAAAGGTTATTATCCTGTTTATTTAATCTATATTATAGGATCTATTAAAGGACTTTAAATATAGGATGCTCAATTTATTTTTTTTCCGCTGTTCAGTTTTTTGTTGTTGTTTTTTTTTTTTTAAATATATTTTTTGTTCCCTAAATTTCCCTTTTTAAAAGGATATATATAGTGAATTTTTGAATGAATTCTTATTTTTGGCTGTAAAAACCAAAAACAAAAAAAAAAAAAAATAACACAAATTTTTTTTAAAAGGCTATCATTTTTAATGAATCGCTTCATTTGCCAATACAACGTATGATGTTTTTTTTTTTTAACTGTATCTAGTTTTATATCCTTAAAAATGAAATGTATTTTTAATATATTAATGAATAACAATATTAATGATGTCCTTCAGTGAGTTTCATTTTTGTAGTAAAAAATTAAAATTTATTTATTAAAACGTAGTTTTTAGTTCTAATAAATAATTTTTAACATTTCGTGAAATTCCACTTAACAAAATAAAAATTTGAAAAAAAAAAAATATTTACAAATTAATACTTGACAATTACAAATACACTGGCAATTAAATATGTAAAGTAGTATTTAATATCAAGGGGTATTCCCTCTTTTCAATATGTTTTCTCGTATATTATACAAGTAGTGAAGACTTACTACAGAAATGATCCTGTGAAATAAGTCTTTCTTTTCAATATATTTATATATATACATTCTGTACATGTCATGCGAGATTATGAATTAGAGCCGATGGTTGACAATATTTTTTAAATGTCCAAATGGTATTGTGAATTTGTTTATAATTGGTTTTACATTAAATATTTTTGATTTGTTTTTATAACTCACAGATTTTGTTTACAGCATTTTAATATACGTCAATCAATCAAAATTAAATTATTGTACAGGTGTGGCAGGAATACTATACACCACCTATAATCTAGAATATCAACCGTATTTGAAGTCATACCTTTGGGTATGGAGTAATGGATAAATATTATGAAAGCTTCAAATCTTTTTACTTGATGAAATATTGAAACTCTTCCTAGAAATTGTTGCTGATGGTGAGATTTATTCTGTTCATGAAATTGTATTGATGTGGGCAGCATTTTCTGGGTGCTTCATTTTTTATGGAATAAATACAAAACAAATAATTTGTTTTGCCATCGTAGTTTGTATAAAGAAGCCTTAATGTACTGTTCTCGAGTGATGCCGACGGGTTGAACGATGTATATTGAAACTTTAAAATATTTCTAAATAAATTATATGAATATGTATCGTTATGGGTCTTGTAGCGTCATTGTCCCGTCATCTTATTCATCCGTGGGGCATACAACAGAATTTCGGTAGTGTTATTTGAACAAAACACTCCCTTAATAATTATGGAAATGTTTGTTTGTCAAATAGTTAAGTTGTTTTTGAAATGTTCATTTTCAAAGTCAAATTTTTCAAATTTATTGTAACAATCTTAGTTTAAATGTATGAATTAAATATTTTTTAATTAAATAAGATATATATAAGAGTTATTTATATTTTGTTATTTTAAAATGTTTGTTGAAAACATGACTGAATGCCCTTTTTGAATGTTGTTAAAAATTTTAATCGTTATTATCATGATAGTTTCTATTACCAAAAAATTCATTTTAATCACTTTAAATCTTTAAATATGCCTTTAATTAAAATAATTCATTAGTTAACAATTTCATTTGACATTTGAGATTTGTGTATCAGCATGATGAGTTATAGTACTAAAAGCAAATGGGTACTGAAACAAAATTTCTACAAAATTAAACTATATACTAACTATAATAATTAGGTAAATTAATACTGACTCTACATCAGATTTTGTTTGTATATTTTCATTATTTATAAAGTTTTATTTGATCACACAAATCTACAAATAAAACCTGATATGTAGCACAATCCTACTTCCTCCGCATACCTAATCTGAACATCAAATTATTCTAATCTGATCAGTCTTCTGATGATGGTGTAATAACCGAAATTGACCAAAATATTAAATAAAAATTAGTAAAACATAGCTAAAGTGTTTCACCTAGACCCTATTCCATCATATTTTATAAAATAATTAATTAATAAAGTTTTATGATGGACCCATTAACCTCCTGGGTTTTGTCTGATCCAATATACGTTTACATTTCATTTATACTTTATTTTTTTGTTTTAAATCAAACTAAACAATTCATTTTTATTAATTTTACTTAAAACTAGTTTAACAAAAAAATGATAATAATTCATTTTCTATTTTTACCCATTACCAAATTAGTATTGCCTTATTCTATATTAATAACTACAACCTAAAACAAAAAAGGATGATTTGAATAAAACGCTCCCCGGTGCTAATTATCCTGCAGCCTCAGTTGTTTCTAGTTTCATAATTTCCAACCCTGTGATACCAAGTTTGTTTCTTAAATTCTCGTATAAGGAAAAACTCTCAACAATATGCTGTATTGTGATGATGGATCCTGTGAAACAACTGCATGTGGTTTCATTGTTGTTTGTGGGCCATCAAAAAGGTAAATATGTGTTAACCTGCTGTGACCTGTGCGCATTCTAGTCTTTATGATGAAGGTTTTACGGTTTAGAGCGTGGGTTCCCACTATTTTTTACTGGCGACTCAATTTTCGACTAGAAAATTTCTGACGACCCAGCATGGAAACAAAGTATATTTGAAAAGTTTGTTTTGTTTTGGTTTTAAATATTTATTTTTCCGTTATAATATATTTTATATATTTTTATATATATATATATACATATAAATATTTCTATCCAAATTAAAAAAAAAGGATAAAAGTCAGGAACATAAAATAAACTTTAGAGGTTTCTTAATTTGAAAACATTCGTTTTACAAGTCTAAATTTGCAGTAGGTTCATTTTTCCATGTTAAAGTGTGTTTTTTTCGTATAATTTTGTTGCGCAGGTATATTTGCAATAATTTATATTCCATATCAAATGGTTTTATTGTAGTTTTTTTTCACCAATATGTCAGTCTCTTTATATCCGGCAATGTTCGTATATCCAGTTAGCCAAAGAAAATCTACTGCATTTGGATTTTGGTAGGGTAGCTTCTGGGTTAATATTATTGGGAGGTGTTTGGTAGTATGAGAAGAGAGTCTGCAAGCTACTTAGAGAGTTAGTACATAAAGATGAACTGTGCATCGTTTTGTAGTTCCGGGTCACATAATTCCGGCTCAAATATAGCTGGGTATACTGTTCTTTGTTGAAAAAAAAATATATTGTCAAAAACATTTAACCCATAGGAAACTAAATTTATATCAAAATCTTTTCTTTTGTTATATTAATTGACTGTGATTTATGAATTTCTTCTATTATACATATACACATATATCTATTTGTTTAATATGTATAACACAATTTCCTATCCTTATTTCCTCAGGTTATAAAATGTAATTTGACAGGTGATCCTATAATTATTTTTTTTATGTAAAATACACGAGTTTGTTATATTCAGATATTTTATTTTGAACAGCCTATGATGATCATACGATATTTGAATTTTCTAATAATGTTCGAAGCAAACGGATGTTAAATATATATATATAGATATATATATATTATATATATATATATATGTATATATTATTATATTTCATATACATATATTCATACAAAACATTTTGAAAAAGAACAAAATTTAGAAGGAGAAAGTAATATAACAAACACAAACAACAAAAATATTTTAGAATATAGTATAAATGTGTTAGTGAATATGTCAGCATAAATTAAACAAAAAACTAAATGAAATAAATACTTATATTAGATTTGGGTGTGAACAATTTCCGCTAAATAACAGAAAAAAAACAAAATGTTTTCTATTGCCTGTTAATAATGAAAAAAACAAAAACACACAAAATCAACAAAGAAAATGTATTAAATGTTAAAAACGCGATTTCAAAAGGAATCATAAAAATTAAATCGATTTGAATATAAATTTCAGAAGTTAGTAATAAAAATTTATAGCTTATTATAATGTCATTTATATCGTATTTGTTTTTTTTTTTTGGACGACTTACAACCAAAAAATATAATATATTTAAATACAATAGAGAAAAATATTGAATTTAAAGAAAATCAAAAAATACAATTTGGCTTTAATTTAAATAACACCATAATATAATAATTTATAGTTAGTTATGTAAACAACAATAATTAACTACTGCATTGAGTTTAGAATAACACGATTTGATTTTCAATATCAGTGTTTTTATATAGGAAAATTTTTATTGTCTTGTTATCATAGGTAATGCATTACATTTTTTGTAATAAGTATTAGTCGAATAAATTAATCATATTATATTAGATTTAACATTGATATTTTATATAATTAGTTATAATGGTTTTGATGACATTTGATTATATGAGATCTTGATGGTTCTGAATTTTCTACCGATGTTAATATGTAAACTATATTACCATGTGAATATTAAATTTTCTCTATACGACCAGACAGTTTTTTGCTAGGTCTTAATTTTGAAATATGTTAATTATTACATTAGAAATTTGTTAAAATCTTTTTTTATTTAAATAATTTAATATAAAACATGCTTTTAGTTAGTTTTTAAGTAATAGTTGAAAAATAAAGAAAAAATTGATATAATTTTTTATTGAAAATTGTTATTCTATTTGAATTTTTGTTTTAGTAATATACCATGTTATAACACTTATTTCATTTACTATATTTACTATAGATGACCCATTTCAATATTTTAATATTATAATAATAAACTTACACCAATATTCTAAATAATTTAAATTTCTAGATCAAATTATTGTCTTTTAAGTTGACCACCTTATTAAAAATCAATAAATTTTCAATAAATTGATTTCATTTTATAAAACCGCATTGAATAATTACTCAAATGATACCGAATTATGTACATATATCGCAATTGTCAATAATTTTAAATTAATCTTCAATATATAATTAAACAATAATAATTGAGCTGACTGAATCAATTAATTGAATTGAATAAATACAATGTTGCCGATTTTTAATACAACAATGTCTTACATGACTTAATTTTTAAATTACAGATTACTAAAATTAGTAATTGTTAACTATAGTACATTATTTTTATGAATTTTTTATTCAATTTTCAATTTCATCACAATTGATTAATTATTATTATTATATATCTTCACTTTCTTAACGATACAATATTTTATACGTACTAATAAATATCCCTCAACATTTTGATTTATTTCTTTCCAATTATTGTTATATATATATTCTTGTATCAAATAATTCAACTAAGATGCTGGTGTTGGAATCTATTATTTTACTACTTATATCTGTCTAGCTATATTAAAAATAAAAAAAAAAAACAAATTCAATATATATATATCCATTCCGGTAACCAAATAAATGATTTTCCTCCAAAGTTAAGTCCTTGATAAATATTTGGCTCAATTTATATGTTTACAAACAAATATTATTAATAATGGAGGCAGGATATATATGGAAAATGACCATAATCCAAAAAAGAAAAAAAAATTTAGCTAGATTTATATTTTTCAGGAAATTTATGGTTAATAAATCAAATTTTAACACTGCAACGGCGCGTTATTAATTTTTATATCAGCAGTAATAAAAAAATGTATATATGAAGTTTTATTGTAGGTATAGTTTTCTGTTAGGATTATTTTAGGAAACTGTTAGAGAACTATTAAAAAAAATTGTGTAGAGTTAATTTTTGAGGTATGCTTAAAAATTGATTTGAGGCTTTAAATGCAATAATAATTTAGATTACATGGTATATTTATTTACAAAATTTAATTAAAAATTAAATTATTAATTAATAGAGGAAGTAAACCAGCTTCTAAAACATATCGGCTTCAAGTAAGTTATTACTGCTTTCTTTTTTGACAATTGTTTATACCAAAGTTATATTAAAAACCTGGTGGAAGAGGACTTTAATGGATCGGCATTTTATACAAAATTTGAATAGCGTTCTGCAAAGATTAGTGATACTATTACAGATCACATTTTCCTGTTGCGAATTACATTTACATATTGTTTATCATCTCCTTTCGCTTCCATTTTCTCCTCTTTTCAAAATTTTTTGCCGTAGTGATGGAATTTGAAATTTTTTTAGTGTATTTAAGTTGTAAAAATAATTTAGTCAATTAAAAGCTAAATATTTAACCAAATTAAGTTTAAGCTTTAGCTAAAAAATTTACTGAAAATAAAGTTAGTGTTGCCGTTAATAGTTTTGGTTTCGTCTTCTTTTGGTGCAACATTTTTTTTCAATTTTCTTTAATTTACCTAAAATTCCAATCAAAAGCTAAATATGTAGCCAAATCAGGTTTAAGTTTTAGCTAAAAAATTAAGTGAAAATAAAGTTAGTGTTGCCGTTAATAGTTTTGGTTTCGTCTTCTTTTGGTGCAACATTTTTTTTCAATTTTCTTTAATTTACCTAAAATTCCAATCAAAAGCTAAATATGTAGCCAAATCAGGTTTAAGTTTTAGCTAAAAAATTAAGTGAAAATAAAGTTAGTGTTGCCGTCAATAAATTTTTTTTTTGTCTTTTGGTGTAAAAATTTGGTGTCTTTTGGTGTAAAAATTGTACCAAATTTAAGCTTAAATGTACCACCGTACCAGACAAAGTCGAATTGTACCACATTTGGTGCAATTGTAGCTACAAATTCCACAAAATTGAACCACAATTGTACCACGAGTTATAAATAAGTATACAGCTTAGAAATGTCAAAGCATGATAATGAATGTTCATACGATATGGAAAACTGGACTGCTACTATTACAAATAGGCACATGTTGCACAAAATTAGACACAATTTGTGACAACATGTTTGTTTCAAGTTATAGAATTCTACAATATACCATATTAAAAACTTGCTTGTATTCCATAATATCAACACTTACAACTTAACAATTTAACATAAATATTTTTAAAAGTTTGTTATTTTTTTACTAATCTAACTTTAGGAATTAAAAATCTGATTTTTAATACTTAAAAACAACTCTCAATTACATTGATAAAATATCTTGTGTGTTCAATTTTCAATTATTATACTTTTGGGAGTTTTATAATATTCGCAATGTTGCCAGTTTGCTTCCTTTTACCACTTGGGGTCGATAATTTTAAAACTATTCTTTAAATGGTGTACAGCTAATAATCTTCTTTTAAATGTGAATAAATGTGCACTTGTGTGTTACACACGTCGACTTAATCCGGTTTGTTTTAATTATTCTTTAAATGGTATTAGCCTTTTCAAAACGAGCTCAATTAAAGACTTAGGGGTTTACTTTGACGACAAGCTTAACTTTAAATCATATTTTTTGAATATTATCAATAAAGCTAATTCTATTCTAGGTTTTGTTAATAGTTGGTCAAATGAATTTAACGATACCTATGTTCTCAAATCTTTGTATTCTGGTTTCGTTAAACCAAATTTGGAGTATTCCAATCAAGTTTGGTCACCTTTCTGTGATGTTCATTTCATATCAATAGGACTGAAGCAGTGCAAAAACATTTTTTAAGATTTGCTTTGCGTAATTTCCAATGGTAAAATCCATTAATTTTATCTCCACATGAGCATAGATTGAACTTAATTCATTTGAAAACTTTGAAATTAAGACGTTTGAGCTTAACTTGACAGTGTCTTTATTTTTGGTAGGTAGGTTGGAATTTTTTTCTTACTGAAATTCTTAAAGGAAACATTATGCTTCTTCTCAGATTTTGAATAACATCAACATTATTTCAAATAATCACCTACGAAACACAAATTTCTTTACATTAAGTTTCCATAGGACGAATTATGGCAATTATAAGTCAATTCATTGAATGTTACTAATTGGTAATAAACACATAAACTATATTGACTTCACACTTTCGAAACAGACTCAAAAACTTAAATTATATATAAGTAATCTGTATTAATGTATCTGTATTAATCCAATTTATTTCAATGTATTTTAACTAGTTCTAAGTTAGATATAATTTTAATTTGTAAATTGAATGTTTTAAGTTGTATTGTAAAAAAAAATAAAATAATAACTGTAATGAAGTTTGAGCTTAAATAAATAAAGCGTTTATAAAGATTTATAACTTTTGGAAGATTTCTCCTTATTAGACGATGTCAACAGTCATCTTCATTACTACATCACTATTGCACTGTTGGATCTCAACAGTCAACACTTATCTATGTATTAGTAAATATTTCTCATTTCGATTTTTATTTTAGTTTGTTTTGCTATTGCAATTTAACTTTTACGATTATGTTTCTGTATCACAAAACAAAATTCTGAAGCCAGCAAAATTTTTTAATTGCTCTTGTCTTTGAATTTGTGAAATACATAGTTACCGTGTGGAATATAATTTTTGTCTGCAAAATGTCATACAAGATTTGTTTGTTTGGGCAAGGGGGTGAGAGATAAAGAAAAAAAAAAAATCCTACAATTGACATCGTCTAATAAGGTCCAATGGTTATTAAAAAATGGTCAATCTTTCCATGTTAGGTACAGTTACTCTATGTTTTTTTTTATTTATTGATATTTTTAATCTGATTATTAAAAGTCAATTTTTATAACAAATATAGATTCTAAATGCTATGGAGACAAAAATATGCCGAAACGTCGATTGTATTCGATTGTATAAAAAGCAATATTTTTACAATAAAAATCAAATTACAAAAATAAGTAAAAAATAATAATTGAATAACACAAAGTTTTAATAATCACATTGGATACCAAAAAACAAAAGAACGCACAATAATCATAAATCGCCAATCAAAAAATAATAAAAACGAATATTATGCTCATAACTACCTACTTATAAGGAAAATTGCATTTTTTTTATATCAATAAAATTTACTTGTAGTTTTGTACTGTCACCCTCAACATTACACTGATGCCTTGAAATAAACACTAAATAATTTGTCAAAAGTACAAAATATTGAAGAGGTCTGCAAGCTGTAGATTAAATACGACTCGTACAAAATAAACATTTTTAATAAAATATTCGACCAGTTTTAATAAAGAACCAAATTTTACTCATAGATGCCTTTTACATATCAATGTTTTCATCATTTTAATTATTGTAAATTACTGGACCATTTAAATTGATAAGCTATTAATTACACATCCATGTTGAACTATCAATTTCGTATTAAAAAAAAAAAAACAAATCTATTTTTTAACTCAACTAATTTTCACATTAGATTGATGAGAAAATTTATGAAAAAACGAAGCCATTTTTCTCATTCAGCTGATTTTGACACTAGACTAGATTGATGAGAATAAGCACTTATAAACTGGACTAAGCACTTTAAAACGAATTGTAAACACTCTATACGAGCTTCGTTAGCTCTTTTTATAATGAATAAATAAATAAAATAAATAAATAAATATAACTATCTTCAATTAATGGTCCAGCATATTGATGAAATCATTAATGTGTGATGATAGACCAGTAACGCTAAAAAATATTTTTTTCTAAAATATATATTTCAAAATGCAAAAACATCACAATTATTGTGAAATTAAAGTAAATGAAAGAACTGAACTAATTTTTGATAGAAAACGGAAAATAATCAACGTTTTAAATTATTAAATTTTCTTTATACAATCTGAAATTATTAAAGATATCTCATGAAAGGTGGTTACTTTGATTAGTGTTTCACAATGATTGTTACTTTTATAAAAGCTGAAGATGAACAAAAAAAAAAATTTCAATTCAATGCCAGTGTAAAAAAATAAAATGTTCAGTGCATACACTTAAGTCTGTCAATAGCCGTAGCAGTGGTTTGTGTTCAAGAATAATAACAATTTCAAATGTATTTCGACATAACTATACAACTAAATATCGTTTTTTTCTATCTATGCATATATACACAAGCACATAATATAAACAATCATTTTTTTGCATATATAATATTATTATATACATATATATACGTATATGTATAAGATAAGGAATATTTAAGTTATTAAAAGGATTTGTTTTTTTTTTCTTTTCATTTTCACTCCCTATGAATTTGTACTCGTATTCTATACAAATATGAAAAGGACATTTAAAGTTCTTTAAACTTTTGGCATGATTTTTTTTTTTTATTTTTGTTGTTTTTATTGTTTTTTTGCAAAATATATATATATATATCTATTAAGCTTCTTTGCAAGCTGAGTGTTGTTATTATAACAAAAATTGTGCTACCATCTATTATTTTAAAGAATTAAAGACTTAAAAAACATGTTTTTGTCTGGTTGTAGTTTACTTATTTTTAATATATGTACATATCTATAAATATTATATATAAGTGTATAAAAAAGATTATTTTATCCACAAAAAAAAAAAAAAAAACTGTTTAGATATGATAGTGACATTTATAAAAACAGTATGAAATATGGAAAAGTAGTTTTTCTTTCGTTTTTTTAAGTGGTAACTGTATAAATGGAAATTTTAAGATAACTACTAACTTTTGAAAGTTTTATGTTGAATATTTAAAAGTATATATATTCAATAGATGGAAATTGTATAATAAGAAATGATATACAAATGTTAATGAAAAACTTAACAAGCTGGTATGACATGTGAAGAAGTAATTTCATATACAATTTTTTGCTGTATGCAGATTAGATACTGATGGTATTTATATTATTTTGTTTGATCCCAGACCAGCTTCCATGTAGAGACTTATGTATTTGAACTTTATCAAGATGTGGAAGCTTTTCTGAAGGTTGAATTTTAGTCTCAATAATACGATGGTTTTTAGGCCTATTGTAGCATAAACATTCCTATAATGGATTTATTTGTTTTATTTGCAGAGCACAAATTTTCAAAAATAAATTTTTATTTTCTTTTACTCGCAGCATTTAAGAGTTTCAATTTATTTATTTTATTTTTTGTTGGAGATGGTGGTGCTCTATGTGGTCGATATGAAATAGAATTGCACGTACAATTTTTGAATATTAAATTAAATGTCAAAATGTGTTTTGTTATATTTAAAACAGAAATCAATGGCGATAGTAAGCTAATAAAAATCAATATTTTGATGGTAAATCATTTACAAATTAAAGTTTTAATGATAAATCATTTAAAAATTAATATTTTTTGTTTTATTCATTTTTGTATTTTTATGAAAAGTAAAAATTCAACGCTCAAGTTGATAGATTTAAAAAAATTATCATTAAAACTACTCGCAAATACATCGCATACTGAAAATGTTTACAATAAACATGAAATTAAAGTACATCAATTGTGATTAAGACATTCATTCTTGTTAATTCAATTAAAAAGATTAAAACAAAACTTTATAATAAAATATTTTAAATTAAAAATTTAAAAATACAAAAGTGTTTAACTTCATTTGTTTCAAAGATGAAAAATTCAATTTGCAATTTTAGTAATGATTTATCAATTGGAGAATGTCCTTATACCGAAGTATGTATAATATTAGTGTATATATATATATATAGTTTAATCATTGGATTCATATTAATTACTTAATATTACTATAAAAATAGTTAAATTTGAATATTAAAATGGAATATTATGATGTTGTAGTTCTGAATAAATTTAAAAAAGATAAGCGCAAATTTGAACTGGCATTGGTGTATCGAATTAACAGCGGTTAACACAACACAAGATTCGAAAAACAAAATTTTTTGAAAACATCAAATAAAATTCCATTGCTTCTATTTTGAGAGGTTCGTGAACAAAAACTAGCTCTAGATTGATTTTTCATTATAATCTTAATTTGTAAAAGACTTTTGTATAAGATTAGATAAATTTCGTAAAAATGATGAAACAATGATACATTTTGACACTATACATAGGGTGACTTCAGAAATGCAGTATAAAAAGTTGATACAGTTTATATATATACAGTTCTGTTACGTTAAATAGATACTTTTTCTACATTTTGGACTACCATTTTGACAATATAAATACATTTCGAAGTTTAAATTATAATTTTGTGTGTTTTTCTAATATAAATTGGTTATAATCAAGCTTTTGGTTTATCGTTCGTTACATGAAAATTAATATTGCCATATTTTCATAGATCAGCATATATGTTAATAAAATATATATATATATTTTGTTAGCATAGTATTTTGCTACAATTTGGCTATAAAGTTATTTTTCCGGTGAAAATATATTCTAACCTATAATTTAATAAATCCTGGTAACTTTATCTAAGCGTGACATGTATATATACAATGTTGTCTAAACTTTTTCGCTACATATTCTACTCTTATTTCACATTTCCAGTATGTATTTTAAACATTTTGCAATAGTATACAAAGTAACAAAGTCAAGAGCTTTTAATATATATATATACATTTTTGATGATTCTACATTGTAAATTTTATGATTTCACTGTATTTTGGAAGTCACGGATATTTTCTTTGCATTTTGCAAGATTTGCATTTATCATTTTTGAAAAATTTCAAAACACTTTGTCAGAACCATGCCAACTATATATATATATCATGAACCATGACAACTATATTCACGTATATAATTACCCCTTTAATCTAAATATGAAGTAGAAAACCGAAAATTCGAAAAATAAAGGCCCAAATTTCAACATAAATGGTAACAGAAATTATTTGTCAATTTTTAAAAATTTTAAAAGTTTAATGGGGAAAAATATTTCTAACTAAAATAAATAACAATGATGAGGAGTATCAAATAAGATCAAACGAGGGGCTAGAAACACAAATTAAGGCACAAATGAGCAGGACATTGTGGTGATGAACAAAGGTCAAGATAGCTATACGAAATCGAATACAACACTGTCGAACGGTTGAAGTTAATGGATAGATGACCGTTGCACAAGACATAATGGAATGGAGGAAAATTGTAAATTGTAAATGATCTATGTTAAGAGCGTTGCGCAGAACTGAAAACAAACATGTTTAGTTAAGGTGGGTGCAAGCACAATAAACATTTTAAATGTGATTACATTTTGTTGGTTCTCAAGAGGAAGATAACATAAAATGTTTTTATTTTATACGCCACGAACAGTAATTATCAGTTACTCGGTATATTTACACTTGACATTGCGGAATATTTTTCACATTAGCTTGAGATATTATACTTTGATGAAGTATACTAACATGTCATGTTGTTATGTTAGCATCTGATACAGCGATTCATCAAAGAAGAACAGTTTCATCTCTTGGAAATATTATCTCTGTATACTTTTAATATATCAGGGTATAGTTTTTTGTATATTTTAACAATTTTCGATGAAATGAATATAAATATTAAACCTTTTTTTATCAACAAATGATTTTGACAACTTATCAATTTTTGTTTGCGTATAAAATGATAAATTTCTCAAATAGAAAAAATTCTTTGCAGCTACCTTAGAACTATTAAAAATATTATTACACTTAAAATGTTTGTCAGTTAAAGCCCACCCTTAACCGATAATATATTTCCAAGAGATGAACGTTTTCTTCTTCTTTGATGAATCGCTGTATCAGATGCTAATATGGCATGTGTCCCCTAAAACATCATTACTTTTAGTTAGGAAATCTATTACAGTTAGTATTTGAAGATTATTTTTAGATATTTTAATTTTATTACAGATTAAAATTATATTATACATAATGCCTGTGCTTAAAATATTTTGGAAGGAAAATTTTGCCTACAGTTATTTCAACTTCTGGAAACTGATCAAATATTAGCTATAACTTATCTGGCAAATTTTAATTTTTTAATTGATTTTAGTACAGTTCAGTTTTGTTATGTTTCTCATCTAAGATATTTTTTTGTTGTCGATTTTTCATTTGCTTACGGTTTTCCTTCGATAATTAATTTAAGTCGTAATTGAAGCTGCCTTTCTGTGTTTGATGATTTGCAGTATAGTTTTCTATCATTTTCTATCACACGTTTGTGATTTTGTGTACTTATTTAAAATATTGTTAGCAAACGACGATAGAACCTAATTTCGAAAGCCTCTAATTTATTTAGTGTTTTTATTTTTAAAGTCTAAGCTTTTACACTACACTTTTAACATTGACCATACATAGTTAGGACTTTACGAAATAACGAAATCGAAATTTAGCATTTATATACCGCGTGTTCCAGAGCATGCGTATCAGCTTTTTAAGAAGGGAAAGAGCCGTTATTTCATTGAAATATATCAAAAAATTTATTGTGCGGAAGTTTTTTTTTTACATAGAATCCGAATTTGCATAAAAAAGTACCCCTTCCCATTTGAAAATGTCTATTCGGACAGTTTTGGCGATTTTTGGTCTTAAAAAACCCGTTTTTTTTCATTTCAAGAAGTTGAAAGTACCATCAATCGATAGAGCCGCCTCGATTTAGTTAGCAAATTTTTTTTTAAACTTTTTTCATTTCTAATATAAGAATCTTGTCATTTTCTACATCAGATCTCTTTATCCGGATTCCAATCCTCTTAAAACCATTACAACTCAAATAATTAAAACTAGACACTCGTTCGATTGGTATGTTATTTTAGAGTAAATTTCATTTGATAAAAATTCTGCTGAATTATTACAAAAGTTTAGTTTGTGTGATATTGGGTAGTGAATTCATTCAAAGTTATGTGATGAGCTTTGTTTCAGTTTGCTTAACTCGATAAGATCGTTCGATGTACGAAACGTAGTTATATAAGGGTTTTTTTTTTGTAAAAGAAATTAGATTTTAAATTTTTAAGTAATTTTGTTAGAAACTTTTTTTTTTTTTTTTGTTTTACACTCTACAGTAACTTAGGTAAAGTAACCTTTGCGTGCTTAATTAAGTACGGTACTGCAATTTTATACTACAATATCTACAATAATTTGAGTATTTATTTTAACCAATTACTGGCTTATCTACTCATTAAATGTGGAAAACTACTGCTATTGTCAGGAACTAAGCCATCTTAAATAGAATACTTAGTTTCATTTTTATTTAATTTGTTACCAGATTGTATTCTCAATTATTTTTTGCCATTTATTATATCCCAATGACAAAGGGTACTGGACCAGGTCGAAAATCCATAAAACATTTTTTTTTGTTTTTGCTTCATCGGGAATCGAACCTGGGACCTTTCGGTTGAAAGGCAGGCGTTCTACCTACTGCGCCACCCAGCGTGTCATATTTAAAGTAAGTGAAGACGGTTGATTTTTAATCATCCAAAATTAATAATATGAAAATATACGGTTTGGGTTTAGCAAATATTTATTTGTTTATTTATTTCATTGATTCAGCTATACATATAAGACGATTAGTCTTTTAAGCATATAACTAAAATTCATAATTTTTAAAACTAACAAAACTAATTATATGAAAAAAAGAAAAAAAAAAATAAATAAAATAAAGGAAAATGTAAATGTAAAGTGATTAAAACTATAAATAGATTAAATTACTAAATTAATAACATTAATAAAAATATAAATAATAAACATATAGTTAGATAATATATAGATATATATATATAATAGTTAGATAATACTAGTTTATTACAATAGAACTCACCGGTCTAAGTGTGTCGGCGTACTGTCGGCAGCCCCTTCTACCTACTAGATAATATAGATATATGTACACTATTATATGCCTGTTAAACTAAAATAATACATTTCCATGCTTAACTACTCTAGATTTTTAAAATGGTCTCTGCTGACCTCAGTAAGCCTGTTAATGTTATTAACGCGCAAAATAGAGTTCGACATGGTGTTTCAAAGAAAAATAGTTCTAACAAAATAAGATAGATGTCTTAATCGACTTTTTGTCGACTATTGTCGACAATTAAATTCATATTTCATATTAATCGACCAGTAGTGACTCTTTCAGAACAGTATAATGGCATAAGATTTAACAGGATATTTTGCATAACAACAATATACCTTGATGCTTTCAAAGAGTTATTTAATGTAACATCTAATATGACATTAGAAATGTCACTAATGTGATCATGTTTACGCCGGTTTGTGACGAAATCAGTGCAAAGGTTAACGATTATTTGCAGCCGGTGAAATTCTTTATCAACCCTATATTCTGAATCCCCTCCTAGCACTTAGTTTCTGATTTTGTATCGTAGTGAATTTGTCGGAGCAAATCTACGAGGGAATTCAGAATAGTGGTGTACAATGATAATAATCACAAAATATTGCTATGACCAATTATTAAAACGATGCAATAATCACCTTTGATCCAAAATTTATAAAGTTTATCAAAAATTTTAAATTATTTGTCACATCACAGTTTATCAAACGATTTTCTTTTTTTCGTTTTCAAATTAAACGTTTTTCATTTAAACCCATTTTTTTTTTTTATCGATAGAAGTAAACTTTTTCTTTTCGAATTTTGTTTACATACAAAAAAAAAGTTTTTGACACGAAATTATAACTTCACAACACTAGTCTATAAAAATGATGTTCTACAAAAAAAAAAAATCAATTTTCTTATAAAAATAAACAGTTTTTTTTTTATTGAAAAATCGTTTTTTAATTTACTTCTTGGAAATTATGAAAACATTTTTTTATCCTCTTCTTCTTATTATATGTACATAGTTTGGATGGAATTCAGTAATGTTGTGTAGTAAAAAGAAAAAACTGAAATTTTCAATATTTGGTGTTAAAAAACAGCATGGGGGCAAAATATAAAAATAACTTAAGAATATAAAAATTTGAATGAAAATTTATCAGTTGTTTGCAGTGTTCAAAAAAAGCAAATTGAATTGAAAAAATAATTTTACAACTCTTAAATAATATCGATTCATCACACAATTTATGTTGTTCTCTACAATCAACGATTCAATTTTTAATTGAATTTTGTGATAATCATCAAATAATTGTAAAAAAATGCTTCTAATCCAATTTCTGGCTTTATTTTTGTTCTGTTCTATGTTTTTTATTAAATTTGAAGTCAAGATTTGAACCAATTAAAGCATAATCACATACGAATGAATCTTAAAATCATTACGAACATTTTTTTTTTAAATTGATATTATTAATAATTGCACCCATCATACTTAACTCATCATCATTTTGTTCTTCTATTTAATTCATATTTAATATGACATCGAAAGATCCAATTTTTTTTTCTTTGTTAATATTTTTTTTTTTTTGTATTAAGAACAAAAGTGTAGAATGGTAAGATTAAAATTACATTAAAAGAAAAGTTCATATCTTCATTATATAACATTATAATAGAGAGGAGAGATACTTCATTATTTTTTAAAGTAAACTAACTACAAAGAATTTTTGTTTTGTTCTAAAAAACAAATGGAAGACATTCCACAGAGTCTTCAATTTTTAATTAGCAATAAAATATGTTGTATAGGACAAATGGGATAGCTGGAGTTTTATTTTTAATTTTTTTCTGTGTCTCTCTCTCTCTCTCTCTCTTGGTTTTTATTTATAAAAATTTGGTCCGAAAGAATGAAAAAAAAAATTAATTAAACATACAGCGTTAATAATAGTTATATATATATATATATATATATATATATATATATATATAAATACTCCAACATAGCGGCTATAGAATAATGATAGTAATTATATGAACAGTCTAAAGTATTCAGGGCATAAAAAAACTGAATTAAAAAAAAAACAAAAAAACAAAACCTGAAATGAATATAAATAAATAGGTAGTATAGTTGAAAAGAAGAACCTTATTAGTAACGGTGTTATAGAAAAATAACTACTCGTAAAGTAATTATGGCAGTTCATAATTTAATTCTTAAATTAGAAAACTACTAGAAAATATTAGAAAGAAAAGAGAAAATTTTATGCTGGAAAAACAAAGAAAAATAAAATTATATTGTAACTATATTTTATATAGAAAAGCGTGAAAAATTTTGAATAAAAAAACCATTCATTTTTTTTTTTTTTTTTTTTTTTTTGTTTAAATTAATTTATTACAAAGAAAACAAAAAACAAAAAAAAAAAATTTGTAAACATGAAAAACCTATTAAAAATTATTTTAGAATTATTATTAAAAATTTATTTTTCTATTATAAATTAGTTAGTTTTTAGTAACTTACTTATATTATATTTAATTTTCGGTCTCTAACAGACCTAATACAATGAAGATATAGTTTTCAGTTGTTTTTATTTTGCGTTTTTTTTTTGTAGATAAATTTCTTAGAAAAATTAAAATAAAAAAAAAAATGTGCCTTTTTTTATTTGAAATAAATCTACCAAATAAAAGTACATCTCTTTATAGCTCTAAAAACAAAAAAAAAACTTGTACTAAAACTGAAAAACAAAAAAAATATATTTTTTTTGTTGTATTTGAAGTTACTGTACTTGTTAAAGTTTGTATTTTTTGTTTTACTAAATCAGAGCTTAAACGTGTTAATATTCAGTTTTTTAATGGAATCAGAACTCTAAGAATTCTTTTAAAAGCAGTTGTTTATGTGTTCTACTGTTTTTTTTATTGGTTTTGCTAACAGCCCTTGCGGTTATTTTTTAATATAATTTAGTTTTTTCTTTCAATAATATATTTTTTGACAAATACTTATGTACAAATTCAGAAATATGTGTGTGGTAGAATCAATATTATTATTATTAATTTTGTTTTTGACTATATAAGGTATACTATGTAGACAGAACCTCTTCATATCTGTTATACTTGCCTCTTTGGTTATTTAAAATTACCGGTTCAAGACCCTGATTAATGTATTTTATTGCGTTAATGTAAATTTTTGAATAAGTTTTGAATACCTAATTGATTACTTTTCATTTTGACTGTAGGCTATTCTATATAGATGGGACCTCTTAAGATCTATTGTATATATTTACATGTTTGGTCGTTTCAAATTACCGGTTCAACACCCTGATAATGTATTTATTGCGTTAATGTAAATTTTTGAATCAGACAATATGTGTGTGGTAGAGTTAGAGATGTGTGGTTATTATTATTTTTGTCTTTGACTATAGGGTATTCTATATGTAGATGCGATATTTCGATCTATTCAAATCTATTGTACTTGTCCATTTGGTCGCTTAAAACTGCCGGTCCAATACCCTGCCGAGTACATTTATTGCATTAATATCAATTTCTGAATTAGTCATTATATGCCTGTGTAAATATTTATATCTTTTGGGAACTATGGCATCGAATTCAAATAGAAGGTGAGGCGATGATCTACAGTAATAGATGCTTCTAGATCTATTTTTGTTGGTTGAACTTGCCAATTTTGAACCAAGAATATTTTTTTAATATTGGTTCAGGTCTCAAATTTGAACTTAGATTGACTCCAAACAAGAGTTGTAGAGCTTCCCAAAACCTGTGCAACGATACCTTATATAATGACATTTGGGCAAAAATATTGAAATCCTCATACAACTTATAAAGGCCTAAAAAAGCTTCTGTAGAATAGGAAAGTTGTCCAATATTAGATTATTCTGGATGATTACATAAGAAGCTTGCATCAAGTAACCTTTATCGCAAGTCTATTTAGAAGTGCTTCATCGTCTTGATATTGCATAAATGTATTTCATTATGTATATATATATATATATGTATATATTGTATTATATATATATAATTTTCTGCATTTATCTGGATGTTTGTAAGTTCGACGGAATACTCCAACACATATACAAATTTAAATATAATATATACAAATTGTAACATCATGTAATTGTCATAAACATAATATCTGTTTTTTATTTCTTATATATGCCATCTGTCATTTGTCATTTGTCATTTGTCATTTGTCATTTTTCATTTGTCATTTGTCATCTGTCATTTGTCATCTGTCATCTGTCATCTGTCATCTGTCATCTGCCATCTGCCATCTGCCATCTGTCATTTGTCATCTGTCATCTGTCATGTGTCTTCTATCATGTGTCATCTGTCAATTTGTCATCTGCTATCTGTGTCATTTGCCCATCATTTCATATTGATCGTCATGTCATTCAATTGTTAAATTTAGATGGTGCCATAGAACTTTTTACTTTTATTATGTCTTAATTAATTTCATTTTACAATTTGAATTTTACAGTAGAACGCTGCTATGATTGTAAAAAATATAAAAATATTGTAAGTTTATATTATATAGCTAGATTTTGTTTTCATTAAAAATATTATTTAAATTTAGTATTTCTATATTAATTTAAATTGAAATTATCTTTTTGACTAACTTATATTATAATTAATTGAATACAATAGAATGTCTAAGAATATTGATTATTTAGAATTATTGAGGTCTTAGGATAATATATGTTTAAATTTTCAATGATGGCAAATAAGATGTCGTTAAAATGATCGAGTAAATGACCCTTAGGGAATAGAAAATTTTGTACCTTACTACAAATATTCTGTTTATATGGTAATTGAAAGCATTCTAATAATTATAATAAAGGTATGATATTGATAAATTAGTAAGCAAATACATATTTTTCTTAAACTTGAAATGAAAACTCTAATGAAGGAAGAAATGCTAGAATTTATTTTGCTTCCGTCATTTATGGCGGGTTACAAAACTAGTATATAAATACTCACATATATATTCATATGTGTATAATATTTATCATATCCAGTATCTAGCATATCTACTCAAATAAAATCGAGTCAAATGAAATACAGGCAAATGACACGCTCCCTTATATTTACTACCAACGAAGACGTATTTTTGCTAAAAACCAAATCAATTGAAATATAAATTAAATTGAGATATATAGTATAGAATGGAATTAATATAAATAAGGTTAAGCTTAATCAAACTAGTTAAAGCTCACAAATGAATTCTAGATTAGAACAATTGCTTGAACTAGATTATGTACACAAAAAATAACTTAAAGCTCGTTTCAATTTTGAGCAAGTAAATTGCTGTCTCAAAAACCTTTAACCAAAAACCTATAGGAAAATCAATTATAAAATACTAGTTATAAATTAATTGTTTTTTTTTAATATAAAATTAAGCTATGTATTAAGCAATACCTCACCCTCCAGCCAAATACTTCAAATTTAAGCTAAAGCTAGATTGTTCGATTGTTTTGCATGCCAAAATGAGCTTTTGCTGAAATAAAATGTAATATACGGTCAAACATATAGTTTTATGCATTCGACCCATAGACTTATGAGATCATGGTGGGTCATAATCACTACTATTTAAATAGGGATATATTTTATACTAATATTAGAAATACTGTTACATATTAATAAGATTATTACAAATATTAATCATAGACTTATGAGTCATATACTTATTTAAATCGGTATAAATTGTATACTAATATTAGAAATACTGTTAAAAATATTAATAATAATTAAAAAAATATTAAAAATATTTATATAAAATACTAATATTAGAATTTATAATTTCAACCTTGATATATAATCTATTTAATAATTCAATAAGTACTTAAATATATTACAAAAAACATACAAAAATTATTTTAATTGTCAAATTTATAAATTTTATCTCAGTAATAATTAGATACAAATTTTTGCCTTTGATTACCTTTAATTACTCTAGATTTAATTTGTTTTTTTTTTTTTTGTTTAATTGAAATGACATAATTTATTTTTAAATAAAATTTACAAAAAAAAACGTGAAATTAAACAAAAACCCATTCTGAATACATAAATTATTTATTTAAAAATATTTACATATATGTAGATATTACATACATACATATATATTTATTCATTACCTTAACCTTAACTAACTTTATATAATTAAATTCAAAGTTCACATTACAATTAGTTAATTTTTTGAACATTGAATTATTAATGAGAAATAAATTTGTAAAATAAAAAAATATTCTATTATTAAAAAATGATTGTGAGATCATCAAAATATTAAAAAAAAAATATATATAAATAGATAATCAAATAAAATAATTAATAATAAAAATACGAAAAAAACAACAATAAAAAGTGAATAATTTTCAAAGTCAATATGATTAGACTTGATCCTCTGATTTTTTTTTTTTTGCTTTTTTTTTGCATATTGTGTAAAATTCAAATTTAAAATAAACGAACTGGAATTGTATTCTTATAATGATAGTTTGTCTGTTTGATTTTATTTGAAATATTATATTATTAACAGGAATGGAATATGAAACTTTTTTGCTTAGGGATTAAATTTCATTTTTTGTTTTTGTTTTAACCTTAGATGTAAAGAATCTTTATTATGCCTTAAATAGGAAGTAAATGGAAGAAGAAGAAGAGAAAATTATTTCAGAAATATCTGGTTGAGTTTCTTAAAGAATTTATTTAAAACAATTTGTTAACTCAATCATTAGAATGTCAACCACACCACAAACTATCAATTCATTCGACTATAAATTATGAATTTCTATACAGCTACTACATTAGTATAACCACAAATAATTGCTTCAAAAATAGCATGATTTATAAATTGAGGGAATAGTTTATGTAACATTTACATAACCACCACCACCACCACTAAATACCAATAGTTTTTTTTATATATTAAATCAATATATAGCTAGTGTATAATATCCCAGTAGGAAATCCGACTAGTTAAGCACCAATTCCAAAACTAATTACCGGTAATCAGATAACGCATTACACTTTAGGTTACCTTAATGTAAATCCAGGATTACAATTTGCACGCGATGTCCTACGAGTCAAGCAGTAACTTCCTGAACGAGAACCAGTTACGAAACTCATTACTGAGAAGTAGTTACTGAACTAGTGAAAAATGTTGAAAAGGAACTAATTACCAAACTCATTACCACGAACTAGTTACCAAACTCATTACTTGGAACTAGTTACTGAACTAGTGAAAAGTGTTAAGGAACTAGTTACCAAACTCATTGCGGGTAATGAGTTATAGAACTGGTTTAAAAAAAGGAATTTTTAATTTAAAAAAAAAAAAACAATTCATTCTAGTTTAAGGAAAATATAATTTTTATTTTATCAAAATCAATATATACCTTATTATTTTGCCTTATATTAAACTTAAAATAAAGCAAAATTCATGTAATGTAGGTACCTATGTATTAAACCTACAAAGTCAATAAAGCAGAATCATATATCTAGTCGTTTTTTTTTGTAAACATTTTTTTTCGAAGTAGTTGTTCCTTGCCCGTTTGAACGCTTTTCGAATTAGAATTTCGTAATCCTGCTCGCTTTCTTTGTTGTTTTGAATTGCTTCTAAAAATTTAAAAATACAATTTTATAATTTGGTAATTAAAATTTTTTTTACAAAATTCTTACGTTTGAAAACTAAATTGATCTTTTTGTAGTTCTTAAAAGAACTTTTTCCATGGATCCCTACAAAATTTAAACCCAATATTACTGGTCTAGTTGAGTTCCTCAAAGTTTTTGATAAAACCCCCACTAGCTATAATATTTGCAACGGTTGTAATCTGAAATTAAATTTTAGGAAAAGAAAACACATGAAAAAAAATAAATAAATATTTCACTTTTTGAATTTAAGTTTAAAATTTAATAAAATAATATAAATAAAAAATTAATATTTTTTTCATTGTTACCTTCAAATTTTCTTTTTTCTGCTCAAATAAATTTCAAAAAATATTAATGCTCATTAATTTATAATTTTACTTATATTTCACTTTAATATTTTTCTAATATTTTATTTTCTGAATTTACTTTTTTTTTTTACTTTTTATTATTTTAAATACTTAACAATATTCACATTTAAAGTTCCACTTTACGATTACGACTGAAAAATTATTCAAATTATTATTGAAAAAAATAAAAATAAAATCACGATTCGGGAAATTCCCAAATTTCTCTCAGACACATATTTTTGGCGCCGACAGTAAATAAACAGCATTACATTCAGCATTACTTTAGCAAAAATGTAATCGTGGAGGGAACTAGTTCTGTAACTAATTACCTTGGAAGTAGTTCGAGAACTAATTTTGGGTAACCAATCACTTCTCGATTTCCCACTGGGATAGTATATGATAATAATATGGCTAGTATTATTAACACCAGTATAGAATAATAAACTATAGTCAATAATAGAAAAATAAGCAATGGCATTGAAATTCTAAAATCGATGTTAATTGATCGTTTCGAACTCATAATCTAGCTATTTTTATTATGATTTTTAGAATCTCGCTTGTTATACACCCACTTTTTTAAAATCTTTGGAAAAGCGTAATTGTACGAAAATAAAAATAGAGATTTAAAAAAAAAATAGATTTTCTAAAACAATATTAAAAAAACTGGATATTAATATAACGCTCAGAAAGTTTGAATTAACCATATTGTCAATTGTTTGATATTTTGACAATATAGTTGTAACCTTAAAAATAAATTAATATTTTAATTTAAAAAACAAAAAAAAATTAATATTAGTCTTTATTGCTTGTGTTTCAATAACTATAATAAATATTTGTCTATACATGGACAAACATTTGTCTTGATGACCAATATTGATTGCATTTAATACTTGCTCTCTGCATCGGCAAAATCAAGAAGAAACAACTTGAACAACTTGAATACAATTAAAAAATTAGTTCAAATAAAAGGTAAACAAACAAATAAAATAAATTAAATCCTAAACGATCCTATTGTTATCGATACAACTGACACACACACACACACATCAAACATCATTTAATCTGTCGTTCTGATGAGATTTAATTTTGCAATATATTATTCATGATAAGGTTGTTCAGTAGGTTTAGAACAGAATCGGATCAAATAGTTTTGGACAATGACAATTAACTGTCAAACATTTTAGAACCACAATTTTTTTTAAACATTTTTGTTCTAATTTTTCTTTACTCTAAATTTTTTTTGTTTAACTGTCAAAATTTGAAAAACAAAAAACCACAAAAAAAGTTATCCAAAAAAAATATTCAGAACGAAAAAGATCAACTTAGAACTGTGTGAACACCGATCAAAGCACTTTTGGACAAAAAAGTTCAATTAACGGAAACTACTGAACACAAAAATGTTATCTATTTAACTCTATAACATTCTAGAACAGTTTACTGACCACATTTCATGTTTTCTATAACCATCACAGAAATTGTCATTTATGTAATCTGTTTCATAAACTCTTAACCGCAGTCAATTGAATTCAACTATGATGGTATGGTGTTTTGCTGACCCTTGTTTTCGATTTCTTATTTTATTTTCAATTTGAGTCATCCCAAGTAAAATATAAATTCATTTCAATATTTTTATATTCTTGGAAGAGTTTATGATTGTCAATTACTTCTGAAGGTCAATGCAATGTGATTTGTAGACTTAGATATTAAGTAGTTCCAAACAATTGTATAGTACTTTCTCACAATTAAGGAGTTGATAACAGCAAAACATTATCTACATATTTACGTTCTACATACCTTGAATCAGGACTTTCTGCCTGGCGCTATATTATTTTGCACTGACTGCGTTTACGAACAGTACCGTAAAACATTTTCTGGAGTAAAAATTGCAGTACCGTATACGTAATGCCTGGTTTACATAATGTTGATCACCACCTGCTGATTTATCTGCAACATATATGAGCATATTGTAAACAGGTGTCATGTAGCAGGTAATATCAGCAGCTGACAACCTATTTACATTATGCTGGTACTATATGCTGGTACATCACCACCTGCTGATTTATCTGCAACATATATGAGCATATTGTAAATAGGTATCATGTAACAGGTAATATCAGCAGCTGACAACCTATTTACATTATGCTGCTACTATATGCTGGCACATGTTGTTGATATTATGTAGCCAGTAATCAGCATAATTTAAGCCAGGCATAGGATTCACACGAAAAGTCAATTCTACCTAACTAACTGTCACAAACATAAAAAAAAAACAAAATTAAATAAACATAACAACTCCTACTTATAAAAATTTGTTTCTTTGTATGAATTTAGTTTTTAGCCTTTTTAAAAAATTCATTTCCTGCAATTTTGTATACAATTAAATTTTCTACTTAATTTTTAGAACCGTAAAAATTAATTTTTTTTTGGCACAGAAAAATTTTATTATACAAAATACAATAGAGTTATATTATACATATATATACATATGTGATGATAATACTCTCATCGAATAAAAATTTCAAAAGTAATTATTGTGACACAACATATGATATAACAATAACATCATCATATATCATTCATTTTTATAATCGTACTAAGTACTGAGGTACCCAAACATTATTTTCTCCATCCCGCTCTTATTTGATTAATTCTTTACATTCTGATTTTCTAAATTTTGCTATTTTTTTTTTTTTTTGTTAATTTTTATATATGAAAACAGGCTTTTATTAAAGCTTTGAATTTTTTTTATTTTTATCACATGATGAAATGACTCTCAATTGATCATCATTTCACCAACAATAGAACAAAATATGAATATTTTGTATTGTATGATTAGTTGTGTTGGCAAAAAGATAACGATGATAATAGAATGAATAACATTTATAATTATTATTATTAATATTGTGATCTTAATGACATGGCCATTTGCATGAAATTTACTGTCATGTGAGCGGTATGATTTTTTTTTGGTTATTAGAATGAAAATAAAATGAATAACAAATACATGTCAGCAAAACTAAATTTTATGTTAAATTTCTGTTATAAATTGGGATTAAAAATGATTTTTATTTTTTATTTATTTACATTAAAAATAAATGAACTAAATAATTGAACACAATAAAAAATTCATATAACATCGAAATTAATTAAATTAAATGAATTTGTAATTTTATTATTTATAAATTTTTTTACAATTATATAAATGGTTTTTTTTTTTGTTTTTTTTTTTTTTTAATTTACTATGCAAATTTAAAAAAAAAAAAAAAAGGTAGAGAAATTAAATTCAGAATAAAACAAGAGGATGGACGTATCTTTTTTGTTTTTCAATTAATTCATTTAATTTTAATTTACGTGGTGTTGAAGAGGAATAATTATAAATTAATTAAATTTTCAATAAATATAATTGGATTAATTGACTATCTAGACAAAAATAATAAGTCAGCTTAATATGGTACCTGAATTAATTAATTACTGAACTGAATTTATTTTTTGAATTACAAAATCCAGAGGGGTTTTTGAGTTATTCTAAAACATTATTTTATAATTTTTATTTTAATTATTTCAGAAAAAAAAAATTATCTCAAAAATGTGTCTTGAAAGTCTGTGATAGAGGTTTGAAGAAGGTTCATGTTTATAATTTAATTTTTTTTTTTTTTTTAATTAATTTAAATTTATTGTAATCTCTTTTTTCTATTTGAATATTTACTTTTGATCTTATATAGCCGTTGTTGGGGTTGGATTTTTACATTCGTAGAGGATGTTTATCAAAATAACTATGAATATTTCTAGTAGTTATGAAATTTAGTAAAAATAAATAAAAAAATTTCTAAAGTTCTAAAAATAAAGTTTTGTTTTTAGAAAATTAAGGTTTCGAATTATAACTATATCCATATATTATATATCCATATATTATAATACACAAGAGCACGATTAGTGAAGGCACATTTTTCGTGCTTTTTCGTGTGCCTTCGTTATTTTCTTCAATGATGTAGGCCACAATATAAAATAATCAAAATAAATTTTTATTTTATGTCTAGGTATGTTAGCTCAATTTCAAGCTAACATACAGACGTTATGTCTGTTTGTTAGCAAAAAATTCAAAATTAAAATTTTAAAAGTAAATTAGGTTCTTTCTTATATAAATTTTATAGAATGGAAATTTTATTGTAAAAACAAATCAAAAAAACAAAAATTCAACATATAAAACAAATAACAAAAACACAAAATAGCAAATGAAAAAAAATGCATTAAAATACGTTTAACGTTTTATTTGTTGTTGGTTAAACCATCATGATGTTAATACAAAAAAATTAGAAGAAACCACCACAATCCACTGCTCTAAAAATTAAAATTCTAGCAGGACCAAGACAAGGGAAAACTACTGACAGGGACACTGTAACTGACAATGTTGCATACCAGTAGGTTTTCTAGAATATTCCATTTTATCCATTTTTTATATTATAAATTTTAAAACTCGCTCATAATAATTGAGAAACGGTAATGGTACTAAAGCCATAGTTATAATTAATGAAAATTTTCAGAAGCTATTTTTTAATAATATTATATTCCCAATTAACATGAAAAATCCATTAATCGGTCAATAATAACAGTTTTGGTAAAGCAATTCGATGCTTTTAATGGGTTAGAGATACGCGCGCGGTCAACATGTGTCAAATGTTTAATTTTATTAAAAATTATTTGATGGTTTCGTTTCACAGAAAAATTATTTTCTTTTGCTATGCCGGATATATACCCGGGAGTTTCTTCTAGTATATACATATATATAATATATACCTTGTATTCTTTTTTTTGTATTTTTTCGTTTATGCCATTGATAATAACTATTATTAAATTAATTAGAAAAGTGTTTCATCGCCTTATGAAGCATTTTATTCTAATTCTTTCAATTCTGTTTTAAATGTATTAATATTTGTAAGTTCTTTATCCTCATCTACCCATGATTATACAGTTTTAATCCCGAAATTGAAAGTCTATAAGCTGCTTGTACTGAGCGGCTTCAATTCTAATATCGTATCTATATCTTGTTTTAAGCCGGTTGATATTAACAGGTCCTATATTATTTATGATCTTAATGACTTTAAACACTTGTTGAAGCTGATATATATGCCCCTTGTTGTAGAATATTATTTTCTGAATATAATCTATATATGTACTATATGGCAAGTTCAAAACATTTTTGAATAATTTGTTTTCGGAAACGTGCAGCTTGCGCGTGTAAATTATTATTGCAGTCCCATATACTTGTGTAATGTTATAGTTGCGAATAATCAAGAGCATAATACATTTTTAGTTTCGTTTCAGTTGGTATTTTGTTTTTATATTTAAATAAAATCCCATTTAACATAGTTTGTTTTCTAGTGTGTGTTGATATGGACTTGTCAACTTAATCTGTTGTCTAAAATAACTGCAAAAAATCTAATTTCATTAATTTCTTCTAAAAGAGTTTTGCCAATTCTAATATTTAATTTATCTATGCTTTTTCTAGGTGATGTAAAACTAATTATT
Organism: Argyra leucocephala; assembly: GCA_963942445.1. Taxonomy (NCBI): domain Eukaryota; kingdom Metazoa; phylum Arthropoda; class Insecta; order Diptera; family Dolichopodidae; genus Argyra; species Argyra leucocephala. Next base: position 127,626,703 of record OZ012680.1, on the reverse strand, counting down.
TTTGTCTTTGAAGAGTTTAAAGTTGTTGTTTTCTATAAATATTATTTTCTATATAAAAATGGTTGGATTCTAAATCAATTAATTTTATAATTTGTATATAGAAAGGCATATAAAATTCTGCTTAATTTAGATATTTATAGATTTATATATATATATATATATATATATACGTTTTCCACTTTACATACTTACTTAAATTTATTTTAGTTTTTTGAAAAAGTACTTTCTTTTCTATTTTTGTTTCAAAAAAGTACTTATTAACTATAAAAATATATTCTAGATCTACCATATTTGTTTTTAATATGTGTTGGTAATAATTGTTAGATTTCTGTCTTATTGCTTAATACTATTTGCTGATATTTCATTTATCATTTTTTAATGTATTGTTAGAGTTTTAAATACAATCTAGTATATTCATAATAGTTATATACTATATGTATAAATAATAACGTTTTTCGTGAACAAATACCGTTATTATTATGAACAAAAATAAAATATTAGTTGTTGTTCATTCTTGTTTATTCAAACGTGGACTGTCAAAAAAGTATTCTTGCTTAACTAAATTTAATTTCAATTTATTGACCTTTTATTACACATGTCATCATTATTCGAAACAGTTTTAATGAATTCGCATTTGCCCGAAATTTGAAACTTTAAATTATAATAAACAAAATAGTCTGCAACGATGTGTCAGCATAATATTAGCAGGGTATCAGCTGCTGATCTTATTTGAAAATTTTATTTGCTATTGTCAAAATGCATTGTAAAGGGTGTTTTTTTTTAGAGTGATAGAACTTTAAATTGAAATAACACACTTTTAAATTAAGATTGAAGACACATTTTTTTTTTATTTGAAAGATAATTTTATGACATTTATGTTTTGAAAATAATCCACCTCGACTAGCTCTGAGGAACCGCATTCGATCAGACCAATTCTGGACCTTTTTTTCGAGTAATTCAGTCCTTATTTCATCAATAACACAGATTATGTTGGCTTCCAAAGCATCTATTGTTTGTGGTTTATCAGCATAAACCAATGACTTCACATAACCCAAAAGGAAAATAATCCAATGGTGTTATGTCGCATGATCTTGGAGGCCAATTAATTGGACGAATTCTCGAAATAATGTTATCACCAAATCTTTCTTTCAATAAATCAATTGTTGCCGTAGCATTATGAGGTGTAGCACCATCTTGTTGAAACCAAAACATTTCCGGGTCGATACCATTCAAATTTCGAAACAGAAAATCATTGATCATTGATCTGTAACGAGCACTGTTCACTATAACATTTGCTCCAGCATCGTTTTTAAAGAAATATGAATCGATGATACCTCCAGCGTGTAAACCACACCATGCGGTGCATTTTTCAGGATGCAATGAAACCTGCAGATATTCTTGAGGATTTTTTTCGCGTCATATACGGAAATTTCGCTTGTTTACGTAGCCGTTCAATCAAAAATGAGCTTCATCACTAAACACAATTGTTCGATAAAAAAGTGGATCAACTTGAAGCTGTTTTAGGGCCCAATCAGCACACAAACGACGCTTATTATGGTCAAGTGGCTTTATTTCTTGAACCAGTTGAATCTTATATGGGTGTAGACCAAGATCTTTACGTAAAGTTTTCCATGTGGTTGTTGCACACAGTCCAACTTGTTGTGAACGTCGACGAATAGACAAATTTGGATCTTCATCAACCCTAGCTTTTTTAGCACCAATATTTTCTTCTGTACGAACTTTGTCTTATTGTTGTTGTTGCATCGAGTAGAGAAAATGTTTTACCGAAATCTATTGATAGTTCGATGAATAATCTGCTCTGATGGACTATTATGTAAACCATAAATTTCACGAAGTGCTCTATAAGTTTGGCGAATAAAACACTAATTTTGAAAATAAATTTCAACAATTTGTAAACGTTGTTGCGGCATGAGTCTTGTCAATGCTTGCTGAACAGAAATGTCAAAACTACATGGCTTCTATCTTCTGTCAAATCACAGTTATCCCTATCGAAAGTTCTATCATTCTAAAAAAACACCCTATATTCATTATTTCAAATGTTTCTAATCTTTTCGTACCGTTAAACTACTACATCTTTTTTAGTTTACGTTTATTACTTTGCCATTTGCTTCAAAAAAATTTATTTTCTAAAATTATTTCGTTCTTTTCAAATAATTCAAGTCTCTTCCATCTTACTGAGTTAAGTTAAAATCATATTTCCATATAAATAAAATTTATTTTCATGTTTGTAGAGTAAAAACTGAATAAATCCAAAAATTTGTATTTTTAATTTTGTTAGACAGGTTAATTTTTTTTTTTTTGTTTGTTTGTTTTAATAATCACAAATGCTTAACAAATTTATTTTCTTAGCAGTTTTAATTTAATTTATTTAATTTGCAACATTAGCCAATATTGTTAGAAAGTAACTCTGAATGATGTCTCTTGGATAAGTTTTTTTCCAACACTTAATTACATATCTAGTCAGTTTCGCCTCTCTATCTGAAAACGGAAAACACCATGAAGTTACTATGTAGTTATAATAGTATGAGTACTACGGATAACAGTTATTATTTTAGGGCTTGCCAGTAGGTATTAATGTGTACACACTTCTAATAATTGCTTCACTACTACTACTACTACTACTACTACTGAAATGTGCACTGAAGCAATATTAAAAAGAAGAAGAGTAAAAAATATAATTTTAATAATACTGAAAAAGGTGTAGGTACTACTTATTGGTAAAAAAAAATATGAACTGCTGACTTTTAGAATTACCTACTTATATATTACTTCGACCTAAGAATATATTCTTTTATATTTTTGACCTTCTAAAAGCATTTTCATTTTATTTTTATTTCGTTTTTTTTTTCTTTATTTATTTTTTATTACAGACTTCTGTTGTTGTATTATATATAAAACCATTAAAATTTTAAGAAATTAAGGTAAAAAAAAAAATATTGTAAATAAATAGATATGTATGTATATGTATTTTTTAAAATTTTTTAAGAGTTTTTTCTGTTTGAAGCAATTTTCATTTATTGAATTTCAAAAAAAAAAAAAAAAACATTTCATAAAATTTCATATCGCTTGTTATAAAAATTTATTGCAAAAGCAGCGCTATTATTGATAATTTTTGTAATAAAAGCTTTCAACAAATTTTTAAAAATGTCATTGAAATTTGTAATAACTATTAAAAAATATTATATATATATAATGTCATATTTCTATAATGTTTACGAACATATATTTTAATGTCATTATCATATTTCTATTTTGATTTTCTATAATATTTTGAATATATAAAATTAAATGTTTGAAAAAGGACATTTAATAAATAGCTGAATTTTATGTTAATTATATTATACTATGATGATATTAACTAAATTTGTACTGATGTTGCTGAAATTTTTATATTTGAAATTTGTTACTAAAAAATATCTTTAAATATCATATTTTAAAAAAAAAAAATTCAAATTCGACTAATTAAAAATTAAATTATCATAATAATTATAAGTTGGTTTTTTTGTGCAGAATTCTTATACTTACATTATTAGTACTGTACTGTACTGTACTGTACATATACGTATTGTACTGTATTGTATTGTACTGTACATATGTACTGTTCTATACTCTGTTACTGTAATGTGCATTACTATTACTGTTTTTAATATTAATTATCGATTAACATATTCTTTAATACATTATTTATTTTAATTTAATTAAATAAAAATTAAAACATTATTAATTTATATATTTTTCTTTTCATTTCAGGTATGTATTTAATCTATATATATATCAAATAAATGTGATTAACAATTAGAATGTAAGTAACTAAAATAATAAAAAATTCAGTAGGAGTTGATTATATACATATCAGTATATTTATTTTATTGTATTATACTGATATTATAAAATACATGTATTTATTCTATTGAATTATATTTATTCATCCTTAAAGAGTCTATTTTGGTATATCATACACAGTAATTACGAATAACTTAATAATAACTAGTTACTTTATTTACATTCATTTTAATCAAAAACCACTTGATTTGTTAACTTCAACTGATAACAAAGACTCGATACAAAATAATTTGGTTTTTTATTATATTTTTCAATATTACTCGGATCCTGTAGAATCGATTTTCAATTTCTAATTTGTAATTTTAAACATTGCCATCTCATTTTCTCATTAATGTCATTGCATTGATTAACATTTTTTGATTATTACTTATGACTACATAAATTTGATACATTAGTACATTTGTGAAGAGCATGATTGTATTTAACCTAAATATTTGTTACCGGTTCATCAAATTTATTGTGCTTTTTCACTGAAAAAAGAAATAGGAATGATTGTCGCTTTTTTTATACAATTTTTCCTATTTTTATAACAACATTTATATAGTGGACATTTTTAACAATTATTCCTATATTTTTTTTGTAAATTATCACCCGTTTTTAGAACAATAACTATATTTTTTTTTATAATAACTCCCAATTTTATAGTAGTTTTTCTTATTTTTTTAATAATATTTCATAAAAGTATACGACTTTATTGGAAAACGTATAAAAAATGTAGGAATTAGACCCAGAAAATTTAGAATAGTTCTCAAAAATTGTTAAAAAATATTGAAAATATACTAATAAAATAACAGTTATTGTTTTAGTTGTAGAATGTTTCTTACAAAAATACGAATACTGTTTTAAAAAATGAGAAAAAAACTGATCACAAATATGAGAAACATTACTAAAATTATAGCCATGTTTCCTAAAAAATTGGAATATTGACTGAAAAAAATATGGAAAATTCCTATAATTTCAGGAAGTTTTACTATACTTTAAGCCATTATTGCTCTCATATTTATAGGAACTTTTCAATAAGAACGCACTAAATAAAAACACCAAAAATATTATTTTCAAGAAAAAAATTTATTTTATGATTTTTTTAGTTATTTAATTTATATTTATTTAAATATACGAATGAACTAATATGATTCAATATTTTTATAATTATTTATAATTTTTTCTTTAACATAATTCTTCTTTTCACTTCTAACATGTCGATGTAACTTTCAAATCCCTCAGCAAAACCCGCAAGTAGTTCTTCTTATAATCTTATATACAAATACAGCAAGTATGGACACAAAAATATTTCTTTCATCCGAATAAGATTCAACCTACAGAATAATAAAGTGGATAAAATTTTAAATAAAATTTCTTATAAGCTTGTGTTAATATTGCAGAGTTTTACTGATTAAAATTTAGAAACCTATGAATATAATTTTTTTAAAATTGCTTACCTTGAAAATCATCCACAAGTTCGATCATGTTCAACTCAATTAATTTAAAAAAAAATCACTTACTTAATGATCAATTAATCACTATAAAATGTACTTCACAAATAAAACGAAGCCCAGCCTATAAGGCTACGTGAAACTAAATTTTCTGCAACAAATTTCTTATTTATTATATTTTTAACATTATTTGTCCAAAATATAAAACCTATTACGTTTTTTCTGAGTTTAGCTCAGATATTCTACAAATAGTTTGTAGTAGATTTTCTTATATATAAAATATAATAGTTATTATAATTGTTCTTACATTTTCATAAAAAAGTATGAGATATTGCTATTTATTTTGTAAAAATTCCTATAATTTATTAGGAATTTATCTCACATATTTGCATTTTATGTTTTGAAAATATCTCAATAAAATAATAAGTTATCTAAATGGAATTGGAGATATCACAATAAAAAAACGTAAAGAATCCTATATAAATAACCACTACTATTATTTTTATAACAAAATTATTGTAAATTTTCCTATTAACTTGGTATTATTTTTTTTGTAAAATTTATTATTTAAACTGGAATAAGTACAAGATACAATAACAAAATTTATTATTTTTTTAGTGAAATACCCAACAGATATAAGGAAATTTACCAAGCGATTAAATTGTTAATGGCTTTGTAAACCTTACTAACAAAATAGATAATTATCTAAAAATAATAAGAACTTGACTCAAAAAAATTGTAAAATTTACAAAAAAATTGGTTCTTATAAAAATAGGAAAATTCATTACCCATTTTTTTTTCAGTATTGAAACACGATGTATTTATTATTTTTTATGCAATTACATTACAATTTATATACAGTACACTTTTCCGAATAAGTGTCCTTAATTATTATATTGGTATAGAATTTTCATATGCATTGATTGTATTAAAGTGGTAGCAAAGACTTTTGAAAAATTTTTAAAATAATTTATTTATTTATTTACTCAACATACTGTACAAGTAGTCTTTTAAAAATTTTATTTACAAAATATATAAAAAAAATTATATACAAAACAGAGTTAAATAAACTGAAATTAAAAAAAAAAATTAATGAAAAAAATTAAAGTCGTTTAAAAAATAATAAAAAAAAAACTGATAATAACAACAATACTGATATCAAAACATTATTCATTCTATTGAACAATGGATTTAAAAATATCCTTTTTTAGCATGCTTAGTTTGTTAGACTGAATTCTGATGTCCAAATACAAGTTGAATTGTATGAGTCAAAAATAGTTGACTTTTTAATGAGAATATATACGATCTATATTAAAAAGCTGATTAGGGTTACCATATTCTTTTTTGAAAAAAGAAGACACTTTGATTTCAGTGATGATCAAAAATACAAAAACTCATCGGAAAACGACCACTTTATTTATGAAGACTGACAAAAAAAAATAGAAAAAGAGTCAACCGATAAAATAATTGCTTAACAAATGATTTTATATATAACAAAAATTAAAATATGTATTTATTTATATACAAAAAAAACAAAAATAAAAATTATTAATACTGCTTTTCCTCAAATATGGAATAGTTAAAAATAATATAAATTAAATTAATAAATTAAATTTTATGATTATATCACACTTAAATGGCTTTGTATTTTTCGTTACTTCGAACTGCAGCAAAAATCATAATATTGATCACAAATTAAGTCTTTGTAATTAAATTGCACCATAAATAAAGCAAGATGGTTTGTTTTATCAGCAGTCAAATTACTAAAACTAATCATATTTTAATTAGATGATATTAAGTGAATAATATTACGCAATTAGAAATTTTTACCAAATAAACAAGTGAAGTCTTATCCTTAGCACAAATTTATTTTTATTACTTTTGACAAAACAAAATAATACTTCCCAACAAACATTTCATGGGAAAACAGCTGTTTCAGTAAAATTATGCTACAAACAGATCAACTTTTTATGAAACTTTTGATTTGAAATTATTCTATAAACAGAATATAAAATTTTTTTCTAAAAAGATAAAAAATTAAAGAGTACAAAAGTACAGAGCTCAAAAAGAATACTTGTACTCCTAAAAGAGTACGGATGGTAAGCCTATCTCTAATTGACCAAAAGATTTGTAAATATTAATAGCTTAATTTTAATTGAAAATTTAAATCGAAGTATATTAATAAAAACGTAGTCTTGACTTCTGATTGACCTAATGAATTTTTAATATAACAATCAAACAATGAATGTAAATAATGTGAAATATGATCAAATCTGCAAATAAAAAATATATTTTGTTATAGAACTGACAGTTATATTGATTTTGCTAGTGTTATTAGAAATCTAATTTTTTCCATAATTTCAAACCCAAATGTTAGTATTGGTCAAATTGGCGAACTAAAAAAATATATTTAATTACCGAATTGATTTTGCTAGCTTTATTAGGATCTACTTTTTCCATAATTTCAAACATATATGTTGGTATTGGTAGGTACTAAAAGTGTTATTGCCAACAATAAACGTGTTCGCAGTGGGTACAAAATTGCAAGTTTTCTATAATGATCTGAATCTACTGTAAATCATTTTTACAAGTAAATTGCAAGTAAAAATTTTTAGTAAATAAGGGCTTTTTCGGAAATGCAGCCTATTTTAGTAGATCTTTTTTCAAGTTAAAACTGCATACACTGTTTAAACAATTTCACCAACTGCTTCAACTGTAATGTTTCAATTTAAAAAATATTTAACAGCTGTTTTGACGTTTTCAAATTTTTAAATACTAAAATCTCAAATTGTGCTCAATTTATGCTTTTTTGTGCTTCTTATTTAATAATAAATCTAATTGATATTTTTATATTTGAAATAAGAATATTATAGTTAATATTAATATAAATAAAAATTAAATAAAATAAATAAAATAAAAATGTATAATAATTTGTAATCATTTTTGGAAGATTTTGTTTCCAAAGATAATGGTAGACAAGGCATAGGTACAACATTTTCTAAAAATAAAAAAAAAAAATTGCATACAAAAATTCAAAGCTTCATATTTGTTTAAATTTTTTTTGCATATTTAATTTGCAGTTTAACTTTTCGGACAAATTATTATCACAGTGTATATTTTTCGAACATAATGTTTCTGCTGTTTTTGCAGTTTTAATTAAAACAACAAACTGCAAGTAAAACCTAATTTAAAAATTGATTTACGAAAAAGTGGTTGAAATTATCAGGACAAGTTAAACTACAAAAAATGCTGCACCTTTACCACTACCATTTTCTGCTAAAATAAATTTGACATTCTTCAGTGGTGTTGGATTGAGCAAGGAATGATTTGATTATTGATAACAACATGAGTAAAATAATCGGAATTTAAATTCGTATGATTGAAAATTATTAAATTAACGTGAATATTGTCGCAGATATACCCATTTTATCAATCATCAGTACTAGTTTCAATTCCTTTACACTACATAAGCTTTAAGAACTTGTTTTATTATAGTAGAGTACATTTAAAACTAGTTTAATTTTTTATTTGTGATTTTCAACATTTCAATTGGTCATTTGCAATTATATATGTTAAGGCTAATATTTTAAAAATCTAATTCTTATATATTATCTAATAAAATCCTAATTAATCTCAGTCAAATACTCGTACTACCAAAATTTAAAACATATTAAATACAAATCCCACATACTTCTTTATAAAAAACCAAAAACATTTTATCCAATTAAAAATATAAATTCTTTTTAAATCTATCTTTATTCATAATTTAATAATAAAACCCAGACCTATATATATATATATTACAGGATTTAAATAAAGGATAACAAAATAAAATAAGAAAATCTATAAATATAAATATTTTATAACATTTTAAATACTTTAAAAACATTTTTATTTTTAAAGCAATATATATACAACTAATAAAACCAACAACAACAAACAATAACTAGAAAATTAGCTGAAAAAAAAACTCACTTTAAAACAAATACAATACTCTCACAGATAAATAAAATAAAAACACAAAAAAATCACTGTTTTACTGACATAAAAAACAGAAAATTCTTAATCTAAATTACTTTTTTACATCCTTTTCTCCAGACATAAAATGAAGTTTTGACTTTTTTTTTTCATCTTTTTTTTATTGTTAAAACTCTCAACTATGTACTTCGCTTTTTGCCATAGAAAAAATTTTCTATATTATTTTCAATGTATTAAATATTTTATATTTTTGTGTTTGTTTATGTGTGCAGTGAATAAACTTCCTGGATAAATACATTTTATTGTATATAATATTTGGATATGTTTTATTGTACAGTTATACAATTCATAACATTTAAATACCCGTATATATTTTTGTCTGCATACGTCGTACCTACACTAGTTATATAATATCCCTTAATATTTATATAGAAACAATGTTTAGTATATATATATATAATATAATGTATAGAGAAGATCATAAATTTATTTCAGGCGTACATTGTTATTACACAGACTCCATTTTTAATGTTTTATATAAATATTATATACTTAATATAAATTATTTGTATGTATTTAAGTCATATATTATATTATATAATATGAAGTTGGTTGAAAGTTTTTACAAAGCTGTAAAAAATAAGTACCTATAAAACTGTTTGAAAAAAAAAACATATATCCTTGTTATCTATAGGTTTCTATTCTTAAACAATAGAATAATTGATCAGATTTAATTTTATTGATTAGAACTAGATACGATTCAATATATTTTATAATTATTTTGTTTTATTTATTTTCATAAATTACATTAATTTATTTTATTTGATTCAGAGATATTATATATGTATATATATGGATAGATATATTTTTATTTGATTCTAATATTCGATAAATTTTAATAACTCTGAAGTAAAAATATTACTGGAAATGAGTATATTTTCTTCTATCTTTTTCAATTATTTATTTTAAAGTGAAGGAATGTTTAAATCAAGTGATTAGACTATTAAGATAAACAAAAAAATAAATTAAAACAAAAAAATAAATTAAAACAAAAAAAATAAATATTCAAAAAATTCTTAGACGTCTAGATAAGTCAGCCAGACGGAATGTAATATTTTTATTCACTGTTCCTATTTTTTTTTTTTTTGATTTTTTACGTTTAGGTAGTAGACTTTAACTTTATATTATTTTTTTGTCGAATTCAACCCCTGTAAAAAAAAAAATACCGTATGAACAAATGTGATATCACAAATTACACAAATTCTATTTAGACGGGACCTTTTCAAATCTATTTAGCTCCACTTATTGATTGCTTAAAATTGCAGGTCTATATTATGTTCTTGGTGAACACTATTATTGCATTAATGTCAATTTCAGAAGTAGTTGGTGTTTATATTATACTTACTTACTTAGTCGGCCCACAGATCATATAGGTCCTGGGACTGACTCATCAATGTCCTACATTTTTATCGGTCACGGGCAAAAGTAAATAAATGTTTGTAAATAAATGTTTATGTATCTTGATAGCTATGACATCGCATTCAAATAGAATGTCATCAGGTGAATCTCCCTTCTTCTAAGCAGTCAATTCTACTATTGTAAAATTCTTAAGAGTATTTAACGATTCTTGTGATAAATAGGAGAGGTTTTAAGTAATAAAATTTCAATTTTAGAAGCTTCTAGCTAAACATCCTAATATAATGAAAAAAACAATTTTGTGTAACCCCACAAAATTAATATGATATTCTACAGCTCGCTTAGTTTATATAGACCTGGAAAAATATAATTTTTGTAAAATGAACTTTTGAACATGTTGATAATTTAATTAAAATTTAACAGACATTGTTGAAAATAGTGGAATATTTTCCTTTTAATTATACTAAATCTGTCTATCAAACCGATATTAGTATTGCAGTACTGTTTGCAGACTTCTTCAGTGTTTTGTACTCGATTAAGTACATACAAATTTTACTCTAAGAAGTTTTTTTCTAACAACTTTACAGACAAGTTGAACTCACTTAACTTATATATAAAGAGATATGTATATAAAGCTAAATATAGGATGCTAAGTTATATATATATATATATATATATATATATCTATATATATATATATATATATATATATATATATGTATATATATATATATATATATATGTATATATAGTTATATATATATTATATAAAGTTTCTCTATGAGCAAAAAAAATGAATGGGGTGTGTTTCATTCACCAACGCTACTAGAACACATCAGTAGGTATAGTAATGTTGGATTACATCTTTGGGAAAGTTTATCAAAGAGTATAGATTTCATCAGTTCACCAACGATATTATAAATCTAAAACTTCACGTATAAGACTATAGCAAAAAAGGATTAGAATTTGTTTAATACCAAAAGATAATTAGTTATATTTTAAGGACAATAACTCAGTGAAATTTTTCATTAGGATTAATATATTTTTAATTATATATATATATATATATATATTAAGATAATAAAATCTGTAATTTAACTACATATATACATATAAAAAAATATATATATATACATATATATATATATATATATAAAATATTTTTGTCTTGTTCAAATTTTGATTACTACTCCTCTTAACTGCCTAAAATTGATAGGATCAGATTGAGAAGATAAAAACAAATTTTCATGAAGGAAATTTTGATAATATTTAAAATTATCCCAACAAAAAAAAAAAAGGATATCACATTTTTCTATACAGTTGATTTTTATTTTTGTTTTTATTCAATTTTAAATGATATTGATAATCATCATTAAATTAAACTAAAATGTAATATGTAGAATGTCATACTAATGATGTTGATAAACAAAATGTGATAATGATTCTGAAAAGGAAAAATTTTCCATCTTTCCATTACAGAAAACAAAAAACCGTTTTTGTGTATATACCTATGCCGCATTCATCTATAATTCTATATAATAATATGCAATTTGTGTATATCTGATTTGTTCATATGGTGTTATTTTTACAGGGTGTAGGACGGGATTGAATTCAACAAAAAAATCATTTAAAGTTGAGGTCTATTTTTGAGGTTTCGATGTTAGGGATTTTTCTATTACCAAAATTAAAAAAAAGTGTACTAATTAGTATGTTTTGTTGTTTTGTATCTTTAAAATTATGAAATTTGTATTCTGGAACAAACAAAATTTATATTAAATATACTGTACTCAAACTCAAAAAATCACAAATGCGCTATTTGCTTATTTTTATTTTGTGCAATTGAAAAGTCTAATATTCGATGGTATATATATACAATAGAATAGAAAAAAAGGCTATTGAATGGGTGCTATGCTGTCTGATTTGATCTCTGATCTATACCTAAATGCCAGTTACACGATAATGATGATGATAATGAATTTCTTACATTGATTTATTATAAGCTGTAATTTCTAAACAAAATATAACTCTTAATCAAATTTTATTTTGCCAATAAAATTTGATAACGTTTTAAACTTGGCAAAGTTTTCTTCTGACAATCTGTTGGGACCTTGTTACATATTTGAATCAATTACTACTAAATTTAAACTGTAATTAAAAATCATAACTGACATGGGCCAGGACTTCATATTTTTGCCCCATCTATATTATTAGTTTTTAATAAATATGCAGTGTTGAATAGAATTAGATCGAATACATACCGGTGTGTAGATTCTACTTGTACGAAGAGGAGTCATTTTCTCATATTATATTTGTTATCAACACCATAGATCGCAAAAGACATAAATATTTCCAGGAATATACATCGCTTAATCCTGAAATTGCCATCAAAGTAATAATACCGTTCATCAAGGATATGGATAATTAACGGGGAAGTATACAATAAATCTGAACACGACCTTGTTTACATGGAACTTCCCATTAAAAAAAAATAAGTTAAAGAGCTTATCTCACCAAATCGATGGATTTCAGGCTTCTTAACTTTTTTTATCGCCTGATATGTTTATATTTTTTTGTCTGTTAGTTTCATAGTGTTAAGTTTCAACTTAATTTTCCGATCTAAACAAAACAGTTCCAAAATGAAGAAAAATTGTGGGCTATTTTCAAGCATCAACAAAGGAAGTATGTTGCTTCTTCCAGAATATCGATACATTCCATTAAACATAGATATTAGATATATTGTGAATTTCGGGAGGGAATCTTTCCCCTATATCACTGCAGCCGGAAATAGGCTTATTGTGATAACCTGTGCTAGTTATTGAGTCATTAAGGGTACTTGATTTTGTGATAACACTCTTCAATTGTATGTTGGATAGCTCCAATTGTTCAGGCAACCCTATTCCCAGTTAATTCATCAATTAAACACAAAATTATTGATGAAAAGAAATCCAACTTGAACGAATTATGTAAATTATTAACAAACACTGAAGCTCCGACAAGTAAATCATAATTGGCAGAACCTATACTCAATTAAACTGAACATTTTTTTTACTCAATTTAACTCAATATTTCCCTCATATTTGCACCATATTAATGAACATAGCATCCTGTATCAATAAATTATGTTACCCATTTATTATACATAATAGGGGAAAAATATTATATAGTAACGGGATAAACGAAAGGCCAATGTTCTTCCTTATTTTAATACCTTATTCTTACTATATTGGGAGAATACCGTTGAGTAAAACACAATTTGACAAAAGCAAAATCAAAAAAAAAACTGTTACATTTGTTATACTTATTTGTGTATATATATATATATATATATGATTTTTTGTATCTCTAGAGGGACTATGTTGCTTTTACACAATACTCCTGGAATATTAGAGTACTAAAGAAAAAGGATAAAGTAAAAAAAAAAAAATAAAACTTCACTGTTGGAAAGTACCCACCAACGGTGAAAAAAAAGGTTAACAGAGGTTTTTGTTCCATTTTTGTTTTTCGTTTTTATTTCATCTCTTCTATTCAATTCTGTATTTCTCCCATTTCAGTTTGTTTACACAGTGGTGACAAGAAAAAATGGAAAATAAATAAAAAAAAAAAAATGTCTGTTGTAATATTCCATTGCAGATTTTTTTTTTTTCGTTTTTTTTTTGTAATATGTACATAAATATTTGTTGTTTGTATAATTTCAGAGTTTTGCAATATTTAACTTTTAATAAAAATTATTTTTGAAACAAGAAAAATAAAGAAAAACAAAAATTAAATGAAAATTTTTTGCTTTTGGATTTGTGGTTAGTTTTCCTTTAATCAAATTAAGTAAATGAATGGAAGTTTTTTTATAAAAGAAAATTTATATATATATATAAATCGAAATTTTATACTCTGTATTGGTTTGAAGTAAGTCAGTACAATACATGGCCACTCTTGTTAAAAATTTTCATAAAAATTAAATAGAAAATTAAAATTTTACTGAATGGAAAAGGGATTTAAAAAGTGACAATTTTAGTTGATTTACGGTTTTTTTGTTGTTGTTAATTAAATTAGAGAAAAAATGGTTAAAAAAAAGTTCGAAAAAAGTTTAGAAAGGACATGATGAAATTTTGAGAATGTTTGAGTTCTTCTTCGTCTTCCGATTACCCTACCGATTACCCTACTGGGTGGGTGATATTAAGGGTTGACTAATTTCCCTTATAAATAAAAACTCTAAACAATATAAATGAATAAATTTAATTTATTTACTTCAATTTAGGAAAATTTTAATATATTTATAATGTAGAATTGTTCTTGGATTTTTAATTGGAGTTTTAAAAAAAATAATTCCATTTTTGATTCAAATTTTGGATAAAAAAAAATTTGATTTTTGTCATATTAATTTATTCGAGTTAATTTTAAGATGAATATTATTTTGTCATTTGTTTGAGTTTGAACTTAATTTTTCCTTTTTCAATTTATTTTATTAATTTATTTTTTTTATTTTTTCAACCCCCAAATAGTTTTGATTTTTTGAACTAAATTTTATATCTTCATGATGATCCTACCCGCAAAATGGTTGTAAATGTTGTATGTACATTTATGTTCAGCTAAAATAATAAAATAAAATTAAATTTAATTTGCATGAAATATATATATACACGTATATATTCCAATACTTGTCTACAGTTATTTAGTATTTAATTTCTATAATTATCTGGCCCTCAAATTCCCGCTAATCATTTATTTAAATTGAATTTTTTGTTGAAACATTTTTTTTTAAAAAAGCAGCAAATATATTTAAAATACCGCTATTTTTATAGATTTAAGTTTAAAAATACGATTAATATTTCGTCCAGTAACCCTCGTTTTTAATTACAGCAGCCATTCGTCTTGGCATTGAAGAAATCAAATTATTAATGACAGTTTGTGGTATGTTTTGCCATTTGTCTTTTATTTCATTAAACAACATAGTGTTATTGGCACAGTCCCTTCGATTTAAGCACTGATATACCATTTCCCATAAATTTTCTATCGGATTTAAATTAGGTGATTGTGCATTGTGCCACTCTAAAACCTCAATTTTATGTTCATTGAACCAGTTTCTCGCCAAGCAACTTGTGTGTTTAGGATCATTATCCTACTGGTATCGCCATTTCAGTGACATTTCTTCTTCAGCATGTGGGAGCATTACATTATTTAAAATATCAACATACACAAAACGATCCATTATTTGTTTTATGTGATGAATTGGTCCAATACCTAGCCCAGAAAAACAGCCCCAGACCATAATGTTTCATTGTTTTTTTTTTCAATTGTCATTGAATGCAATATTTAGGGTTTAATCTTTGCCCTTTTAGTCGTCGTACGTACCTTATACCATCTGATTTCATCTTATATTTAGATTCATCTGAAAAGAGTACAGTGTTCCATTCCAAAATAGTCCAACTCAGATGCTCTCTAGCAAATTTTACTCTAGCTTTTCGATTTTTTTCAGAAATAAAAAGTTTTTTCGCTGCACGATAACTGCGTAAGTTAAATTCAATAGCCCTTCTTTTAATTGTACTGTGGTTGATTTCCAAATTCAAATGCTTTTGTATATCTTGCGAAGACATTGAAGGATGTTTTAAAATCGTTCTTTTAATCATTTTATCTTCTCTCGTAGATGTTTTTCTTTGTCTGCCACCAGAATGCTTACTATCAACATTTTTGGTTTCCTTATATTTTTTAATTAATCTTGATATGACTGACCTATTTATAGAATATTTTTACTGAGTTCATGGCGAGATAATCCTGCTTCAAAATCATAAATTATTTTCCATTTTAATTCAACACTATACTTATTGCGGGCCATGTTATGATATTTTTAAGTATATTATTAATTCTTTAATTTTACTAATTGTTACTGCATTATTAAATTTTAAATAAGTACTAAATTGGGAATATAGTTTTAAGACGTAAATGAATTTCTAAAAATATTATCAGTCAATTAAATCTATAAAAATAGTGGTATTTTAAATATTTTTATGATATTTTTACAGAGGGGTGCTTTAGTTTTGAACTTAATATTGTTGTATTTGTACTATTTTTTGTTTTTGTTTCTATTTTTTTTTTAATTTTACGAATTGTTGATATAAATGTTAACTTAAAATAAATTAGTGATAGTAAAACTATACAATAAAATATATTTTCTTACAATTTGACCAATATAACATAAAAAACTTTTAATTTGAGATTATTATTTGATTTTTTTTGCATAGGGGTGCTTAAGTTGTGAGCGATACTGTATGTATATGTATATAAGTAGTTCAGTATGATATTATAGGAGTATAAAAGAGCACCTATAAATTCCGAATTAAAAAATTGTCGAAAGATAGGCTCTTCTGAGGGAGATGTTGTGTCGGCATAGAACCTAATGACCATATCCCAAATTTAGCTGGAATTGCTAGCTTTCCAAAAATATATATGTATACCAATTTTTTTAATAAATATCTTAAATTTTCTAAACTATTCGACGTAGACATAAAGTATATATTAATGAGTTATAGAACAAAAAGAGACCTTTCCAACAGTATATAATTATTGTGGATGTTTTATGATAAAATCTTGACGTATTTGGTTTTTCAAGAAAAAAAATAAAGATTGTATTTTTTTTTCCAAAATTTTCTACTTTGAACTACAGTTACTCCATAATGGCAGCATCGATCATCATTAAATAAATGCTCAAATATGCTCCACACCGTTGTCTTTCTAGAATATATAACTGAAAATATATATATATAACAGATCAACAGATATAACGGTTTTTATACAAAAACATCAAAACAACAAGGATACTTTCAAATGTCCTTTTCGTCCTTAAAGGATAAGATGCGCCACTAAAGATATATATTTTTGGAAACCTAGGAATTCCAGTTATCCTTGGGATATGGTCATTAGGTCCTACGCCGATACAACACCTCCCTCAGAATCTCCGAAAGATAAAATCCATTAAATACAAAATCCCGAAAAATAAAAGAAAAAAAAAATGTTTCAACAAAAAATTTTGAACTTAATATTGTTGTATTTGTACTATTTTTTGTTTTTGTTTCTATTTTTTTTTTAATTTTACGAATTGTTGATATAAATGTTAACTTAAAATAAATTAGTGATAGTAAACCTATACAATAAAATATATTTTCTTACCATTTTATCAATATAACATAAAAAACTTTTAATTTGAAATTATTATTTGATTTTTTTTTGTATGGAGGTGCATTAATTATAAAACACTTTATACGAACTGGAAGAAAATTACAATAATAAATAAATAAATAAATAAGATTATGTTCAATAAGTAATGTTATATATTTTCCAAGATCTTTGAGATTACTAATATTTCGTTTTAATAAATGTTGAGCTAAGAATTAATATTGTGTTTGTTTACTAAACTAAACTTGAGTTCAGATATTATATAAGTACATATATCTTGCTAAATTTGTAATAACTCTAGCTTGTATCAAATTTTATTTAGTTCATCTAAACTAGAGCATAAATATATACAACCTTTTGAACCTTTTGGGTCGCATTTCCTAAATAAAACCACCAAGTGTTGTGTAAACAATTTGATTTGACAATATTGTACACCAAAACAAACGTTTTTTTTTATAATTATAATAAAATTTCCGGTCTATGCTCTATGCCCCACAGATAGCGTATATTATGATGATGATGATGATGCGATTATGTTGATTGCGATGATGATGATGCGATTAACTTTTTTTTTTTTTTTTTCAATTTAATTTTTTTTTTGTGTAAATATAATATTATATATATATTATTCTGCATTTATCTGGATGTTTGTAAGTCCGACGGAATACCACAACACATATACAAATTGCAATATGTATACAAAACATTTTATTTATTTTTGTTTTTAAAATTGTTTTCGTTCAAAGTTGTGGTCCATTATAAAATATTATTTGTTCGCTATAAACTTTGACCCTAAACTTACACAGCGAATGTTATTGAATGTTAACCGGATTAACTTGATTCTGAATTATATGATAAGTTTCCAATGATGGCAAATAAGATGTCGTTAAAATTATCGAGTAAATGACCCTTAGGGAATAGAAAATTTTGCATGTTACTACAAATATTGTGACTCTGCCCTACTTCAAAAAGACCTAGACAACTTCTTCCATTGGACCATTAACAACAATTTATTGTTAAATATTAATAAATGCGCTTTAATGTGCTTTACACGTCGCTATCAACCAATTTCTTATAGTTATTCTTTTAATGAACAATTTCTATCAAAAGTTAACTTTTTTAAAGATCTCGGAGTGTATTTTGATGATAAGTTAACATTTAAATTACATTTTAATCATATAATAAATAAATCCAATTCCTTACTTGGCTTTATTAAACGTTGGTCTAAAGAATTTCGCGATCCGTACATTATTAAAGCCCTTTATATTACATTGCTTCGGCTTAACTTGGAATATGCTAGCCAGGTATGATCCCCATACTATAATGTTCATAATCGAATTCAAAAAAGATTCTTGAGGTTTGCCTTGCGTAATCTTCCTTGGGAAGACCCAATTCGTCTACCACCTTATGAACATCGACTCAATTTAATTCATCTTGATACCTTGCAAAAAAGGAGAATCATTGCTGATATAACCTTCATTGTTCAAACTGTCAAAGGTAAAATTTTATCTCCTTATATTTCTAATAAAATCAATATTAACACAAGTTCTCGACTTCGATCCGTAAACCTTTTCACTGTGTTTCATCATAGGACAAACTATGGAAGATATGAACCTATTAATAGAATGTTAATATTTGGAAATAAATATATGACATTAATTGATCTCTCTCTTTTAAAGACCGATTTAAAAAAGCAACTCGATCCACGATTGAAATAACTTACATTCCCTCTCACACCATCTGAACACCTATACACATCTTTTAGTTCTTAAGATTTTATGTTAATGAATTTAATTGTATTTATTTTTAAATTTTTAAATTAATTATAATATTTTTTGTTTAACTTTATATTTAAGTAAATATTTTTGTAACTGCTTGATTTAAGCTTGAAATAAATATTCTGTTTATATGGTAATTAAAAGCGTTATAATACAAAAATAAAGGTATGATAAATTAGTAAGCAAATACGTATTTTTCTTTAACTTGAAATGAAAACTCTAATGAAGGAAGAAATGCTAGAATTTATTTTGCTTCCGTCATTTATGGCGGGTAACAAAGCTAGTGTAAAAATATATGTAATTAAATAAAATACAAAAATAATAAATTTAATGTGAATAATCGAACATTGATTTTCGATACCAGGGCAGTTACATGTATATCTATCTACTTTTAGTAGTTGCGTAGTATAGATTAATAGTTACATGTAGTTGAGATCCGAAGAGAATTTTTTAATATGTTTCAATTTACTTTTTGTGGACTTCATACAAGAAAGAATGGTGTTCCCAAATATACGTGCCTTCAGATAGAGATATTATAGACAAAACATGTAAATGAAGAGAGAAATATTTTTGTTACACAGACACAATTTATTTACAAAAGTTCAATGTGAATGCATCTTGAAATAAATTTTCTTTTAATTACAGTTCCATGGTTGTATGCATTCAATTGGCAAGCTCACCGCTAGAATGTTTATATCGAATTAAATTTAAATGGTAAATAGTGTGTTCCAAAACTGTATTGTATTGGTTTTTACATAAATTTGCAAATCTTGGCTTAAACTTTGGCAAAAAAAAAATAGTTTTTATAGATTTCTCGACCTGGTCCAGTACCCATTGTCATTTAGATAAAATAAATGATAAAAAATAGTTGAGATATAATTTGACATATCAATAGTATTTTACAATACTATGTATTGTATGTAATTGTGTATGACAAATCTCTGTATAAAAGCAGATAAAGTATTCATCCCAAATATATAGCACTGAGCAAAACGGTGATTAGCAAATTAACATTAATTTCACATTTTACCACTTTTAGTTACGTAGATTGATCCGTAGACTGTTCATGTATAGAATATCGGTTAAGTAGATATTGAAAGTAAGCAGTTTTAATAATTAAAAAAATCATGTGTCATTTCCATTTGTAACACCGAAGTAAACATTTTAAAGGTAAACATTTTTTTTACCAAAGATCAATTTTATTAGGTAGAAATTTTTAAATTTTCGTTTGACAAGTGAAGTTTGTAATAGGGCGAAAACCATTTTGAATTGTATTTTCATGTTCAGAAAAACTATTAAAGTGAAAAAATAGAACACATCAAGTGTTAAAGTTTTTTGTTAATTTGCATGGTTGCCAATTTTATTTATTTATTTTTGTTTTCACCGATTTTGATTACTCTATAATTAATTGCCATTCTGATTAAATCAAAATTCTTAATAACGTACTTTATATATTATTTCCTATACTTTTACATTATACATAAATAAGTATATTACAACTTCAACCAATATTTTTTACGTGTCTATAACATAAAATTTTATATTCTTTCGATCTTCTTCTATTCTTCCATGACCTAGTCACATACTCTAATGAATGCCACCACTTCAATAAATAAAACAAATATAAATAAATTTTGTAAGTACAAAACAATAAACAACAAAAATAGTACTTTTCAAGTCAAGTCAACTTTCAAAAAGGTCCTTATTATGACAACCATATTCTAACTAAATAGAAACAAAAAAAAAAATTGGTTAGATATATCTTTTTTTATATATATTATTAGTTACTGGTTAATTGGAATTTTAGATAAAATTTACAATTATTTTATATACACACACAAACAAACAAATATTCAGAATATACCTTTGTGTTTTTATTCAATTAATAAGATGGAAATTTTATTCAATATAACTATTGTTAGGTTAGGTTATATAAAATATAGTTAAATATATTGGTGCAATTTTCAAGATACACTATAGTGTATCTTCTATGACAATAGTATACTAAAGTTAAAATGTAACGGTATAAATTATAATAATAATTAAGTGGTTATTGTCCTTGTTATTTATTTTTTTTCTCGAAAAGGTAAAAAAAAAAATGTATGTTACCTATGTATGTAATATTTTATATAATATTTATTTATACAATATTATATGTGTTTATTTTCTGTTATTTAAAGCCATTAATAATTAAGTCAAGGAAGTTTTTTTTTTTTATAAATAATACTTATACAAATATACAAATAAATAGATATATAGATACATATATGTATATGTGTATATATATCCATGTTGATAATTAGAAAATAAAATAAAAAGAAATTAGAAAAACCTTGGAAAAAGATAACAAACAAAAACAAAAAAAAGCAGCCTGACTTATAATTCTTTAAGATTTTCCAAGAGATTTTCTTTTTTATATTTCTGTATACGTAGCTGTGTACGTAGTATGTTTTAGAAGGTAAAGAGGTATTAAATTTTTTTTACATAATATTTTTATTTTTTGTTAATACATATTACAAAAAAAAAAATAAATGTAAATAAATAAATTATTATTTGAGAACATTTTTTATGTTTTTTTTGTTGAAAGAAAAGAATAGTGCGTAATGAAATACAATCTTCAAAGAAATTTAATTTAGTAGAAATCTTTAATATCGCATATATATACATATATTCATTCATTCATATATCAAAAGAAATTTTCTACAAAAGATGTTTTACAAAATTAAATAGTCTACTTGATAATACATATAATATATCTATATATATTATGTATCTATATATATATATGTGTTTCTTGGTAGCTACATGATTTTTAAAAATTGCAAACACCATGGTCAATTAAAATACAAAACCCAATTAGTATAAGTTTTTTGTAATTTTTTTTTTAATGGACCTACCTTGGGTAAATTTGCTTCTCTATAAATTTAATTTTAATTTTAATTGCAAGTGAATTATTGTTTTTTTTTTGTTTTGTCACATTTATTCTTACTTATTTTACCACGGTGAACGGTACAGTGTACATAGTAAGTATTTGGTTACAAATTTACTAAAATAAAAATGTTAATTAATGTTAAAAAATACTTACCTACTTGTGTTAACATTTTTTTAAAATTATATTACTTGTAATGGAAATGAAGTTCTACAGAATATATATATAGTAAAAATTAATTGAAGTAATAAGATATGAACGTAAAGTCTTTAACATTATTACTTATTTTGATTTAAAGAGGTTAAAACGAATGTATATAGTGTATGTATATGATATGATATGATGTGTATATGTATGAATTCGATGTTGAAAAAAATCATGTAAATTTTGAGCCTAATTTGTAATTATCTTTCAATTTTTACCGATATCAGAAATTGTTTTACACTTTGGCTTTCAATTGGTTCATTTCTCTTCAGGTGAATATCAGAATTGATTCTACTCTACCTGATGAGAAATGGACCATTTCTGACCTTCAATTGAAGACAAAACGGTATAAAACAAATTCTGCTGATTGAAAAGTTTTACCGTTTCAATAATTGCTTAACATCCGCTTGTCTTCAATTGAAGGTCAGAAATGGTCCATTTCTCTTCAGGTGAATATCAGAAGTGATTCTACTCTACCTGAAGAGAAATGGAACATTTCTGACCTTCAATTGAAGACAAAGCGGTATAAAACAAATTCTGTTGATTGAAAAGTGGGTTTCACCGTATCAGAAATTGTTTTATACCCCTTTGTCTTCAATTGAAGGTCAGAAATGGTCAATTTCTCTTCAGGTGAATATCAGAAGTGATTCTACTCTACCTGAAGAGAAATGGACCATTTCTGACCTTCAATTGAAGACAAAACGGTATAAAACAAATTCTGCTGATTGAAAAGTTTTACCGTTTCAATAATTGCTTAACATCCGCTTGTCTTCAATTGAAGGTCAGAAATGGTCCATTTCTCTTCAGGTGAATATTAGAAGTGGTTCTACTCTACATCTATTATATTTCATATTTGATTTGTAGAGTTAAGTTGTCTGACGAAATGTAATTTCCAGATTAAATGATATTTTGAAAAATCTGCCGTCGGTACAAGAAAATATAATTTAACCTTATAAATGATTATCAGTTAAGATAAAACAAGTTATCGATTTGTTTCAGACCAATAAAACAACGCATAATAATAATTGTTTCCGTTTTTATGTGTGCAATATCAAAGATTATTCAACAAGCATTTTCTTCAACACGCCTGGGTCAATGAAATTTTTTTATTTTTGTTTTCATAGCTAATATAATTAATTAATTACTGCCCTTATCACGATTATCGAATTGAATCTATAAGTAGGCGAATTCGGTGTCATGCGATTATGATTAGCGAAGTAAATGCAACTCGTTTGATAATTTTTTCGGCAATTATTAAAAAAATTTAAAATAATATTTTTATGAAAATGGAGGGGGGGGGGGGGGGGGGTGCATTCAAAAAATGTAAGAATATTATTTATAAAATTTATGATATTATTTGCAAATAAAATGATTATAAAATGCAAATAAAATAGAAATTGCGACATCTGATAGTTCTAATGCGCTTCAAATATCTATATTGAATTTTTCGAATTTTGCTTAAATGTGTCCGATCTCTGGTTTCGATGTCACTAGTACTACTATTCCATCCGTAATCATAATAAAGATCCTAGTTAGTAATTATTTTTATTTGTTTATTAATTTGTATTTTAATTGTTTATTTTAATTTGGATTAGCAAAATATTTAATTTTCGAGTGTTAAGTTAGCAACGACTTGTCCGTGATCTTATTCGATTCGAGATTCATGATAAGGGCATACATCATACATCTACGTTATTGTAGAGTTTACAAAGATTGTCATTTGACATTATCATTATTATATTTTTAGATAGTACTTTAGGTGATTTTAAAAAAGGCCTGCAATTTTAAATAATCTAAGAGAAAAGTACAATATTTGATAAATGCAGAAATGTCTTAATGCAAAAAAAAAACCCAAAATAGATTTATCTATAATTGAAATTTGATTTACAATGTTTAAAATCATAATTTCAATACAATATATTAATAGGAATATTAACTGTAGGTGATGGTTGATTATGACTAACATAAAATTAATTTTCTTCATGACTGAACGTTACCAACCACATTATGAATGTTAATAAAAATTAAATAGAAATTTTTGTAGTCAGTATTGACAATGTTATTATGATCAAAAATTTCTGATAACGAATTATACATTAAGACTCTAGAATTTATACTACCGATGATGTTTATTGTAAAGAGTGATAGTTTAGTATTTTAAAACAATTCACAGATCTTTGTATACTTATTGCATATGTAATAAAATGTTGTGAATGATAAAAAACTGCAATATTTGATTCTTCACGAATATTTTCACTCAAATTTAACTCTTAATATACTTAAGCACGTGTTCGAATATTTTTAACAATCACTGTATTTTGATAGCTCATTACATGCTTTTTCTTTAAACAGAAGATAATATAGAATAATTTCAATATACATATATATTTAATATAATATATAATATGAATTATATATATATAGTAGGTTGTATTATTATGATGGATATTTTGTAAAAACAAAAAAAGCCGGAAAATTAAATAGATTGAGTTATTGTGATAGTCATGAATCAAATGACACAAACATATCAAAATTATGAATGAAACAAAAAATTAGTTTTATTTTCTTTCTTTTTTTGTTTTCTTTAATATATATATATATATATATATAAAATCTATGAAAAATGTCAAATAAATAAATTAGGAAAATAATAACGTATACAGCAAGTAATCCAGATTTAGAAAATTTTCGCATGATTTTATAAATTATATCACGTATTCAATGAAAATGATCGTAATAATAATAATAATAATATTTTAATGCGAGAGAAAAAGAGGAGTGGTCTGCAGAGTTTCCACTGAAATCTAATTCCGATTTTTAAATTACTCAAAAACATTAACTATATATTATTTACAAATAAATTTAAAAATTCGATTTAAAGCAGTTGTATGTATAGTAACGTACATTTTACAGAATAAAAGAAAATATATTTTGTGCAATAAGTTGTACTTTATTTGTATATTAATATTAAATTTGTATCTATGTTTTTTTATAGAAACTATTAACTATTTAGAAATTTTATTTAATTATAATATTTTTTTTGTTTTTAATTTTTGACTAGACATATATACCCCTTTATGATTATTTGTCAATATTTTATTTGCCATTTGGGCCATTTTCCTTTTAAAAAATTACATTTTACATAAATAGAAACGTTCAGGTAAGGCTAAGTAATATATAAGTCATAAATGTAAATATATTAATAATACAAATTATATTTAATAAATAATAAATAATATATATAATAAATATATAATATAATAAATAATAAATAATAAATAATAAATAATAAATAATAAATAATAAATAATAAATAATAAATAATAAATAATAAATAATAAATAATAAATAATAAATAATAAATAATAAATAATAAATAATAAATAATAAATAATAAATAATAAATAATAAATAATAAATAATAAATAATAAATAATAAATAATGAATAATGAATAATAAATAATAAATAATAAATAATAAATAATAAATTATAAATAATAAATAATAAATAATAAATAATAAATTATAAATAATAAATAATAAATAATAAATATTAAATAATAAATAATAAATAATAAATAATGAATAATAAATAAGAAATAATAAATAATATAATAAATAATAAATAATAAGTAATATAATAAATATAAATATAAGTAATATTTTAAATAGTCCCAAAACTGACGAAGGAATTAAGTAGCTTCCGAAATATAGATATTTGCACAAAAAAATGTTAACGATTAATGAAAGGAGATTCCACTTTTAATTCTATATCGCTAAAAATAAATCTGATTATCAAAAATAATAATAAATATAAAATTATTTGTTTCATTTTTGACTAGACATATTATCGACATAATTATTTATGATTATATGCTACTATTTTAATAAATTAATCAATATATATTTGCATGTAACTGCTTGATTTAAATTTGAAATAAATAAACAAAATATACTTATACAAAATATATATATCTAATATATTTTTTGACACAATTGAAAAATTTTCGTTAACTAATTTACATATGCATATTTCTTTAAGAAAATAGTCTCTAAGTAAATATTTTAATTTACATATAAACAATTATTTTTTCGGTCCATACTATCTTAGTGAAAATATGATTTAATTAAAAAAACTGTTTTATTTATTTTGGTATTCCGAATTTCAATTCTTAAAATCTTTTTTTATTTTATTTTTTGTTCTTTTTTAACATTAAAATAATGTCTTCATTTTTTCTTTAAATAAAAAACACAATAAAACAAACCGAAAATATTTATGATGAAAAATAATAATGTTGTGAAGAGATAACAAAAACAAAACATAATTGAAAAGGAAAGTAGGTAACATTATATATATACAGAAGAATTTAAGTGCAAAAACAAACATTTCTACTTAAATTACAAAAAAAAAAAAATCTTTACAAAATTCAATTAAGTATACTTACCTAAATCTTAATTAAAAATTTAACATTATATTTTTAAATTTTTTTAAAACTTTTATTTTTATTTTATAAATATTTACATCTTAAATTTTAAATATGTTTAAGTATTACTAAATAATGACCCAAATTTTTAAATATCTATATTTAAATTTTATGGAAATTTCATATAGTTACTTAATATATCAATACATTAATATATATATTTATAATGTATATTATATATAGATGTGATATTCAAAAATAAAATTGAGCAGAATTCCATTCCCGATTGTTAGAAAAAGTAAGAAAAAAAATTTTGTAAATCAATTAAATTAAATGTGATGCAATTTATTTTAATATTTTACATAGTTAGTATTTTTTTTATTTATTAATTTCTATATATACAAAATTGATTTAAGGTTAACAAGTAAATAAATTTTATTTTAATTAAAATCTCTTCAATAATTTTAATTAATATGAAATTTTATTGATTTTTTAAAGAATTTCTTTCGAAATTTCTTCAAAAGTGTATAATTAAGAAAAATATTTATTACTTAAGAGAAAGAATTTGAAATTTTATGAAGTGATTATAAAAGATTGATTTTAAATAGAATTTTAATTATAAAAATAGAAAATAGAATTAAATTGTAATATATATATATATATTATATTATATAGACTGGTTTTATTATTGTATAGTACAAATTGTATTGTATAGTAAATTAATGTATATAGTAATATTGTTAAGTACAAATTAAAATTTGAAATATTTTTTTAATGAAGTTATGATCTGAAAACTGTTTTTGTCTAGTTTTTCCATCTATATAAAAATGTAAGGTACTACTTAATCATCCTCTATAATGTTTGTATACGTACATATAATAAAATTTTATTCTAAAGTAAAATTAATATCAAAAATAAGTACATTTTTATTCAAGTTCAAATATTTTAGATGTCATTTGAAGTCAAACCTATATGTTTAACACAGAAATTTTATGTACTAATGAATTCTAAGCAATGGCATATTCCAATAAACTGTTTTGAAGTGAAATGAAGTTAATATTTATGTTGAAGCTATTTTTATTCAAATTTATTTGTACTGACGATTATTACATACTTATATATATATTATTATAACAGATATGTTACATTTTTTCATCCGAATCCCATATATCATGGATAAGATATCCAAGATAGACATACTCATTAATATGATTTTTGATGACAGTTACATTAATATGTTGTTTGATATTAAAACACTGTCCAATGAAGTTGATATTGGTATATATACATCCTGTTTAAATAAATCATCAATATGAACTCAGTATAGAAGATTTGGGAAAGATGAAATTTCATTTTGGAAATTTTTTTTGTTTAACAATAGTTAACTACAGTTTTAAAATTACAAAAAAAAAAATTTACTTTGAAAATAGATTCGATTGCAGTTAAATTTTTCTTGAATTAAATTACAAGTCCACTTCTCAGCAGTGGCAAATATAATGTAAATACCACTTAATGCTGCCAAATATAATGTAAATCCTAGGAGTGTATATTTGTTGAACCCTTACAAGCAATAATACTTTACAAAATTGTGTACATTGTCATTAAAATTTACTAAATATCTAATAGAAGTATGTGTTGCAATTTTTAAACTATTGTGATAGATTAAAAAAAAAAAATAGTGGTATAAAAAAAAAAGAGTTTAGATTATTTTTTTTTGTGAATGTTAAAAATTTCAATTTTAAAATACTTAATTTAATTTAGTTTTTCCATGAATATGAAATTGTATTCCAAATGCATGAACAGACGAATTTATTTAACGTGTTTGGTTGGTTACATTTACTTGTGTGGTAAAAAAAAAAATGTAGTAAAAATACTAGTCAAAAAACTATAACTTGTTCTTAAAAATTAAAATTCTATTTCAAAAATATGAAATATTAGCAAAACATTTAAATTTAAATTTAAAAAATATCTGAAAAATATTAACATATACATATACATTCTTTCAAATTATTCACCATCATTGTCATGTAATCTCATCCGTGTGTGGTATATAGGACGGAAATTAAAATTATTAGTTCAGTTATTTTGGTTTGCTGAAAATTTATATTTTTGAAAAAAAAAAAAAAGAATAAGTACGAGTATATAAAACAAAATTCAGTTCATTCAGTGAGTGTACATTTTATTTTAACCTATTTTTGCTCTCATTTTACAATTCATCCTTATTAAAATTTTTTCATTTTATCTCTCACATTTTCGATTGTTAATACCACTCCATATTCATTTTTTTTTTTTTTTACTGAATTCATACGAAATTCGATTTTTCCAAAAAAATGTCTTATTCATATTCTATTCAAGTGGTTTATATTTTTGACGTTTATAATAATATACGATAACTAAAATTGAAATACATTGTACATACAGTAGCGGGCATAAAAAAGTGAACACTTTTCTTCAAAATTTCATTAAGTTTTTTGTCATAATGTAATAGGTAAAAACAGTTAAAATGTAGCTTAGTGTGAATCAGTAGGTCAATATCAATTCAAAAAACATTTGACTGCAATCGACCACATGTTCCAGAATCTAAAAATGTTCAGAATCAGATATCAGCCAAATCTATTCAAAAAATATAACTTCCAATCATTTACAATCCAATTTTCCTATTGAACTAATTTTTGGTGATTGAAAGAGACTTTTTTTTTGATTTGGGAACTGAAATTTCAAAAATTGTGTATTTGGTTTATTTGCAAAATTAAAATTAAAAATTGTTTGTTTATTGGAAATTTGTCTAAAATTAGTTTTTTTTTTAAATATAAATTTTAAAATTTACTTCCATTTTTTTAATTTAAAAAAAATTTTATTTGACTTTAAATAAGAAAAATGTTTCGTTAAAATATTTTAGGGCTTGTCACGTCGATTTGAAAATTCGTGTTTTCGTGGTATTTTCGTATTTTGACACTAATTGATATTTTTTTTTAACAGTAATGAATATTTTTTTCGTATCGACTTGATAACCGTTTTTTGGTATTTTGTGCTATTTTGTACAATATATTTCTAAACAACTGTTACAATTCAAATTTTGTGACAAAAAAAATTAAATTGAAATGAATTTAATTAATTAAATTTAAAATAATACCTCTATTTGCCATTTAAAAAACAACTTATTTCAAAAACTAAATAAATATATAAACAATAAATTTAAATATTACATTGACATTAAATACCATACCACAATACCACGGAAAAACACACTCTGGAGCATCTTTTCAAATACGAAAAAAATATTTATTACTGTCAAAAAAAAATATCTATTAGTGTCAAAATACAAAAATACCACGAAACCACGAATTTTCAAATCGACGTTACGTAAGCACTTTTATCATTTTTTCCCCACAAAAAATATAATTTATCACAAAATTAACTTTCACCCAATATTTTACGTCAGAATAATAATTTTCAAAACTTGACATTAAATTTAAACTTTGACATTAAATTCTAATCATCGATTGTGATTTTACATCTGAACACTCTCAGAAAATATCATTTTCAATCACGTTTATTTGAACAAAAAAAAAATCAGTTTCAATCACAAAATTTCCTCTCCAAATTGTGATTGAAAGTGATAGAAAAGCTATTGAACAAAAAAAACATGACTGGAATCGATTACAATCAAAAAAATTTTGCTACTGAATGTACCTAACAACAAGGAAAAAAATAAATTCCAAATTACAAAACAGTATCCTGGTACTTCCTATCTAATCGACTACTACGGTAAATTTTTAAATAAAAAAATCTAAATGTTAAAAATATTATTAAAACAAAAATATTTCACGAAAAATTGATATTCCATTTTTTGTTTTTTTTTTGCTCATGACTGTATATATAATATGTAATTGCGTATACATATATATATAAAATATATATATATATATTATATATATTAATTTTTTTTTTCGTTTAGAATCACAAAAATCAATAGGAGGTACCAAACTTTTCATCGTTGTAAGAATACAATTTAAAATAATGATAGCAATTGCGACTAAACCGCTTAAGGAGAAAATGTATAGAGAAAATTTATCAAGTTTTTATCCTTAAAAATTCATAAAAAAAAAAATTCATGAAAAAAAAACTAGGGAATAAGTATTACTAAATTTATTTTGTTTGAAACGATAGGAAATAAGATAGGAAATAATATAATAACTGTAAATATATATATACAACATAAAATATTTTCAAAATATTTAAAACAGGATATTAAGAAATTACGGGTGGTTAGCAGTTGCTAAATATTTTCCATGGTGTGTTTTTGTTCGTTAAAAATTGCAATTATAATCGGAAATTATTATTAAAAGTAAAAAAAAAACAATTTTTTTTTGCTTTTAATCCCAAACAATTAATTTTACAAAATTATGCAAGGACTCAAACTAATTATACTTACTTTTTGGGAAATGAAAATTTTGAAGCTAATTTCTATTAAATATCAGAATAATTTGAATTTTTGAAATTTGGAATTAAAATTTATTAATAAAATATTTGAAACTATTTCGTTTACTAGTTTTCATAAAATTAAAATTTTATTTAATAAAATTGCATAACTCAGTTAGCCTATATATAAAAACTATCATTAAAGTATCAATTTAATAGCAAATAATAACTATGTATATTAAAACTAGCTTGGTAACCCGCCATAAATGACGGAAGCAAAATAAATAGCATTTCTTTCCTTCATTAGAGTTTTCATTTCAAGTTTAAGAAAAATACGTATTTGCTTACTAATTTATCATAACTTTATTTTTGCATTATAACGCTTTTAATTACCATATAAACAGAATATTTTTAGTAAGGTGAAAATTTTCTATTCCCTAAGGGTCATTTACTCGATCATTTTAACGACATCTTATTTGCCATCATTGGAAACTTATCATATAATTCAGAATCAAGTTAATCCTGTTGACATTCAATAACATTCGATGCGTAAGCTTAGCGTCAAAGTTTATAGCGAACAAATAATATTTTATAATGAGCCACAACTTTGAATGAAAACAATTTTAAAAACAAAAATAAATAAAATTGTAAATATAAAAAAACAATAATGTTGTAGGTACACAAACTCGTGTTGTAGAAAAAATTAAAATAAAAAAATTTACTGCAAATAAATAGGTATTTACAAAACTATTCATAACTTGTGAACCATTGATCGGTTATTTAAAATTTCATTTCATTTCAAAAAATTCATTATCGAACTGTTCATGTTAAAATTCAAACATAATTATTTTTTATAATATATCTACATTAAAAAGAAGAACTACAATCAATATGGTTTAATCGATACCTATATACTATATACTACATACTATATTAAAAAAAAAATTCATCACTCTCTACAACATACATTTCTACAAACTTGAAGAAAACAAATATACCTAAAAATTATAAATTTACAAAGATAAGAAATAAAAAATAATAGTTTGCAGTAAATAATAGTTACAAAATTTCATTTAATTTCTTTAAAAATGTATAGGTTGTTACTGTTTTTATCTGTAAATCAGCAGAACTAAAAACTAACCCCATAATACATACTAAATATTATATACGATCATAAATTTATATATCATATAGATATATATATATATTATCAAAAATAAGAATAAATAACAATTATTCTTTCCAAATAAAATAAAGGAAATAAAATAATATAAAAAATTAATTTAAAACAAACATTAAAATAAATAGAAAAAATAAATAAATATAAATAAATTTAATTTGTAGTATCAGCTTCATACATTACTGATAAATAACATATAGATATATATATATATTATCAAAAATAAAAATAAATAACAATTTTAACTCATCATCACATCACATTTCTGGCTGGAGTATACATACCTATAGTACTATAGTACAGGCAATGCATACGGTAGCAAAACTATGATGCTATGATGCTATGACCATTATCATAACAACAACAAAAAATAAAAAAAACAAAAAAAAATAAATATGTAAACACATATGCATATTGTGTATAATTTTAAGTAATAAGAATAACCTTTAAATGCATTAGGTATGTTTTTTTTTGTGTTAAATGCTGTTTGCCTTTTGGTTATTATACCATATTAAACTATTGATAAAATTTCTATTAGTCCTTCTTATTATAAATCAAAAAAATTGTTTGTTTTATTTATATTATTATTATTATTTTTTATTTTTCCTTATTATTTGCGAAGAAGACTAACATTAAATTAAAAAAATATAGTTCATGCAATCAATTTTTCCTGCAAAGGTTCAGCATGGTAGACAGGGGTTAAAAAAAAGCACCAAAGCAATTTGTGTATATATGCATTTATATACATATGCAATTTGTATATGTGTTGGAGTATTCCGTCCAACTTACAAACATCCAGATAAATGCAGAATTATATATAACGTAAATGTACCAATTTCTGCCCCCTTAAGGAAAAATTAGTTTAAGTTGACAAAATAAGCAAAATATAAGCTTTTTTTAATTTTTTTTTTTCAAATTACAACAATTAGTATTTTTTAATTAAAAGAAAAATATTTTCATCTAATTATAATTTAATTTTTTTCCAAATAAATAATAAAATATTATAACTGACAAAAAAAGTTTGATTGTACGTATTTCCGCTCGACAATTTCAATCTGAACTAATTCCGCCCTTATATGAATTCAATTCCGCTTTTTGAATCTATTTGCGATTCGCAGTACCTATTTACGATTTTATTCAAAAAAGCTATTTAAAATAATTATTAAGAGTAAAGTTAATAATTAATTTTTAAAATAATTAACTAGTAGTAAAATTATACAAAATATTTATTATAATAAAAAATCAATATTACTATAAGTAATTTGAAAAGAAAAAAAAATAGTTATAATGTAAGTAAAATTATTTGTTACACATAAAAATATATATACATTTATTTCAATATGAAAATTAAAAAAAATTAAATAATGCAACGATTCAGTATTTCAAACAAAAAAAAAATAATTCAATATAACCATTGATTAATAATACTATTATAGTATTATTAATCAATGATA